>CM053601.1:36307283-36323026 GCA_028646575.1 Pseudocheirus occidentalis | reverse complement strand
ACAGACACAGAGAGAGACAGAGAAACAGAAAGACAGAGACAGAGAGACAGACAGAGACAGACAGAGACAGAGAGACAAACAGGGAGATAGAGACAGACAGAAGGGGAGAGACAGAGATAGACAGAGAAAGAGAGACAGAGAGGTAGAGAGACAGAGACAGAGAAACAGAAAGAGAGAGACAGAGACAGAGAGACAGACACAGAGAGAGACAGAGAAACAGAAAGACAGAGACAGAGAGACAGACAGAGAGGTAGAGAGACAGAGACAGAGAAACAGAAAGACAGAGACAGACAGACAGAGAGACAGACACAGAGAGAGACAGAGAGAGAAAAAGAGTACTGCAAAAGTTAGTTCACTAGACCTGGACCCAGGAAGACCTAAGTTTAAATTCTGCCCCATACACTAGCTTTGTGACCCTAAGCCTCATGGATAAAATCAGAGTTGGGTTAGATGGTAATAGGTATCTCTGCATATAGATAAAACATTTATTAAGTGTATTTACTTTGTGCTAGTCACTGACTAAATAAGAGGGCTTCAAATGAAAGGAGAAAAGCAGTCCCTGCCCTCTAAGACATTAAGCAGAGAAAGTCAGAGGTGATGCCCATGTGCAGAGAGATGTCTGAGAAGGCCCACCAAGGTGGCCTGGTTCTGAACAAGATAAGGCTTGTCAGGTAAGTTCACCTGTCAGAGACCAGCAGATTAGGGAGAGATTCAGTTTCTTCTGTGTTTGTATTGGGATGGAGGGAGAGGGAGTCAGGGATAATGGCCTACATGGTGTGGAGATAGCCAGGAAGTGAGGGGGTTTTCCAGCCGTAAACCTACAAACCTATGATCTTGTCTGAGAGAGTTCTAATAAATGGCCCCTAGAAGAGAAAAGTGGAAAGAGTTTTCAGGTGTGAGTTCAAATCCTACCCCTGATAACAGATAACGGGCAATGAGTCACAATTACAGATTCCTTAGAGATGAAGAATCCTTAGAGATAAAGGAATTTAATTGTGTGACTTCCAAAACAGCAAATAACAAAAAATAATAATTTGCACTTCTCTGTCAAAGGTACGCCTCTGTTTTCTTTGCGTATTAAAAAGTCAGAAACACCCAGGAAAATAGCAATAACAGTCATTTTCTACAATCCTCCCATTATGCAGATGATCAAAGTGAATCTCAGAGAAGATAAACAACGTTCCACAGCACAGAGTCGGGATTTGAACACAGCTCCTCTGACTTCAAACAGAGCACTCTCAGATTCCCAATGCATTTCTTCCATTTATTATGTCCTGTTTATCCTAGCATATAGAATGCTGGACCTGAGTTCTAATTTGGTCTCAGAAATTTACTAGCTGTGTGATCTTGGGCAAGTCACTTAACCCACTGGAGAAAGCAAATAATGGCAAACCAGTCCAATATCTTTGCCAAGAAAACTCCATGGAGAGTACTGGTGTGCTATGATGCACCTGGGTCGTGAAGAGCTGGACGCCACTGAACCACAGCAACAGCTTATCCTATATATAGCCTGTTTTTCACAAATGTGTTCACATGTTGTCTCCACTATTAGACTGTAAGCTCTTTCAAGGTAGGGTCTGTATTTCACCTCTTTTTGTATCCCCAGAACCTAGCACAGTCTCTTGTACATACAAGGCACTTAACAAATGTCGATTGATTGATTGGTTGGATCAGATGGCCTTTCAGGTCCCTCCCAACATCATAGAATGGCAATGCTTTAAAGCTGGTTCTGTGCTTCAACTAAGGATCCCAAAGTAAATAAACGGCCCCTGAGTCCCCATGGTCTCCTCAAGTTCCATGAAAAATATAGGCAGGTACCTGGAGCAGTCTAGTTCTCTTTTGGATCATTCTGTTCATGTAGCAATTCCCATGAAAGATGATGCCCAGACCATCTTTGACACTGGCTGGTACTGGCCGTAAAGTCATATTCTGCTGCCTAGCCAGTGGCACCTGGCCCAGAAACTTGAAAGCAACCTCCTCCTTCCTTAGCCCAGCTTGAAAGCTCCGCTCCCAGATAGACCTTCCAATCCTCTGGTCCCATCTGCAGAGCTGCTTCAGTGGCCTTAGCCCTCTCCAATGACCTTGAGATGGTTTTTCACTTTAGACTCAAGCAGTCACAGTTCTGAAACCAAGACTCAGTAAGCCCTTTCTCTATCTCACCCATTATGAGAGAGCTCAGAAAAAATGGAGTTCAGCTCTGGTGGATCAGATCAGCTTGGACTTTGCAGAGTATCACATTTTCAATTCAAATCTCTGTTAAACCCTCTGCTTCGGCCAGCCATTAACAATATATATTTTTTTCCTATCAGTGTCTAGAGCTGACCGGCAGGGATGGCTTTTGGGCAGGCAACAGTTCAACAGTTTTTAGAGGAAGGGTCCATAGATTAAAGGATGAGGACAACACCGAACAGCATCCTCCTCCTCCTCCCCACTGCCTTCCCTGACTTCCACCCCCTCCCACCCTCGGCGTCTTCTGATTAGCTCTGGAGAAAAGCTGCCTGGTCCAAGCAGTGAAATGGGCCAATCTGATCTGAAAAGGGATTTCAGACTTTTGTTGTGTGCAGAGGTGGGAGGTTGGGGGAGTAGGGGGATGGTGTTGGGGAGAAGGGGCAGGAAGGGAGGGGGAGGGAAGCTGATTTAAATCCATCCACAATGCTTTCCCACTTGGCAATCTCTAAGATAAGACACAGCCTGACCATGGTTCAGCCCCCTACATTCTCTGTCTGCCAGACCCATCCCCATCTTCACTGCCCCTGCCCCCATAATCTTGGCCCCATCCAGGCAAAATCAAGTAGTGTAAATATTGGTAAGTTCATCTCATTGGCTCTTTGGGCCAGGATCTTACATGTTTGCTGGGTAATAAAGTTGGCCCACAATAAAAGGCTCTTACAGAATCCATAAATAAATGACTGTTGCTAACAGAGGGTGAATTATCTAGCCTTTACAGTGATTTGTACTAAACAAATCACTACATTTTTTTTACAAAGACCAAAATGCATCACAATCAATTTCAAGGATTTGAAAACTATTAATATTAAATACAGAATATGTATGTATACATGTATGCATGCACACATACATATATAATACTTTGATGCTAATTAAACATTGGTATGTCATATATTACACACACACTACCACACACAGACCAGGAGCTGTAGAAGTGGTATTAGAAACCAATCCCTCACTTTACAGATGAAGAGCCCCATGGTTGTGAAATGGTTTGTTCTTTATACAGGTGACATATGATAAGTATGTGAACCTCTGACAATGTCCTTAAAACAAAGCCAATGTTTTTCTACAGATTCTTTTTTTCCCCAATGAAGAAGAATCTTCAGAATCTAAGATAATCATTGAAAAGACAAATAAGATAACTTAAATGCACATTTCTAAATAATGTGTTTTCAGACTTTAAAGTGTTTTACACATATGTCAGTCCTAGAGTTTATTATTATATATGCAAGTCAACATATTATTATGTAAGTCAATCAATTCATTATTTCCATAATTTTTCTTTCAAATACACCTCATTAATTCACACATGAATACTGTGGTGAATTGTCAGTCCAGATACAAAATATCTTTTTGAAAACCTGTTGGGAATACAGAATGAAAAAGACCCAACCAAAAATTGGCACTCCATTAGCATTTAGGATGGTGGCAAATGAATTTACTTTTTCCATATTTTTTGATATTTTAGTACTATGAGTGTTTTTTAAAAAAACACAGAAGGAAGGAAGAGAAAGATTTGAGGAAAGTCATCTCATTTCAGTAGTCTCTATATGGGGAGAGAAACACCAAAATGGCTGCTTGCTGAATGATGGCAGCTACTCTAGGGGTGCCCTTCCTTATTGGCAGCGATGAGACTGCTTTCTCAGTCACCATTATCTGCACAGTCTTCAGTGACCTCTTGTTGCTGCTGTATTTGGGAAATAGCATTCAGATGCAGATTGCCCTAAATCCCATCAACCCGTTCAACCATGTGTGAACAAGAGAATGTGTGTACATACACACATACATGTAGTCACACATAGATAAAATTTCTCCCCTGAGCTTCAGATGCCTGAACCCAAAATCACCAAATCAAAGGATGCTCTTATTCCAGGCTACTTTGTTGATAACTCTGGCACACTTATAAATATTTTATAACAAATAGTTAGTATGATTCCTTCCCCAATTGGATAAGCTTTGAAATGCTCCTCAAACTGAATTCTCCCTTAACAATGGCTTGACACACAAGCTTTTCTTCTTCTTCTTCTCTTAATACATGGTCTGCTCCCGTAGCAGCATGAATAGTTTTTATTTAATAGAAAATAAAGAATACTTTACATTAATTCAGTGGGTGGAGGGAAACCAAGAGCACATGCTCACCTTGTATTTCAAACACGGAAGAACAACATACCTTGACCTCCCCCTCCCCCAGTCCCATGGTTATTACCCAGCCTGCATTAGAACTATAATGGGAAGTGACAAGTTTATGTAAATGATCCGCAGAAGGATTTTGCTCTTGTAAAACAGAGCAGTTACTTTGGGCTTTCTAATTATTTCATGCCTTGTGGTTCTATGACGGGGCTGAGATGACTATACTTGAAAAGTATGTTGTGATTGACAGACCTCTGTCCCCCTGGATCTCATTAGGGCCTACACTTTGGAAGAGGGGAAATAGCCCTACCAGGCACAGGCACACAAAAACCCACCCCAGTGCCAGGGATTCTTCACATTCATTTGTTCAGATTTGTGTTTTATTGGGAAAGTGGTGTTATCAGGGAAAATGCTCCAATGCCTGTCGGTTCCAACTGGACTAACAGCCCTTTCACTCGGATGCTTTTGATTGTTAAACCCACATATTTAAAAAACATTCTCTGTTGAATGGTTAGGGCATTGGGTGAAATTGAATGTTTCCAAATAAACTATTCTCAGGACTGAGATGGGCAAAGGAGGCAAGAGAAGAAGGGAATATGGGTACTGCATCTGCTCCCTAACTTAAATGACCTTTTAATAGCTCCATTTTATATAGCGCTTGAAGGTTTACATTTCCTGTGTCCCCATGCTTTATCCCTTTGCTTACTAGCTGACTCTGATCAGCCTATTTCTAAGTCAAATGACTGGATAAATCTAGCAGGAGAAAGAAGCAAATGAAATTATTTTTAAGGAAACAGAGTTATCTGTCATTAGAAAACCCCTCTTGCGGGAAGGAAAACAAAGGATTGGGATTGGGAGAAAAAGGGAAGAAAAATTCTCATTATTTTTAATTACTGTAATTGGTATAATTATGATACAATATAAGTATACCATGTTATAATATAATATATTAATTTATTATTAATATGAATACTTTACTCTGATTGACCATTTAGCAGTTTTCAAATAATTCTACTCTATATTCTCTCATTTGGGAGGCAATATAGCACAGTGGAAAGCTCAGGTGGTCTGTGGGACCTCAAGCAAGCTCCTTCATTCCTCTGAGCATCTGTAAGGTGAAGACACTAATGTTTATACTACTTGACTCACTAGGTTGTTCTAAGAAAAGGTACAAATTTGTCCTTATGTAAAAGGGATTCTTATTACCTCTCCTCACAACAGGGGTAGGCAGGTGCCATTTTAGATGGAGTGAACAGGAGAACTTCTTGAAAACTGCAGTCAAGAAGGGCTCAATGATTTATTCAAAGTCTCACAGAGGTAGATCTAGAACCTTATCTACAGGAGGACTCCTGATTTCCAGCCTTCTACTTAATAAAACACCATTTTTTTGCATTAAATTCATTTACTTTCAGTTTACAACATTCAGTTCCACAATCCCTTGAGTTCTAAATTTTCTCCTCCTCCTTCTCTCCTCCCCTTCCCCCCATGGCAGCATGCAATCCGATACAGATTCTACAAATACCTTCACACTAAACATCAGTCAAGTTGTAAAGAAGAATGATAACTAATGGAATAAACAACGAGAAAGAAGGAACAATAAAACACTATTTTTTTTACTTCATCAGTTCTCCTGTTTCTCATTGAAAAAAGTTGATCTAAAATTCCATCACTATGGATATATATTTTAGCCTCCAATTAATTGAATTTTTATTTTCTCTTGGTTGGACCTTATTAGATGTAAACTCATCATTTGTTTCCCAAGTGAGTGTGGTTGGTGAAATCGCCTCTCAGAATGACTAAAAGACATGTATCAAGCATCTGTCTCTGAGTCTTTGTGCATGGTACTGTTTTAGGAGCTGTGCTGATCAATTTGAAGAAGCCTATTTTCTCATCTTAAGGAATTTACAATCTAAGAAATAATATCAATGCAGGCAAGAGAGAGAACTAGTATACTTTCCCTGCCACAGCAAGTACAAGATAGTAAATATAATTAAAAGATAATAGTACAAGGGGGTGGCTAGGTGGCACAGTGAATAGAGCACCGGCCCTGGAGTCAAGAGAACCTGAGTTCAAATCCAGTCTCAGACACTTAACACACAAAAAAAAAACTAGCCGTGTGACCTTGGGCAAGTCACTTAACCCTCCAAAAAGCAAAAAAAAAAAAAAGATAATAGTACAGGACATTTATATAATATTTTAGAATTTCCTAGGTGCTTTATTAGCTCCTTTGAACCTGATAGATCAGTGCAAAGGTTTAATCGTCTCCGCCTTGCACATGAGGAAACTGAGGCTTAGATAGGCTGTGACTTGCCTATGACAGTGTAACTAGTAAGTGACAAAGGCTAGATTTGAGTCCAGCTCTTTCCTAACCCTAAACCATCCACTGTGCCATGCTGCCCCTCAAAGTAAGGATAATAATAATTAATAATAATGACTGTCAATTCAGACTCAGATTGTCCCTTTAAACATGAGCTATTGTCACAGAATACCATGAAACAGATAGGGGTGAGATGCACGTCTTTACTGATATTGGTAACTCCTCCAGCACCAGAGCATAAATGATTTGCCCAAGGTCATACATTCAGTGTTGTCAGGGACCGGATTTGAATTCATGTCTTGGAGTGCCAAGATCTATTCTCTATCTTTTGCCTTTGTGACAGTAAATGTGAGATCAATCAACTGTGTTAGGGGCTCTGCAGGAAATTTTTTAAAAAGGTAAGATTGGGGTGGGAACCTGCAGCCTCAAGGTCACATGTGGCCTTCTAGGTCCTTGGGTGCAGCCTTTTAACTGAGTCCAGGTTTTGCAGAACAAATCCTTTTATTAAGGGGATTTATTCTGTGAAGTTTGGATTCAGTCAAAGGGCTGCCCTTGAGTACCTAGAGGGCCATGTGTGGCTTTGAAGCCACAGGTTCCCCACCACTGGTTAAGGTGTATCCCTGCCTTCAAGAAGCATGAACTCTAATTGTTCAAAACAGACTTATAAAACCACAACAACAGCTCAAGATAGTACATAATTAAATACTAAACTGTGATGCACGGATTTATATGCTCTAGAAATTCAGGAGAGAGGAAATCAATGAAAGCTTGAGTATTAATGAGTATTGAGTAAGCATCTCCTGTATGCCAGACACTGTGCTGGGCTCTGGGGTTACAGAGACAAAATCGAGATGGTCTCTGCTTGCATGAAATCATGTTATATAAGGGTAAGTTGAAGGAATATGGGATGTTGGACCTAGAAAAGAGAAAATGTGGTAGGAGCATGATTGCTACCTTCAAGCACTTGGAAAGGTGTCTTGTAGAAGGGCTCTTTTGAACTTGTATTTGCACAGGGTACACAGGACATCTCATGTTCCCAGCACTCAGCACAGTACCCAGCATAGGCAAGCACTCAATAAATGTTTTCTCTATCTCAGGGAAGGAGAATGTGGAGGAAAAAACTAAGAATAAGAGGCAAATGTTGCAGAGGAGCAGACTTTGTCAGATATAGGAAACATTTAGTAACTGTTTAAGTCCGTGGTGGGGAACCTGCAGCCTCAAGGCCACATGTGTCTCTGTCTAGGTTCCCAACTGTGGCCCTTTGACTGAACCTGCACTTGAGGACCTAGATGACCACATGTGACCTTGAGGCTGCAGATTCCCCACCCCTAATGAGCTATCCCCAAAGCAGAATGGGCTCACATTGGGAAGTGGAGGGCTTCTTCTTAATAGATATCTTTGAGCAGAAACTGAATAGATAGCCAGTCTCTCATTGGTAGTGCCATGGAGATTCTTGGGTAAGGGTTAGATAAGACAGATTCTGAAGCTGCTTCCAACTATGAGATTCTAGGAAATCAAAAGGAAAGACTTCATTGGTGAAGGTGGACGTTGACCTGGTTCTTTGATAGGATAGAACTTGGATACTCAGAGTTGAGATAGTAGGACATGCCAGGCAGAGGGGATGATCTATCCATGAATAGCTATGAAGTAATCATGGGATACTAAAGAGAAGAGTTTCATTACAGGAGAGCATGGTGGTGATTAGTGGGAAATTGTCGTTCTCTAGCTCCAACCAGAGATGACTGGAAGCTGGGAAGAATGTTTTTGACTGGATGTGTTAGGAAAGTAGGATCAACTAAAAAAATAAACCTGTTAATTATTTCTGGTTTATCTTGTGTACAGCTCCCCCTTTTTTTTGCATTTTTGCATTTATTTTGTATTTACATTTTATCTTGTTTGCCTGTTGGGTCGAGGGCCCACACCAGGCTGATAACACTGTCGGAGGGAAGAAGGGGGTGTATTTGAGAGATGTTGCAAAGGTGACATCAACAGGCTGTAGTAACAGCTTGGATAGGGGGATTGAAAGACAGTGAGAAATCCAGGATGATTCCGAGTTTTCAAGTCAGAAGGACTGGGAGGATGGTCATGATGCCATTTGGGGTTGCATAATTGAATGTAGGGGGTCAAAAAAATTTGACAACAGTAAAATGTTTCTGAAGATGCAATGACAAAAATTAATTCAAAATCAAAGAAAAAGAATCAAAGGCTTGCCTGTGAGGCATTATACAACTTCACTGCAGCCTTGGTTCTGAATATGAAATACGTGAACTTTGCATTGCGCATGCCGCCAAGCCATGAAACAAAGACAAAAGCTGCCAAAAAGACCTCAGTTAGGATTTGAAACTACTGTATGCTATGAATTGAAGTGTTTTTATTGTACATACAAAATTGTTCAATTAATTTTGGCTTGGGATTAGGACAGAATTCCCAACAATTTCTGAAATGGCCCTAAACATACTTCTGCCATTTTCTGCTACATATTTTTGTAAAGTGGTATTCTCAGAATTGATGATTATCAAATCAAAAACCTCTGAAAAATGTTGAAGATGCTCTGTGTCCTGCAGTATCAAATATTTCGCCAAGATTTAATTTTTACATAAAAATAAACAAGTGCATCATCTGCTATGCAAATTTGCCTTCATCTTTAATAAATAATAAAATTACATGTATATCAAAGAATTGTTTTAAAAGAAATTTCTTTGGGATTTATTACCAGTAAATATTTGACTTGTAGACCTATTTTATATACCTGAACAAGTTGTGATGCGTGGTTGTGATGGAATACCGTTGTATATAAGAAATGATGAGCTCCATGATCTTAGAAAGTCATGGAAAGACTTACACGGAATGAAGAAGAGTGAAGTGAGCAGAACCAAGAGAACATTGTATACAGTAACAGCAATATTGTTTTAAGAATGACCAAGTCATTTTGACTATTATAATACAAAAATTAAAAATAAAGAACATACAAAGATGCTATCCGCATCCAGAGAGAGGATTGATAAATAAAAGTATATTTAAGATAATTTTACATGTATACACACACATATATATGCACACACACACATACGTACCTCCTAGTGTCTAATGACAGCCATCTCTAAGGCAGGGGGAGGGTTGGGAAGGGAAGAAAAAAGGGGAAAAAAAGAAATACATATGATAACTTTGTTATATATTTGGAGGGAATAACAAGTTGTTTATGGTTGATGGACAGTTTCATGTGCAATCATTTTTTTTATTATGCTGCCTAGTGGAGGTGCTTGTTTTGTTCTGTGAATTGAAAATAAAATAAAATTTTACAAAAGGGATCAAATGGCAAGAAGCATGAGGGAGAGTCTGCACAAAGGCATAGAGAGGGGAGATGGAACGGTACAAGTGCGGAACAAGAAGGAGGCCAGGATGGCCTGTAAAGTATGTGAAGGGGAATAATGTGTAACACACCTGGAAATGTTGGTTGGAACCAAGTTATGAAGGCTTTTAAATTCCATCAGAGGCATTTTATTTTAGTATTATCTTTTATCTTAGAGGCAATAGGGAGCTTCTTGAGTAGGAGAGTGACATGCTCAGATCCTTGCTTCAGTAATCTCAATTTGGCCACTCCATAGAGAGAATAGATTAGAGGGAAAAAATGAGATTTAGGGAGATATATTAAAATGGCATCAATAGTACAGGAAAGACATAATAAGGGCCTAGACTAGAGTGACTATGGTTCAAGTAGAGAAAAGTTGAAAACTTGGAACTGAAAACTGATTGGATAAAGGAGTGAGAGAGGGAGGGAAGAGTTGCTGATGACCAGTTTGCAAAACTGGGTCTACTGAATTTAGTTGTTGAAGGGCCGTCCGCGGAAGATGAGCACATTCATCATGCAAGTGATTGCATGATTAGGACTTTGGTGCACTGGAACAAACAGAGAAGAGCAACATCTGTGATGATGTGAATCCTTTGAAGTAAGGAGGCTGAAGTGGGCTTCAGACAGAATATCAGTGCCAGGCAAGGTTTCCCCATCCCAAGCATGCTCCTTCAAGATCTAGGACCAGAGGCAAACTGAGCTGTGGATCACAAATCACATGAACGGCACTGGACAGAATCTAATCTCACAGCCCTTGTGACTACATATAAGACACTGGGATAAGTATTATGTGAGGCAATGGCAGAAGACTGACTGTGCCCTGCGCCCCACAAGGGTAGATAAGCCAAGATAACCACTTCTCCCCAGCCACGGGCCTCCCTCCACTCCTCTGGCCTTCACTCACCATCCTCAAGCTTAAACTGCCAGTTCCCCATCACTGTCATCTTCCCTATCCTGCTCTGTCACTCATTTGTTGGCTTCATGTCCACCATATTTTGCCACATGTACTAACAGACTGCATATTGCTATCTAACATCCCTAAATATCCCAATAGACTCTCAGTCATTCACTCTTCTCTTCCCAGGTAACCCTGCATGGTCAAGTACTTAGAAGGGACTTTGACTTCAGCAGCTGCTGCCCTATTCCTTGCTGTCACCGCCACCCTGACCCCAGTCTAACACAGCTTCAGTTTCCTGACATCTCTGAAATGGTTGGAATGGGTTACACAGATTTTCTGTATTCTATTTACTGGCATGTATATTATCAGGAGGGGCCCCTGTAGATAGACCCCTCCCATAGCTTTTCTCCCATTAAGATGTGAGCTCCTTCAGGAGACGGGAGGTCTTTTTATTTGTAGCTCAAATACCTAGCACAGTGCTTGGCACGTAGCAGATATGGAATAAATGCCTTCTCATTCGATCATTCATTACAACTGAATAAATTCTTTTAAAGTTTGGAAAATAAAATAGTGACAAAAGGGACAGTACTGTAATAGGGACTCCATGGTGATTCTGCTTATCAAATCAAGGCTCCTAATAACATTCATTTTCTGTTTTGTTTTTCATTTTATTTTATTTTTAAATTAACAAAATTATTTTCTCCATTTCCTTCAATCTAAAAGAAAAAAACAGAAACCCTTGTTACAGATATTCATAATAAAGCAAAACAAATTCCCATGATATTTTAATTTTTTTCAGAATAAAGAATTCTTGGACAAAGAGATGAATTAAACATCCTAGTAAAAATAACAAATGGGGTTTAGGTTTGGGCTGAAAAAAATACATACATATTTAGATAGATAGATAGATAGATAGATAGATGGATAGATAGATAGAAAGAAAGAAAGAGAGAAAGAAAAAGAAAGCTAGGTAGGTAGATAGATAGATACAGATAGAGATAGATAGAAAAATAGATAGATAGATAGATAGATGGATAGATAGAAAGAAAGAAAGAAAGAAAGAGAGAGAGAAAGAAAAAGAAAGGTAGGTAGGTAGATACAGATAGAGATAGATAGATAGATAGATAGATAGATAGATAGATAGATAGATAGATGGATGGATAGATAGATATCGATATATATGAATCTTAACTATTTCAAGGGGAAGATGGGAGTGCATTTCATTTAGCTGATCTGGGGGAGAGCCCAAGACATGCTACAGATGTAACCTAATAATCATTGGAGCATAATATGTAATGTAATGTAAAGTGTTTCAGGTGTAGAGAACAAATATTTTCTATAAAAAGAATTGTGAGCAACCTCTTTGGGAAGAGAGAAAATTGGCCAAGAGCATATCACACGAGACCTAAGTGGGTCTGGGCTGAGAAAGAAAGAAGAAATGAACAACGGAATCGCCAACATCAACCCAGATGAATCTGGGCAGCTGGGTGGTGTAGTGGATGGAGTGTTGGGGCTGGAGTCAGGAAGACTCATTTTCATGAGTTCAAATGTGGCTTCACTCACTAGCTGTGAAATCCTTGGGCAAGTCATTTAACCCAGTTTGCCTCAGTTTCCTCATCAGTAAAATGAGCTGCAGAAGGAAATGGCAAATCATTCCATTATCTTTTCCAAGAGACCCCTCTCAGACTTGAATGAACAATAACCAAAAAAGCCTAAATGAATCTAAAGAAACTACCAGGAGCTATATGAGAAGACCTATAAGTGGGGATCTCTTTGGGGGGGGATTAGAAAAAATGAAGATGCTAGATTTAAGGAGTTAATACGTATATAACCCCTTCCTTTCCAGCCTTCCTTCAAGTGAAGGAAATAAAGTAACTAGGGAAAAATAAGGCATATGGGGGAAAAATGAAAGAAGATAATTCCTGATGAAAACAGAGAGATGCGCATGTTTCAGAGGAAATAGCCTTGTCCAGAAAGAGGTGGCAGGAACCATCTCGAGAAAGTAGGGGAAAGGGGAAAGAGCATAAACCTGATAGTCATTTTAAATATAGAACAGGGAGGGAAATGCTGGATTTGGAGTCAGAGGACTTGGGTTTAAATATTGACTCTGTTACTTTCTACCTGGCCTAAGGCAAGTCAATTTAATGATTTTGTGTAGATTTGTATTTATTTATTTAATTTGTATGTTGTATGCATTTTATATGTCTCATTAGAATGTCAGCTCATTGTGAGTAGGCATTCTCTGAATTCTTTGCTCTTGTAACCCCATTATCTGGTACATGATGCTAGACACTTAACAGATAATTTATTGATTGGTTATTAGGCGTCTCTGGACTTAGACATCTCAAATTCTAGTAAAAACTAACAAAAAAGGACTAAATTAGATGTTATCGGAGGCCCACTCCAGCTATAATCCCAGAATCCTACACTTTCAAGAAAATATGTAAGTAGAATTATAAGAAGGGAAAAATAGCATTGAAGTTGGAGAGAGAAAGAAAAAAGGGAGAAAGGAGTCAGAGAAGGAGAAGAAAAAAAAAGAATTCAAAGAAACCTTTAAAAGACTAAGTAAATTCACTCAAACACACATAAAACATGACTGATAGCAGGCCTGGATAATACAAATAGCATAAAATGACCAAATTTGGCTAGAAATGTAGTTTATAGAAACTTGAGAAAAGAAAAATTAGAAATACAAGAGATAGGAATGAATATTTGCGTTTATTTTTATAAGAAACTCAGATATGAAAAGCTGTGTAATTCTTTTTATTTGTTTAGTAGCGGGCTAGAAAAGAATAATAAATATATATAATCTAGAATATGGAAAAAACCACAGCTACTATCCAGTCCAATTCACTCTCTGTAGCCCAGAAAAATTAAATGGTTAGCTCAGTCACACAATAATGTTAGTGACAGCACAGGAACAAGATACAGACACTTTTATACCAAAAAAAAAATACAAATATCAAATGAGAACATCTATTCAAGAGTAATTTGAAAAGAAAGATGCTATTAATGAGTGTTTTTGTTTTTCTTGGAATCATTGAAAGAGACTTGATTGTTGAGCCGAGAATTACCATTATGAATAATTTTATCTTGTCCATCCTGTAAGACTGAAGGAAGAAAAGTCATTTATTAAGTACCTACTACTATGTGCCACATACTGTGCTAACTAAGCTTTACAAATATGATTTCATGTGATTCTCACATTATGGGGAGGTAGATGCTATTATTATTTTCCTTTTCCAGTTGAGGAAACCAAGGTTAAGTGACGTGCCCACCATCACAAAACTAAGATCTCAGGTTGGATTTAAACTCAGGTCCTCCTGACTCTGGGGGGCATGGTAGATGGAACACTGGGCTCAGAATCAGGAAGACTAATCATCATAAGTTCAAATCCAGCCTCAGATGCTTACTAGCTGTGTGACCTTAGGCAAGTCACTTAACCTGTCTGCCTCAGTTTGTCATCTATAAAATGAACTGGAGAAGGAAATGGCAAATCATTACAGTATTTTTGCCCAGAAAACCCTCACAAAGGTCTGATGAAAGTGAAAAAAGACTGAAACAACTTTCTGAGTCTGGTCCCAATGCTTTATCCACTGTGGTACCTTTGGTGCCTGAGAGAAGAGACAAAAAGGCTATTACTTCTTAGTCCTTCTTATGAATATATTAACAAATAAATGAACCCAGTTAGATGTTTCAAAACTAACGATTATGTTTGTATGTTATGGGATTTTCATTGTAGTATCTGAAAGTGCTTAGAAAGAAGATGTTCTAATCCCCATTTTGATAATAGAAAAACTGAGGCTTATACATTTAGATACCCATTAGTACAAATAATGAATCCCCTGGAAAGGTTCTATTGTTTGAATTTGCACTTCATATTTCCATTAGGTCAGAACCAATCACTATATTTTACATAATTATAACTTCAAAAAGTAAAAATTCGAATACATTCAACAACTAAAGGAGATTTATTATTCACACTAATTGGGACCTAGCTGTATAAATTTAGTGATCATCCCGAAGCTAAAAAAAACCAGTGGCAGTCAGTCAAAAGGCATTTACTAAGCGGTAGAAAAGAGATCTAGGGTTTCCTGACTTGGATATCTCTCTTCTCATTATTGTAGTATGAATCAACCAAGTAAATTGAGTAATCGAAATTCCACAGAGGTTATTTAGGAGTATCAGGAAGTAACCTCAGTGTTGGTGGATGTCAGTGTGGTTTTGGAGGCTGGCCTAGATGCTTTGAGCATGGCCACACAGAAAGAGAATCGGTGGTTGCAATAAGACTGTATTCTTGATATATATATATATTTCTAACATCAAGGAAGTACTACTGGACCCACACTTCAGAGTCCTGTCTTCTTTGGATTCAGATACGTCTGGACCAGGTTCAACCTTGTGGGAATCTGGTCTCTAACGAGAGGGAAAAACCAGATTCCCTTTTTTTCACACTCCTCAGGTCATTAAAACCCTACTTCAGCACCTTGGTACACATTATCTAAAACTTAGGTGGATGCAATTTTAGATATAACTAAAAGGACAGTAGAAAAATACTCAATATATAGCATACATCAAGTATAGGACCCTCCAAGAATGAGGCAGTTTCTTTGACGTAGTAAGAATTTTTCAAAGACCTTATATATGTCCTTCCTTCCTTCCTTCCTTCCTTCCTTTCTTCCTTCCTTCCTTCCTTCCTTCCTTTCTTTCTTTCTTCCTTTCTTTCTTTCTTTCTTTCTTTCTTTCTTCTTCCCTCCCTCCCACCATCCCTCTTTTTCTTTCCTTCCTTCCTTCCTTCCTTCCTTCCTTCCTTCCTT
>CM053601.1:36280847-36306783 GCA_028646575.1 Pseudocheirus occidentalis | reverse complement strand
TTGCATTGGGCAAGTAAGCCAGAGCAAGTATGTGCTAGGTCATTCTACAGCGCTCTCACCTTGCCCTCTGTTTCTAAAATATCAGGGCAATTTTCCTTGAGAATTTCTTCAAGGATGCTTTCTAAGTTCTTTTTTTTTTTTTGATCATGGCTTTCAGTTAGTCCAATAATTTTTCAATTGTCTTTCCTGGATCTATTTTCCAGGTTAGTGGTTTTTTCAAGGAGATATTTCACATTGCCTTCTATTTTTTCATTTGTTTGGATCTGTTTAATAGTATCTTGATTTTTCATAAAGTCATTTGCTTCCATTTACTCCATTCTAATTCTGAAGGAATTATTCTCCTTAGTGTGCTTTTGAGATTCTTTTTCCATCTGGCAAATTTGACTTTGTAAGGTGTTCTTCTCATTGGCTTTTTGGGCCTCTTTTGCCATTTGAATTAATCTATTTTTAAGTGTTATTTTCTTCAATAAGGTTGTTGACTCTCTTTTCATTATTTTCTTGCATCATTCTCATTTCTCTTCCCAATTTTTCCTCCACTTCTCTTATTTGGTTTTCAAAATCCTTCTTAAGCTGCTCTATGGCTTGTAACGAGTCTACATTTTTCTTGGAAGGTTTTGGTGCAGGAGTTCTGACTGTGTTGTCTTCCTCCCATTCCATTCTTTGATACTTTTTGTCCCCAAAAAAGGAATCTAAAGTTGCATTGCTGGGTTTGCTTAGCTTCCTTTGCCTGCTCATGTTGCCAGTCAATAATTTGACTTTTGGGCTCAGTAGAACTCTGCTTCCAGAGGGGAAAGCTCTGTCCCAAATTGCTGGGGTTTTCACATCTGCCGGGGTTATTAGGAGGCTGCGGTAGCCCCCACCATCTTTGGCTCACTGAAAACACACCCTAGGACCACCACACAAGACCACAATCTGGATCCAGGCAGCTCAAGGCAAGAGCACTTAGCCTGTGAATGATTGCTTGACCCCCCTGCAGTCTGCAGGCCAGGGGCTTCTGAAGCAACCACATGGAAGCTGCTACAGGGCCTCCACTCCTGGTGCTTCCTTGCCCTGAAGGCAATTTGGCCAGACTCGCTTTTCTCTCCCAAATTTATCCAAGTTCCACTGACCATTCACTGAGTCCCTGTTTCTTATGGGTTAATAATTCTGGAAATCACCACAGCTGCCACTGATCCACTCTCCTGATGGCTCTAGCAGTGGCTTGTCCTGGCAGCCCCACAGACAAGCAGTGGTTTCAGGTTGGGCTGGTTTCGGCTCCCAGGGCACTGCAATGAGCCCTTCCTGTCCTGCCTGCCGGAAATGTGTTTTCCTGTAATTTTGTGAGTTCTGGAGCCCTAAAATTCATTTACAGTCATATTTTATGGGTATTTGAGATGGTTGTGAGGGAGCTGCAGAATTTTCCTGCTTCTATGCTGCCACCTTTGCTCCACCCTTATTTGAGTCTATTGAATAGGAAGGGTGGTATGATTGGGCCCAGGTCTTACAAAAATCACTTTAGTGGCTGAATAGAGGATGAATTGGAATGGTGTGAAACTTGAGATGGGCAGACCCAGTAACAGCTATCACATCGGTCCATGACTAAGGTGATGAAGGTCTGTACCAGAGTGATGATGGTGTCACAGGAGAGAAGGGGGTTTCATTCTTGTGATGTTTCCAAGATAAAGTTAACAGATCTTGGCAGTAGCTTAGACAGGGGGGTGGGGTGAGAGCTAGTGAGAAGTTGAGAATGACTCCTAGGTTGCAGGTCTAAGAGTCTGGGAGGATAGTGATGCCTCTATAGTAATAAAGAAGTCAAGAGGCAGTTTAGGCCTAAGGGAAAAGATAATGAGTTCAGTTTTGGACATGTTGAGTTTAAGTTATCTGCGGTCTGAAAGACAGTGGGAGGTCAGCAGAGAGGTTGGTGTAGAATAGGTAGATTTGAGAATTGTCAGCAGAGAGATGGCAATTAAATCCATGGGAGCTGATGAGATCACTAAGGAAAGTAGTAGAGGAAAAAGAGAAGAGGGTCCAGGTTAAAAGGCATGACCTTGATCAGGAGACAGAGAAGAAGCAGTCAGATAGGTAGAAGGATAACAGGAAGAGAACAGTGCTTGGAAAACAGAGAGAGGAGACAATGTCAATGAGGAGAGAGTCATAAATATTATCAAAAGCTGAAGGGAAAAAAAGCTGCAGAGAGGTCAAGAAAAATGAGGAATAAGAAAGGCTTTCAAGAGTAAAAGTAAACATTCCATAACAGAGCTAATTTACCTTTTTTTTAAAAAAAAAACTTATCATTTTCTAGTTATTTAGATATTCCTAGATCTCTAATTCCATTGTTTCTATATAATTAATTTATATAATTTGTTTCTATATAATTGTTTCTATATAATTTCTATATTTCTATATAATTCTATATTTCTATATAATTGTTTCTATATAATTAATATACATGCATTTTATTTTAAACTGAAAAAATTATTTAAAATTTTAATTTTAAATTAAATTAAATTTATTTTAAATTTTCATAAAAATTATAGGAATAAGCAGTTCTTATCAGGAAAAAAGAATTTGTAGATGAGTAAAGTAGATGGGAAAAGTCTAGTTGAAAATTTCCTATAAATATTCACACCTGGCTCTTAAGTAAGTGAATCTTAAGTAAGTGTGAATCTTACTAGTTTCCTTGGGATAAATAGCCATTAGATCAGTCTTAGTTCCTGGGTGGTCAATGGATTAAACTAGAGCTAGACAAATGTGGTGGCCAAACTGCTTCTTTTGGTATTTATGTCAAATTTCCCCACTAGAGTATAAGTTCAATGCATGAGGCAGGGACTGGGTCTTACAGTAGGAACTTAATAGATATTTGTTGAAATGACTAAATGTAATACAAATTATGAGAAAAGGCTGTGATCAGGTAGGCCCTACTTTTGTGTCTTTGGGCTACTTGGTGGGCCAGAGAAACATGAAGTAGACTTGGATTTAAACTGGTCCCCTTCTGGCATTGTATAAGCAATTGAGCTAACACCCCCTGCCATGGCTAAGTGGCTCCCAACTGTTCCTCATTGCTTGTGTCACATCCTGTATCTTAGAGTGACCCAACCAGTTTTTTGAAAGTTCGAAATAGTGATGTTAGCTTGATCATAGTGCTTAGAAATCCAGATAATACAGTAAAACTAAATTAGCCTGAGATGGTTTATGAACTATTAGTATTAAAAAATAACCTTCTTCTGTATTTGTCTGGTTGAGTTTCACATAATCAATTTTAATTATAGTCCTGTCTCAAATCCACAGCAGCCTAGATAGGCTTTCCCTGTTTCTTAGATTCCTACAATAATTTCTTTAAAAAAAGTTCTCTCCTTCTTTCTCCCTTCCAGTGTCACTCTTCCAAGGTCTTCTTTGCCTCTTCTCACTTACCCTGGACAAATGTCATTTCCTTATGCCCCAGTCTCCATCATTCTAACAACTGTTATATAATGTGGTCCCAAAATAGAGTATAAAAATCCAAATACTCTGGTGGTTGGCAGAGTCCTTTAGAATCCTGGGTGGGCAAGAAGATATTAATTTCCAAACCAGGACAGAAGATCTATAGAAAAGTAACTAAAGCAATTAGTCCTGCCTGATTCTCTGCTGTCTAATACTTTTTCAGGATTCCCCACCTCCTCCACCTACCCCTTTTGCCTTGAAAAGCACAATTATTCCCCAGCAACTGATTTCTCTGCTAGAGGACAGAGAGGCCGTTATTAATTTGTCCTAACGTTAATGTGCTTCTTTTCCTTTCATCTTTATTACACATCTCTATCTTCCTCAGAGGTCTTGTTTACATAAAACAGTACTCTTGGATGCAGAAAGGCTTAATGAGTCTCATCATAACCACTACAGAGCAAACAAAGTATACCCACCCTTTATAATTAGGAATCATTTGACGGTATTAAAAAAAAAAGTCCTCAGCTAATGGTGCCAGGCATCTTCTTTCTAGATTTGTTTTTATTGCTATAAAGATCAGTCATAAACTAAATTATGAGTTTGGTCTCTGACATTCTGGCTCGGAGCAGTAACAGAGGGGGCAGAGATCCCAAACTATACTCAGATTTCACACTTGAGCAGCTAGTTTGACCCTTTCTACTCTCTCCAGTGTTTTCAGAGTTTGCTCCTAGAAGGCAATGGAGCCCAGCTGGCAGCACAACAGCAACTTCCCAGTGCTATTAGGTTGCCTAGTCATGTACTCTCAGGCAGCAGGAGATTGTACCCTATTGCCTGTTGGCAATGACTCAATGATGGGACTTTAATGGTTTGAAGGTAAGACCTAGTATTCTGAGACTGACCTTCCTCTGACCTTCATTACTGTTATAAGCATGGGATAGGAAGAGAGTAGTTAGGAGTGGGTCACTCCTGACTTAGAAAAAAGAGTCCCAAGACTGATTTTGAAGGAGAATTAATTTGGTTGAGATTTCACCTCTGATACTTATTAGCCACATGACTTTGAGAAAGCCATCCAACCTCTTCTGAGTTTCATTTTCTCTGAGTGTAAAAAATAAAAGGGTTGTGATCCAAGCTGGGAAATTATAAAATTTCTTCATGAAGGACAATGATGCTTAATTACTCATTCCATGTGCCCATGAGGATCAGGCCCAGTTAAGACCATGGAAATTGGCTTAGTTGTCAACTAGCATAGTTTTCAGTGAGATTTCAGGGAACAATGGGCATGTGGTTCTGCACCAAGCAAGTGGTAGCCAATGGTTCTTTCCTTCTCCACCTCAATTAATCCTTTTGCACATCAGTAATCTTAATACCAACTAACCCAGTAGCATAACTGAGACATAATTAGTGAATTCTTATAAAGTTCTTTGAAAATGAAAAACATCATAAGCATCCAAAAATTTTTCATTAGTAAGCCTTGAAAAGAAGGTGTCTTTCCGTCCTGTTTCCCTAAAAGGCGAGGCATTCAGTTTGGAGATGTTTCAGGCATTCTCACCTACTTTCTTCCCATTACCCCTCTGCTTTGCACTGCTTTCAGAAGGTAGCTTTTCCATCCCAGGGAAGGGCCAGTCTGTGTTTCCTAAACACCCAAGTACATTTGGAATAGGCCAGGGTATAATGTCAGCTCTAACAAGTGAAGCATAACCTTGGCAATGTAAAAACAGAAAGGGAAGAGAGAACAACATTGTCCTGTGTAAGAGAAACTTCAGGGATGCCAACCCACCAACAAACAGCAAGGATTCTGATGTGGGAATGTCCAACCCCTTTGAAGACCCCCTACATTCTGGTTCCTATGGAGCCATTAGAGATGTGGAGTGGAAAAGTATCTGTCAAAAGATCATTGTCACTAACCTAAGCACTGCTTTTGGGGTGGGGGGGGAAGGGGAAGGGAACTTGCGACCTTAAGGCCACATGTGGCCTTCTAAGTCCTTGAGTGCAGCCTTTTGACTGTATCCAAGCTTTACAGAACAAATCCTTTTATTAAGGAAATTTGTTCTGTGAAGTTTGGATTCAATCAAAGGACCACACTTGAAGACCTAGAGGGTCCCCACCCTTGGTTAGAACATACAAAAGGAACTAGAATGAGGAAGCATCAACATGAGTAAATGGATACATGGTTTTCAGTATTGGTTCTTTGCTGTTGTCTTTCATTTATCACATATTCTTCATGTCATTCATTCATCATTCTTCCATTTCTTGCCATAGTCTATTAATAGAATAGTAGTGGAGAAAGTGACATGGGGGAAAGAGCAATCATTAAGTACTTACCAGGCACTGTGTTAAGTTCTTTACAAATATAACCTCCTTGGATCCTCATATCAACCCTGGGAAGTAGGTGCTATTATTATGCCCATTTTAGGGGAAAACTGAGACAAACAGGTTCAATAGTTCCACCAAGGTCACACAACTAGTAAGTATGAGAGACCAGATTTGAACTCAGGTTTTCTTGATTTCAGGGCCAACATTCTATCTACTGTGTCACCTAGTAGCCTTCAACTAGAGGTGAGGATAGAAGGGTGCTGTAATGGCTATAGTCTAGAGAGTCTCCCATGTGAAGTTAGAAGTAGATTGTTGTGGAGAGGGTAGGGAGGGTGTAGTGAGATGCCATTTCATTTCAAACAGGATTTTTTTAAAGGAGGCTAAAATGGAAAAGGGTAGGAGGACAAAACCAACAAAAAAGGACAGAAAAAAAGAGGTTCCAGGTTTCCTTGGCTGGAGGTTAGGGATTCAGATTAGGAGACACAGGGAGAGTCAACAAAGAGTCAGTTAAAGTTGATACTTGGAAGCAGGGACAGATCTGGAGGAAGGAAGTGAGACAAAGACAAATGGGAAGACTCACTGATGTAGAACTGGACTTTAATGATATTTTAGATAAGATAGCTGGATTTTTATAGTTTTGTTTGTTTGTTTTTTTACTAATTACAGCAGAGAACCTGGAGTCAGAAAGGCCAACAAAGAGAAGATGTCCATAGGATAGGTATAGAATCCTAGGAATTTGAAAAGACACATAAAGTAAATATGGAGAGAGGGAAAGGACCAAGAATTCCTGATCTTTTTTGTGTCATTGGCAGTCTGGTGGATACCCTTTCAGAGTAATACTTTTAAGTGCATTAAATCAAATTCATGATGTTACAAAGGAAACTAATTGATTAAATATAGTTATCAAATTAAAAAAGAAAACAAAACACCAAAGACTCTAGGTTAAGAATCCTAGGTTCTGGGGGCGGCTAGGTGGCACAGTGAATAGAGCACCGGCCCTGGAGTCAGGGGTACCTGAGTTCAAATCCGGCCTCAGACACTTAATACAAAAAACTAGCCGTGTGACCTTGGTCAAGTCACTTAACCCCAACTGCCCTCCAAAAAAAGAAAAAAAAGAATTCTAGGCTGGAAGATATAGAATCTAGCATTCAAGAAGACTTTCAAGGTCATCTAGTCCAATCTTCTGAAGAATGTAGGAATTCCCTCACCACAACTTTAGCAGTCACTAGGTACTACTGTTGGTACCTAGTGACAGTGATCGGGAGCTTTCTACTGCCCAAGTAGCTCATTTCATTATCATACAGCTCTAATTGTTAACAAGTTCTGTTTTAAACTATGAATACCCTTTTATCCAGCAATACCACTTCTAAGTCTATAACCCTAAGAGATCATAAAAAGGGAAAAAGGGCCCACATATACAAAAATATTTACAGCAGTGATTTTTGTGGTGGCAAAAAATTGGACATTGAGAGGATGCCCATCAATTGGGGAATAGCTAAATAAGTTATGGTATATGATTGGAATGGAATACTACTGTTCTATAAGAAATGATGAGTAGGCAGATTTCAGAAAAACCTGGGGAGACTTACATCAACTGAAGCCGAGTAAAGGAAGCAGAACCCGGAGAACACTGTATACAGTAACAGCAACATTGTACAATGACCAACTTTGATAGACTTAGCTCTTCTCAGCAATACAATGAACTGAGGCAATTCCGAAAGACTCATGATGGAAAATGCTATCAGCATCCAGAGAAAGAACTATGGAATCTGAATGCAGATCAAAGCAGACTATTTTCTCTTTTTTTGTTTTTTCCTTCTCATGGTTTTTTCCTTTAGTTCTGATTCTTCTTTCATGACATGACTAATGTGGAAACATGTTTAATATGACTGTACATGTATAGCCTATATCAGCTTGCATGCTGTCTCGGGGAAGGTGAGGGGAGGGAGAAGGAAAACCTTTGAACCTCAAAATCTTATAAAAGTGAATGTTGAAAACTAAAAGTGAAAATTCTGCAAAGTTTTTAAAAAGTTCTTTTTTAAAATTTTTATTTATTTGTGCTCTTAAACCGCAGTATATTTCCACATGAAAGTCCTTTAAATATTTTACTTCCCAATTATCTTCTCACCAGCAGCCTGACCCTGCAGAACAGAGACCTTGCCCTGGAGATCTTAGCCCTTTCAATTCTAGAATTTCCTAGAATCCAAAAGCCATGTTAGAATCTAAGCACTCTGAGTCCAGGGCCTGGTTTTACTTTTCATTTGAATAGAAATGAAGTGTGTACGCATGTGCAATTTTCCTTAAGTGAACATTCATCATAAACTAAATCACATTTTTTATTAAACTAAAGACACTAAAACAACTTTCTTTCAAACATTTAACATCTACACTTTACTTTAAAAATACAAACTTTTAAAATGAATCACAAAATACCAAAAATTTTGAGATATAAGGATGTCTTGGCACATTCAACACTGTTGTTTGTCCTTCTTTCTTGAAGAGGACCATGATGTCAGGAAGATGATGCCAAGATTCTCAAGTGAACTGCATTTAAGTGAGGAAGGGCTTTGCGAGGTCACCAGCCTCACTTTCTCCTCCTCAGTCACCTGGGTCCAGTGGCAAGATATAGATCAGGATGACTGAAGCTGGCCCCCATGTTCCCATATCTATCTATGGCTATAGAGATAGGACAATGAGACTGGATCTATTATCTCATTGGCGTGGAGTGGGAAATTCCTGGATGAAGAAACTCTCCTGATGCAAGTCTCTACATCTTAAGTCTTAGAAGGTTACCTAGGACAATTAAGACATTAAGTGACTACTTTTTTTCCCGGCTGGTGTTGGCCATGGCGGACGGGCAGGTTCTGGTGATCGACGGGCGGGGCCATCTCCTTGGTCGCTTGGCGGCTTATCGTGGCCAAGCAAGTTCTCCTGGGGAGGAAGGTGGTCGTGGTCCGCTGCAAAGGCATCAACATCTCGGGAAACTTCTACAGGAACAAGCTGAAATACCTGGCCTTCCTCCGAAAGTGAATGAACACGAACCCTTCTAGAGGCCCTTACCACTTCAGGGCCCCCAGCCGCATTTTCTGGAGGACAGTCAGAGGGATGCTTCCCCACAAGACCAAGCGAGGTCAGGCTGCCTTGGAGCGTCTTAAGGTGTTTGATGGCATTCCTCCCCCATTTGACAAGCAGAAACGCATGGTTGTCCCAGCTGCTCTTAAAGTCGTCAGACTGAAGCCGACTAGAAAGTTTGCTTATCTGGGGCGCCTGGCCCATGAGGTTGGCTGGAAGTATCAGGCAGTGACTGCTACATTGGAAGAGAAGAGGAAGGAGAAAGCCAGGATTCATTATAGAAAGAAGAAGAAGCTTACGAAACTACGCAAGCAAGCTGAGAAGAACGTGGAAGGCAAAATCCACAAATACACCAAGGTTCTGAAGAAACACGGGCTGCTGGTGTGAGTCCAATAAAGTATCTTCCGACAACTGGAAAAAAAAAAAGACATTAAGTGACTGGTCTAGGGTCATGCAGTCAGAGACGTTACTTGAATTAGGTCTTACTGCCTTGCAGGTCATCTCTTTGCTATGATGCAAAGGTCTATCTAAAAAATAAATAAAGCCCTTTGAGAAGCTTAAAATGTGTTGTACTTAAATATTAGCTATAGATATAATGTGTAAATTCTTTGTGTGTGTGTGTGTGTGTGAGCTCACACAAAGGAAAACTTGAGATAGAAATGATGCAAGGGGAGAATAGAAGTCTACTGAACCATAATCATTTGTCCAACTCTATTACCAAATTATTGGGTATCATTTCACTGTAGTCTTAGTTTTCCTCATTTGAAAATAAAAGCAAGCTTTTACGACTTAACACCCACCTACTTAGAAGCAAGAATCACTGAGGTATGTAATGTGCTTAGAGATCTTAGGAGGAGAAGTCTTAGACATAATGTTATTAATATTATAAGTCACAATAAACCAGGTAAAGAATGCAGAAGGCAAGCTGGAACGTCAACTCAAATTAAACTTCACAAATATATGGCACCTAGGCATGGAGTTCTTTGAATTCTAGCAGTAAAATGTTTAACTTAAATTTTGGGTTAACAAGGAACCACAGAAGCTACTTGAATAGAAAAATAGCTTGAGAATGAAGGGGAAGAGAGGAGAGGAAAATGGGTCATAGAATTTTGAGCACTTGACAAATCTCATGTACATATTTGTAAAAATCCTTCCTGTTCCAAGAGGACTGTTCGGTTGGTGATCCTTATCTCTTGTGTGCAGGTGGGACTGAGCAGGCTGACTGACTCGTGACCAACAGTCCTTTCTGCTTTTTGCATATATGAAGACTTATGGTCGTCTGGGTAGTTGGTTTTTGGTCTTGTTTTGTTTTGTTTTTGCCTTGCTTCCCAGCAATCTACAACTGTGTGAGCTTGCTGCGCCCCAGCTGGGATGGGAATACAACAAGTTAGCATCTCTGAGTCGTTCAGCACTCCTGCATTCATGTAAGAACCAAATTCCCAGAGTAATTAATGCATACCACTCTTGCCATATAATCACCCTTTCTACTCTGATTTCCAAACCCCAACATCTTATTAGAGGCTAGACGGAGCACTGAACCTGGAGTCAGAAAGACCTGAGTTCAAATCCTACTTCAGACACTAGCTGTGTGACCCTGGGCTAGTCACCTAGCCTCTGTCTGCCTCCTTGTCCTCAAAAACCAAATGGCATTGCTGTGAGGATCAACTGATATAATAAGTCCTGTCTATCATGGAGTACCTGGCATATAGCAGACATTTAAACAATGCTTGTTTCCTTCCTTCCTTCTTTGAGATAAAGAACTGCCACTTACCATCCACCCTCTTTTCCTGCCGCTTACAACACTCTATCCTGATTGACAGCTCACTAACTCTAAGGAACCTCATCCAAGTAATTGTGACACATTGTGATCAATGTGCTTGTATCATAGACTTAGAGGTCAAAAAGGACTTGGAGGCCATCAAATCCATCCCATCTTTTGGAAATCATCTTCTCTGAAAAGAAAGTCCCAATATAATTTAAAATATTTGTAGAAACCTTTTTTTTTTTTTTTGGTGTGTGTGGTAGCAAAGAATTGGAAATAAAGTCGATGCCCGTCAAGTGGCTAAAGGCTAAACAAATTGTGGCACAGGCAGGGAATGAAATACTGCTATGCTGGAAAGGAAAAAAAAATTAGTATGACTAGAGAGAAGCATTCAAAGATTAACATGAACTGATGCAAAGTAAAGTAAGCAGAACTAGGAGAATAATACACATAATGACTACAATAATTTCAGTGGAAAGAACTACCACAAAACAATTTTAAAATGAATGTTGCAAATACTAAGATTCCCCCTCCCCACCGCCAAAAAAAGATATAAGAAAACATTTTCCCTTTCCCACTCCTTTGCAAAGTTCCATGAGTATGGAACATTGATTTACTGTTAGATTGGGGGAAGGGGTATATGGTTTTGAGGATTGTTTTTTGTTTGTTTCTTCCTCTTTTTTACTTTTTTCTTTTAAAAATTATTTGTTTTATAGGATGTTTCTCTGGGAGAGGGGATGGGGAAAAGATAAAAGGAGAAATTTAGATGATATAAAAATAACATCCCTAAAAAGTTTATTTTAAAAAAGAGAAGAAATCATCTAATCTTATTTACATCTAACACATTCACAGATGAGGCCACTGGAACCCAAATAGTCAAAATGAATTGCCCCAGGTCACATGAATAGTGAATGGAAGAGCTGGATTTCGGTCTGTGCTTCTAGGACTTCTAGGACCATCAGTCTTTTTATTGTGATAGGTAGACTCCTGCTCCCTCAACCCTTCCATGCACTATTTGCACAATATTAATTTGCATTCATGGGAATGTTGTTTCATGTTTCCTTAAATATTTCTTGCTTACATATGCTTCACACTGGCAACTATACATTTTCCCTAGGTGGAAATTTTTTATTTTTTTTTTTAGAAAAAATTTTTTAGAAATTTTTCTATTTTTTCTTCTGAAAAAGTGTTTCCTCCTCTTCCTTCAACTCACCCCGAATATCTGATACAATCTTCCCCCCTATCACCTACCCCTGAAATGGCTATCCATCTCTCTGGACAATGGTGTTGTAAGGTTGTCCATCTATAGCAAATTTAGAAAGAGCCAGAGGGCAGAGACGGTCTTACGTGACCCTTATGCATTTCCAAAGAAAACTGAGTGTAAGAAATTAACATTTCATGAAACTCAGGCCTTTGTTATTATGTTGGTCTTGAACCAAATCACTTAACCTTAATGTCTATTTCTTCACCCACTTCAAACATTGTTTTAGTCTTGGTACCGACCCTTGATTCTGACCCAGACTCCAGTTTCTGATGATGACGTCTCAGATCAGTGCCCCATTTATCTGGCTCATGACTGTACTATTTGATGTTTCTGTCTCCTCTTTGAGTGGGCACCTCCAGGCCCTGTCTCTACTATACCCTTCACCAAGGTACCCTTCCTCATTCCCTCTTTTCAACTTCCTTTTATGTGTTATGGTGCAGTAAATAGAGCACTGGACTTGGAGTCAGGAGGACCTAAGTTAAAATCTGTCCTCAAACATATAATAGCTGTGACCCTAGATGAGTCATTCAACCTCTGCTTGCCTCAATCTCCCTATCTCTAAAACAGAGATAATAGCATCTACCTCGAAGGGTTGTTGTAAATGTCAAAGGAGATAGTATTTGTAAAAAAAAAAAAGCTTAACATAGCACATAGTAGGTATTTTATAAATGCTTTTCCCCTTTTCCTTCCTCCTTTCCCCTTATGTATAAGCTCCTTGAAGACAGAGACTATCTTTATTTCTGCTTTTATTTATATCCCCAGCACTTAGCAAACTCCCTCATACATAATGACTGCTGTTGACTTGTTTGAACTGGACTTTTCCTCACCCAGGAGACAGCATGGAACTAAGGAATCCAGTCAGACTTGGTCCATGGAAGGTCTCATTTCTAGGAAGAAATGGTATAAAAGTGTTGACTTAAGTTTTTATTCTGTTAAAATGTCGTGTTCAACTCTTTGTGACCCCATTTGGGTTTTTATTTGGGGGTTTTGGTTTGGGGGATTTTTTTTGGCAAAGATACTGGAGTGGTTTGTCATTTCCTTCTCCAGCTCATTTTATGGATAAGAAACAGGCAAACAGGGTGAAGTGACTTTCCCAGGGTCACACAACCAATACATGCCTGAGGCCAGATTTAAACTCAGAAAGATGAATGTTAATGATTCTAAGCCCAGCACTTGATCTACTGTACCACCTAACTGCTCACCTTAAGTGGACTCTGCAAATTCCCCATATCTGCAGCCTTTTCCATGCCATGTTCCCTCCTCTCCCTCTACATTCACATCTCACTCCCACCAGAACTTTGGGCTACACCCCTGAGACACTAGTTTCTATCATACAATCTTTAGCCTAATTTTGTCCAGACCCAGAAAACCATCTTCATGCTATTCCCCACCTCTTGAAGTTCCAGCTACAGTTAAGGGAGTCTGCAGACATTCAGCCAAACTAATTATGACAACATGCCTCCTAGGATCTCTGCACAATAAAATAATATAATGCTATTCACTCAGCAATATAATTATTCACTTGTCTCACAATCCTACTCTCCTAACTTTTCCTTCTCCCCACCATGTCAAAGTGCAGGTACCTTTTCCAAGTTCTCTTACTCTTCCCTCATTAAAATGTAAACTCCTTGAAGGCAAAGACAGTCTTGGTTGTTTGTATGTATATCACCAGCATTTAATGTAGTTCCTGGCATTTGGTAAAAGCTTAACAGATAATCTATCATCTATTTAACCTATCACCTACCTAATCCAACATCTATTATATATGTAAGCTATCTATCACTTTTCTATCATCTACCTACTTATCCATCTATCTATCTATCCATCTATCTATCTATCTATCTATCTATCTATCTATCTATCTATCTATCTATCTATCTATCTAATCTATCATGTAAGTCCTAGAAGGATAAACTATTAGAAGCCAAAGTGAACCTATGACCAACCTTTTACTATAATTCTTGAAATTTGACAGTTTCAGCCCCTGGGCTTAAGCACATTACCCAATTCTATTATTTCTACAACTTTTCCCAGTTATACTTGGGAAATCTTAAATTTTTTCCCATGTTTTTTTACCCCAGGGAAAAATTTAAAAAGCATAATGAGAGGGTTTCCTTGTCCACAATAAAAATCGAAAGTTCAATGAATATATGGAATATCCATGTAAGAGTGTGAACCAATACAGTCAATATGGTTAGGATTCCTAATGAAATTGATAAAAACCTCTTGTACTAACTACCTTAGTGTTATTATTGCTCAATGAAACCAAGCAGCCACGACTACAGAATTCCAGTGACAAAAGATACTATCTACCTCTTTAAGAGATTTGGTGTGTTGGGAGCCAGATGTTAGGTAGTTAGTGGAGGAGAGAGGCAGCAGAGTGGGACATTTGAGACCCGAACTGCAGAGATTATAGAATTGTGTGCTGGGGTATCAGGAAGATGGATTTCACACCAGCTCTGGACTGATTCTAGTACTAAATGGAAAAAGGAATAAAATGTGCCAACATGTTATTGATTCAGGAGGGGGACCTGACTCTGCAAAGCGGAAAATAACCATCCAGATCCCCAAAACAAAAGGTAGGGAAAGACGACTGGACAGGGCAACTGAGTCTTTAAAATGCCAAATCAGGATATTCCCAGACAGGTGGGAGGTAATGAAAGGGAGTGATTCATAGCTGATTGTTCCATTGTTAAAAGGATAAGGATTTATAGTTTAATGTCTTTTCCTTTAACCATTCTATTTCCTTCTAGGATGATTTCAAGACTATCTACCCCTTGGTCTTTTACAGACCTGGTAAGACCTATATGAACTGATGCAGAGTAAAATGAGCAGAACCAGGAGTACTAATTATAGAAAAGCAACTATGTTTGTTGTTATTGTTGTTGTTTTAAGTCTTAGCAACTCCAAACAACATACTGATCAACCAACCATGATTCTGGAGGATTCATAGGGCCATATGCTAACCATCTCCTAATATAATGGTGATGGACCCAGAGCACATATTGAGACATATTTTTTTAAACATGACCAACATGGGAATTTGTTTTGTTTTGCTATGAATCCTTTATAACAAAGGATTTGGGTTTTCTTATTTTTTCCAACATGGAGAGAAGAAAGAAGACAATTGAAAAAAAATAATCTTCTTTTAAAAAGATCATCTATCCCTGATCTGCAACTCCGGACTTTTTCATTTAGTCTTCTTGTTGTGTGGTCTTCAGTACTAAATTGTTCTAGTTTTCTGCATTTCATTTTCTTCAGCTAGTCTTTTAAAGCATTTTGCTTATTCTTTCTCTTCAGGTTTCCTTCCTTCCTAGAAAAAGACCAGTTATCCTGCCAGAAACTGGCTTGTTAAGGAAGATATAAGAGACACCTTTTAGACAGACCAACATTAAGCTACCCACCCAAAAAGATTCCATAGGATTCTTGTGAATGTCCAAGAATCAAATTTCCTCAAAAGTAACCAGTGATAAAAACGAACAAGTCAATAGCTAGTTAAAGCACAAAGTTAAAATCTGATTAAAAAGCTAACTTTCAGTTAGCAATCAGTAGTAGCAATCAGTAAACGGGATAACAAAAATAAATTAATTTAAAAACCGATGAATCTCTTAATATTTAAAATACTTGTATTTAAAATTTTATTTACATTTACATTTAAAATATATATTTTCATTTAAAATTACAATTTAAACTTTCTAATTTACTAAATCTCATTGCAGAACTGCCAACAAGTGTCAAAATTGAGTTACATTTCAGTTCACTTATTTTTCTTCTTTATTCACTCATGGAGGTAGAAATACACAGGGAGAGGGGGGAGAGTGAGAACGGAGAATGTGAAAGCATCTTCATAGGTCCCAAATTAAAAAATAAGTCCCTAGCATAGTGACTTTAGCTAAAAGGCTTGCAGTTGTGGTCATAATAGACCACGTCCATTTTCTGACCCTCAGCACAATTTTTATTAGCTAGCCATAAAATGAAAAGTAAAGGTCCATTGTGAAACAGCTGGTACACATTTAACAAAACTAAGACAAGCTGGCACCACTGTAATTTATATGGTATTCAGCAGTGATCTTATGGTAGAGAACACAGCTAATAAAAACCTTAAGAAAAAGGAAAAACAGAATTATGAATTTAACATTACAGAAGAGAAATAGAAGGCATTTATATTCTGGATCCAGGAAAAATAATCCTTTACCAGCAAAGACATTGTAGATGTTGCCCCTAACTTGACTGACTAATGTTAAGATTAACCCACATGATAGCAGATATGGAACAACCTTCATAGCTAATGACTGAATGGATGCTTTTTATAGGGGAGGGAAGGTATATATATATATATCTTGTGAATCAAGAAGGCTTTCCTTACATCTAAACCCTCCCTTTTACTATAATGTAATTCCATTTCTTTTGGTCTTTCTTCTATAGAGATTAAGAACACCTAAGCATCTTCCAGGTCATTTTTAAGAAAATGGAGAAGGGAAAAGGGAATGAACATATATTAAATACCTACTATATACCAGTCACATCTTGTTTGATCTATTCCAAAACAGAAGTTAAATGATCCCTTTAAGCTTCTCTTTTCTAAATCAAAATGCTTATTTTTTTCCCTTGTAGAACTTACATTTCATCCCTTTAAACAAATTAAATGTTCCTCTGTGGGCCCTTTTTAGAATCTAGATCAGGGGTTCTTAATCCTCAGACCATATGAAGTCCATGAATAGATTTTAACATTTCATGAACTTGGATGGGGAAAAAATCATAACTTTATTTCAATAAAATTGGTATCCTTCTTATGATAATAATCATAATATGTAATATATAAAATATATTATAATATATAATTATATTGTGTATTATACAATATATTACAATATAATAATAATAAAGAATTATCATTATTTTATGCATTAAAAAGTTTATCCTAAGGAATCCGTAGCCTATCCCAGGCTTCCATGATAAAAGATAAAAATAAAAAACAAACAAACAAAAAACTCCTTCTCTGGGTCTTTCGCTTCTCTGTGAAAACGCAAAAATAAATAAAAGACTTGCCCCAGAATTATCTTCCATAGCCCACAGAGGAGTGTTATCATTTCCTCTAGCTCCTAGAAAGCTGTCCTTTTCCTGGGTTAAGCTAATTCTTCCACAAACTTAACTAGACACCTTTGAATGCCCCTAGGAAAAGGGGTTTGAACTCAAATGAAAGCTGACAGATAAATCTCTAAAAACATTATGACACTAATCTCTCTATTAAGTATATAAAAACTCTATAAACCACATGAGCTCATTTTGAAGAGGGTGCTATTTATCCCATGAACTAAGTGGTTTACCTGAGACAGGTCAATTCAGGATAGCCTTCCTTATACTTTAGTCATCTAGTATCTGGGACACAGGGTAGAGTGTTGTGAGAAGGACATTTAAATCAGGTGTTTTTCAGCGTTCAACTTTACTTGGTAGTAAGTTGCACCAAAATAGTTCTTTTTAAAATTCTCTGATATTGAAGAAAATCTAGTTGAAAAGAAGCCTGTAAGAAACAATAACTACTATTCCAAATGAGTAGATTAGATTCAGTAAGGCCCTATATTTTGCAATCTATGTCTACACAAAGACTTAGTGTAGCAGATAGAGTGCTGGCCTCAGAGCTAGGGAAACTGAGGTTAAAGGTCCACTATAGCATCCACTAGAGAAAGAACCAGAAAACCTCTCCAGTACCTCTGCCAAGAGCACCCCAAGTGAGGTCACAGAGAGTCTGATATGACTGAAAAACAATTTAACAGCATCAACAAAAGGATATCTACTGGCCATGTGACCCTACTCAAGTCATTTAACTTTTCAATGTTCTAGGTAACTCCCTAAGACTATACATTGCAGAGAAAGTGCATTGGTAGAGGGAGTTTTCTCATCCAGAAATTCCCTTTATCATTGAAATCATAGGGCTAATGGCTAATGTGGGAATTTGGCTTGCTTAACTATACATATCTGTAATGAGTTTTTTGTTGTGTTCTCAATGGGTGGAAAAGAGAGAGTTGAAAGAGAGAGAATTAAAAACTGAAAACAAAATAAGCTTCAATTAAAAAAAGCCATAGTCTAGTTCCAGTCCCATATAACCTATACATATAACATATATCCTATAGGTATAACAAATTTTATTTAGATCCACCAAAATTCTCATAGACCACCATTTTGTTATGAGGCAGCTGACTGATCCATACAACAAAGGGGAATCTTAAAGTCAACAAGACAGAAAGAGGTTTTGATGGCCCTTCATTCTTGTTTATACAACCACTTAGAAGAGTAGAGATTGCCCAGAAATCTGTTGGATACTTGAGTGTCCTCTGGATCATCTGGAATTGAAAGATGCTATTTTTTTTAAAGTGCTACTTGAATATAGCCCAGTCCCAAATCTTCCTCTCTCCCTTACCACACCCCATTTTCCATTATAGTATTATCTATAGGGGAAGTCTTAAAAAACAATGGTGTATCTTGAATAAAAACAATCATAGTAACTAGTATTTGTGCAGTGCTTTGTGTTTTACAAAGCATTTTATGTGTATTATCTCTTATCTGGTCCTCACAACACTGTAAGGTAGGTGCTAAAACTGAGAGAGATTAAGTGATTTACCAAAGGATGGATATATAGCCAATAAATGTATGAGGCCAGATTCTAATTCAGCTCTTTCTGACTCCAAAGTTTTAGAAACTCTTTACTGATATGCTAGATCTGGTTAAAATCAACCAATGGTTTTAGCAATGAGAGTGGAACACAGACAAATTCTCTCTATAAAATGGTTAAATTCAGAGACTTCACTGTGTCCCCCAATTGAAGCACCCAGAGGAGCCAATACTGTTTCCTTTATGTCTTTGTAGCCCTAGATCTTAGCACCTTCTCTAACACATAGTAGGTATTTTTTAAAAATCCTTGATGACTTATTGAAGGATACAAGAGAACCAAGGATGTGGTAAAAGACGAAAACGAGATTTACAAATCCAAATTTAGCAAGCCGTTTTCTGTCTGCTCAATTGGTGTAATATCTGCGAGAAGATTCAATGTTCTTTCGGTAATAACTTTCAGTTGTGTACACGCCTGTAAAGGGAAGCTGGGCTTATTAGTTACTTCACTGGAGGGTTTTAAAGTATTGACTTGTAATGATAAAGCATTTGGGGATCTTTGCCAACAGACCCTAGGAAAGCCAACCATTCTTCTTTCTGCTTTTATGGTCACTGGGTGTCCTAATTCATCACTGTATCAGTGAGTGGCAAGGGAATTGAACTACAGAAAGTGTTCTTTGAATGAAACATTTAGTTATATCATACTGTTCCATGTCTTGCCATATCTACTGATATCCAGGAAACAGTTTCTTTAAAGTACACACTCTCTTGTCATCTAGATTCCAAAATAGCTTCAAAAGAAAAACTGGTGCAAAAAAGATTAGAGCTACTTCTGATTTTAATTAGTGCATTGGATAGAATGGTTTGGGTCAATGGTGGTTTGATTTGGATGACCTGTACCCCGCCACCCCCAATGGCATCTTCAAACAAAGTCACTAAATATTAACCCTACTCCAGCAATTAATGCTAGGTGAAGCTCAAAACAGTTAGGGAATTCATTTACAAAAGGGTTTAGAAGCTTCCCAGACTTGTTCAAACTGGCAGGTAGCCTGAAATATAGACCTAGAGACTTGACTCAGGATGAATCACTGCCCACAGGCAACAGTGCAAGGACCTCAATAAAGAGGCAGACACCTTTTCATAAAACTGGGCTCCTGGATGCAATGTCTTAGGAGTATGGAAGGGCACAAAAAGTGGAAAGAACCCAATTTCTAAGGACGTGTATTTTCATTGGTTATCTCCATGCCAGAAATTCCCTCCCTCTTCATCTCTGTCTTCTGGATTCCTTCAAGTTTTAGCTAAAATCCCACCATCTACAAGAAAGCTTTCCTGGTTCTATTAAATGCTGGTGCCTTCCTGCTCTTGATTATCTCCAATTATCCCATTTACCCATAGTTCTTGGCATGTTGCACATTCCCTAGAGTATGAACTCCTTGAGAGAAGGGCCTTTTTTTAATCTTTCTTTATAACCCCAGGGTTTAGTCCTATGCCTGTTACATAGGAAGTATCTGCCACCTTGTCTGTTGATTTGACATCAATAAATAGGGTTTAAAGTTAAGAGGACAACAGTAACATGGAGCCATGGATCAGATCAAAGGTAGAGACAAGGAATTAGAAAGACCTGGATTCAAGTCCTGCTTCTGTGCCATGATATATATGGAACCCTGATCACTTCACTTAGTGCCACCAGGGCAATTCTCTAAGACTATAAAGCTGCTAGGCAGATATTGATCTGCATTGGTAGAGGGAGATTCCTCACTGGGAAGCCCCTATGACACTAAAATTACAGGTCTACTTCCTTTCCCCCATTGCCCTCCCCCCAAACCTCTACAAAGGGGATCTCAAAGTTAACAACATAGAGAGAGGTTCTGGTGGCCAGTTACTCTGGTTGTTCCAATCATTTAAAGTAGTAGAGATTACCCAATTATTTCAATGCCCTCTGACTTGTCTGGCATTGTAAAATAGATAGATAGCTAGATAGATAGATAGATAGACAGACAGACAGACACAGACAGACAGACAGATAGATAGATGGATGGATGGATAGATAGATATGTATGTCTGTATATTTTAAGTAATACCCGGATAGAGCTCAACCCCAACCTTCTCCTCTTTCCCTCTCCATATTACATTTTCTATTATAGCATTATCTACAGGAAAAAATCTTCAAAGCAATTGAGCATCTTCCTGTGTCAGAGCATCCCTTGATTCAGAATTAAAAGAATACTACAACCTTCATTGTAGATGCCAACCAATTAATCAACAGAATTTATTAAGCACTTACTAATTATGTTCCAGGCTGTGTGTTAATCCCTGGAGATATAAACATTTGTTACTATTTGGTCATGTCAGTCATATCTGGTACTTTATGACACCACTTGGGTTTTCTTGGTAGGGATATTAGAGTGGTTTGCCATTTCCTTCTCCATCTCATTTTGCAGATGAGAAACTGAGGTAAATAGGGTTAAGTGACTTGCCCAGGGTCACACAGCTAGGAAGTATCTGAGGCCAGATATGAACCTATAAAGTCTTATTGACTTCAGGCACTCTATCCACTGCTATAGTTATTTGCCTCTCCCTCCTCCCTTTTAAAAATAGTATTTTATTTTTATTTTTTCCCAATTACATGTCAAGACAACTTTTAAAGTTCATTTTTAAAAGATTTTGAATTCCAATTTTTTTCCCTCTTTCCCTTGCCCTCCCCTCTTCTGAAAATGGTAGGCAGTTTGAAGTATGTTATACATGTGCTATCATGTAAAACATTTCCATATTAATCATACTTATAAAAGAAGAAGCATGTCAAAATGAAAAAGAATAAAGTAAGTTTAAAATATGCTTTGATCTGCGTTCAGAGTCCATCAGTTCTTTATCTGGATATGGATAGCATTTTCCTTTGTGAATCCTTTGTACTTGTCTTGGATCATTGTGTTGATGAGAAGAGCTGGGTCATTCATAGTTGACCACCATACAGTGTTGATGATACTGTGTATAGTGTTTTCCTGGTTCTACACACTTCACTTTGCATCATTTCATACAAGTCTTTCCAACGTTTTTCTGATATCTGCCTTTTCTTTATGTCTTATTGCATAATAGTGTTCCATAATATTCATATAACCACAGTTCATTCAGCCATTCCCTAATTAACAGGCATTCTGTCCATTTCCAATATTTTACCACCGTGAGGAAGACTGCTATAAATATTTTTGTACATGTAAGTTTTTTTCCATTTTTTATGATATCTTTGGGATGTAGACCTGGTAGTGACATTTCTAGATCAAAGGATATGCATGATTTAATTGCCCATTGGGCATAGTTCCAAATTGCTCCCCAGAGTCATTGGATCAGTTCACAACTCCACCAACAATGCATTAGTGATCAGTTTTCCCACATCCTCGCCAACATTTATCATTTTCCTTTTTTGTCATACTAGCCAGTCTGATAGGTGTGAGGTATTGTAATGATAATGGGAATTTCTGCCCCTTTGGTGATATATAATACATACAAATAAGCAGATAAAAGATAACTTTAGAGAGGATGGCACTAATATTCAGGGGAACTAGAACATGCTTCCTGGGGTAAGGGGAGTTTGATCTGAATCTTAAAGTAAGAGGGGAATTCTAAGAGTCTGAATTTGGAAGGGAGAATATTCCAAAAATGGAGGACAGTCAGTTCAAAGGCATAGGGACTGGAGACTAGAACTGAGTTGAAAGGACCCCAAGTAAATCAGTGCAGCTAGATGTTAGAGTGCTTAGGGGGTCTGGTTGTAAGATGAGACAAGGCAACAAGTCTTTATTAAGCTCTAACCATGTGCCAGTCACTAAGGGCTAGAGATAAAAATACAAGTAAAAAGAATCCTTCCCCTCATGGAGTTTACATTCTAAAGGGGGAAGACAGCATACAAAATGGAGCTCAAAAAGGGAGTGAGAAAGAGAACAGACGATGGCACAGGGTGCAGGGACAGGGTTTTGGAGTCCACAAAGTGAGGAGCAGAGTCAAGAAGGGAATGAAAGGTGTTCAGCTAGGGCCACTGCACAAAATGGAGGCTCTTTTAAGTTTAACTGAGAAGATGAAGGACAGAGGATAGTACTAATAGATGGTGGGATGTAGTGAGGGTTTTGGCTTTTTCTAAGGAAGGAGGGTACTTAAGCATGTTTTTAGATAGCTGGGAATGAACCAGGGGATGAGGAAAGATTGATTATTAGAGAAGGTGATCAAGGAGGCAATCTGCTGAAGAAGATGGGAGGGAATAGGATAGGATGGGATCAAGGTTGTAGGTAGAGGGCTTGGCTTTGGCAGGAAGAATGGGCACCTCTTCATCTGAGACCAGAATTAAGAAGCAGATAGTGGGCAACAGCGTCAGAGAAGTAGGAAATGAGGAGTAGTAGATCCTATAATTTCTCAGGAAGTTTGAGGAGGGGCAAGGATGAGCTCAGAGGTCTTTTTCCAGTGCCTAGCTCACCAACAGCTATTCACTTTCCCTGTGATTGGTGGTTCTCTGGAAGATATTGGAGTTCAAAAAGGAGCCCAAATCGGTGCCTTCTTTTTAGAGCTTATTCTCTACTAATGAGAGCCTGAATTCTGTTTCTCCTGAAGATCTGGGTCCTTTCTGGTCTAGAGTTCTCCCATTCACCAAGTTGCTCTGCTATTTCCCACATGGAAATACTTTCAAGTCTCCCTGGAAGAGAAAGTGCCCACATCAGAGAACTTTCATGATTTTGGGAAGCCCAGGACAATCAAGAAAGAGATGATTTAGAGCTGTTTTTAGCTGAGTTCTAATTAGTATTTGAATTCAGAATTTGAATTAATTAATTGAATCTAATTAGAATTTGAATTCCAAAAGCCAAAGATGAGTTATCAGCCCTTATTTTCAACTACTTCCAAGACCAATGGAAGCTATTGGTTGGCCATTTAGAATTCATTTTGCTGATGACAGCTGGTGGCCTATAAGGACTTTCTTACCAATTTACACCCCCCCCCCCAGATCCAATTCATACATCATCATCTGGACACCTATATATTTTAATCAATATTCAGAGATCTCATGTTTCCCTGAACATTCAGTTTCCTCTTTGAAGCCTTGTACTTTAAGCACATACACACACACACACACACACACACACACACACATCCCAAAGAATTAAGTTACTCTTCAAAGGAGTAATAAAAGGAATGTTATGCTTGATTCAAGCACTAAATGATTTCCATCCTTGTGAAAAACATACAGTCACAGGTATATGGCTGGGGGCGGTATTAGCCTCCAAACAGGCAGCTGTCAGCTCTCTTTCCTTACAATATCTGACTTTTGCCCCCGTCAACGGTCCTATATTCAAAGCCAGGGAAGGCTGGCAAATGCATGGCAGGAAGTGAATTTTTAGCCACTCTCAGCTTACACTTTAACCCTTTGTTATTTGAGCACATGGGGCACCAGTTTAAGGCAGTGTCCTCACATGTGTAGCAAAGTCATCTGGTCATCTGATTCCATTTTAAAAATCAACTTATTTTAAAAATTAATTTAATTTTAATTAATAATGGCTCCAATGAAGAAATTAAATCAGTGTCTAGAGAGTGAAAGTTTTGCTTTGCCTTGGTCTAGCTTCTCCAGATAATTGCCTTTAACATACTTTTGGGAAGGGGGAATAATAGATGGTATGATTTCAAAGTCATTGGGGGTAGTATGACCATAAAGTTAGAGTCCTAAACCCTCATTGTATAAATAAGGAAACTAAGCCCCAGAGAATTTAAGTGACTTGCCTAGGGTCACATACCTAGATAGTGACTGAGGGGGAATTTAATCCAGATTCCAATTCTAGAGTCCTAGGAGTGGCCAATAGTGTGATGGATGGCAAAACACAGGATTCACCAAGATATTGATATGAAGGACTAGATATGGGAAATGAAATTTACTATATTAAATGAAATTTGATAAGTATCAATATAAAGTTCTATACTTGAATTCAAGAATCCAGTCATAAATGCAAGATAGGACTTAACAGCAAGTGATGAGAAAAAAATTTCAAGGTTTTAATTGGTTCCTAACTGGTCCTGAGTTAACAACATGATATGGCTAGAGAAGAAATCAATGGTATATTAGGATGGAAGTCCTAGAGGACAGAACTAGGTGCAGATTAGTGTTAATAATGAAATCCCTGAAGTCATCATATGTATTTGCATTTGACTATTCCAAACAATAATTATGTAAACTATGGTAATTGGTGACAGCTCAATGGAAATATGCAGTGCAAATTCAAAAAATGGGACCACTTTATGGGGATTCATTATTCACATCCATTGGGACCTGACTGTATTAATTTTTAAAGAGGGAAAAGGGGCAGCAGAGATTAGGCCAGCTTTCCTCAAAGGTCTTGTCAGTTCTGTGATTCAGAAGCTACAATTTGAGAGCGACAGGACCAGACCTGTGATTCCATTATTGTAGGGCAGTTATAGAGAAGAGACTCCTTCAAGCAACAAAGGCAGGAGACTTCTCTAAAATGTATAGATTTAGAGACTTGCTTAGAAATCTGAGGGGTTAAATTCCTTGTCTTAGCGTCACACATCTAGTATGTGTCAGAGGTGGGACTTGAACCCAGGCTTTCCTGTTCCCAAAACCAGTTTTCTATCCTCTACATTATTTTATGTTATTTATAATTCTAGAAAGGAAGTGAAAATGTCTCTTTTTGCTTAAATAAAAGAATAACCCAATGAGTAAAAATTAGAAGTAAAAATTGCACCAGGCAAAACCTATTTAGTAATACAATGAACTCCCACTACTCCAGAGTCATTTCCTTGCCAGGGTTGGAGGGAGGCTGTGGAGAAATATGGAACAATAGAGGGGCAGAGGAAAGGAGTGGCTAAAATTATGTACTAGGATACTGAAGGAGATCCCAGTCTCAAAGAAGAGCTAAGAGACTGAAGGGAGATGGCATCTCAAGCAGATGTTATGTCAATTTACTTGGTCCACCATTTTGACTAAAACAGACTTCCACTGGCTTTGGTAAATCGATCTCTGACTTGTTTCCTCCCTGCAGTTACAGTCTTTCAAGTCATTTAGGCAACAAAGGTTCTATTAAAGTAGCAAACCCAAAGACTGGCATGATTTTAAGAGCAAAACTTAGGAATGGTTCATACAGAAGCTTTTATAATTGCTCAGAAACAAATGGCCTACAATAGTGTTGTTTTCCAACTCTCCTCCCCCCATTCACAGTATTCTTTTTTTTACTGGTCCACAGACCTTTTACTACTGAAGGTTCTTTTTTTATTTTTGAGATTTTGAAATAGTATTTTATTTTTCTTCTAATTATATGCAAAGACAATTTTTAATATTCATTTTTATAAAAGTTTTAGTTCCAAATTTTCTCCCCTCCTCCTTCCCATCCTGCTTCCTTAAGATGGTAAGCAACTTGATGTAGGTTATATATGTGCATGTGTTAAATACGTTAAACATATTTGCGTATTAGTCATGTCATGAAAAAAGAAACAGAAAAAAGGGGAAAACACTAAAAAAAAATAAAGTGAAAATAGTA
>CM053601.1:36253786-36280347 GCA_028646575.1 Pseudocheirus occidentalis | reverse complement strand
AGTGGATCCAGTCAAGCAGAGGTGAAGTGACTTGCCCAGGGTCTCACAGCTAGTCAATGTCTGAGTCTAGATTTGAACTCAGGTCTTTCTTAATTCCAAGCCACTAAGCCACCTAACTGCCTATTAGGTACATTGGAACTTTCTACTTCATCTCTGAGATGACAAGAAAGTCATATATATGTCTCTCTCTGTGTATACACACAAACGTATAATGCAAACATATATGTAAATATCACATATACACGAGTGTGTACACATGGAGATATATGTACAAATTTATGTATCTTCCTCCCCTTCTGTTTTTGACCATTTCTTTCTATCTCTATATTTCTGGGTATGCCTGCCTCTTTATTTCTATCCCCTTACCTTCCTTGAAGAAAAGCATTCCTCCTCCCCATTATTTCATATCGTTTCAATAAAAATCTCTCTCAGACCTTATAAAAACTAAAAATAGGAACAGATGCATGAACCATCTCTTCTCTTTACAAATATTACTGCTGGAAAACATCATAACAAAAGAAACTTGACTGTTGGCCCTGTAAGAGAGCTAATGTAAATTACTGATCTGCAAACACATTCTTCCCCTCCCCGTCATATTTTAAAACAAAAATGATGCTTGTAAAAGCAACGAATGTCCATACCTGATCCTAGTACAATGAATAAGACCAACAATCCTACCCACATCCTCTGGTGCCTTATCTCAGCAAGTACTGTCTCCACCACATTATATTTACTGTGAAAAGGAAAGAAGATCTCATCTCTGTGCCAATATATTAGTTTGTTTCCAAAGCATACAAAATCACAATACTGCCTACTTTAGAAATTCATATATTTTTCAAGTATTTTCATTTCTCTCATAGTCTTACTGGCAGAGAAAGTAGACTGATTGGTTGTCTTTCCATCACATTTAAGACGATGGAGAGAAAGAAAAGCTAAAACAGCCTTAAGATTAATATCTCTATTTCTCTCCAATTCCATGACCCCCAAAGAATAGAACCAGACAAGAGAAGACTAGGATAATCTCCGCCCTTACCGGTTCCAACTTGTCTTTAGTACCACCTCTAATTTGCTCTATCTGGTCTAGGGAACACCCAGGCCCACTGCTTCCCATAGCCCAGAGTCTAGGTAGAGCAAGGAGTGATTTTGCTTTCTGTTTACTCCCCTCCCTAAGGTTTCAGGACAATGTCCAAGATATTTTAATGAACGTTGATAGTGGTCTACTTTCTATACCTACAGGAAGAAAAAGATCAGGGTCTAAGAAGGAAGCTGGGTAGCACAATGGATAGAGCATTGGCCTGGAGTCGGGAAGAAGTGGTTGAAATCTGGCCTCAGAGACTTACTATCTGTGTGACCATGGATGGATGGACAAGCCTCTTTACCTTAGTTTCCTCAACTGTAAAATAGGTAGCCACCTACCTCGTAATGTTGCTATGAGAATCAATGAGATGATATTTGAAAAGTGCTTGGCACGGGCAGGTTGTAATGCTGGTTATGATAATTAAAATGGATAAAATCACATCATCTACTTCCCAGAATTGTAGTGAGGATCAACTGAGATCATATTTGTTTATTACTCTTTATGGATCAGCTCCACTCCTAAACTAGCTACGTGGCTTTGGACAAAATAGCTTAACCCTTTGGGTTTCATTTTGCTCATCTGTAAAATGAGGGAGCTGCATAAAATCAGGGATGTCACGGACTCTTTTGGCAATCAGGTGAAGTCCTTCTCAGAATGTTTTTAAATGCATATAATACAATATAGAGGATTATAAAGGAAGTGAATTACATTTATCAAAATATTCGAACAAATATGAATTGATCAAACCATTGTGGAGAGCAATTTGGAACTATGCCCAAAGGGCTATAAAAATATACATACCCTTTGACCCAGCAATACCCTAGGTCTATATCCCCAAAAAGATAATTAAAATGGGGAAAAAATCCACATGTACAAAAATATTTATGGCAGCTCTTTTTATGGTGAGAATGAACTGGAAATTGAGTGAATGTCCATCAGTTGGGGAATGGCCGAACAATTTGTGGTATGTAAATGTAAAGGAATGCTATTGTTCCATAAGAAATGATGAGTAAGTGGACTTCAGAAAAACCTGGAAAAACTTACCTGAATTGATGTTGAGTGAAGTGAGCAGAAACAGGAGAACATTGTTTACAATTACAGTCACATTGTGTGATGACCAGCTTTGATAGACTTAGCTCTTCTCAGTAATGCAAGGATCTAAGACAACTTCAAAAGACTCATAAGGGGGGGCGGCTAGGTGGCGCAGTGAATAGAGCACTGGCCCTGGAGTCAGGAGTACCTGAGTTCAAATCCGGCCTCAGACACTTAATACAAAAAACTAGCCGTGTGACCTTGGGCAAGTCACTTAACCCCAACTGCCCTCCAAAAAGCAAAAAAAAAAAAAAAAAAAAAAAGACTCATAAGGGAAAATGCCATCCACATGCAGAGAAAGAATTATGGAGTCTGAATGCAGATCAAAGCATACTATTTTCTCTCTCTCTCTCTCTCGTTTCTTCTTTCTTATGGTTTCTCCTATTGGTTCTAATTCTTCTTCACAATATGACTAATGTGAATTTTTTTTTCCAAAAAATATCCAGACACAAGTTCATATACATCCTAGGGTTAAGAAGGTCTAGCCTACTTGATCTAGAAAACATCTTTCGACTCTAAAATTTTATATTGCATTTTTAAAAGGCCAAATAAATAGATAAAGCTCCTGCAGAGTGGACTTAGTCTCAGGAAACATAGGAAAGAAACAAGCATTTATTAAGTGCCAACAAACATGTGTGAAGAGACATAAATATAGGTGACACTTATGGGTACAGCTAGGTGGGATGGCAGATAGAATACTGAGTGTGGAGTCAGGAAGCCCTAAGTTCAAATCTGGCCTAAGACACTATATGTATGACCTTGGACAAATTACTCAGCCTCTCTGCCTCAGTTTCTTCAACTGTGGACATCACCTCTCTGCTCACCTTCTCCTGCCTCTGCTGATCTATTGGCCAATGACTGCCGCTATAAGCATTGTTCCATAATACCAATTTCTTAGTTTTGTCTCTTTAGGGTCACATGCTGGCCATCTAACTCTATTCTGCTAGGGACCAAGGACTGGAAAGCTCTTCTATGGGCTGATTAACATCTCTTTAGTCATAAACAAAAACTCTGATCTATGATAATGAGGGGCTGTTAAACAAAAGTCAGGCAGAGTTGTTTGTTTGGGTTAAGTTTGTTCAATCTTTTAACTCCTTGGGTGTGGAAATGCCCATTGTCCCAGACTGATTTGATTGTTAGAAATTCTCAAGGTCCTCTGACTTGGCATACAAATTAATCTAAACCAAAGCAAAAACTAAATCAAGAAATCAAGGCTATTGTTCTCTATCTTCCTGGCTTGCACTCTTGCCTCTATTACATACATCTTTCACAGGAGAAGGTGGAGGGTGGAAGGAAAACCTTTGGCTTTGATTTTATTTTTTTCTAGCAGAAAAACCTTCACTGTGAACCTATGATGACTCCTAGTAAACCTTTTCTAAGAGCTCGCAAACTACTTATTTAATAATTTGCTAAGAAATTTCACCTGGGTTTGCCATCAACTTCACCATTCTGAACTTTGCAGAATGATGCACTTCCTCCTTTTGAAAATTGGTATGACATTTGCTCATGTCTAGTCCTTGGTCACTTCTGTAGGTCCCTACAATTCCTCGAATATTACTCACAGCACTTTGACCTTGCTGCCACCAATTTTGTGGTTCTTTTACTTCTCATTATCACCTATTTGAGAGAGTCAGGAAAAGTGGATGAGTTAGAATTATTCCAGTTTGCCAATGTAGGTATTTAATAGCATCTCTGGTTAAAGGGGGGAAAAAAAGTCAAGATACATCAATGAATACTTGAAAACATATACCTCATGTTACAGGGAATATGCTGCTGCTTTTTGTCCTTCATTCTTGAAGAGGACCATAACATCAGGGAGGTGATACCATGGCATGCAAGTGAACTGGATTTAAGTGAAAGAGGGCTGTGTATAGTCATCAGCTTCACTTTCTCTTCTGGAGCCATCTGAATCCAGTGGCCAAATCTGGATCAAGACAACTGGAGATGGTCCAGGATACAGTGGGGACCCTGGTCTTTTCAAGGTAAGATCTTTAGCAGGTCCCAGTTTGACTGAGGCAGTGCCCATTCAGTCCATTTAACTGGAGAAACAAAACTCGGTAGTTATTAGTAAATAAAGAAAAACTAAAGTATGTGGTGCCATTTACAGAAACAGTAAGATTTCAGATAAAAAAAGACAGCAATACAGCAGTAGTCTACAAAGCACATGAACTAGATCCTGGCTTTATCATTTTCCTGAGTTTTAGATGGAAAAATGTAAAGTACTGATCATGATATTTACTAGCTATGTAACCCTAGGCAAGTCATTTAATCTTTCTGGACCTTAGTTTCCTCATCTGTAAAATCAGGATGATGATAATAGCATTTACCTCCCAAAGGTTATTGTCAAGACCAAAGGAGATCATATTTGTAAAGTCCTTTATATTAATAAATATTCTTCATCAACATCATCATTCTCACTACCTATCTACCTCAGAGTTATAAGAAATCACTTTATAAAAATAAAAGTACCCACCAGATGTTCATTATTTTTAGAGTTTTACAAGTTTCAAAGCGGTGTTACATACAATATTTCATTTGATTCTTAAAATAATGTTGGAAGTGAGGTAGTACTGATACTACAAAAGGGAGGAAACAGGCTACTGGAATTAAATGACTTATCCAAGGTTATATGACTAAGAGCAGAGGGGAAGTTGGACCTTGAACTCTAAAGATTCATGGGCATTCTTTCCACTACATAAGAGAAAGAGGAGAAGGAATAGTTGGTATTTGTGCAGTACTTTAAGATTTGCAAAAGCTTTATGAAGGATAATAATAATAATGCTATCATTTGATAATCTCAGTAATCCTGGGAGGTAAATGCTCTTATTAACCCTACTTTATACTTGAGGAAACAGGTGAAGTGATTAGTTCAAGGTTGCAGAGCTAACTAAGGTTGCGTTTGAACTCAGATCTTCTTGATGTCAAGTTTATCCCTGTATTCAATGCACCATAATAATAATAATCAGAAAAATTTTGATAGACCAGATGGTCCTTAATTGGGTCCCTGAAAACTGGTTAGGTTTGTACAGGTTAAGCAGAGAGGATATTTCATTTGGAAAAATTATCCTAAACAAAGGCACAGGGTAGGACTAAGCATGAACTGTATGAGGGGCAGTCAGATTAGTCCAAGTGCCATATAAAGTACATATTGGGAGAAATAGCCTTGAAAATCAGGCATAGGACTTTGCATTTGATACAAGAGTCAGGAAGAAGTAGAAAATAGTGTTTTTGAATGATAAATCTTGTAGTGATATACAGGATGGATTGACTAGAGGCAGAGACTAGTTAGCAGGCTGCTGCAATAAACCAAGTGTGAAGTGATCAGGGCTGGAATTAAAGTGGTGAGAGTGAGGAAATGAATGAACTTTTTCACCCAGGGAAATGGAAAGCCCTGATGGTAATGGAATAATTGGGAAAGGGAGCTGTCCTGGCAAGGGAGATGAGAAATTCCGTTTTGGACATGTTGCATTAGAGCTAAATAACAGAATGTCCAAGTGTAAATGACCTATAGTAAATTGAAAATATGACACCAGAAAATAAGGGAGAATTCAAGGTAAGAAATATAGATTTGGTATTCCCTAAAGATAACTGTATAGAAGTGATAGGTTAACCCATGAGAGTGGACCGAGTGAGTGAGAAAGAAAAAAGCAGAGAGCAGAGAGACAGAACCACGTAAAATGCCCTCAGGTGAGCTGGTTGATTGGTTGCTGTTCTCCATTCTCAAAGAGGACCCAAATGGCAATACTATGTCAGAGTCAAGGTAGAGCGTACCTGACTGTGGCTGAGCAGACCAATACAAATTCAGAAGGCTCTACCACAGAGATATGTATATGTATGCATATGTATACATATTTGCAGGTTGCATTGCATACATATATGAATACCCATGTATGTGCATGTATATACATGCATGTGCGCACATACATGCATGTGTGTGTGTGTACGCACATACTTGGTTACTATCCTTTATACTTGAAGAGGACCAAACTGATATTACTATGCTGGGGTCAAGGTATAGTATATCTACCTGAGAGCTCAGAAGACTCTCCAACAGGTTAGGCACAAATAGTCTGTATGAACATTTGGAATGGAGATGTCTCTAAATCTGCACACTTCACATGTCTTTTGAGCTACTGCAATTCTGCTTTGTCCATAGAGCACAGAACCTTCTTTGATGCAGACATGCTACCTGGGGGTGGTCCTGTGCCAATGTCTCCCATGTTTCACAATCAATTCCAAGGTTCTTCAGAGAGACCTTGATAGTGTCCTTGTGTTGCTTCTTCTGATGTCCTGCCTTATGTGAGTTCCCTGAAAAATAGTCTTTTTAGGCAGACATATGTTTGGCATTCAAACAATGTGACTAATCCATCAGAGTTGCAGTCATTGCAGTAGAGTTTCAAAGCTTGGCAGTTCAGTTTGAGAAAAGAACTCAAAGTACAGTACCTTATCCTGCCAAGTGATCTTCAAAATCTTCCTATGACAATTCAAATGAAAACAGTTCAGTTTGCGGGAATGCTGCTGGTATATTGTCCAGGTTTCATAGGCATACAACAGCAAGATTCACACAACAGCTTTGTAAATCTTCAGTCTGGTGGTCAGTCTAATATTTTTTCTCTCACTTTCCTAGCTCAAACACTGAGCTAGCTCTGGAAATGGTTGTATCAACTTAAAAGTATACTGCCAAGGAAGTGAACTTATCCACAGAATTCAAAATTTCTCCATTGCTGTAACTGATCGTCCCATACATATATGGAAAAAATGGTACTGGCTCATGGAGAACCTCTTTTTTCTTGGTGTTAATTGTTAGGTCAAAATTATCTCAAGCAGCAGAGAACTGACCCATACATTGTTGTATCTCAGCTTCAGAGGCTTCATTGAGTAAATGAAGAATGAATTTGCAAACAAAAATTCATGAACCAACTCTCCCTCCACTTTAGTCTTAACTAGTAGCTTTTTCAAGTTGAATAATTTACCATCGGTGTGGTAGCTGACTTTGATGCCATTTTCTTCCTCATTGAAGGTGTCTGACAACATTGCTGAAAATATCATTCTAAAAAGCACAGGAGTGAGTACACAGTCTTGCTTCATTCCATTGGTGACTGGGGAAAACACAAGAACATCATCTGTTACCCAGAACACAAGCAAGCATACCATCTTGAAATCAATGCATAATACTGATAAACTTCTCTGAGCAGCCAAATTTTGACATAATTTTCCACAAGTCCTAACAGTATCAAAGGACTTGGTCAGACCAACAAATGCTGTGTACAGACCTCTACTTTGTTGCTGGCATTTCTCCTAGAGTTGTTAGGCAGCAAATACCTTATCTACCATTCCTCAACCCTCAGGTAGATGATCATCTTCCAGGTGAAGGATCAACCTATTAAGTACAATTTTGGCAAGAATATTGCCAACAATTACTAAGAAAGAGACCCTTACCCCTTCTACCCCTTCCCCCCAACTACCCCCCCCCACACACACTGTAATTGTCACAGGACAATCTATTTCCTTTCCCTTACCTTTATTGAAATGAACAGTGGAGGTATGCTTGAACTCCTGAGGGATAACCTCCTCTTGCCATATAACCTGGAAAATTTCAGTCACCTTTGAATTGAGTAGTGGACCCCCTGCCTTGTAAATCTCAGCTGAAATAATATCAGCACCAACTGCTTTGCCATGCAAGAAGAGCCTAATAGTATTCAAAACCTCTTCTTGAGTTGGAAATTCATCTAGAGAGGGATTGACTTCAGCCTGAGTTTGCAATCAATGACTTCAGCACTGACTGATGATGGTCTCTTCAGCACTCTATGGATGTCTTCAGCCCATCTCTACAGGATCATTTCCTTATCATTAATCAATGTGACTCCATAAGCAGTTGAGATGCACCATAGGTCTTTGGCCCACAAATAGCCTTCAGGGTGTAATAAAAGCACTTTGGATTGTTACTATCAATGTAAAACAATTTCACCTGCCTTCTTACTGAGCCAAGAATACTGCATATCAATAAGCTTTGCTTGCACTATATTTTTGATGGAGTTAAATGCTGCGTTCTTAGGGATGGATGAACTATTCTGCTGGTAAACTCTGTGGAGTCCTCATTTTTCTTAGCAATTTATGAATTTCCCCATCATTCTTCTCAAACCAGTCTTGATATTTACAAGTGTACCGACCCAGATGAGTAATTACAGTGCTGTATGCTAAATCTCTGAAAGCTGCCTGTTCTTCTTCTGCCCCACTGTTGCCAGCTGTGTTGGCTCAGCTTTCCCTCCAAGCTTGCAGTGAACTGTTCCCTGCTTGGAGAAGCTCTCTAATCTGTTGACATTAAGTCTACTGGTAGTCATCTTGCCTTGGGGCTTCCACTTCTGTTGAATGAGAATATTTAGCTTGGAGAGGATGTCTATGATCAGCCCAGCATTCTGTGCCACACCACTCTCACATCCTCTCTATCTCTTCTCTTTACAATAACATAGTCTATTAAATGCCAATGTTTTCTGTGAGGGTACATCCATGAAATTTTATTACATTTAGGTAAATGGAAAATAGTGTTGGTAATGAGAAAGTCATGATATGCACAACTCTTCAGTAGTGACCATTGATATTGTTGTTTCTGACTCTATTCTTCCCAAGGACTTCTTGCTACATCTGGTAGACTGTGCTTACTCTAGCATTAAAGTCACAAGTTTGTTGTCTTTTGGTACATTGATGATGAGGGTCTCCAGGTCTTCATAAAATTTTTCTTTGACCTCAAAAGGGCTTGTCATGGCAGGAGCATAGGCACCAATGACAGTGGCATGGAACTTTCCTGCAAGTGACAAACACATTGTCATAACTCTGTAATTTACTCCTTTTGGTAGGCACACAAGCTTGTTGACTGGATTAACTTCAATCGCAAAACCCACCAGCTTCATGGTACTTCCCTTTGGCTGCTCCAGGAAAATGCATATCCTGCTCCAACTTCAGTAAGCTGACCTTCATTTGCCAGCCTTTTTTCACTCGGAGCTGCTATTTGGGTGTGGTACCTGATGAGTTCTCTTGCAACAAGAGCTGTTCATCCTTCAGTTCTACCAGATTCCATACTGTCCATAAATGTGCACACAACCCAAATACCGGTGGTGAGTGGAATCATTTTTGTAAAAGTTTTTGTACTTTTTTGTTTTGAGCGTGGGATGGGACCCTGCTTACCATGGTAAACAGGCCAGGGTTGGGTAAGCAGACAATTTTAGGACATCTTTTCTGGTCCCTTCCCTACCTAAGGACGTAAGCACCGCAGTTCTTCAAAAGGGCTGCTCAGACACTCAGGGCGCTGCTGAATCTCACTGTTGCTTCCAGTCAGAAGATGACCCTATGGCCTGGGCTGCCTGTGGGAAGGGTTGTGACCACAAAACCTAATGTATCCACACCTGCTGCTTCATCACTTGCCTGTCACCACAGGATGGGTAAAAATGGTAAAATGGGATGAGTGAAGTCTTTTGATCTGTGCAAAAGTTAGATTTAAGTGAGACTGAGTTGCACCAAGTTGTTGATCTCTTTCTCTTTTCCAGAGTCATTGCCAGGACAAAGTCAAGATAATTAGTGATGATTTGGGATGCAGAGGTCGATTTTGGCAGCTTTGATATCTAACCAAGTTCTAAGTGCTCCACAGCACCTGCTTCAGCCGCCTTCATGACTGTTCAAACAAATTGTTCTCATCTGTCCATTCCATTGGTGGAAGTCTTCTGATGCTTGAGGTAGACACCCCCTCCCCCCAATTCACTGAAGGGCATGAGATCCCTCAGTTATCCTCAACCTGATTTAGCCTGTCTGCCAAAATAGTTTAACAGACTGTGGCTGAGGCATATGATTGAACTTCTTAGAGCCACAGATGAGAGTTGGGTGAATCAGCTGGACACCAAAGCTGGAAAGCAGCCCCAAAAAGAGTTCAGCACTGCTCGTGCTAGAGCAGTGTTCTCAACCTTCCTAATGCTGTGACCCTTTAATACAGTTCCTCATGTTGTGGTGATCCCCAACCATAAAATTATTTTCATTGTTACTTCACAACTGTAATTTTGCTACTGTTATGAATCGTAATGTAAATATCTGATATACAGGATGTATTTTCATTGTTACATATTAAACATAACCCACAGGTTGAGAACCGCTATGCTAGAGGTACTGGTCTTCCCTGAATATACCCTACACCCCATAGTAGGGGAGTGGGAAGTAATAGGGCAGAAGAGATTGAAGGCAAAAGGAAATAGAGATGGCAGAGGGTGAGATGGATTGGCAGCGTCATGTAAGCAATGAACATGAGCTTGGACAGTCTTTGGGACATAGTATAGGATAGAAGGACCTAGTATTCAATGCTCCATGGCATCATGAAGGGTCAGATACAACTGAACATCCAAACAACACCCAAATAAACAAATAGAAGAAGGAATGAGGTTCCTAAAAAGAGGAAATAAATATGTGATCAAGGAGGTACTTGGAGAAACAGCAAAGATCAAACATGAAAAAGGACCTGTTAAGAAAGAGCTCCTTTACTGGTAGTTTTTAAGAGAGCAGTAAGATTGTGAGAGTCAAAGCCAGTTCATAAAGTTTTGCCAACTCACAGGGCTTTAATATCACATCTTCCTCTGCAGGACAGTTCCTTTTTTCTAGACTCACAGCGTATTTAACTATTAGTTCAGCCTTTGGGCAGCCAATTTACCCATCCAATCTATCCATGGTTAATTCAACTGAGTATAAAAAAAAGGAAATGAGTAGATAATAAGGGATCCTAGAAATGAAGGGGGAAAGACAGGTGGGATTTTCTAAAATGAGACTTCTTTCACTAAAACTAGCTAAATACGAGAAGAATACTTATGCTTTCTAAAAAATTCAAGGGAGATTCCTACCAGTATCTGGGGATAGGGTATATCTGATGAAAACACCATATGTTGTTTTTTTCCCCCTCATTCTATTTATACTTTTGAGTTGCTTTTTGATCAATAAATAACTTGCCTAGTTCATATTCCTTTCCATGCTTCACCTATGTCCTTGGTGAAGCCTCCCTTTGAAATCAACAGAGCCTCCAGACAACTGAGAGAAGATATACAGGAAACAGCAGGCAACTAACACCTGACACAGAGCTCCTTGGTACATGCTTCCTATCAATCTTCTTGTACATGTCAAGAAATACAAACTTGGTAAAGAAACCTGGAGTGAAAGAATGATGGAGGAGACACTTTTCCAGGAAACCTGAGAAGACTTTTATGAACTGAGGCAGAATCTAGTGAGTAGAGTCAGGAGAACAATTTACAAGGTAGCATCAGTATTGGAAAAGTCAATATCTTGGAAAGGCTTTAAAATAACGATTAATGCAATGACCGCCTATGGTCCCAAAGGAAGTGCTCAATCTACCTCATGACAGATAATAGATTTGGGGTGCAGAAAGAGACGTATTTTTGTGCAGCTTCAATGTGAGAGATTTAATTTGCTTGACTCTGCATATTTGTTTCCAAGGATTCAGATTTGTTGTTTTGTTTTAATGGTAGAAAGATAAAGGAAGTCAGAAGGAGAGAAAAGATCTTTTTTTTTAATTTTTAAAAATTGCTTTTAAATGAAGAAAGTTTTATAATATTAAGTTTAATCTACAACTTTCCCTGTCTTCATAATTTTTAATACTTTGGTCCCTTTTGTTTAATTTTGTTTTTTTCCTGATGTTAACTACTCTGGCATGATGTAAGTCATCATCCCAGAAAGGGATTGGAAACAGAAAAGGTAAAACAGTTGAAAATACTACTGTGAAATGTGCCATCCCCAAACAACAATCATCAACATTAAAACAACCCTCAATCCACAGGGCACATAATTGTTCTAAAAATGGTGTCTTGGAACTAAATCAGTCTGGGAGTCAAAAGACCCAGATTCTAGCTTGGATTGTATCACTACTTAATTTTGTGACCTTGGACACTCGGTCTTGTTTCCACTTCCACTTAAGGAGAAGGAATTAAATCATTTCAAAAGTCCCTTCCAGCTTTTACTAAATGTTTTTTGTTTATGTTGTTGTTGTTGTTATTTTTTTACAATTCTATTGTTCTAAGATCACAGGGGGAATAATCATCTGAATTGTTCTTAAAATCACTAGTCTGACTGCTACAATTTTTAACATTTAAAGGGAAACACACTTTCAGGTAATGAATCATTGACTGCATTGACTGCTGAATCCTGGGAGATGTTACAGTGAGTCTTCAGGGGATTCCTATGCAATATGACCAGTCAAAGGCTAAATTGTGAGGCTGGATTCATTCATATTGAGCTTCTACTATGTCCATAACACCTTGCTAAGCTAACTCTCACTGCTTTTCTGCCTTGGTTAGGACCCTTTATCACCTTCGGGTCCCCCCCCTTCAGAAAGCAACCTTTTCTCTGGGCTATTCGTGCCTAAAACGTAAGCATTTTTTCTTCATCCATCTGCTCTGTCATCTCATTTCCAATCTTTCTCCCCCCCACACACAATATATTCTACATCCTACCTCCAGATTAATCTTCTTTATGTAGAGATCTTATCATGTCATCCCCACTCAGGCAACATAAAGTTACAACTCCCAACAAGGAAACTGGAGGATTCATGGGATTTGATCCCAAGCTACCTTTTCAGTTATTCTTCAGTATTACTTTTTTCTACTACTTACCATTTCCCAAATGCGCCCATGTTTCAGTGTTTTATTTATGACTCAGCTCACAGTTCTCTCCTCAAGCAGTACCTTCTCCCACTCAAAACTGCCTGCAAAGTTTCTATCAGTCCTTCAAGGTACAGCTCAAGCACAGCCACTTCCCTGATTCTTCATTGAGAAGTAACCTCGTGAATACTCTATCCTCCCTGTCTCCCAACCCCCAAGCTCTTCTAAGATAGGAACCATGTCGTGTTCATCTTGATATCCCACATCTAAGACAGCATAAGCTTAATAAATATTTGCTGAATGAATGAAGACTACACTCTGAATAATCAGAAGCTACATCATCCAATTAACTATCTTTAAATACAGTATCAATATAATACTTTACTAGAACGATGTAGGGGAGTCAAGTCACTGCTAGGTATGGTTCACTATTTCACTCTAATTAGTCATAAATAGTGTAATGGAAATTTACCTGCCCTTCCCCAAAATATTTTGCCTTCGTGGCTGGTTTGTCGGTTTGCTTGTTTGTTTTTTAAATTAAATCTGGTCTCGTGTTTTTTGTCAGACCCTAGATACAATCCTCAGCTCTCTGTATAAATTAGTATCATTGTTTGTAAGCATTCTTTATTGGATGGTAAATTTCTCTTTGATCTTATGGAGAGAAGAGTAAACTATGAGGCGATGGAATATTGTCCAGCCCCTGATTAGCAAGAGAGGACTGTTTATATTTAAAGGGTCCTAGTTTTAGGCCCAAAACATTGACATTGTTGTGTCTTTTTTTAAATAATTAAAAAAGGAGAGATAGAAAGAAACATTTCAGCTGAAATAGAGTTCCTTCCATGAAATGATTCTTTCACAGTGCTGGAAACCCTAAGATAACAGTGCTGTGTTAGTATATGAGAACCAGAAAATGTAATTGACTTGAAGCATTAAGTGAGACTGAACAGTTATTTTTTTAAATGATCCACAGTGAGTGAAATGTTCACAGAAAATAAATAGTATAAATGATGAAAAGTCATTTGATTTTCAACTTTTTTTTTTCAATTTCAGTAATCCAAGGCATAGGTAGTAAGTAACAATGACAGGGATTTTCTTTTCAAGATTACCTTTTGTTGGAATATATAGTAAAATAAATCATAAGAGCTTTCCACCCCTGCATTAGGAAAGGAAAAGAAGAAAAAAAAACACCACCCAGCATCCATCTAAGTTTGCATAGACTAGAAAAGAAGGTTAGGTAACAAAGATGGAAAATTCTATTGTTCAGTAAAATTCCATCCCATAGTATGCTTCTCAAATCATGAACCTACTTTTAACATTGCTCTCTTTCCACTCACCATCTTCCTCTCTCCCTAGAAATAAATCTTAAGTTATTTTATTAAATTTAGATTTCACTTATTTCTTTCCAATATCATTCACCCTGGTGGTAACTTCACTACTTTGGGTACAAATCATTCTCCCTATCCTTAATTCCATTCATTTTCAAGGGTTGAACTCTGAAATTTTCATTGCTCATCGGTGGAAACATTTTATTAAATCATTTTACACACCTTATGCTGTAGTGACCATGTGAAAATGAAGATGAATCAAAGACAAGAATGTCCACTCAGGAGTACTTGGCTTTTCAGTTTGAGGCTAGAACCTTCATGTTGTTCCGACATCATATTTGGTATTTCTATCACGCATGTTAAGTGTTTTCAGACGGTGTCCATAGTCAAGGAGACTTAACGATGAAGCTCTGATACTAAGATAAAGGGTCTCTTAAAGTAAACCAGGGTTTACTTTCTGTTCCTGAATACAATTTTGTGCAATGCTGACATGTTTGTTGATTAAAGAGCAGATTATTCTGATATATGTCTTTGTTTGGGGGCAGCTAGATGGTTCAGTAAATAGGGAGCCGGGTCTGGAGTCAGAAAGACCCGAAGGCAAATCCAGCCTCAGATACTTGCTGGCTATGCGACCTGGGCAAGTCATATAACCTTGTTTGCCTCAGTTTCCTCATCTGTAGAGCTGGAGAAGGAAATGGCAAATTACTCCAGTATCTTTCTCAAGAAAACTCCAAAGAGTCAGACATGACTGAAAAACATCAAATGTCTTTGGGCCTATGTTCAAGCTAATTAAGATCTTCCTTCTTAACTGTCCCCTTCCCTCAGCGAACCCATACTCAAGGAATCAGAGATTTCATCTTTATTTTGTAAAAAATGTCCTCACTTTCTTATAAGGAGGGAAACTGTAAAAATACATCCTGTCTGAAGCTGCTTCTAACACTTCCCACAAGAGAAATTCAGGAAGTGCCTTTAAACACACACACACACACACACACACACACACACACACACACACACACACACCACAATTCTGTGCCCTGGCCAAGTAACCCTCCCTTTTGCTATGCCCAACTAGCTGTAGATAAGTATTAGACTATATATCTAACAGAGGTCAAGGAATTTCTTAAACCCAGGAGTCACACACTTGGGAGGGTGCCTTCACTGCTCTGTTTTCCTGTGTTTCTAAACCAACTTAAGACTCCCACATTCCCATGTCTCCAATTTACAGCTGCTGCTGGAAAGCAGCCCAGTCACTCCCCCAGGACCCTCCCCCACCCACCACGTCCACTACCAAACATCCATGTTGGGAGCAACTTAGACCTCTTGTTGAGTCTGCAAGATTCAGAGACAAAATTTCCTCTACTGAACTAAAACATATTTATAAATGGATTACTTCATTGGCTATAAATAGTTGTCTATTTCCAGTCTAGTACCCAAGAGGCAACACAACACTCTTAATTCCATTTTATTTACCTTTGCCATACACATGTTGTGATAATTTAATTTGTGCTTTTTTGAAATGTACTGATATTTAATGTCATATACATTTTATAGATGGAGACAGGGGAAAAGAGCAAATAATTCGCACAAAGCCATCCATAGGCTCATCAATTTAGAACAATTAAGGAAGGGACTCCAGAGAGAATCTTGTCCAATCCTCTCATTTTACAAACAAGAATCCTGAGACCAATAGAGGTTAGGTGAGTTGTTCGTGGTCACACAGATGATGAGAGGAAGAGTTAGGGTTTGAACTCAGGTTTTCTGATTCTGAATATCCATTACAATAAAATCAACAATAAGAAATAATAATTTCATGCCATCTGGATAACTCACTAAACTATTCATGAGTTGGTTTAGCTCTTAAGGAATGACCGTGGAAAGTAAAAAGAGCCAGGCGAAGCATCCAACACAAATTTGATGTGAATTCTTGCTTTGACTACTTACTAATTGTTTGACAGTGGGGAAGTCACAATTTCTCTGAGGCTTGATTTGCTCATCAAAGAAATGGAGATGATGACAGTTGCATTCACAGCATTTTTGTGAAAGTCAAACGAGGTAATGTATACGAAGCATTTTATAAACTTGGATGCAGTATATAAATCTAACATGGCGAACTGGGTTCAAGGAGATTGTAGCTCTGGGCTCACTTCTCCCACTAAGGAGCCTCTTGGTTGTGGACCTTTTAGGAATGACTACAATAGGCCAATTCAATGTCCAACACGTAAGAGCTACTGTTGTTTATGGGCTACCTTGGTGGCACAGCAGAAAAAGTGCCAGGCCTGGAGTCAGGAAGATTCATCTTCTTGACTTCAAATCTAGCCTCAGACACTAGCTGTGTGACTCTGGACAAGTCACTTAATTCTATTTGCCTCAGTTTCCCCATCTTAAAAATGAAAATAGCAAATCACTCGAGTATCTCTGCCAAACTCCAAATGGGGTCATGAAGAGTCAGACATGATGGAAAATGACTGAATAATACTTAATGCTTACAAGTAGGTATTCGACATCCTTTAATTTGTTTTTTTTTTTTTTTTACCTTTCTCTTTTCAGGATCTGTTGGTTTCAACGATGTGTCTCTAGGGTCCTGATGTTGATTGTTCTACAATGCCACACTTTTCAATGAAATAACCTGGAAAGCATCACGGTACACTGGATAGAGAGTTGGTTTTGGAGTCGCAGGTCCTGGTTTCATCCTACCTCTACTTTTTCACCTATCTGACTTTGGCCAAGTCATCTAACCTCTTTTTGCCTCATTTGTAAAACTGTACTAGAAATTTTCGTTGTTCACAGGTGGAAACCATTTATTAAGTGATTTCACACACCAAGACTTGACCTGGCCAAGTCACCGAATGTCTGACTGCCTCAGTTTCCTTACCTGTAAATGGGGATCATAATAACAGGGTTGTTGTGAAAGATCCAGGACAATCCTAAAGAACTATTGATGAAAGGTACTATCCACCTCCCCAGTGAGAACTAACATCGCTTGAATACAGGCTGAAGCATGCTATTTTCCCCTCTTTCTTATTTGCTTTCATTTTATCTTTTATTTGAGTCTTCTTGCACAAAATCACTAGTATGGAAATGTTTTTACATTATTGCACGTGTATAATCTACATCTTACTGCTTACCGTCTCAGGGAAGGAGGAAAGGAGATTGGAATGGAGAAAGGAATAGAATTTGGAACTCAAAACTTTTTTTTAAAATCCAAATATTAAAAAAGTTTTAACACATAATTGGGGGGGGAAATATACTAAATGAAAAAAATTTGTGAAAATCAAGTGAGGTAATAAATGTAAAGTGTTTGGCAAATTTTAAAGCCCTACAAAATAGCTGCTTATTCTTGCTATTATCATTAAGGAAAAAGGACTTTGTGTTAGCTATTATTATTTTTAATTTTCATAGTAAAAATATGAATCTTTTTCCTTCCTTATTTCCTTTAAATTATAAGTAAGAATACAAAATATAGAAAAACTGAATAAAGTTTCTTCTATTTCTGTATCCACCAATGGCTTAGATCAGTCAATCAGTCACTTAACCAGTATTTATTAAGCTATACGCTAGGTGCTGTGCTAAGCTTTGGGAATACAAAGAAAGCCAAAAACAGACCCAAATCTCAAGGAGTTCACAGTCTAATGGGGGAGACAACTATAAGAATAAATGACTTGGAATAAGTCAGTTCATCTTAATTGACTGTTTTTTATTAAAATGATGAATAATCTTGAAATGATGAATAACCTTTAGTACAGCTCCTGGACCCTGACAACTGCAGAATAAATTCCCCTCTACAAGAGAGGCCTCCTCCTTCTCTTTCCTTGTGTCAACTCCTCCAGTCTTCTTCCTTCATTTTGTGGTCTGGAAGGAACCGGATGAAGGATAGAGGGGCCCAAGGGCAACTATCCAGGACATCAAACAGATGTTCTCAGAGTAAACTGTGCTATGTTAAATCCAAGGAAATGTGGCTATTGGCCATTTACCAAACTTCACCTCCATCCACAGTATAACTGTTCCAATTCCTGGTTGATCAAGGTCCGAATAAGTGAGTTCATTTTAAACCATTCCCCAAACTATCTTCATCAGTCAGCTTGCACCACTGTGGAGGGTAACATTTTATTGTTAGTGTTGTTGAGTCATGCCTGACTCCTTATAGGTCCCCTTAAGCAAAGATACTGGAGTGGTTTGCCCTTTCCCTTTCCAACTCATTTTCCAGATGTGGAAACTGAGGCAAACTGGATTAAATAACTTGCTTAGAGTGGCACAGCTAGTATCTGAGTCCAGATCTGAACTCAGGGAGATAAGTCTTCCTGACTCCAAGTCTGGAATTCTATCCACTGTTCTGCCTAGCTGCCTTCGCTATGATAGTCTTAACCTATTTATAGGTCACCTAGCTACAAATAAAATTATATAATGATAATACCTAGCCTTTCTATAGATCTTTAAGGCTTGGAAAGCACTTCATAAATGTTATTTCATTGGATCCTAACAACTCTGGGAGGGTATTTTTATCCCCATTTCACTGTTGAGAAAACTGAGGAAAATAGACTTGCCTAAGGTCACATAAGTAGTAAGTATTTAAGGATGGATGTGAATGCAAGTCTTTAAAACTCCAGGTCCAGCTGTCCAAACTCTGTATCATCTATCTGCCCATTGGTCAATGTCATCATAAACAGTATTGCTCCAGCCCTTTGCAGAATATTATAGGAAGCACAGATAATTTCTAATTCAATGTTTTTGCCTGAAGCCTCCTTCACAGAAGTTCACCTTGGGCAAATATGCTCTTTTTTTTCCTCCTTATGACTTGCAATTTCTTTTATTTATACAAAATAGTAAGTGATCATGCTCTGACTTGAGGGGGGGGGGAAACAAAACTGTGACTTAAGGTTTAAACAAGTCCTTATATCCTAAAGCATATATTTGGAAGGTTTGGGATTAGTAGCTTTAGCCCTAGAATCTTTTGTTTTGGCTGCTTTAGGGTTGATATACTTGGCAGTCTTAGAGTCAGTGAGCTTAGAAGCCTTGTAATCATTGGGTTTGGGGACCTTAGAGTCAGACTTGGTGACTTCAGCTTAAGACCTGAAGGGTCTTCATATTGGATTTTGAGGCCCTGGGATCAGACTTCATGGCTACTTAGTACCTTTGATTCAGTGGGTCTGGCAACCTTAGAGTCAGAGGTAATGGCCATAGGGCATGGTGGTTTGGTGCTGCCTTGGGGGACTGGTGGCAGGCATGTGGCCGGTGTCTCTGATGTTTGCTGTAAGTCCTATGACCCGAGTAATCTTGGGCCTAAGGACCCTGGACTTGAGGGTTTGGGTGCTAAAGGCACTGATGGTTTTGGCATCTTTGACTTGCTTTTTTCAGTCTCTTATTGTTATGCTTCCTAGGGTTGCTTGATATGATCTCTGTGCTATTTGCAAGACTGGCTGTAGGTTCTTAGACTTAGTCACCTTTACGCCACCAATTGGGCTACCAGGCACTCCATGAACCAGAAACATGGGCCAATACATTCCTGACGTCTGCTGGTCGAATTGAAATTCCCAGCTAGTCACCAAGAAATACAGCTGCAATGTGTGTGCTGTCCAATACTGTTCCATTCTTGGAGGAGTCTAGCATGTAAGAGTTATAGCACTGGGCACGATGACTGATTGTCTCCTGGAGCTGAAAAGGTAGGAAGGGACTTAAATGGGACTCTGTCCTTTAATACTCAAACAAGGTGCATTTCCTTGCATAAAATGGGCAAAGGAAAGCTACTAAATTTTGAATCAACTTGGAGTGGGGTTAATTTTTTCCCCCTTCCTGGTGGGTTATACGCAGAATGAACAAATATTCTTTGCCTGCTTTCAAATGGTCACTTGGAAGCTAGAGGTGGGAGGAGAGAGCTACTTCTGGCCATGCCTAGTCACTTGGGCTGAGTGAAGATGAAGAGTCCTTTAATCGACTGCTGAGCCAGAAGAACTCAATCAAGCTACTGAGCTCTTGAAATGTTCTTGCTCTGCTTGGTGAAGCATGAGAATTACTTAGAACTGGGCCCAAAGCTGGTGGAGGAGGCAAGGCTGGCCTGTCTCCCACTAGCTTCTATGTGGGAGTCAGGCAGCCCCTGACTCCTCACATCTGTTCTTTCCAGATCTTTGGTAGTTGAATAGGGGGACATATTTAGGACTGTCAGCAACATTGTTTGTTCGGAATGGTCAAGAGGTCTTGGGAAGCGAGCAAGGAGGTGCTTGCAATGTCGCAGTGGCAGTGGCTAATTGTAGAGGAAGAGTCTGCATCAGGAGCAGAGAGACAAGCGATGAGAGAGAGAGAGAGAGAGAGACAGACAGACAGACAGACAGAGAGACAGAGAGACAGCGACAGAGACAGAGACAGACAGAGACAGAGACAGAAAGAGACAGACAGAGAGACAGAGACAGAGACAGAGACAGAGACAGAGATAGAGACAGACAGAGAGACACAGAGAGAGACACAGAGACAGAGAGAGAGACAGAGACAGAGAGGAAGAGAGACAGACAGAGACAGAGAGAGACAGAGACACAGAGAGAGACAGAGACACAGAGAGAGACAGAGAGGGAGGGAGGGATGGAGGGAGGGGGGGTGAACGTGGAAAGATAATCACCAGATCCAACCTTGAAACTTTAAGTCAGTTACATGACTCAAGGTAAGGCACATTGAAGGACTGTATTGTTAGGGTTCAAATATATGACCCTCACTCACTGACAATGAAAAGAAATTAGAGAAACACTGACAAATCTATTCTATTTGACATCTCTGTCATCATGCTGCCAGTTTCATCCATAAATGCCATTGGGATGAGGCGGTTCAGTAGAATCAGAAAACTAGGTCAGAAAATTCAAGGCTATTCACATTTCCTCCACAAACAGAGCATCACCTAAAAATGAACGTAGCTCAGCAAAATAAAGCGGTAAAGAAGTTCCCCACCTAAGACAATTTGAGAGTACTTCAGGAAAGTACTTCAAGGGGCTGACGTTTGGCCTGAGTGAAATGCAAATACCTCCAGGCTAATTCCTTTGAATCAACAAAAACAGGCCTTAGAGTCTTAGAGCAATCTGGGCCTCAGGAACTTTCAACTCAGGAACTTTTGTGGGGAACTTTGTGCTAAGTGGCAGAAGATTGAAGGCCCCTTCTTTCTCTCCAGAAGGCAGTGCTGACAGCAGGGAGGAAGGACATTTTCAATCCCGTGTGTCTGGCAGCCCTAAATATGGCTTAGGAAAGGAGAGGAGTGCTGGAGGCCCTAAACAAAATTCAAAAAATAAACTTCAGAGTAAGAAAGTTTTAAAGCCTGGGGTACCACTACCCACAACTCGGAACTGAAATCTGATTACAGTAATAAGCTACTAAAAAATAAAACAAAATATAGATAAAAATGAATAAGCAAAGGACAAAGAATTGATCTATTATGCATAAGAGATAGCTACGATGGTATAATAGAAGATCTGGTTTTATATTCAAAGGTGAGGTTAAAAAAAGCCGCTTGCATCCCAAAGAACAACGTTGAATGGTCATAAGCCCAAAAAAAAAGTTCTAGGAAAAACTTTAAAAGTATTTCAACAATCAAATAATATAGATAGAGGGAAAACTAATTTACTATTTTTTTTTTTATTTTTTAATCTAACCAGGTGATGATCTGATTGCATGTAGCGATTCTGATATGAGTTCCAGCCATAATCAGTTGTTTCCTGTCTATTAAGTAAGAGTTGATTTTGCCTTTTTTGTGAATTAGGCTGTTTAGGGGTCATCATGTTCAATACCTTCCAATTCTTTTCTAGAAGAAATAGCCTTAATTAATATAATTCTATTATTATTAATAATATAATTAATAATATGTAGTCATGAGACTTTCGAATGATCTACAAGTTTTAGGCACCTTTCATTCCTCAAAGATGCGGAGTGTTGTATTTTTACCATCAGTCCCTATACCCATCCTACCACTAAAGTCAGAATAATAAGATGTGTTGACTTGATTTGGTGAATCATGTCAAGTTCATCAAGTTTCTCTGCCTCTTTCCCCTCTGCAATAGATGTAATTATAACTGCACATCTTCATGATCATCATTTTGCTCATGCTTATCATAAACACTGCAAGATGACACAATGACTAGGTTATAAAATAATGATTCCACTTGTCTTTGGGTACACCATGAAACTTACTCTCCCAGCTCTTTTGTTGGCATCCCAAAAGAAAACCTATAAGCCATTCTACCATTTAAACTTCAAAGTTCCTTCTGTCTTCTGGTTTTACTTGTCATGAGAATATCAATATTTATGTGATTCAGTTCTTCTAAGAGTGTATCAGTTTATTGGTCCCCAAAGATCCCTCACTTAAAGTACCCAGAGATAAGGTGTTTATAAACATCCAAAAAACTGGATGATTCTTAATAGCCTCTGCCCTTTTCCCCAATTCTCTAACACCATCACTGCAAAAGAAGCAAGAGCTGCTTTCATCACCTGATTATCCTATAAGCATCTGAAACTCAACCTCTACAAAATGAAATTAGCTACATGAGCCTCAAAGCCCAACAGTCTTCTGAATTTGCTTTTATTCTACTGACGCATCAGCAGCCTTGCTTCTTCCCCCCTTATAAGCCCTAGATTCAATCCAAAGCTTGTCAATCCTACATCCATAACATCTCTTGTATCTGTCCTTTTCTTTCTATTCTCTATTTTAGTTCAAGCCCTTGTTAACTCTCATTACAATAACCTATTATTCGTAGGTTAAGCAGACAAAAAAAAATGATGCCTTTAATGTACTCTGAAATGCATGTGGGGTTTGCGTCAACAGAGGGTACTATATGTGTGTAATGATACTGCGATTTGAAGATCTTCCATGTCCCTTGAACTTGTTGATGTAGGAAGGGGTGGAGCAAGAGAAAGCCGGAGCCAAGCTAGCATCCGGGCTGTGGTGACTGGAAACAGCAACCAAGTCAGTGGCTGTGGTTGTGACACGAACTCCTTTTTTTGAGCCAGCCAGAATCTCTGCTAAGGACTCCTGCTGAGGACTGTCAGGGACAGGAACTGCCAGAGCTGCTGTGAGCAAGCTGCCTGGACATTAAGCAGTTGTAGTGAGTGAGGAGAGGAGGATCTTTGCCTGAGGTAGCTTGTCCTGTTTTGAAGGCTTGAGAATGTGGGTGTTTACTACTTTAACTACATGTGCCAACTTCATAACTACTGTGTTGACTTTGACTTTCTGGTTTTGGGACTCAGTTTTCTAGTATTTAAATAAATGTTCCAGCTATGTTTCTAGTGTAGAGAGTCTGTTATGTTTTGAAACCATATCAGCATACTTATAGTTACTGTAGGCATTGTGAATACTGCATTGTTGATACAACATGCTCATAAGGACAGGGCTTATTCTCAGTCCTCCATTATATGAGGAATTAAGAGAAACATTGTATATGCATGAAATGTTTCACACTGAAGAAAGCAAGACCAAGAAAATAATATAAGTAGGCACTTAATAAATGTTTTCTCATCCATTTACTAAAGGTAGGTAAACTCGTGAACATATCCTTTTCCTAAAACAAGTGCCTATATTGGTTCCAAAAGGAAGACAATGAAACATACCTCCTTCATCCTGATAGACTTACGAAGTGACAAATGGTGAATACTGCACATGCTCTCAGTCATGGTTGTTTGTGTGAGTTGGTTTTTGCTTAAAGATTTAGTTGTTTATCTATGGCAACAGAAGGTCTCATTAGGGATAGGTAGGTACTAGGAAAAATTGCAAAACAATGTAAATGAGAGAGTGCCAAAGGTGGAATTAATTGAATAGTGAAGGGTAAAAGACAAAGAAAAACATGGAAACACATTGCAGTCTCCTTGAGAAGGAAAAGGGGAGAAGGGAGTGAGAAGGGGGAGGGCAGGAAGTAGTTGTATTGGACTGAGCCCGGTACAGTACCACTGTTGGGCCAGTTTGACTCAGTTGTATCAGGAATGAATATTTAACAGAATGGTAGGCAGGAGGAAGGAGAAAAAATAATGTACTATTAGCTGTTCTATGCATAAGGTGTTTGCAAGTCAGATGTTGTTAATTCTTGCTCTATTATATTAAGAAATCTTTATTGTAGATACATATGATTACGTAAAGAATAATGCTGGAAAATATCCAGTGAATCTAGTTACTTAGATATATAATCTGAAAAAATGAAGTTTTAGCATGGATGTTGGGCTTCCTAAACAAATCCAAACTGGTGTCCAGAAGCCCTACTCCAGGTCTCTGGATTATTGTTTCTCTCTCATCTTCCTTACTTTTGCGATGCTAATTTAGCCTCAGGAAATCATTCAGGTCCTTATTATTCAGAGATATTGGAATGTTTCATGAAGGCTGGCAAGAAGAAAAAGAGAAACAAATGTAGACCAGATCAGAATGAGAAAAAGCAAAGAGAAAGTAGGACAAAGAACCAAATACTTACATGCCACCCTGCCATAGGAACACTGAAGAGCCAACTTATGATGCATTTGCCATGCTACAATTTAGAAAAGGTACATAAGATGTTTATGGCTTTGCCAACTTGGGTGCATGTGATGTACTAAAAAGGGGGGTTTTCCTGATGAAATGGACTGCTACATACTACAGTATCACGAAGGATGGAACCCCTATTTGATTGTACCCCAATTGATACTTGGGTAATCTTTTGTGCTTTGCAAAATACTTAGACAATTGTTCTCTCATTTGATCCTCAAAACAATCCTCAGTTTTATAGAGGGGGAAGCTATGGCTTAGGAACACTTGATCAAAGTCACACAGCTAAGAAGTGATAGAGTCAGAATTTAAACCCAGATCTGATATAAAATCCAATGCTCCTTCCTTTACATCACAGCTCCCTTTGAGCACAAAATCATAATGGCTTCAAGTTGGAAGAGATCTCAAAAGCCATTTAATGAAATCTGCACCTGATAGTAAATTGAGCCTACAACATCTCTGGGCAATTTCATCTGAAGACTTTCAGTGGGTGGAGTGCCTGTCTAGGTATTTAATTCCCTTACAGCATTTGGTCTATACTCTCCTTCTTCCTTTACCACATTCTACCTTGTATCATGTGTTTTGTGTGTGTACACAGTTAATCAACACACACACACACATTAGAATATAAGCACCTTCAGAACAGAGATTACATTATTTTTCATCTTCATATCCTCCACCTGGTGACATAATACCTTATATTTAACTATTTAAATGTTGGTTGAATTAAATTTAATATTATAAATAGTCTAGATCAGGAATGGATCTAACGCTATTGCAAATAAATATATAAGGGTCTTCAAATTAAATCCAGATAGGATAAAGAGATCAGTTTTGCTACAGAAAAGAGAATAGTTGCATTATTATCCCACAAATTATAAAGAGTCAAGTTAGATAACTCACTTTGTGGCTGCAGTTACTTACAGTGGCTTTCTCTACTCCCTAACTTCAGGGGGAAACTATTATTCCTACCCTCAAGCCCAGATTCAGCTGCACAGGCAAAAGGAATCGAAAGGACTAGTAATTGACTGATGAATTAAATAAACGTATTACATCGATTCTGGATAATCCAGGTCAAAAAAATTGCTTTTTATGTAGAAGTGCTTTTTCATGAAATGCCAGAAGCTTTTGCGAGGTCAGGACTACAAAATGACGTGAGGAAAATGAAGAGCTCCAACAATTACCCAGACTTAGGTTAAAGGGGAGGGAAAAGAGCAAACAATTAAAATATTTTAAATGTAAACAAGAATTGTTGACCCAGAACTTCTGCTATTCAGGAAAAAGATTTGGAACTGAATTGCCCAGATTAGTTTGTTACTTTGATGGAATTCACTCAATAGCTATTCCCTTTCTTCGTAGTCCACACGGAGGTATTCTGGGCATTAAGAGATTTTCAGTCAGGCATTTCAGTTTTACCTGAATACTAAACTTTATGAATGGCAAACATCAAAGGAAGACTCCCTCTGCTGTGGCTGAAACTTACACCAACTGTGCTCTAAATGCTCAGGAAAACCATAAGCCTGATATGTATTTTACGTAAATCTTATTTTTTTTTCTGCATAAACTTAAGGTGGCATCTTCTCCTTTAAACTGTGGTTTTCTCTCCCAGCCTCAAACCAGGGATTAAGCTCTCATTAGATTCTGACGCTGCAGAGTCATGATCATTATGGGGCTCTAGACATTGCCATCTGATGAGATGTATTTAACATTGTCATTCACATTACATGTAATTGGGAAAAATAAAATATCTTTTTAAAAAAGTTGTCGTTTATAACTCACATCAGCAAGAAAAACGACTTCGAAAGCCCAAAGAACCGAACAACCAAATGACCAACCACAAATCCTCCAAGAGACCAATGATAAAGCATGCTACCCCACTCCTGAGAGAAAATTGATAGACTCAGATCCAGAAATATATGTGTATATATGCATATATATATATGTGTATAATACAC
>CM053601.1:36243786-36248786 GCA_028646575.1 Pseudocheirus occidentalis | reverse complement strand
CAGGACTGAACACTTGGTCAGAAAAGGGTTCCAGAGGGACCTTTGTGCTAACACTGGGAGCAGAATCAGCACCATTTTTCCACTCTGTCACCAATCACCCAGTTCAATCAGTTCCACAGTGAAGAATAATGTTTGCAGTTGGGAATAGAGGCCTTACTTGATAAAGATCAAAGCATATATTAGGAGAACAGAGAACAGAATTCTTCCACAGACTATACCACATTGGAAGCACCAAAAACTTAAATTCCTCAGGATCTAGTGGAGAAAGGAACTGGGCATAAAAGTCAGAAGATAAGGCCAGATGTCCCCCATACCAATAAGTGAGCAGAAAATCCAAAGTCAAGAAATAGGCTGGAAAAAAATGAGCAAGCAACAACAAAGATCCTGACTATAAAAAGCTTCTATGGTGACAGGAAAGCTCAAGAAACAAACTCAGAAGATGATGACTTGAAAATATCTATAAGCAAATACTTAAAGAAAAATGCAGATTGGACACAAGTCCAATAATAATTACTCGAAGAGCTACAGAAAGATTTTTTAAGAGTAAAAATATTTTAAAAATAAAATAAGAGTAGCAGAGAAAAATTGGGTAAAGAAATGAGAGCAATGCAAGGAAATTACAAAAAGAGAATTGACAGAAAGAGGCACAAAAATTGCTTAAGAAAGTAACTCCTTAAAAATCAGAATTGATTGAGTGGGAAGTAATGACTCCATAAGACATAAAGAAACAATAAAACAATGTCAAAAAGCTGCAATTAAAAAAATAGAAGAAACTATAAAATAGCTTATAGGAAAAAACAAATGACATGGAAAATTAATTGAGGAGAGGAAACTTAAGAATTATTTGACTATCTTAAAGCCATGATCAAAAATTTAAAAAGAACCTGGACCTCATATTTCAAAAAAAATAAAGAAAAAATTTTCATATATGTTAGGACCAAATGAAAAGAAGAAACTGAAAGAAAAAGCCAATTTACAATTTTTACAATGACAATTTTTTACAATTTACAATTTACAAATTTTTACAATTTTTACAATTTTACAATTTGTAAGTTTACAATTTACAAATTTTTACAATTTACAATTTTACAATTTGTAAAATTTACAAATTTTAAAAATTTTTTACAATTTACAATTTACAATTTTTACAATTTGTATGTGTGATGGGGATGGGGAGCAGGAACACTTGAACCTTACTCTCGTCCAAACTGATTCAAAGAAGGAAGAACACACACACACACACACACACACACACAGCTTAGAAATTCATGTTACCCAACAGGGAAGTAGGAGCCTCAGGAGCTAAGAGTAAGGGGAGAAAAGTGATAAGAGAGAATGATAAGAGTCATAGATTAAGGGAGACAGTGGTCATATGCAAAACAAAAACTTCAATGAGGGATAGGGGAAAAAATAAAAGAATAGAATAGAGGGAAATACAAAGTTAGCAATCATAGCTGTGAATGTGAATGCGATGAACTCACCTATAAAATGGAAGAGGATAGCACAATGGATCACCAGAATGCAACAATATGTTGTTTATAAGAGAATTACTTTAGACAAAAAAGGGGCTGGAGCAGAAGCTATCATGCTTGAGCTAAAGTAAAAAAAGGCAGGAATAACAATCACAATCTCACACAATGCAATAATGAAAATGTACCTAATTTTAAAAAACATGAAAAGGGTAACTACATTTTACTAAAAAGTTACCACAGACAAGAAGTAATAGGAATACTAAGCATATACATTAAATGTCAGAGTATCCAAATTATTAAGAAAAAGTTAAGTGAGTTATAGGAGAAAATAGACAGTATAATTCTACTAATAGGAAACTTCAATTTACCCCTCTAGAACTAGATTTGTCTAATCATAAAGTAAGAAAGAAGTTAAAGAGATGCATAGAATTTTAGAAAAGTTACATATGATAGACCTCTGGAGAAAACTGAATGCGAATAGAAAGAATTATACCTTTTCCTCAGCTGTACATGACATCTTCACAAACATTTGCTATGTGTTTTTTAAAAAGCCCTCACAAACAAATGCAGAAATAGTAAATGTACTCTTTTTGGAATACAAAATTACAATCAAGAAGGAGCCTTGGAAGTAAAGGTTAAAGTTAATTGGTAACTAAATAATCTAATCCTAAATAATAAGTTACAGGAAATTTAATTTCCTAAAGAATAAGTTACAGAAACAATCAGTAATTTCATTAAAGGTATTGACAACAATGAGGCACCATATCAACACTTTTGGGATGTATCCAAAGCAATACTTAAGGAGAAATGTATGTTCTTCACACATATATCAATAAAGGAGAGAAAGAGCAGATCAGTAAGTTAGGCAATGTGACTAAAAAAATTAGAAAAAGAACAAATTTTAAATCCCCAATTAAACATCAAAATAGAAATCCTGAAAATAAAAGGAGAGATAAATACAATTTAAAGTTACAAAATTGAACTAATAAATAAAACATGAACTGTTTTATGGAAGAAAACAATAAAATAAGTAAACCATTGGCTAATTTGATTTGTAAAAAAGAAGAAAGCTGAATGTGATTGTATAATCAATAAAAATGAAACAAAACTACAATCTAAATTAAATGGATGAATATTCACAAAAATATAAATTGCCTAGCTTAAAGAAGAAATAGAAAACTTAAATAACCCTAGCTTAGAAAAATAAACTGAACAGGCTAAAAATTTGTTCCATAAATTGGGGGGGGGGGGCGGGTAAGGGAACTAGGAACAGATGGATTTACAAGCAAATTCTACTTAACATTTAAAAAACAATTAATTCCAGTACTATGTAACTTAAAAACATACATAAGAAAGGAATCCTATTAAATTGTCTTCTATAACACAAATATGGTTTTGATACATAAATCAGGAACAGCAAAAACAGGGGGATAAACTATAGACCAATTTTACTAAAAAATATTGATGCAAAAAAATGAAATAAAATCCTAGCAAGGGGACTACAACAATATATTACAAAGATCATACACTATTACCAGGATAGATTTATAAATGCAGGGCTTGTTCAATACTAAGAAAAATATAAGTATAATTGACAATATTAATAACAAAAATGACAAAAATTAATAAAAATAACAAAGTATAACAAATATCATTAACATGTGTTGTTAATAACCCCCACACAAAAAATTATATGCTTGTATTACTAGGTGCAGAAAAAGCTTTTGACAAAATAAAATGCCCATTCCTGTTTTAAAAACACTAGAAAGCATGGAACTTTTCTTAAAGTTTTAAGTAGTATCTATCTAAAATGAAAAGTAAGGATTATCTGTAATAAGAATAAACTAGAAACCTTTCCAATGAGATCAGGGATTAAGCAAGAATGTTCCTGATCACCATTATTATTCAATATTGTACTAGAAATGCTAGATGTAGCAAAAAGACAAGAGTAAGAAATTGAAGGAATAAGCACAGATACTGAGGAAACAAATTTATCACTTTTTGTTGATGATATGATGGTATACTTAATTAAAGAACCCTAGAGAGTCAATTAGAAAACTAGTCAAAACAATTAGAAATTTTAGTAAAGTTTTAGGATATAAAATAAATCTACACAAATAATAAGTAGTTCTCCATATTGCCAACAAAACCAATATAAGAGAAATTCTATTTAAAATAACAGCAAACATAAAATGGTTGAGAGTCTACCTGCCAAGACATACCCAAGTAACAACACAATTGCAAAATGCTATTTACACTAATAAAGACATATCTAAATAACTGGAAGACTATTAATTGCTTATGAATGGGTCCACCCAATAAAATAAAAATTAGAATTCTGCCTAAATTAATTTATTTATTCAAGGCCATACCAAACAACCAAAGAATTATTTTAGATCTAGGAAAAAATAATAACAAAATTCATTTAGAAGAACAAAAGATCAAGGGAATCAGTGAAGAAATAAATATGAATGAAGGGGAACCAATAGTACCAGTTCTAAAATTATATTTTAAAATAGTAATTATCAAAAATAATTTGGTACTGGATAAGAAAAATAGTGGTTGATCAAAGGAATAGATTATGTAAGACACATAATACATAAAGAAATGAGTATGGGGGAGCAGAACCAAGATGGTGGCATAGAAGCAGCAAAGTTTCACAGCTCCCACACAGCCACCCTAAATACCCATAAAATATAACTCTAAACAAATTTTAGGGCTCCCAAACTCACAAAAAATACAGAAAACACATCTCTTGCTGAAGGGAGCTCAGCAGGAGGGGCTCATTGCAGCAGGCTGGGAGCCAAGGAGAGCCCAGCCTGAAACCAAAACCACAGCCAGGCCCCAGGGTGGTCAGGAGGAGCCAAGCCGCAGCTTGAGTCTACCACAGAGCAGATCTGCAGCACCTGGAGCAATCTCCACATTTATCAAGCCATGAAAAATAAGGCTTAGAGAAAGGTCAGTGGAATTCAAGCTAAATTTAGGGGAGGAAAAGCAGTTTGGCCAAACTGCCCCCAGGGCAAGGAAGCAGTGGGGGAAGGGTAGGATCTGCTGCAACCAGTGACTGCCTCCACGGGGCTGCTTCAGAGCTCCTGGCCTACCAATTGCAGGGGGGCTGAGACAACTGCTCAGGGCCAAGTGCTCTTGTGTTGAGCGGCCCAGATCTGGAGCGTGGTCTTGGGTGGTCGTCCTGGGGTGCACTTTCAGCAAGCCAAAGCTGGTGGGGGCTGCAGCACCCCCCTAATAGATCCAGCAGATGTGAAAACCCCAGCAATTTGGGACAGAGCTTTCCACCCTGGAAGCAGAGTTCCATAGAGCTAAAAAAAAATCAACCAATTAATTGACTGCCCAACATGAGGAAAAGGAAGCAAAATAAGAACAGTAATAAAACTCTAGAATCCTTTCTTACGGACAAAAAGGATCAAAGCATGGAATGGGAGGAAGACAGCAGTCAGAACTCCCACACCAAATGCTTCCAAGGAACATGAAGATTTCCTACAAGCTATAGATCAACTTAAAAAGGACTTC
>CM053601.1:36216454-36234246 GCA_028646575.1 Pseudocheirus occidentalis | reverse complement strand
ACTATGCTACACACCAGAGACACAAAGGACAAGGGGCACAGCTTCTGCCCTCAAGGAGCTTACTTTCTAATAATGGAGACAACATGCAGACAGCTATTATCAACACAAGACAGATACATTCCTAAAATCATTTGGTCACAATTCTAGTGTACTTGTCAAGAAGAAGATACTAAAAATGATACAGAATTGAGAACACACAGGATATAGTTTAATTGTATTTAAAATTTTTAAAAAATAGCTTATCCTTCTAATATATGAAGAAATATTCTGGAGGGAGAGAGGGAAATAAGGTTACGATTATATTTATATAACTATATTTGTAGAAATTGTAGAAAATATATTTATATATCAGTTCCAGAGTTAATCCTTGTACACATTAAGTATGTATTTCCTTAAATCAGTACAATCCTTCTTATGATAAAATGTGGAAAAGATCAAGCCTATATATAATAAGAGAACAGGCCATATCTCGGGGTGAGGTCGCTTTAGAGCGAGCACGTATAGGTAAATGCCATATCCTTGGCTGAAACAAAGTAGAGGGGAAAACACATCACTTTACTAAGATCAGAAGGTTCATTGCTAATAATATCTTGAACAGAGAAACATTCTTTGGTGTTTTCTTTCCTAAAAAACTCAAACACACAGTGATCACAATTTCCCTGGAGTGATCATGATTATGGATGATTCTAAACTAATTTTTCTTACTTAGCCTAACATCATGGCATCACAAAAATTATAGCTAAGAGCTCCTTCTAGAAACGAAACGCAAACCACATTTTAATTGCCTTATGTACAAAGAACACTTAATTTTCTGGCAAGATATTTCCATTTGCAAAGAGTCAGCACTGGCATGATAAAAACCAACCCCATTTACCAAAAAAGATTCCAAAAAGCACAAAATTCGGCACTCCAAAGCCATCTGGCTAATTCTCTTGTCCACATAAGACTTGGGGGAATGACATAGTAAAGTGTAGTGAGAGAGACAATAAACTCGAAGAATTACCATAAAACCCCCAACATCTTACTGAAATGTTCTCTGCTTCTTGTCACTTGCTCTAAACAACTCTTCCATTTCCTGTGACTTTTATATGATTTGTGTAGACCAAATGAAAGGTTGTACCATGAGGCTTAGGAACCAGACAACATGATCCTCCGGTGTTCTCAGAACTTAGGGGATTTTGCCGTCACTAAAACCTACAGAGAAAACTTCAACCCCATAATTCAGTGTAGGTTTAAACATACAGGCACATGTACATAAATAGAAGAAATCCTTTTTCATCTTTTCTAATGGACACTAACGAATCCATCTCAAACTCCTTTGAAGAAAGTATTATCTTTACTTGTGCATAATATTGAAGTGTCAGAGGCTCATGTCCTCACTCTGCCCAATGACTGCTCTCTTTTCTGGGTAACTGGTGGAAGTCCAGGCAACTTCTCTGAAGATCTCTCCTAATAATTTTTCCTTAAACCAGAAGCTTGTACCCAAATTCAATTTCCTATATTGGGGATGTACTGTCTTTTGAATGAGAAGACTTAAAAATTAAATGACTAAAAAAAGTATTGACGTTTCATAGAATTTGACTTGGTGGAAGTTTTTGATTCATATCCTCTAAAAATATAAATTGGAATCACCTTTGGAGTTGAAATTAAAAACAAAAACAAAACATTTAAATAACATAGGATGAAAACTGAAGATTTTATTCACTTTCTTGATTGGGTACTCAAGATAGAGGCTCTACAAAATGAGATCACAGAGACAACAGAGCTGATATTTTTTAAAAAGGCATCCTTCTGGGTGAACTGGGAGCTACCTAAAGTTTGCGCATCAGTACTTAAAATGACCCTCTAAGCAATGAATAAACAGATATTCCTATAGACAGAAGCCATCAGACATTATTTGTCTATGTGAAGGATGTCAGGATTGCACTTTTTGGGGGAAAAAGCCATAAAAATGGAGACCTTACTACAATAAATGTCATCTCAGGTCAGAATGAAATACTAACTTTATTTAAAATTCAACAATATTATAAGTTAAGCTTCTATTAAATCATAAAATAATTATAATATAGTCATATCAATTTTATTTATAACTATTTGAAAATTAGTCACTTTCATAGACAACTAATGATTGTCTTTAATAAAAAAATATTCTATAACTCAATCTGTTGGACAAACTAAATTCTTGAATTTCAAACTGCAGATATTTGTTTAAAAAAAACAAAATGCAAAAGTAAATGAGTAAAACTGAAATAAATGAATTCAAGGTTTGCCAAGAATACTCAGATCATTATTTTCCTCCTGCTGTTGGCTACAGCTTCCTTACTGATTACCACAGTTGCTGCAAATGCTGATTTTTCCCCTACCATGTTTTTAGTTCCATCTCAATGATTCAGAGAATACATAATGTATGTATAAAAGATGATAGTAGCCTTCTTGGTAAGCTACTTCTTTTCTTCATTTCAACTAGTCATTCAAAATTTTTATTTTTTTTTAAGAAAATAAAGAAGAGAAAAATCATATGTCCTGTTTTCAATCTTGAATGTAAACTGTTAGCTCTGCAACAGTTATATATCTGCTATTCATAATAGTTTATCAAGAGATCTAAATCCTGATAAAGATGAGATATTGTTTTTGAGTTTTTTGTTCCCCGTTCCCACTCCCTTTCCTCTCTTACCTCCCCACCAGGACCAGAAAAGCTTAAGTTTCTCCATGCTGCCCTTCCAAGAAATCTCTTGACCCTCGGATCCTTTTAGGTAGAGAGCAGGGGTTCTTAACCTGGGATCCACTGACAAATTTCAGGGGAAATTTATAAATTTAGATGGGAAAAAATTATAATCATTGTATATATTACTTCATTACTCATGCTAATCCTATATATTTTTATTTTATTTATTTAAAACATTATTCTGAAAAAGGGTTCATAGATAGCGCAAGGGGTTCATGACACAGAAAAAGTTGAGAACCATTGGTATAGAGGAAATCAATGTGATTTCAATAAAATTCCTAAGGAAAGAAATTAGCTCGTCCTTTCATTTGCTAGATCTGGACAGCAGTTACTGTTCAATTGCTTGGGGGTTATGATTCACAGAGGAAAAGTCAAAAGCTCTCCTGAGTTAAAATGAAGTAATGAATTTGTGGACTCTAGAGTGATAGGCTAGTCACCCCTTTTTATCACAGAGTGACCATCATGGGAAAATCAGAATTTGTATTTTAGCCGAAGGATTTTTTAAAAATCTTAATACAAATTCCTCTACCCAATGTTCAAAAGTATTTTCAGCACTGACTCACCATTTTCCTTACAACAAAGAAAGGACAAAGGGGAGACCAGAGAGCAAAGATCAGTTGCTCCTATCTCCTTCCTTTAAAAAAAATCTTATTTTTCTTCTGGAGTTCTCTTTCTACTGGATCCTCACCTGTGCCTTCTTTGCTCCTTTCTCCACTAACACAAGGAATAAGAAATATTTCTGCATCCTGCAAGGGACATTTCCAGCTGATAACTCACTGTGCTAGAGGAATGGCGATGTTGCAACCTCCAGAAAAACCACACCAAATATTTTTTCTAATATTTGAAAATATCTCATATGCTTTAAAAAAATAAGCCTTTGTATCTGATAGAGAACAGAAATAAATTGAAAAGAATTAACCATATGAAACTGAAGCATACTTGCAGGTAGTTTTCTTATTATTACTTAATACATTTCCATTTCAAGTACTGAGTATTTAGTACAGCAAATATAATCCTTGAAGTTCATGACCAATACCTTATACCTGCCTTAAAAAAAAAAAAGAGGACAGGGGCCGGAGGTGGGGCAGTGAATAGAGTACCAGCCCTGGAGTCAGGAGGACCTGAGTTCAAATCCGGTCTCAGACACTTAACACTTACTAGCCTTGTGACCTTGGGCAAGTCACTTAACCCCAATTGCCCTCCAAAAAAAAAAAAAAGAGGATACTTTTCTTTTTTTGCAAAGGAAAACAGAACAGGTCAGACTTTTCTTTATTTGGAGGTTGATAGCACCACAAAATAAAAGGAAATTAAAGCTGCAGTGAGGTCACTTCTATTCCCATAATTCTGATCTCTTAGATCCTAGATTTGGAAATGTAAACGCCTATAGAGACTATCAAGTTTAGTTCTCTCATTTGACAATGAAGAAACTGAGGTCAGACAATTTTACTCAGCTAAATTCAGACAGGTACTAAGTGGCAAAGCTGGCAATCAAATTCAGATGTTCTGACTCTAAATTCAACCCTGGTTACAGAACTGCTGTTCCATCTCTCTCTTCATGTCCCTTCATTAGATTTAGGGTTGAACACAAACAAATAAACTTTTAAAAATTCAAACTCTATTACTCCCAGACTCTCAAAGACAAACTGTAGTATGAAAGGGGGGGAGGGGGAGAACCGCTGGATTCTGCAAAAAGCATAAGTCAAAAAGATGCCCACCATGTCACAATACTGCTCAATTAACACCACTGGTTCCCGATTAACTCTAGGGCAAATACAACTTCTTCTTTTGGCATTTTAGACCCTTCATAATCTGGTTCCAATGTGCCCTTCCAGTTTTATTTTACTTCATTTCCCTTCAACACTACCAGCCAAACTGGTCTCCTTCCCCTTGACACAGTACACTTCACCTTTCCTCCTCATACCTCTGAACAGGGTTTTCCTTCTCAACTCCATTGCTTACAATTCTTAGTATCCTTCAAAGCTCAAATCAAATGCTATCTTTTATGAGAAGCCTTTCTGGATGTCCCCAGGTGGTATTTACTTCTAATGCATTTTTATATATGTGTGTATGTATATATATGTATATATATATATACACACACACACACAAAAACTCTCCTCTGCTCTATCTCTTGCTTACATTGTATAATAATATATATACACACACATATATACATATATTCATGCATGTATATATGTATACACACATATGTATGTAGAGAGAATGCATTACAATAAACATATACATATACACTCATACACATGTATACATATAAGTTTGCGGGGGTGTGTGTGTGTGTGTGTGTGTGTGTGTGGTCTCTTCCATAGAATGTAAGCTCTTTGAGGGCAGAGACTGTTCTTTTTGGTCTTTGTTTCTACACAAGGTCAGACACGTAGTAGATGATTAATAAATACTTGCTGATTGAGAAGTCTCACCCTACATCATTTTAGGAACAACAGTGGAATGGGCATTTGATCTGTAAAGAAATTTTTAAAGGCCCCACAAACACTTTAAGTATAAAATTTAAAAAGCTCTCCAACTCTTTCCCACACCATTCTACCCCTAACATCACACGCAAGAGGTCTTGAAATCATGTTTAGCCTGTTAAGAAAAAGACAGGCAACAAAAACTCTCCTCTGCTCTATCTCTTGCTTACATTGTATAATGTCTATTATAGTTTCTCTAGAGGTGTGAGCCATATTACCCCTTAATTTGAGAGGTTTGGCAAAATATAGGTATCAGTGTGTAAATACATGTATTTCATGGAGACTTAAATTTCCCTCATTACATTTGATAGCACTCGAAATAGCCCAGGCTGAATTATCAAAACTGAGCTGTTAGATATTCAGTACTGTAAGGTCTATGCTCTCTCCTGGCCCCTTTTCTTTTCAGGTTTATCTTGAAGGTAACCTCCAACCCTTGTACAGGTTGTTTGGACAATAGCCAAACCCAGGGACATTGAGAAATCAATTTACTCTTCACCTGACTCCTGGGGCAGAGGAAAGGCCTATTACTTCATCTAGTCACAAGTTTAAAAAATATAAATAAATGTGCATATATTTAAACATATAGGCCATGGGTTTATATATAAAAACTAAAAAGCTTTATTCTAATTCTTTCAGTGAAGTCCAAAGGCTTCCTTTCCCCCAATCAAAATGCCATCTCCAATAAGGCATCCCTGGGTATTAGTGTTTTCTCCCCCCTCCCAAAATTAGATAATATATTTATTTTTATGCATTCTATATATAATATGTACGGGCTACAGGCTGTCTCCCCCCTAGAATGTAAGCTCTCTGAGGTGCTAAGCATTAGAAATACAAAAAAAAATGAAACAACCCTTAATTATATGTTAGACTGTTCTCTTCTTCCCAATGCTTAGCACAGGGTAAAACATAAGTCATAAATGCATGCTAGAGAAATACTGAATCACTTAAGTGGTTCTTAACCTTATTTTGTGGTATGGACCCCAATAAAATCTATACATCTATCCTCAGAACAATCTTTTTAAATGTAAAAAGCAAAACAGAAAATAAACCAATTATAATGAAAGTGATCAATATATACTGAAAAACCCAACCAATTCATGGAGCCACTGGGGGTCCATAGAACCCAAGTTAAGAACAGTTGCTTTAGGTAATATGGTGGTATCCTGTCGGGTTTATGACATGCATCACTTATCCTGGCTACCTGGGCAGGCTGAGGCCAGCAGATCTCTTCAAGTCAAAAGTCTGAGCCAGAGTTGGTGATGCTGGTTGGATGTCTGAATTAAGTTTGGCATTAATATGGTAAGGTCCCCAGGCAAGACGAGAAGGTTTGAGGGCAGGGCACCAGTTTGTCTAAGGAAAGTTGAACCTGCTCATGTTGGTCAAAGCTTCCTGCTGATCAGGCCCATGGGTAGACTCTGCACATCCAGTCTAGCTGAGATGAGGAGTCATATGTATTTGTATGTATAGGTATATATATATATATATATGTGTGTGTGTGTGTGTGTATGCAATGTGTGTATGTATACATATATATGTACACATATGTATATATGTATGTATATAGATACACATACATCCCTATATATCTATGTGTATGAATATACACACACACCCCTATATATCTATATTTTTATATATACACATACAGAGAAAGGTAAGGGAGATTCATTTTAACAGAAGCAAAGTAACTTTAAGACACTAATTAAAAGAAGGTTCTTAAAGGGTTACCCCCAAATCAGCAACACCAACCAACTATTGAATCTTAGTTTTGCCTGGAGATAAGCTAAATACCATTTTCTTTGTTAAAACATAAACATTCTGGTGTTTTCCGGTGTATCCATACTAATACCATACATATTTTCTCTTTCAAATTTTAAATCTTGTTCCAAAAACAGAAAGAAACAAATTTTTATGCACGTACGCACACACACACACATGCACGCACACAGAACAGTTCTTATACTGGGGTTGACTAATTTGCTTTTTAAAATATTTTAATAATTATTTCAGTATAATTGTTTATACATTTAAAAAAAGATTATTCTGAGGAGACCAAAGTGACTAAGGACTAAGTCTCCCAAGATTAATTAAAAGGTACCTATCAAAGAATGACAGATTAACTCCATCATGGTGCTAATAAGGCCACAAGTTATACTCAAAATGGACCAGTTTTCACAACCACAGATCCTGCTTCTAAATGGTCAACTCTTTCTGAGACTCTTACCACAAGACAACTGTTGCAGAGTATGCATAAATCACTGCAAATCTAGGTTCAATATTAGAAATATAACTCAAAATCCATATGGGTTAATAGTTTCTAACTGAAGAACAGGCAATGGCTTTTTTCTAAAGCTGTCTTATAAACATCCGTGACAGTGGTGAATCTTCCTTCTTTTACAGAGATAGCTCCACCACCCCAAGAATTGAGCAATAAATCACTTAGAAGGTAACTCATCCCTTACCTCTCTATTATACACTGATGGTTTTTGTAAGCACAGCAACTTTAAATAATACAGTCCACCTCAACACTTCAAAACGTATCATTCAGGGAATATTAGCGAAAAACTAATAATGTCATACAGTTGCTTCAGGGAAAAGCAGGTGAAATTTTAAAATTAATATAATTGTTTCATAGCTTCCCAACACATGAGTGCAGCAAATATTCTCTTGCTGAGATTATCTTTTTAAAAGCCCTTGTCCCTGAGAAATATCTACATTTGGTAGTAGAGAACTCTCTACCAAGATGACTTGTCTTAGATGATGTTACCATGGTGAACCAGAATTGATTCGATGTCTCCAGGAAAGCCCTATTGGGTATGAGGCCTGCAAAGGCCCTTTTTCTAACCTTGTATTAGTCAGCTGAACAGATCGCAGACAGAACAGAAATCTGCACCCTTTTCCCCCCTACCTCTCAGGGTTTATGTCTGGGAGGAAACATTACACTTTCAATAGCCTACCTACCTTCTACCTACAATTAAAACATGTCCCTAGACCAGAATGGGAGTGGAGTGAGGGAATAAATAAGTCTCCTGCCAACCAGGGTATACAAATGACCAGAAAATAACTAGCAATAAGAACTTCCCCTATTATGCCTCAAGTAGAATGGAGATGTCCCTAAGTTCGCAAAGGGTGCTCCAAAGTTCTCAGGCTGGCCCCAAAAGCATCAGAATATGGCTCAACCTGGGACTGCATGGTTGTGGGAAGGCCAAACTTTATCATTGGGGCCCCAATATCCAAATAGTAATTTTAAAAAAGCACAGAAATTAATGGAATTTTTTTTAAGGGCTGAAATTGTTGATTTCTTTAAGTGGAGAAAAGGTTCATAAGATCTAGAACCAGAACAGAATATGTCAACAAAGATTCAGTAAAGTCAAATTCAGGATGGTATCAATTGCATTACTACTAATTCCTTTAGGCCGGGTATCTAGGTAGTACAGTGGATTGAGAACCAGGCCTGCAGTTAGGAAGACCTGAGTTCAAATTCAGCCTCTGACATTAGCTGTATGGCCAAGGGCAGGTCACTTAATCCTGTTTGCCTCGATTTCCTCCTCTGTAAAATGAACTGGAGAAGGAAATGGCAAACCACTTCAGTATCTTTGCCAAGAAAACCTCCAAGTGAGGTAATGAAGAGTTGGACATGACTGGACAGCAAAAACTTACTCATTTAAGTTTGTACAGTTGCACCACACATAGTAGCACTTGCAACTTTATTAATGCAAAAGAACAGTCATGTGTCTTATTTGCTTTAATACTTTCAAACAGTTTTGCTCTTAAATGTATGTGTATGTGAGATTGAGAGGAATTTAAAGAAAAATTATTTTGACAGCAATTCTATCCGTCCCACAATTAAAAGGTTGACTTCCTTAAAGTCTTGTAACAGTGAAACAGAAGATGAAATCCTCACATCCTAGTGATGCGAGTCAAGATAAAATACAAAAGCCCTCACTATATGAAAAATGCCACCTCTAACAAATCTGATCAAGATACTATCTTTCTCTCTCACCAGAGAAACAACAGAAAGAAAAATGAAGGATTAAATTAGCAACATTTACACAATTTAGGTGGTGGTGTGGTTTGGGTCTGAATTTGAAAAGCAGCTTTTGCTCTGGCTTCCTGAACATGCTCATCAGATGCTGCTTTTTCCTCTATTTACCTGAAGAGATGCGAACTGTTTCTCTTCTGAAGTGTTAAGTCTCTGTGCGGCTATAAGGGACAAATGGAAGTTTGACACCATTCATGAATACACAGCCACACTAAAGACAACTTTCACCACAGTGAGGTCAGCAAGGCTGAAACCAATTTCACCCACTGGTATTCAGAAAAATTTTGCAGTGCGCTTCTAATAAACTCTCCTAGGCTCCTACTTCAAAACATCTAATAACTCTTCTGTAGCTTCTTTTCAGACTCTTAAGACAAACTCAGATAAAGGTTTACTGAGCTGACACATTAACGTCCACTGAGTCTTTTTAAAAAGTTTCTTCTTAGGAACACATTATATCACTTTTTTTTGTGAGACCCATTCATTTCTCTCTCCCTTGGATTTCACATAAATATCTTGTAAAAATTCATCTCCATAAATTCCGGAAGAGGAAAAAAAGAACAATCAAACAAAACAAACAAACAAAAAACCCCAGATTCTTTAATGTGTGTTTGAAGAGCAATTGTATTTAGAATTAATGAAATGTCTTCCATTCACAGACATCTCAGGAGCTGCCACTTGTTAGCCATCATTGGCATTTTCAGGTTCATCTATCTGCCAATAAATACAAATCATTGAGGATTCTATGAATGGGGTGGGAGAAGGAACCTAGATTACTAGGTGGTTTCTAGTCCTAACACCTCTAGGTAATAGATGCAGTAAACAAGTGGTTACTTTGTTATGTAAATACCAAATGGTGGCTGCCACCCAAGACCTGACAAGCTCGCACAAATGGTCACCTACCACTGACACCTTTGATGAGAATCTAGCTGAGGCTAGTGAGGGCTCCAGGAACAGTTAGGAACTCAAGGCAGAAAAGAACACAGTGAAGGAGCAGGAAGACAGAGGTGAATGAGTAGGAGGAAGGCTGAGAGGTTGTCTTCCGGCTAAAGTGTTTTGATCTCTTACACGTTTTAAAAAGAAAAAGAAAAACCCAAACCCAAAAACCCAGCTGGTAAGCATTAAAAAGCAAAGGCTGCAGTTCAGTTGGACTCTAAAAAAATATTCTGTAACTAAACACACATAGCCTTGTGGCTAGACCTGAACAGCTTCTGGAATTATGCAAACTCCAGAGTACCACGAGAAAACATTGCCTAAGAGAAATCTGTTCAAAAATGTAGCAGAAAGAAAAAAATGGCAGGCAGAAGATAACCATGTCAGCAAGGAGAAATGCTTTCTACCCACAGCCCTCACCATCTTAAGCCATCAAGCTACACACACACACACACACACACACACACACACACACACACACACACACTTTATATTAACTCTGTCAATAAGTTTCTCAAGCAAAGAACTGCTCAACAGATTGAATTTAGAGTTTCAATCAATTCCCTGAAAATACAGGGCTTTCACTTGATCACCAGGATCTCCCCTGAAATAATCTCTAGAACAAGAACTCACGTTTATACAAATGATTTGAGGTTTACCCAAGTACTTTTCTCCTAGCCACCCCATAATCAAAAATCCTCAAATACCTTCTTTCTGCTGGATGAGTAGAAAGGGAAGAGCACTGATTTCAAGAGGACAGAAAAGTTTGGGGATTTTCTAGGGTCTCATCAATGCTAAAAAACTTAGTTTGGGTGAACTTTTAAAAAAATATAAAGGAAAGATCTAATCTGTCAGGTCAGTCTCATGTTCTAGGAATCATAAGTAAGGAGGTATGAGATTTTTTTCCCTAATGGTTTTATATATATATATATATATATATATATATATATATATATATACATATATATATATATATATGTATATTTAATCAGCATGTTGGAAGCTATAATTCAGGACACTGAAGAAAATTGTTATCCTAAATATTTTTTCAACAGAAGCTCTCTTATTTGGTAAGCCAGATAATAAATGCTGTTTGGATGTTCCCAACTAAGTCTATATAGACTCTAGAACTAAAATTAAAAATAAGGAATGGATTTGTTCCTATAATCAAAACACATTTTTCCATGTAAAAATTAAAGTTGGTATCTTATATTTAACATTTATTTAGCTGACCAAATATAAGTTCTCTTTCATATTTGAGAATGTTAAAAAGCCAGAAACATCTGATGATTAAGAATCAGAATGCTTAATCCTATTTGGTCATATTAATGAATTCACCTTTTTAAGACGGAAACCATTATCTATGCTCTTAAGTATTTCCTATGATGAAACCTCAAATGTCTATTTCCCAACCAAAAGAATAAAATAAACTGCTTAAAGACCAAGTTACTTCTAAAAGTCTGATAGATTTTGTCATTAGGTAAAATGTCAAACATTGGTTTTTACGTTTTATAGAAAAATTATTTCTAGTTCATAGTACTTGTATAAATCTCTTTCTAGGTACTAATATGTATTTGACCATTTCAAAGATACGAACAAAAATATTTAAGATCATCATAAATAATCATTATTATGAATTTATTGCTATTGTTATTTTCATCAACCTTGGGTGAATCTGTGAATTTGTCTTCAATAAGGTAAAGGGTTCAATTACGTGGATAATGTTACTAATAAAATAACCTTTCCCTAGCCATCAATCAGCAAACATTTATTAAAGTGCCTCTTGTGTCCCTGGATTTAACACTCCAGAAGATCTATAATGAAACTAAGATCATTGGTTTAAGATGTTGCATTTGGACTGTCAGTTAATCTTACTTTTTTTTTCCAGGACCACAATTTTTTTAAACATTAATCTATAGATGATCAACACAAATGCTTAACCACTATGGGAGAAACAACTCAGTCAACCTCTATTCACAGGTCACTAATGCCACTGCTCACTTAAAAAAAAAAAAGGCCAACCTATTTTTGTTTTTGAATCAAGTATTCAAATGCTACATAAATCAGACTTTTCAATTAGACTTTCTCCTACCCAATGAAGTCTTTTATTTACTCTTCCCAGGAATATAGAACACGTTTAACAATTAATACAGCCTGAAATTCTAACCAGTTGTGACAACACAACTTAGAACTTTTTCAAAGTTACATTTAATCTATTACCTAAAAGAGAAACAGTCCCCTATGTAATATCTTAATACAGGCTTGCAAAAATTCAAAATGGAACTGAAAAGTGGTACTATTATTGACAAATAAATGAAAAGTTGTACTTTTAAAAGCTGAACTATGCCTTATAACCATCTATATGGCTTTAATTCCTTCTACTTTATTAGGCTCCTGTTTTGATAACCATTGGATACCAAAAACTATGCAGTACTTAGATATCTGAAAGATTGTATTAAAATTGTCCTTTCTATATTAAGAGCACAGTATGCTTGTAGTTTGTGTGTGTGATTACTGTTATTAAAACAAAGTTGATGCAAAACAAAATCAGAATTCATATGAGATATGGGGATGCCTTCAATTAATGCAAAAGCTAATATTCCAAGGTTAAGCTCACCCAAACTCCCATTATAGCAAGTCCAGCAAGCATAAATGCATTTATTTACTTTGAGATATGGTGTATAACAAATAAACTTTCGAGTATTTTTTAGCCAAATACTTAAGATAATCACTAGATTTTGAATCTGGAGGGGAGAAAAGTATTAAACAGAAATATATTACTCACTGTTCTAGGGATAGGTGGAGAGAGAGATCCATTTGACATGTAAGGGTCATTATTCATATTTGGCATCATTATATACCCAGAATAACCGGAGTAAGACGGACCCTTGTTGTATAGTCCTCCATCTGGATGTTTCCCTGCTAGAAATCAAGCAAACAATGACTGATCCATTGACTTTTTTAAATTTCTAGGTCAATTTAGTTTTGCATCTCTAGCTCAATAAAGCAAATATTCACCCTACAGAAAATATCTGTTTATATAATACTTTAATTAAGATTTTATACATGTATATACTTTAAACTGGCGGCACCTGTGTACTTAGGCTCTAAAAAAGCCTAACTATAAAACAGATGTTTTTAAAACATGTGGTTCAATTTATTTAAACTATACACTGACATACTAAAACTAAATTTCATCCATTCAACTTAATTTGACAAAACCGTCTAAGGCAACATACAGACACTGAACAGAGCAAATATGGCACCAAAGTTTCATAAGCATTGATCGTCTCTCTTAACATATCATCAGTACCTTCATCTTTCATCTAAGTTACCAATAATAAGATCACTTAAAATCCTATCTTAGTTATCAGAGGGGGAAAAAAAGACACGTAAAACTGAGAGGAAGAGAGTTGTATCTGACAAATATGGGCAAGAATCTATATTTATAAAAGGTTTACTCTGTGGGGCTCCATTTTATGGCAAAAACCAACATCCTGTCAATGGCAGCAAGCATTTGGAATTGTTCTGTGCACACAGATTTTTATCTCTTCACCACTGACTTTGTGGCCAAGAAGAAAGCATGGCATTATATAGTCAGGCAGCATCACTTCCTCTGCTGTCTGATATGTTGCATGTATGAACAATTGATCCTGGTCATGCCAATTGTAAGTAATTAAGGAGAACAGAAATGTAGTCTGGCATCCAGGGGAACCCTACCAACTGTTGGGACCTCTTAACACATATGAAGCTCTTCATTTAATCTATCAAATACATATTTTAAATCTATCCCTCGAAGCCTACCCCCACATCCAAACAAAACAAAACAAGTGGTAAATGCCAGAAATGGATCATGGAGGATTAAAGGATCATAGGATTTGGTGCTGGAAGGGACCACTGAAAGATCACATAGTACAACCCCCTCCTTTTAAGGAGGAGTCAACAGACCCAGAAGAGTTAAGTGATTTGGCCAAGGACACACAGACCAGTTATCAGAATTTTGTAATTACGACTGACTTTAAAAAAACTAAAAAACAATGTTAAATCTTCCTAAATTAAGCTATAATCTATATAAATTAATCTATCAAAAGACATCTATTATGAGTCTTCTACATGCTAGACACTGGGGATACAAGGATTAAAATGAAATTAAATGTACTACCTTCAAATGTCTACTTTTCCTCACCCCCAACCATAACATTAACATATATATTGTTCTGTCAAAAAAAAAAACCTAGGGCATGGGCCATCTATTATAATTCTTATTTTGGTGTGTGTGTGTATGCACACACACATATACACACATACATATATAAATTCTTATTTTAGAAGAAAATAAAAATTGAACTCCTCATATAATACATTAACACACCAGTAACTTAAATCATTTAGGACAGCAGTTCTCAACCTGGGAGCTATGTTCAATTTGCAACAATGAAAATACATCCTGCTTATCAGAAAGATTCATAACAGTAGCAAAATTACAGTTATGAAGTAGCAACAAAAATAATTTTATGGTTGGGGGGGTCACCACAACATGAGGAACTGTATTAAAGGGTCATGGCATTAGGAAGGCTGAGGACCACTGATTTAAGATGTAAGGTGAGGTTTTCAGGGGAAGGGGAGAAAAGAAGAAAAATGAATGTTTTAACCATTAAAAATAGTATTCACATGCTTATATAACTAAACTTTCTCCATCACATGTCCACCAAAATATAAACAAAATTTCGAAAACAAATAATTCAGCCACATTTTTCATTTATATTAAATTTTATAAAAACTACATGTACAGTCTTACAAAGTTATGTCAGATTGGGTCACTTGTGTTTATTAGATATTAGATATTAGACCATATCTAATGAGAGTATTCAGCAGCAGCGCTCCTACCTTCATCAGGGTGATCTCGGGCTTTGTCATGGTATGACTCCTGAGAAGTTTGTGCTTGTCTGACCACCTAATCACAAGGCATCCATACACCAAAAGAAAGAGAATCTCATGTTACAGTACATAGCAACAATATAAAGCAACTAATTACCCAACAAATTCAACCTTACCTATTTTTCTAATGCCAATATCTCTATAATCTATATATCTCTCTCCATACCTATATAATATGTAGATCCATATCTATATAGATAGTTATGGAATATCTCATCTACTTGAATAGTGGTAATATTTCTAGGAGTCTCAGCACTTTAAAAAAATTTTAAAATATGTTTTAAGAAAGTGGAATAAAGGAAGAACAGATTAAGTATTACTGGAGTGGCAAAACACATTCATTATAAGTTATAAAGTAAAAATAGTAAGGGGAGAGGAGAGGAGGGGGAAAATAATTCTTGGTACCTATACCTATAAAAATTAAAGAAAAAACACTTCAACTTTAATACTGACTCTGAATTCAAGAACTTGGGCCCAAATCTCCTTTCTGATGTTTACTATTTGGGTGTTCCTGGGCAAAAGATCTAACTCTCCTGAGACTCAATGTCTTCATCTATAAAATAATGAGGTGGCCTCTCAAGTCCTTTTCAGTTCTAAGTATTTAAATCCTATGATGCTTTTTTGACCATGTATTTGTTGAATACTTTTATAAAGTTTCTGCCCATTATATATATGTATGTATATATATACATATATATGCACACATATATATGTACATCTAACAAGATGTATATACACATGTGTGTATATAAACATATATATGTATATATATCTACACACACATCTTGTTAAAATCTACACATAGCTCTGACCTTGATGATGCTGAGGAAGCCATCTCAAGGCCACGTGGAGACTTAAATCCATTAGAAAAGCTTTGAGCCTTTATGGTATTTTGCCCTCATGTTCCTTCTACACATTTCCCATATTTACCCCCAAACTGGCTAAAACAGACTTGGGGGGGGGGAGGTTTGAATCTTAAACTTTATTTTTCATCTTGAAAAATGAGATTTTAAACCTAAACAAATCAAAGACAGTGGCTGATTGCTGATGACTTCCTTGGGAGATTTTCTCTGGGGACCGTATCAAGGGCAGGCTTTTAAGTACTGTTGTTGTTTTTTTAAATAAACTTCACTTTCAGTTTCCCAACTATTAAGCTTCGTGTTTCCTCTCTGTGTGTATACTTTAAAGCTAGAGTAGCACCCTTATTTCTGTGTTTGATGGAGGAAATTCTTCTGACAGCTACAGGTATCTAAGATTATGTAATGTCACTTGTGACAACCATACCACTCACTCAGACCCCGACTAGTGCAAAGCATTCATCTCTATGCCCCATTGAGTTTCTTCCGTCTACTTTCTTGCCTTTTTCTTAACTACTTCAAATACAAAGTGCAACATCGCCCTTCTTTCCTACCACAATATTGTGTCTTTCACACCCTTTACGACTCCTTTGACCCAGAAAGGTAAGGGAAGAGGCTACACCATTTTCCCCATTATTTTAGAGTCACTAATGACTCTAAATGGAATTTAGCTAGGAGAATGAGTCTGGAAAACCACATCTGGGGTTTATTTTTCTTCGTCCTTAAAAGTAACATTCCCCCAATGCCAAACCCTTTCTAGAAAAAAAAAGACCTCTATAAGCTTAAAGATGCTCTTGTACTCCCAAACTCACCTTGGGGAGGAAATGTTCTGTCACACCTTGAACCCTAAAGGGAGACTCAAGTGCTCTTCTGACCTGCTTGCTGCCTTTCCAACACTTAGTCTTGCTCATATGAGGGGAATGTGGAATGTATTTATTTTTATTAGGGCACTATCTTCCTAGAGCCTTGGTGAGGAATAGGGACACTACTTTAGATGTCTTTAGGGGCAAAGCCTTGGTGTTATGTTTTGGGGGTTCAATCCAGATGGCTTCCCCAATCTCAGCACAGGGCTGGACAGTTACCGGTCCACACACATCTGGTAGGTTTTCATCCAAGAGATATAGTTCTCCCCCTCCCCCCCCTTCAGATGTCTTCCCTTTTTTTCTCAGGCACCCACGTGTCTCTATTTACTTTACTCGGGTTACTGGCGCTATCTCAAGGAGCGCGAGTCCAAATGAGAACAAGTAGACCCGACAAAGAGCCGTCGATCTTTCCCCCATTTCTTCGGTGCCACGGGCCTGGCTTTATCTCGATCTAAGACGGCGTTTCTGCGCCTTCCTGTCAGAGCCTGAACAGTAATATACACGCGCTGGGGGGGAGGGGGGAGGGAGTTGGAGGAGTAGGGAGGTAATGAAGACCGTGGAGGTGGAGATGGGGGGGGGGGGAGCGGTTGAAGAAAACCAATGTGCTGTGGGTGAAGAGACAACGATCTTGTGGGCAGCACGTCTGTGTCGCAGCAGATTCCTCGGGGCCACAAGTGACAGGCTTCAGCTACAGCGGCTGCTGTTGCCGAGTGGGATGTAGGCAGTTGTTTCAGGGCTGCGGCCCCCTTCCCATCTCTACCCCGACACAGCAGTCCCCCTACTCGTGCGCTATGCTTTCCCCGGCCCTCCCTCGCCCCCTCTCTTGCTTGCTCCACCGGTTCCGCAGCTGGCAGCCCCAGACTCAGCCCCTGCTCCACGCCCGCAGCCCACCGCTCTTCCTCTCCGCCCCCTCCCCCCACCCCAAATGCTTTTTGGTGGTTTAAGGCACCA
>CM053601.1:36190863-36215954 GCA_028646575.1 Pseudocheirus occidentalis | reverse complement strand
CTGTGTTAGACTTTGGGGATTACAAATAACAGAGATGGAAGTAATCCCGGTTCTTAAAGAGCTTACATTCTGTTGGGCAAGACCACATATATGAATGAAAGTCTGTGTGAAATAAATGAGGGTGGGGAGAAAAGAAAAGTTTAATGTAGAAGATGGTGCTTAAGCTATCTCTTGAAGGAAGAGCGGGACTTTGAGGTGAAGATGAGGAAGGTATGCATTCCAAGCATGGGAGATGGTCAATTTAAAGGCAAGAAACTCAGGAACATAGTGCTAAGTGTGAGGAACAGCGAGGAAGACAGTTTCGTCAGGCTGGAAAGGTAGGATGAAGTCGTGTTGTCAAAGGTTTCAAAAGACAGTTTGAAGCTGAGGCGTGATCTTAGAAAAGCAGTAAGAAATCACTGGAGTTTGTTGAGTAGCAAAGTGCCACTGTCAGAGCAGACTACCATTGTGGCAGCTTCATTGAAGAGGCAAGAGTTTTGAGGCAAGGAGACCAGTTCGTCCATTGAAATCATCCGATGCAAAGACGATGGGGATCTGAACTGAGGTGGTAGCTGTGTGAATAGAGAGAAGGGGTTAGATGTGTGGATAATAAAAGCCAGCATTTATGGATTGCTTAGAGGTTTGCAAACGTCTTGCTGCAGATTGAAGATTAACGGCACTGAGACTTTGGGGACACCTTGTACTGTCTATGTAACTATCATCTCGGATTGACAGATAAAGAATCTTAGACTGAAGATTGTTAAATGGCTCTGCCTAGCATCATAGTTAGCATGTAAGAGATAGTTTGGAGATAGAAACGGCTTGATCTGACCCTATGCCAACAAAATCACAAATCCAGACAAAAAAAAACCCACTAAATGGATCAGAAACCTAGGGTTCCATTCCCTTGTTACTGTCCTGTCTCCTAATTACTTCTGCCCAAGTCTCCTCCCTGTCCCTCAGCTCACACAGGATTTTTGGTTATTTTAATAATAATAAAAAAAACTTTGGAGAGAGGAGCATATATTTCCAAAAGTCATATTCCCTCCCGGAGGGTCTTTTTTTTTTTAGTGGAATATGGAATATAAACCTGTATAAAGGAATGTGCCAGGCCCCAATGTGTTATTGAAAAGGCATCACTTCCATCCTTATGTGCAATAAAAGGCCTTTAATTCTGAAGTGCTTTTCACTAGAAGGGATGTATGCATTTCACTTGGGAGTCTGGAGCTCAGGCCTCCCGAGGTCTTCATGGCTTTGGTTTTTTGGCTGACTGTCTCCTCAAGTTAAACAGAAAGGGGTGAAAATATCTCCCTCTCCCCTTTTCCTATCATCACTCTTCTTTAAACGTGATTTTATGGTGAATGATTTCATAGTAAGTGATTCAATGTTATCTTATAGATTGCTCTAATAGAAATTACTTTTTCAAGTAATCTCAATCCCACTATGGCCCCTCACAGAGGGCCTTGAGGAAAGTGCTGTGTTCGTAAAGGGTTCATGGGAAAGTGAGCACTTTGTTATTGAGAAGGGAACATGAGTTTATGTTTGTGTTCATAGATTTAGAGCTGGAGGGGACCCAGGGTCACACAGTTAGTAAGTGACTAAGGAAGTCATCCCAACTCCTAATCTATTATCATTAGACAGAGTCAGTCTGTGGTATGAAAAGGCAGGGGTGCCATAGAGAAGGAAAAGGCAGTCACTGTATGACTTGGCTCCATGGGCACTAGAGGGAAATGTATTATTAGAATCATAAATGAAGTGGGATTCTCCTGATGAAGCAGTGGGCTTCTTTGGAGTACTGGACTGGAGTCAGGAAGACCCAAGTTCAAATCCTGCCTCAGACACTTAACTAGCTGTGTGACCCTGGGCAAGTCACTTAAACTATGCTTGCCTCAGTTTCCTTAACTGTAAAATGAGAGGATAGAATTCAGTGGTCTCTAATTTCTCTTCTAGCTCTAAAACCATCAATTAAGAGATCTTGCACAAATTTCTTCCCGGACCCAGTAAAGTGATTTAGCTTTCTTCATGTCCCTTTTGATCATTTTTCTAGACATGAAAAAAATTAATGTTAAAATAAGACCTATGTGGAGAGAAAGTACCCACATTTTTTTTGAAAAAAGAATGATTTAATTTTTATATTTTTTCCCCTTTAAGCTGACTTTTAATTCTTCCTCTCTCTTCCATCTTTCTACTTTTACATGTCTCCATTAAATTAGGAATTTCTTTCCTTATGGAAGCAAGTCCATCACAGCTGGTAGTTTTCAGAGCTGTAATTCAGGAACTCCAGTGGAATATCTCACAGGGTTTTCTCCACCAGAGGATGGTGGCAGCAGCTGGACATAGCTTTGTGGAACTGGAGGTGTGGTGGGGTGATTAATGTTGGTCTGACCACTGACATTTTCCTTCGTAATGACTTTATATTTAGGAGTGTGTTTCGTAGGAGTGTTCTCGGTTTCTGAGAGTATTTTTTACTTATTTTGCCAGAAGCTTAAACCAAAAACAGCTCTGCCCCTTGGCCTGCTTTGATAGGAAGGGAGAGAGCAGTTCTGTTGATCGTTTAGGGTTCTCATGTTGGTAAAGATCAGTCTGATTTTTTTTTTTTGTGACTCCAGTCACCGGGGATGGAAATGTCAGGGTCCATTAAGAATGTCGTACTGGCAGGCTGTCTTGTCTGTGTGTTTCTGGGGATGCAGAGATCCTTGAGGAAAGATTATCTGTCTTTTATTTTATTCCTTTCTTGTTCATAAATTGGTGAAGCAGTCCCATAGTTGATTACAGATATCACCCAGACTTTGAGGGACACAAAGGCTGTGGATGTGGGGGAAGAGGGCTGGATCTTGAGCATGGGGGCTTTCACCTTGCATCAGGTGTGTGGAAAATCACCAAACCAGATACAGGTTCCTGTATCTTTCCTGATCTGAATCACTTACCTAGTCATTTTCATTTTAGCCTTTAGGCTTGAAAAAAAAAAAGCGTGTTTAACCATCAAGTCATTTTGTGTGGTCTGAGTTATAAAAATCCCCCCCACCCCCTGCTGCTTTTTTTCCATATGAAAAACATGTTTTTCATTTGGGGGAAACTTATATAATTTTTGTGTGCTTTCTTTTGTAGTGGTTTAAATTAAAAACAAATGTACTCCCCCTCCCCTCCGTTCCTGCCCTCCCCCTCCCACCCCCACTCCTCATTTTTGCTTGTTCCAATTACAGAGTTGTGAAAATAAGTCATCTTTTCGGCTTTTGTTACTTTAAAACAGCTATCGGTGATGTCAGAGTCAATACTAAAAGCATTAAGAATACTGGCAGAATGTTATACAGCTGCAATCCAACATGATGTTGGAAATGAGGTTGAGAGCATAAAGGCTTTCCATATTCCCAGGGCGCACAACTGCTCGCGGCCTTGCCTTTGATGTCTTCAAAGGCTGCTGTCTCCTCCTAGATGGGGAGACTTGGCCGCAGCTCGCTCGCATTGAAAGAAGGCAGAGGTCTCTATTCAGGCAGAAATCAATCACTGTGCAGAAACAATTATGTGTAATTCAACCATCATGAAAACAGGACGAGATTATGGGTTTGTTACCTGAGTGACTGTGTGGAGACGGGCCTGGAGAACACTGGAGTCCTGCTGACACGCCTCGTCTTGATGACAATTATAGACACATGAATGATGTGTGGGGTGGGGAGGCCCAATGACAAATGTTGGTCCAGCAGAGCAGAAAATAAGGTTACAATTGGGAGATAATGTTTGCATATGTAACCATATTTCAGCAAGCGGGGCAACTTCAGAGGACAGACCATCGTCAGCTCCTGGGTCTGTGAATGTACGTGTGTGTACAGTAGGACAAGAGCCTGAGGCTGGGAGAATTCAAAGGGAGATTGCAGAGAGACATAGAGGGAGAGAAAGAGAACTGAACTGTGGGTCGTTAAATTCCTCCCTTGTGTTCTCTGTTAGCTTGGGATTTCCTAATGTGGAGGCTCTATGCTAATACATATCAAGAGAGCGCAAGCCTTTTATGCTTCATGATCAATTTATTAATTTTTAAAATAATTTTTATTAATTTTATTATTTATTAATATTTATTAAGCACTTACTCGGGGCAGGGCACTGTACTTAGAACCTTTTGGCTCAAGCCTCAGGTTAATTTTAATATCTTGATTTGAAACCCATGTGGCAAAAAACCATTTTCATTAGTGCATGAATGCCATGCTTCTCAAAATGCTTTTATATTAACTAAAATCAGCCATTGAAATGTATGGTCATTTCCTTTCATTGTCAACTAAATTGTTGTGGGGTTTTTTTTGCTGATTGGGAAACTGAAAATTTTTGTGTATGTTAAAGAAAAAGACATATTTACGTATACCCTAGTATGCAGAACTATCAGGGCTTTTTTTTTTTATTTGAATTTGTTCCTCTCGCCTAACAAAGGCTTATGAGAAACCTTGAGCTCTGCCAGATAGCCCTGAAAAAAAAAGAGATTTAAAAAAAACTAGTAAAATAAGATAAAAACCTAGATGACTAGTTAAAAAACAGTCTTACTGCTGCTCAGTTTGATACATAGGACTGGGTTTACTTTTTATTCCGCTCCAACTTAGACATCAGAGACATAAAAATTGCTTTGAGTTACAGATCTTCAAACAATAAGTTGAAAGAAACAAACAAAATATATATATATATATATATATATATATATACTCCTCGGTGTAGTTAGTATCTAGAGATAAAAGAGAGAAATAAAGTTATGCTAAGGCAGATAGAGGAAAGGCACTGATATGCCAAGGAAATACAGAGGACGAGCAAAGAGTTGAAGTGGGCCTCATGTGAGCCAACATCAATGAGTTTTTATCTTATCAAAAAGTTTTAGGGTTGCCAGTTCTTTGCAAACTGGATCTAGTCTGCTCCAGGGCTGCCTGAAGCATTGGCTTCAGTAAAGTTACTGCTTTTTTGCTTTTTTTCCACCCTCTTAAATATAACCACATAGGAATTAGATTGCATTTCACTCAAGGTATAAAACTTGCCGCAGACTTCAGCAGCAAATTAGGGGTTTTGATAATCCCTTGATATTTTGAATATAAATTAAGTGAGGTTTTTTTTTCTTTTACTGTTTAGTGAAAGCTGTAGATTTACATGAAAAGCGAGGCAAATTTCTACAGTTGGGGTTCTTTCTTCTAGCCACGATTTTTGAAGAGTGCTGCAAAACCTATACTTTTGTTTGTAGGAAATACTGGTTTTTCCTTCATTTCTTGTGAAGTACAACATGGGATATTTGGGGGGATCAGTTGAACTAACTTGAGCATTTTGGACACCAGTGCTGTGTGATCCAGGGTAATTTTATGAATCCAAGTTCAACAAATTAAAACCGCTGCTACCAGTTTGTGTTTTCTTAAAGAAAATAACACTGGAGACATTGCTGATTAGTTGTCTTTCCAAATGATCTTGGTTATAAGCTTCATAGTCTAGTTCTCCACCCACCCCACTTATCTCCTCACCTCTCCCCTGCTCTCACTATGGAAATTGGTTTTTCCTCAATATGTAATTCATGTTGGAATATTTTATGGGAGAGGGCTGCTCAGAAGTTTGGTTTGAGAACTCTTCATGTTATCCTGAAACCAATCAATAATTTTAATAATAGTTCTGCAAATTCAAAATTCTGAACTAAGACATCCTGATGTTAAGGATAACAGCAAAAAGGAAATCCTAATCATTCTTGTTTGGGTAGTTGAAAAAGCTGCTGGGTGGGAGGCCTGGAGTCAGGAAGACTCATCTTCCTGAGTTCAAATCTGACCTTAGATACTTACTAGCTGTGTGACCCAGGGCAAGTCATTTAACCTTGTTGGCTTAGTTCCCTCATCTGTAAAATGAGCTGGAGAAGAAAATGGCCAACCACTCCGGTATCTGCCAAGAAAACCCTAAAAGGGGTCATGATGAGTTGGACGTAACTGAATAAAGAAATCACTGAACAACAACAAATATATATATTGTTTAAAAAGTAAGTCATTCAAAATCAAAACAACATACAACTACGGGGACAAGGGAGAAATGGCTATCATTTCTACCTATCTATGATTTTGTTATTATTAAAGATCTTTCTCTAGGGTAAACATGACAGCCCCACAAGATTTACCCAAGACCATGGTTAAAATAAATTGAGTGGGACTCCCTTTTAGTTTCTTAGAATTCAGCTATACTAGCGATCCTCATACATATATCTCTATCCATCTATCTATCTGTCTGTCTGTCCATCCGTCTGTCTATCTGTATGTGTGTGTGTGTGTGTGTGTGTGTGTGTGTATGGGTCTTTTAATTATTGTAACCTTACTACTCTGTGGCCTACAACTACCTGCCATTTCTAATATAAGTATCCTCCTTCCCATGATTCCCGTGACCTCGGTTCTTTTTTTTTTCCCTCTTATCCTTTTAAGGCTAAATCTTAGAAAATGGGCTAAATGGACTGGCTGGGTACATGGAAGAAAAGAGCACAGAGAGAGAAAGGGGGATCAGCAGTATGGATGAGGGCAGAGATACCAAGCTCCTCTTAGGCCTTGAATGGAAATGCCCTGAAATCTTGAATTAATGTGATTATGACGGCTGATTTCCAAGTTTTGTTATCTATCATGTAGATAGGTGTGTTAGCTATTCACTTGAATCCAGTCAAGTCAACAGATTGCATTGTTTTGTAAGCAAGTAAACCAAGCCGTACCCATTCCCCTAACCTGAATGAACTTGTGGTTTTTGTCTTGAGAAATTAATTCTCTTTGATATGTCAGTTTTCTGTACACAGGGTGTCCCAGATGTCTTCATGCAGAACTAAATTCAAAAGATTTAATAGTGTTAAGTAAAGCTTAAAGCTGTACATATTAGACCTTGCTTCCAGAAGTAAAAATGACATAGATTATATTCTCATTTCAGAATGGACTGGGGCAAAGAGAGGGGTTAGATCTGAAATACCATGTCTAAGTTTATGTTTCCGCTGAAGGAGCAGGAGCAAGAAGTGTTTCCTGTGGTTTCTCGGTGGTGGTTCTGGGATCTGGTGTGATAATGGAACACAATTTATCACATTAAGAACTTATTAAGCAGTAATGTACAACATGTTCAGTAATTTGCCATAAAAAAATCCTGAACCATTGTTCCTATGTTGTACTGATTTTTTTCCTAACATACTAAAAAAAAAAAAAAAAAAAGGTCATTAATTCATTGAAATGGAAAAGTTTTTAACTTGCATGAAAATGTAAAATCCTGGCGTAGTCCCAGATATGCTAATTAGACTTTGTGGATATGCCCTATAGAAAAATATTCAGTTCAGATTACAGTCTTCATATGCATGAACTCCACTAGCATTTGGAATGGTAACCAGAAAGCCACATTCAAGTCTTCTGAATATCAAAATGACGCATATTGAGTAAGCATTTAAGATTTTCAGCCTCAGTTATATAAGCGTGCCTGGTGGCAAGATAAAGCCTACCTCATAAATTGTACTAGTCTAACAAGAGGGGGAAGGGGACTCCAGCGAGAGGTAAGATCTTTTTCTCCTCTGTTAGCATTGCTTTATTTTCCCACCATCCAGCACGATCCTCAGCCATCAGTCCAACGAACAATCAATGCTACTTTATCTTTCTTTCCTGTCCCCCCAACCCCTAGACTCAGTCTTTGAAGTTAAACTCCTCCACATACATACAAACTACAAATTGATAAAGTGTCACTATGAAAACAAGCTTATAATGACGTTGAAAATATTAAACCTCCTGAGCTAATAAGGAGTTTCCAGCTCTGGTGACTTTTACGGTTTCAAATAGAGGGAAAAATAATTTTTAAAAAACATATTTTTGATCCTAGGTTATTTTAACCATTTAAAAAAACTATCATTCTTTCTTGTCTTGAAATTTAATGACTTAGTAAGATCTTTCAGGGAAATGGCATCAAAACACAGCTTAATGGACCTAGTTAATTAAAATAAATATTTAAGATATTTACAGTAAAGAAAAATACTGACATTTTGACAGGCCAATGCCAAAGCAGTAGATCTCTGAGAAAATCAAACAGCAAGTCAAAATGTCAAGGGAAGATATGGAGCCCTTAGCTGTTAGTATTTAGTGATTGAATAATTTTAGTGTTATATCTGATCTTCAAAAAGTTGTTGGAAGTTTTATCCTTTTTGGGGCGTCTAAACTATCGAACAGCTAGCATAAATATAATTGGCTTCAGGTTTGCAATGTGATTTACATATACCTCTGATCCTCGGGACAACCCTGGGAAGGTAGGTGCGATTATTATTCCCATTTCACATATGAAGAAACTGAGGCAGACGATATTGAAGCTACTTGCCCAGGGATGCAGAACCACTAAGTATCCAGGGTGAAATTTGAACTATGGTCTTTCTGACTCCAGGTTCAGGGTTTTCTCCACTGTGCCGTAATATCAGGGAGTAACTATTGTTCCTAAAACCTCACAAATATTATTTGGTAGATAAACCTACAGACAAAATTTCTGAAAGTTAGTATGTTGGGAAAGCAAATAATAGTCTGTAAGTGTTATTGTCAATAGCTACTATCATGCATAATTCATTTTTCCATTTGCCATTCAGGCATTTTATTGGTGTCCTGATCTTCATGGTCTTATTCTTGACAAAGATACTAGTAATTTGCCATTTAATTCTCCAAGTGAGAAAACTAAAGCAGACAGAGACTGGCCCAGGGTCACACAGATCATGTCTGAGGTCAAATTTGAGCTCAGATCTTACTGACTCCTGGTCTGGTGTTCTATCCACTGTGCCACTGTTTTCTGTAAACATAAGCTATTCACTAACTTCAGTCAGGCATTGATTTTAAAAAAAAAAAAAAAAGCTTGAGTCACTGTTATTTAGTATTTTATTCTACCAGACTGCCCACAGCTTTTCAGTTTTGTAGGAGTTATCCAAATATAGAATTATTCTTTTCCAGCATAGGAATCTAAGGTCTTTACAATAAGCAAGCATGAAGTTTAAGAAAGATACTAGCCCAGCCTTCTTGGCAGTATGTGTTTGTGCATGTTTGTGTATGTAAGGTTGGACTAATAAGGAACAGAGTTTTGTTTTTATATTTATATAGAGCTTTAAGATTCTTTATTGATTGATTGATTGATTGATGTGTGTGCTTATCAAACAATTAGACTATGCTGTTTTTTAAAACTTAAAAGTTAAAAAAAAATAACTCCTGGCAGGTCCCATTCAGTGGGGCTGGGGGACAGGAAGTATTGATTGATGCTAAATGAATTACTCTTGAAAAACTTAATGTCTTACAATACTAGGAAATTTGTAGGCAAGAGTTGAATATTTCAGCAAAAGAATATTTCGTTTTAAGGTACACGATCTTCCTTAGAATTATTAAGGTTTCGGTCTAGTAATTGTACCTTTTGAAATTGATTCTGTACATGCCATGTCTTTTAAATACTGATACACAGTTCAGAAACACTTTAAAAATTATTTATTTGTTTATTTATTTTTAGTTTACAACATTCAGTTCCACAGGCTTTTGAGTTCCAAATTTTCTCCCCTTTCTTCCCCTCCCACATCCCCAAGACAGAGTGCAGTCTGATAGAGGCTCTACATATACATTCACATTAAACATATTTTCACATTAGTTGTGTGGCAAAGAATTATAACCAAAGGAAAGAACATTGGGAAAGAAGAAACAAAACAAAAAAGAGAGAGAGTAAATAGCATGCTTTGATTTGCATTCAGACTCCATAGTTCTTTCTCTGGATGTGGATGGCATTTTCCATCATGTGCCTGTTGGAATTGTCTTAGAACCTTGCATTGCTGAGAAGAGCCAAGTCTATCAAAGTTAGTCATCGCACAGTGTGGCTGTAACTATGTACACTGTTCTCCTGGTTCTACTCCCCTCACTTAGCATCAGTTCATATAAGTCTTTCCAGGTTTTTCTGAAGTCTGCCTGCTCATAATTTCTTATAGTACAGTAATATTCCATTACATTCATATACCACAACTCATTCAGCCAATCCTCAGTTGATGGCCATCCCCTCAGTTTCTAGTTCTTTGCCACCACAAAAAGAGCTGCTATAAATATTTTTGTACATGTGGGTTATTTTCCTATTTGTATGATCTCTTTAGGATACAGCCCTAGAAGTGGTAGTGTTGGATCAAAGGGTATACCCATTTTTATAGCCCTTTAGGCATAGTTCCAAATTGCTCTCTGAAATGTTTAGATCAGTTCACAACTCCACCAACAATGCATTAGTGCAGAAACACTTTTATAAGATGTGGAATACTCTGTGTTCTGGTAAACATCCAGAATATTGAAAAAGAAAATTATTTACTTAATTCATTTTACCAAACAAATATCCCTGCTAGTTCTCAGGGACCTTCACACCTTCTACCTGTCCATTGAATTCAGTGAGAAAGAATTTATTATTACCTGGGAGAAGGGCAGGTCTGGGATTTCATTGGTATAGGGCACTCTGTGATGAGGAAATTCCATCTATCCATGCCAATCAGTGTCTGATCTTCTGGGGGAACAGAGAAATCAACAACTTTGCCCAAGGTCACATAGCCAATGTATGGGAGAGGCTAGCCTTGAACCCAGCGCCTCTGAATGATGAGGGCCATGTTCTGTTTATTTTCCACTGCTGCTTCTTACTCAATTTTCCTGCACACAGAAGTAGGTCTTTTACTCCACTCTCCTTGGGCTTCTTCAGTTCTAGTTGAAAATGTCACAGACAGAACTGGGGATTTGGAAGGGGTGGACTCCAGTTTGAATATGGGCTTATTAGGTGTGTGACTGTGGGTACAACATTTACAACCTCCTTGGTTATCTTTTCTCGGAAATGAGATAAGGAAACTTTTTTAAAAAGACTATTTGATGCTCCTGGTTTAATTGTTTAGTAACGGATTCTTCAAAGTCTGCAACTGAGAATTCAGTGTGGGATTCAAGCTAAAGGAAAGTCATGTATTCCATAAATCTGGAGAAATGAAACATCTCAATAACGGTGTCCATCACAGAGTAGGGGAATTTAAAAAATAAACAGACATTTGCCATCTTGATCAGTGATTTTTTGGAAAAGACAAAGGGGCCAATAATTTTGGAGGCGCCATAATTATACAACATCACCCTTTTTTTATAATATAGTATTTATTTTGGCCTTTAGGCAGTAGATAACTTGAGTGCACACAGACAGGTCGTTTGAGAATAATAATGGTTGGATTGCTCTTTCTAGATTAAATCTGTGATCTTAAGAACTGTTGTACCACGATGAGACTTTCATAGAGTACAATATTGATGCCTCCTACAATACAGGAAACCTATCTTGATTCCTCCAGACTCCCATAGAAATTATTTTATGTATGTCATAGTTAACTTACTGTGTGCATGTTGTTCTTCCTTCAACCCACCCCGACTAAATGTAAGCTACCTGAAGACAGCCTGTTTCTTTCTTGTCTTGGTATTTCCGACATCTGACACATTATTATTAAGTATTTTGTAAATGTCTGTTGATCAGTCATTGTTCACACTGAAAATGGGGAGGGGGGGTTGAAAGAAAGGAAAGCAGGCAGAGACAGAGAGATGAAGAGACAGAAAGAGACAGATTTCTTATGGATGAACTCTGGTTTTAATTTTCCTTTTAATTTTACTAATAAAGTGGATAGCATCTCTTATCACATTAGCCCTCCCATTTAAATAAATCTTCTCCTGCATTACAAGAGGAAAGGTTTATTTATTGATTACTTAATTTAGGCTCACAGATTAAGAACTATAAGGGACTATCTCCTTCATGTCCAATCTCTTATTTTGCTGATGAGGAAATTAAGGTGCAGAAAGCTTCAGTGACTTGCTCAGAGCCACACAGATAGAGTTCTGAGGTAGAATTTGAACTCAGTCCTTCTAATTCCAAATCCAATACCCAATCCACTATGCTAGGCTTTCTCAAAAACCTGGGGGATTCACTGTCTTATAGATGAATGTGAGGAGGAAATAAAGGAATTTGAAGAAATTTCTCCTGTTGTTCTATAATCTGAGGTTTACTTGCATTTTAGGATACATAGGGGAAAGATGGAGCCTGTAGGCAGGATTTGGCCTCACGTTGTGGCCAAAGTAGCCATACTTAACACTAGTGTGTAATTTGAGGGGTGCTGTCAAGCTCTGCCTGGCCAGAAATAGGTCCTCTTCCCAGCCTGCTCAAGTACCACTCTCCTTTCCTGTCCGGCCTCAAATTCCCACCATGACAAGAGTCTTCGTGGGTCATATATCAAAAGCCAGAAGCATCCACAAGGTTACTGAAACTGGTCATAGAACCATCAGTTCATAGATTCAGTAGTGAAAGTAAAAGACCCAGGTCCTTTGACTGGAAATCCCAAATATGGTGGTTACTTCTACTAGCATGTAATTGTTTTGAAGGCAGGGATTTTTTTTTTCTTTTTTGTCTTTATATCATCTGTGTCTGGCACAGGCATTTGCAAATAGGAGGCATTTAATAAATCCATCGAATTTAATTTAAACTGAATTATAAATGTATCTTAATAGATGCTTTCCAAAAACATTCTTTATGTTATTTAACAATATAACTAATTAGACAGCCTGGCAGTGGATAGAATGCTAGGTTTGAAAGAAGACCTGTGTTGAGCTGCTTCTGATATTTAGCTGTGTGACCCCAGGCAAGTAACTTGATGGCTAAATTCAAGAAGCACTTCCATAGTACTTTACTTACTCGGTAAGTCATAGGCTAGTTGGGATTGCCAACACTCAAGGAACTTTCCGTGTTGAAAATCTCTCCTCTGGGGCAGTTAGATGGATAGTGCACTGGGCCTGGAGTCAGGAGCACCTGAGTTCAAATCCTCCCTCAGACACTTGACACTTACTAGCTGTGTGACCTTGGGCAAGTCATTTAACCCTGATTGCCTTGCGAAAAGGGGGAAAAAAGGAAAAAGAAAATCCTCTCTCAACTACATGAAATCACAGATCCAGATAGTAACTATAAATTTGGGTGACACTGTGGCTAGAAAGCTGGTCTTGGGAGGCTTGGGGCTTGTCTTCCTTCTGACACATGCTCCTCGGGTGATCACATCATCTAACTTGTCAGAATTCTAGGTAACTCTCTAAGACCACATGCTGTTGACTGGCAAAGGCAGATTCCACCCTGGAGGGTTTCCACACCCAGAATTTAGGACAGAGATGACATCATTGGGCTAAGCCAAAAAGCAAAGAAATCCAGCTTCCCTTTAAGTGGATATATACTTTGTAAAATTTTTACTAAGACGTTGGGCTAACTGGAAAAATATTTTAAATAGTTTTTCTTCTAAGATAGTTTTAGGAAAGGGACTGACAGGAAGATAAAATTGTCTGTTGTCAGACATCGGTCTCAACCCCATGAAAATAAGATAGGCAAATAAATCTGGGGCTTAACAATGGAAAATTTTCAAAAAATGAAATTTAATGAAAAAAATATTGCCTTCAGAATTTCCCATGGACTAGCTTTAAGAAGATAAGTAGTTAAAAGAGAGGGGATTATAGAAATACATGAACATAGTACATAAGCTCATTCCCTCCCCCCCTTATTCCATATTGGTTTATTTCTGAGTGTTCATGTCTTGTTAATGAGAAAGCAGATCTGGTGAGAGCGGACATATTGTGGGCCAGAGTAGGGAATTTGTTCAGATCTACCCTCCCTGCTGCTGCTATCACACTTTAAGGTGTGCAAAGCACTTTTCATATGTTACTCCATTTGGTTCTCACGTCAGTCATAGGCAGTAGGTCCTCTTATTATCCCCAGTTTACAATTGAGGAAAGTGAGCCTGAGTGAGTCTACGAGACTTGCTTAGGATTACACAGCTGGTAAGTGTCAGAGGTAGGATTTGAACTCGGGTCTTCTTGAGTCCAAATCTAGTCATCTATTTATTGCATCACCTAGCTTTTGCAATCAAGGAGGAAGGCAAAACTGTTGATGGGACCAAAGGGACCCTTGGCTCTTCCAAACTCCTCTTCAGAAACTGGTTGGAAGAACCTGGCTTCAGATTTCCCGTCTGGTAGAAAGTGTGGTCATCTCCCTAATGTACAGTTCTCCCCTCATTACTGTGTGGTCAGCAGATGGGGATGGGGGGAGGAGGCAGCTGATATGACAGCTTGCTCTGTCTGGAATGTGAATTGATAATTGTTTAATGTAGTGGATAGAACACTGGACTTAGAAGTCCTGAATTCAAATTATGCCTCAGATCGTGACCCTGGGCAAGTCTTTTATCAATTTCCTCATCTATTAAGTGACATACTTCAAGTGGATGATCTCTGAGGTTCCATTTGGCTCTAAATCTATGCTCCTGTGATCCCTGTGTTGGTCTTGGATGCACTGAAAAATGATACTGTCTTGGGACATCTGGATGCCATAAATCTTCCTTAACTGCTCCTTGAACTTCACCAGCACCTCTCCAGACTTAGCATTGGCCCATCTGAGTCTCCCATTTTCATGGCTGGTAATGATGCACATCCCCAGGGGACCCATGATACCTATGATCTTAGTATCATTATAAGTAATCTTCATCTGGCATTCCTGGCTATTGTTCTGCCTGGGCTATCACACAAAGAAGAAAGTGATGAAATGCTTGTCTTCAGAGAACATGACAAGGCTTCCAAAGTCAAACCCCATTCTTAGACAATTGAGTGGGTCTTAGGACCAGTTGTTTTCCTGTCACAACTATTGTCAACTGAGGTGGGAAGAATGTATTTGGTGTCCCATTAAGCATTCACACACCACAAAGCCCCATGTGTCTAGTCACGGAGAGCTGTGAATTGATAGTGGAGGTCCTTGGCCATGGCAAAGAACAGGGCATCTGGTGGTTGCATTTAATCATAGACTTGGAGCACCTGTGGTCCTGGACCCACATTGGATGCATCTTGGAGGAATCATCTGTATTGATACCATAAACCAAGTAGCAGTGGAAAGGACCAGAAAAAGTCTGGGCTGTGAGCTGTTCTAGAATTCTAGAAATTTCCAGAAAAGCATTCTTACTCCTTCTCTTCCATCCAACATTCTATCAGTTCTCCTTTTTCCTCCCCTTCATGGCCACACTTATTAATGGAGATGCTTATGTCCAGTGCCTTCACTTCCTATCCATCACTTTCTCCTCCAATCCTGACCACCTGACTTTGTTCCTGCTTTTTCAAACACTACCTGTGACCTCCTAATACCCAAATCTTAGAACTCTATGTAACATTTAAACAGCTGATCACTTCCCAACTCCCTTTTTTAAGATACTGTGTTTTCCATAGACTCCAAAAGACCTAGATTCATCTCTCATGTCTCCCACTAGTCCTTTGCCTTGCTTCTTATTCTCTGATCAGAGTCCTTCAGTTGGGGAGAGGGTTCCTTGGAATTCTATCAGCTGTCACCATTACGCAGATGACTCCCTGAATCTATATTCCCAGCCCTGACCTTTCTTTCTCCAGACCCATTTCCTACTTTTCATGGGACAGCTTGACATGGATGTCCTACTGCTACCTCCAGTCCAACATGTCTATAATGGCATTTATCATCTTTCTCTTAAAATCTCCTACTTTTCACTCCAGTCTTTCTGTCAGTGGTAACGCTTAGACTTAGTTTTGCTTTTTTTTTTTGGAAGGCAATTGGGGTTAAGTGACTTGCCCAGAGTCACAAGGCTAGTAAGTGTGTCAAGTGTCTGAGGTCGCATTTGAACTCAGGTCCTCCTGACTCCAAGGCTGATGCTCTATTCACTGCACCACCTAGCCACCCCTAGACTTAGTGTTAAGTATAGAAACTTTGGTTGTTGTGTTTGACTTGTCCCTCTTTCTTTGCGTCCAAATCTTGTTGATTCTACCTGCCATCCCTCCCTGCCTCCTTTCCACTTGCCACCATCTCCATTACCATCTACTTGGACCATTTATTGAAATAGTGTCCTCACAGGGCTTTTCACCTCTGTTCTTCTCCCGAAAACCAATACCCTTCCATCTTCCAATAACTATCAAACTTCTCTTCCACATTTATAGATTTGGTTGTGGCACATGTTTATTTCATGTCTTCTGAATGCCTAATGAATAAAACTAAAGGGCGTGTGTGTGTGTGTTATGCTAAGCCCCCATAATTTGGTTTTACCTTATTTTTCTGACATTTCCTTATAAGCTAAACTAGACTTTGTTCCTTTTACATTCCTTGCACTCAACTCTGCCTTTTCTCAGAGTGCTCTACATGCCTAAAATATTTTTCCCCTTCTTTTTTCCCATGTTTTAAAACTCATCTTAATTGCAACCTCTTCTAGGAAGCCTTCCCTGATTTCCTTAGTATTTTTTTCCACTCATACTTCACATAGTAAGATATGACACACACACACACACACGCACACACACATAGTAGTAGTTGTACAAATGTCCTATTTCCCCACTTCCAAGCTTAAGGAGGATAAGCACTATGTATTACTTAAGTTGAATATCACAGTAGGTTATTCTGACCTAATAAATATGTAATATTTGTTGGATTTGAATTGAGATTTTGCTTTCCGATAGTTAAAAATAAAAGTGTATGCTGTCATTAATAGTAAATAGTAACAAAAAACATCCTCTGCTTCTTGTCCTTTTTTGGGAACTTTTCTATATGTTTTTTAAATTTTTATTATTGCTATTTTAATTTAATTTTTGTTAGTAGTTAAATTTGTAAATGACTGTGACCAATATGTATATTGTTTTGACTACATTCATCCAAACCATTCATATTTTTTATCTTTATGGTGTAACAATATTTCATTAGATACATATCCCACAGTTTGTTCATCCATTCCTCAATTTTTGGAAATATAGCTTCTCTCTCCTTTTTTTCTCCTATTACAATTAACATTATGAATATTTATGGACAGATAGATTTTTTTCCTTGTCAATAACATCCGTAGGCTATAATCCTAGTTTGAATTTGAATTTTAAATGCATAAAGGTATTAGAGGAACTACTATTTTAAAAGGAATCTTTTTGTAACAGGGATAGAATTATCTCCTAATTTATGTATTGTATAATCTAGGGAAACGTCTGCATTTTAAGCTGAATGATATTTTTCTTTTGATAAATTACAGTTGTCTTTTAGTTGTATGCTGCTCATCAGAAATGCATATTTTAGCTGTGATGTGAAATCTGATATTTGACAGCCTCTTAATTAGAGACTAATGCACTTCTTTACATTGCTAGAGCTGTTTTGTGACATTCAATTAAAAAATAAGTTCTACCTACAGAGGCATAAAGATTAAGAAATATGGAAGCAGTCATAGAAATACCATCAAGTAAATGTTGAATAATCTAAATTAAATTGATAGATTTATTATTTGTTTGAAAATTTGTTTTATTTGTAGGCAGGGAAAAGCGATAACATAAGAATTTGGGGGCATATATTTCCCTTCCCATAACTCCTGAGCAAATCTGAAATTTGCACATAAATAGACAGATCCAGAGAAGTTGTGACTAGGAAGTAAAGAGACTGGTTTTCACAAGCCTTGGGAAAGAAAAGGTCTCATTCCTTAATAGGAAGAGCCTCTCTGACCTGCATGATGCTCCCACCAGCTCCTCCCTAGGAACCGGTCTGGGGACTCTGACTTCAGCTTTAAGGCTTTGACCTTTCAGTGTTTTTTTCCCTACAGTCACTGAACCACCAAATGAAGCACTATCTCCAGGACCTCCCTTCCCCCCTGAGCCGCCTGCCTTCTCTAGGTTCAGGGATCTTCCACAGCTGTTCTCTACTTCTCTGTGACTGACATCATGTCTGGGTGTCCAAGTTTTAGTGGCTTCCTCCCCCTTTCCCATGTATCCCCTTTTCATTCCATAAGGGCACATTGTTGTTGATGTTTCCATTTTTTCCAGTTGTATCTAATTCTTGATGACCCCATTTGGTGTTTTCGTGGCAAAGACACTGGAGTGACTGACTCATCATTTCCTTCTCCGGCTCATTTTATGTATAAAGAAACTGAAGCAAATAGGGTTAAGTGACTTGCCCGGGGTCACATAGCTAGTGTCTGTCTGAGTTCATTTTTGAACTCAGTTCTTACCTGGCTCCAGGCACAGCTCTCTCTCTATCCATTGTACCATTTAGCTATCCCAAAGGGACATTCTATATTTAGGGCAAGAGGCAGCATGGAGTAGTGGACAGCGAGCTTTTCTCTAAGTCAGCAAAGCCTGAGCTCAAGTCCCACATTTGGCACCATACTGGTTGTGACCATAAGCAACTCAGTGCTCTAGGCAAATTTCTAAGGCTCTTAAATTGCAGAGAAGGTGTTGATCTACTTTGATAGAGGCAGTTTCCTCGCTGGGCTTTCCCTACACCAGTGAAATCACAAGTCCAGACTGAAAGAAAAATGACAAGGGCAAAGAGAAAATACAAATTTAGAGATAATAAACAGTGTAAGGCAATTAAAAATGCCTATAAAAATGGGGGTGGTGCTTAGATTTTCTAAACTAATCCTTAAATAGGATTGCCTACTGTTGAATGCTGTCATAATTCCACTCAAGATTCACAGCCCTACACAAGATGTCCTCCTCCCCATAACCTTAAGGTAAATGTTATCCTCTTTCTTTTAACCCCCTACTCCCTGCCCTACTACCACCCACTCCTCCCCCACACCCCCACACACTTCATTGATTTTTCCATCTGCCCAGCTGGGCTACCTGAATCAAACTTTCCTCCACTCCAAGGCTCACTCTCAGTGACCAGTTATGAAGGCTCCTGTTTGAATGGCATGTTGGTTGATGATCGACCCATATTATTGTTACATATTCAACTTTTAACTAACTTCCTTTTTGTCTCCCAAAGTCAGAGAGGGATGGAAGGAGTCATCACGTAAAGAGTAATCTGTCAATCACTTAAGTTTTTATGGCATAGTTCATCCTGAGACAAGGTGCCCTCAAAGTTCATACTTACTCCCCACTTAAAATTATTATATGGGAAAAACATCATTTCTATGCCTAAAAACCATTTGTCATGCTGTGCATTTTATAATTCTTCAGTCGTCTCAGTTGTGTCTGACTCTTCTTGACCCCATTTGGGGTTTTCTTGGCAAAGATGGTGGACTCTGATGTTTCTTTCTCTAGCTCATTTTACAGATGAGGAAATGGAAGCACAGAGTTTAGTGACTTGCCCAGGGTCACACAGCTAGTGTCTGAGGCTGCATTTGAACTCAGTTCTCCTTGACTCCAGGATCAACACTCTATCCACTGCACCATCTAGCCTTTTTTCTACTTCTTTCCTTTCTTCCCTTTCTTCCTCCCTCCCTCCATCTCTATTTATTATAAATAACACAAATTTATTAAAATTAAATTTCTTAACAATAAATGTATATATTTGTATATGTCTAAATACATAGAGAGAGAAGGAAAGAGGGAGACACGGGGGGAAGAGGGGCAGAGAGGGGGAGAGAGACAGAGGGAAAGAGCGAGAGACAGAGGGAGAGAGAGTGTTTGTGCACAGTTGTTTGCATGCTGTCTCCCTCATTAGATTGTGGACTTTCTGGAAAGCAGAGACTCTTTGTTTTTCCCTGTATCCCAAGAGCTCAATTCCTGTACACAGTAAGTGCTTAACAAATTGATTGATTATTTCCTTATATCAGATTATTGTCTCAGAAAGCAGAGATGTGGTTTCATCGAGGGATATTGTTGCTTTGTGAAGATAGAAACTTTATGTATCAAATACACTTTGCTGCAGTGTCCCTGCGATAAAATTTTGGCTTCTATATCTAAGTTCCATTCATTCTTAAAGACTGAGTGGATCAGATAGGATAGGAGTAGATATTCAAATGCAAAGATGGTTGAGCATGAGGATGCGGTTTTCAAAATTTGATTATTTGTGAAACCAAGCTTCATTTGAAAAAACCAGCAAGCTTACTTTGGACTACATAAAAATCCCTTGTGTGGTTCATGTTAATAATCAGTCGATCAGCATTTAACTTTGTTCCAGGTACTGTGCTAAGCACCAGATTGTGTCTAGGAAGGTCTTATGGAAATTGTTGGTTATTGTAAAGAGAAAATACAAAAAAGTCAGATGTGATTCAACAACAACTTGCTAGGTGCTGTGTTAGCTTTTATTAACTTTTTTAAAGGAAAACTTTTTCTGGTTACTCCCTTTTAATATTTTTACTGGGGTTTGAGATGATTAAGTAACATGTGGGTTTGAGTCATTTCAGAGAATCAAAAAAAGCAGCTTGTAGAATATTAGAAATCAAAGATTTCTAGTTAGATAGTATTTAGTCCAACCTTGAGCTGGGTTCCATTCCTCAGCAGGACATGTGGTATCTGGGGGATCCTGGGCAGATCAATCAGCCTTTCTGAGGTTTAATTTCCTCTGTGAGAAAGGGGTTACAGACTGAATCTGTGATTTCACTGATAAATGGAATTTCTCCAGCTATTGATGTACTCAACATCCACAGCGTCACTTCTTAAAGTGTGGTCCCCAGACCTCAGAGTGTGGTTCCTCAGACACTTTCATAATCTTCAAGGTTAAAATTATTTTATAATAACACCAAGGCATTATTTGCTCATTAAAACATTCCTTCCTTTCACATTCCTCCCTCTTCTAACTACATATCAGTGTGAGAACAGATTTTCTTAATGTATTTCAACCAAAACATCACAACAGACAATGCAGAAACAGATAACTTTCTTCTGTTAAGGCAAATAACATTAAAGAGATTTTCAAAAATATGTAAAAAACAATTTGTTTTTTTCGTTTTTCAGTCACGTCTGACTATGACCCCTTTGGGGATTTTCTTGGCATTTTCTTCTCAAGGTCATTTTGCAGATGAGGAAACTGAGGCAAATAAGGCTAAGTGACTTGCCCAGGGTCACACAGATAGTGTCTAAGGTCACATTTGAATTTAGGTCTTTCTGATTCCAGGCCTGACACACTATCCATTATGCTACCTAACCGCCCAATGTAAAATAATAACTACTCTTCTATTTTTATTTTTATAATATATAGTTGTTTTAATAAAAATTTTATTTATGTTAACATACAGTAGATTTACCATTGTTTTTAAATGAATTAATGAACAACTTTAAAATTTTATCAGTTTTAATTTTTAATACAGTAAAGAGTAATAGCCATAATCTATGCAAACAAAGGCTCTTTGTCGGTCTTTGGTAATTTTTAAGAATGTAAAAGAGTCCCCAATAATTTTCAGAGAGTAGGAAGGAGTTCTGGAAGAGAAAGTTTCAGAGTTTCTGGCCTAGAGCATTGAGACTTTGCAATTTGCCCAGGGTCACACAGCGAGCATGTATCAGAAGCAGGACTTGAACCCTGGTTCCAGAGATAGCTCTTTCTACTTTACCTCTTCCGTACATATGATTGTTAGTATTATAACTCTACACCAGCTGCCCTCATGTCCTTCCAGGCAACTGATCCACCAGATGCTGCCTGAAGACCTCCAAGTTGGGCTACTCATTATCCAATTCAACGTCGTTGTTGTTCGGTCACTCAGTTCTGTCTAATTCCTTATGACCCCATGGATTGTAGCTTGTCATTGCTGTCTTGGAGTTTTCTTGGCAAAGATCCTGGAGTGATTTGCCATTTCCTTCTCCAATAGATAGACAAACCGAAAAGATAAGTGACTTGCCCAGGATCACAGAGCTAAGAAGTGCCTGAGACTAGATTTGAGCTCAGGTCTTCCTGACTCCATCTAACTGCCTTCTAATGAAATAGATTATTTTATTTTCAGTATATTATTTTCATGGCTCTAGTTGTTAGGAAGTTCTTCATAGAATTCTGAGTTTTGAGCTACATGGAACTGTTGAAGGGATCTCATTCAAGCCCTTTATTTTTTTACAGTTGAGTAAACTGAGTCCCTGAGAGTGTAAGTGCCTTACCACTTAACAAAAAATGCTCAAGGAGTAACTAACTCAGGTAGTAACTGGTTCCAAATCCAGTGTTCTTTCCAGTGTTCCCCCTTACTGAACCATCACCCATCCCTAACATTCACACATTAGTCCTAATTCTTTCCTTCTAAGGAGCAGCTAGAGAGAATGTCTCTCTTTAAATGATATCAGATATTTATTTCACTATCATTTCTTAGCTACATTTATCCTCTCTTCATAGCACCCCACACACACACCCAATTCCTTCAATAATGATTCACATGGAATGGGTTTCTGTGCCCTCACCATTCTGGTTTCTCTCCTTTGGAGGCATTTCAGCTTGTCAGCCTCCTCCATCAAAATGTGGCATGCGGAAGAAAACACAAGACTCCCCATGTAGTCTGACCAGTAGAGAGAACAGTGCAATTAGCTTCCTTCTTTAGGACACTCTACTTCCATTAAGACAGCCTAAAATTACGTTAGCCTTCAGGGTCAACTTCATCATACTCTTAATTCACTCAGCTCCTAGTCAATTAAAACACTCAAAGCATCTGGATCAATGTCTAAGCCAACAGCTCCCTCCCTTCTGTAGTCCTTGAAGTGTGTGAACGAAGGAATCCAAGGACCTTTGTTCAAATCTTCAATTTGATACTAGCTACTTGTATTATCTTGGGCAGGTGCCACCACCAGGACCACTTTCTTCCTGGTCTTTTCCTTTTGACAATCACTGGATGGAATGGAGTTGAAGATTCTGTTCCTTCCCAAGAGGTGGCAAGCTGCCAGATCTTACCCTCTGGCTTATTGCTGCCTCCTGAAGTCTTCAAGACCTTACTTACCATTTGCCTTCCCTCTATTCTTGGCACTTTCCTGGCCATCACTCCCATCCTTAGGACTTCAGTGCCTTCCCATTTCTCCAGGAACTCTGTTGTTTTTAATGTATTATTTTCCTCAGTTCCTTGAGAACAATGGTTGTTTCCCTTTTTCTATCTACTGCTTAGCCCATTGCTAAGCACCTAGTAAGAGTTTAGTAAATTCTTTTTTATTCATTCATTCATCAATAAAATGAGGAGTCAGAACTAGACAACCTTTAAGGTCCCTTCCACCTCAAAAATCTGGACTTAGGCTTATGTCATGAAGACTTGAGTTTTACTTCTGCCTCACATACCAGCTGTTCGCTAAGAGAAGATGATTTTTGTAAGGCCACAGCAACTCATGAAGTTGACCATCAAAGAGGAAACAATCCAAATGGAATTGTGGGGGAGACTCACCCTAAGTCTTCTAAGTATCGAAGTCCATTTCATCTTGTTTAAATTAATCCACCTTTTCTAGTCTGTTTTTGCTCTTTTTTGGGTACTGTTTGCCAGTAAAGATAGTTAGAGATTGTTTTGGAGCAAAATAGAAATTAAGCCCATTTTCATAATGGGATGTTTCCATAAAATGTAATAACTCTTTTGATATGTTATTTCACATTTTATATTTTAGAGAGGAAATTATCGCCAGATTCAGCAATATCACTTGAAGTCCATACTAACGACAAGTACAACACAATTGGCAAAATGCGGGTGTGAGTTATTGACCTACCTGTATCTAGTAACTATGAAAAAAGGAAATTACTGCGACCTTTTCTTAGTGAATCAATGCTAATTTCTGACAATCCTCACTTCCCTTACTAAATGCATACCTGTTTAAATCTCATTAAACAGTCCATTTAATTGGAAGGGAAGGTTGGGTTTCTAATGAATTCCAAGAAGCAGTTAAGACCAGGGAAAGCAGAAAACAATTAGCTAGGAGAAACAGTAGCTAGTTTTTAAAAGAACTTTTGATATGCTGTAGGTAATTTATATTTAAAATCATGGAATAATTGAAACATAGATTCATGGGGCTCAAAAGACCCATGAGAGTGCATTCTCTTGCCTTCAAGCAACCTTCACTAAACTAGCCCAGGTAGATAGTAATCTATTCTGTTCTTAAAGGTTTCAGTTATGGGAAATTGCACAAACTTCTCTAGTAATTGACTTTGGTGTTTATCATGACTATCAGGCATTTCTTTCTTATCCTTAACCTAAACTCCTCCTGCTGCCTTAAAGACTCTCTCATGTTTTTTATTCTCAAATATGAGAATTAGAGGAGAGATTAGAAGGAAAACTTTAGCCCTCCCTGGAACTGAAAATCAAAGTTATCTGGAGATTTGGGGGAAAAGACATATTATTCCATTTTAGTAACTATGGAAGAAATGAAATGGTAGATGAAATAGTCCAGTCTCTATTGACTTCTTTGTTATTCTTAACTGTAAATAACAGCTAACCTAATAAAGAAGAGAAAAATTAAAGAAAACCATGTTCTGCTGTTGAGTGAATGCCATATGAGGCAGGCAACCTCAGGTACTCTTGAAAAACACAATAATATAAATTCTTAGGCTTACCTTAAAAAAAAAAGGTAATTACATCATATCTCTGAGAGTGTGATTACCCAGTTCATTTTTAATTAACTTCTTTTCAATTAATTGAAATTTACCTTCTCTCTCCTATACTCTTTTCTCCCCAATTGGAAAAAAAGAAAAATAAAGCCTTTATAGTAGATCAGTATAGTCAACACGGCCATTTCCCACATCCACGTGGTTTTGAATTAAGACAGGAGTCAAGCACAGTTCCAATTTTAAATAAAGCCTAGGAGTTCAAGGTTTAGCTGGAAAGAATTCTGAGTCCTTTGTGGACAAAATACTGAGAATCCTGAAGGAAGCGCTTTCTAAAGGATAAGAGTGTCTCCTCATAGAGAAAGGCTTCTGTTTTACTGTAGAGAAAACTGGTGTGATTTTTTCTTATTCCTTTCTTTCCCAGTCACTTACTTTCTTCCTACCTTCTATAGAGGACTGTTAAGTACTTTTAGGCCCAAAATACCTAACAGGGTTCAAAAGCAAAGATAGTTTAACCTTGCTTCCAATCTGGGGCAGCCAGAAAGTGCAGGGTCTAGCTAGAGGACCAGGCCTGGAATCAGGAAGACGTGAGTTCAGATATGGCCTCAGATACTTACTAGCTCTCTCTGCTCTCTCTCTCTCTCACACACACACACTCTCTCTCTCTGCTCTCTCTCTCTGTCTCTTTCTCTCTCTCTCTCTGCTCTCTCTCTCTCATACACACACACACACACACACACACACACACACACTCTCTCTCTGTCTCTTTCTCTCTCTGCTCTCTCTCTCTCCCTCTCTTTCTCTGTCTCTTTTTCTCTCTCTGCTCTCTCTGTCTCTCTCTCTGTCTCTCTCTCTCTCTGCCTCTCTCTTTGCCTCTCTCTCTCTTTCTCTGTCTCTTTCTC
>CM053601.1:36175128-36190363 GCA_028646575.1 Pseudocheirus occidentalis | reverse complement strand
GTCTCTTCTCCCTTTTCCTTTGTTTCATCTTTCCTTTCTCCTTTTTCCTCTTCTTCACAGCCCCCTTTGCATCCTATTTCCCTTCTCCTTTTGTTTCCTTTGAACATCCCCTCCCCCCTTTTCTCTCTTCTTCCATTCTCCCTCTTTATGTTTCTTCTCTTCCTCCTTTTCTACTCTCTCCTCATTCTCAGCTCTCCCATGCTCGCACCTTTAGACACCGTGATGGGAAACAGATTTGACCTGGAAGGCTGTTTCATCCATTTTCTAATCCATGTCTATGTGGGAAAACATGGTAGTAGCCTGAGAAATAAAGGGCTGAGAAGAAGATATTAATAGCCCCTAAGACAATAAAATAAATTTTAACAAAAATAAATATAAAAGGCCTCATTTGATTTCAAAAATTCAATTGCATGAGTGCAATATGAAAAAGTTTAGGCTTGATAGCTCTTTGGAGCGAAAGAGTCTGAGGGTTTGTTTTGACCATGAAGTCATTCTAAGCCAATACTGTGATATGGTTGCCAAAAAGCTCATACAGTATATAATAAAAAAAAAAACAAAACATACTGTCCAGTGTGACATTTTAAAAGTTTGAGAGACATTATTTCTGAGTAATTTAATCATTTTATTAATAAGGCTAGCATGTTTAATAATAAAAAGACCTCAATGTCACTCTTGAATGCCAAAGACCCCTCATGTTAGTGGGCTTATAGTTTATATGCTCTTTAGAATGGGTGTTCCTGAAGATGATGATCAACTCTGATTAGTTAACAATTAGTAGAGAATGAATATTTTAATAAGGGGCTGGAAATATTACAATGAGGGTCTTAAGGTAGTGACTTGGATCACCCACATCTTGGATAAAGAGAGATCAATTTCCATATCACCTGTCTGACAAAAGGGAGAATTTGCATTTTCCCAGATTTGTTTGAATAAACACAAAGAGCAAGATTCCACTTATTAGGCTAAACTTGGAATTTCTTTTATTGTCTTTACCCAGATCTTAGCCATTCTGCCTGGGTAAATATTTGAGAAAGATTTCCCACCCTAGTTGGCTTTTGGATGAGGAAGCAGAAATGGGGCGGGGGGAGGGGGGGAAACTTTGGTCTTAATACAATAATTAGTTGTTAAATACGAGAGAGAAATAATTATTTCTCTCACCAGAGCATGTATTAAGAGTTCTGTTATACAACCTAATCACAACACTGGGACTATTGTATCCAGTGTTACTCTTTAAGCTGGACTTTAACGAAGAGAAATATGTCCAGAGGAGATGAGGAAGCTGGAAAGCACATCACATCAGGAATGTGTTAGAGAGCTAGGTGTGTTTAATCTGGACAAGAGAAGACTTAAGTAGCATATGATTACTGTCTTCAAATATTTGAAGTGCCATCCTGTGGAAGAGGGATTATGTTTATTTTATATAGCCACAGGGGAGCAGAATTGGGATGAATGAATGGAAATTAATAAGACAAATTTCTTCTTAATGTGAACAAAAGCTGTCTAAGAAGTAAGGTCATTTAACAATAGAACTGAATACTTTGTAAAGCAGGAGAAATACACATTAGTAGGAGTGTTGAGGTCCAGCTTGTATGCTCACCTGTCCAGGATGTTATAGAAGGATTACTGAATAAAAAAGGAAGCTGGACTGGATGTCTTCATGTGTCTCTTCTGATTCCAAGATTCTAGGATTCTTTAAGCTATTTATTTATAACATCTGCCCAACCAAAGTGGAGAACTGAGACAATTATCCTGTTAATTCATATTCAAAGGAGACTTTCATTTTGATTACCCATGAAACAGAATGAAATGTGTTTTAGTTACTTATAATCCAGTGCTTGACACAAAACCTGGCATACATTAGGTGTTCAAGAAATGCTTATTCACTTGCTGAGTGACTGATGCAAGTATCTGCTTCAATTCACTCTCCTGGGATAGAGAGAATTTTAATAATACTTCTAAGCATGTGACTAGGTTCTTCAAAGAGCCCTTCAGAGGGCTGAGGGTCAGCCCTTTCTCTCTTACCTTCATAAGAAAGTGGATTCTCCCTCATGAGCCCCTTCGTAGATGTAGGCATAGAAGGCTGAGGAGGTAAGCTAGAGGTGTTAACGAGGTGTTAAACCAACTTTAGAGATGCCGTTCCCCAGTCCCTTTATGAGGTATGAAAATCTTGGAGTAGAGAAGGGAAGAATGCAAAGAATGAGCAGGCATATTAGCCACACTTCTGAGTTCTTTAAATACCTAAGAGCTGGAGGAATCGTGAGTGAGGAACTGCCTATGGAGATGACCCCTGAAGGGACACAGGAGAGCATTTCTTTCTGTTTACTGGTTCCCCATGCCCTCCAATATCCACCATATAGCTTGAAAGAAACCTTACTAGACCAGTAGGAAAAACTACATTCAACAGGGATCAGAGCCACACCCCAGGCGGCCACAGAGATAGTCATCAAAGAGAGGAAACAGTTTCAAAAATCATGATGCCTGACAATAAAGAGCAGGATTATGGAAAGGATCAGTCCCTAAGAGCCCCTCTAAGCACCTCCTCTCAGCAGAGACACTGCACCTGAAAAGAATTTCATGAGGGCATTAGGACTTCTAGGACCCAGAGTGATGAGTTGCCTTTGCCACACGTGTAGCCTGAAAATGTCCTTCACTAGCACTGTCCTCTAAGCCTGAGCCTGCTCTTCCCATGAATGCTAGCTGTAAGAAGTTACTCCAAGTATATAGGGGTGGGAGGGTGGGGGAAGGAGGAATGAATGATCTACAGCTACTGTTTTTATTCTATCATCTTAGTAAATGCTTTTGCCAAGAGCTAACAATTGTCTACTGTCTGGCTGTTAATGGAAAACAAACTGACTGGGGCTTATGAAGCATAGCTTTAGAAGGGGGTGCCATGATATATACTCTTGAATCTGGTGAGTATTAATTACTCTTTGGGGGCACATCCCATGCATGCTGAAGGTCAGGAAAATAGCACAAAGGGAATGCTGCAATTTACTTAATAACTTGAACATAGCTCACAGGCTTCCTCTCCACCAAGTGCCTTCTGATCACCTTCAGGGACTTGCATTTTCATATCAATGGCCCACACAACTCTCTGGCCCTTCAATTTCCTCAATTCCAGTGAACTCCACAACAGCAAACCATTCACCAACACAACCTAAACTCCATCTTCACTCAAAATCTCTCTACCTCCAAGATCTTAAATTTTGATATTGTTATCTATGATCACACAGAAAGATTTATCTTCATGTCTTCAAATCCAGTCTTAGACTGCTTACTAGCTGTGTGACCCTGAACAAGTCCCTTAATCCTGTTTGCCTCAAGTTTCCTCATCTGTGAAATGGGTTAGAGAAGAAAATGGCAGACCACTCCAGTATATTTTCCAAGAAAACCCCAAATGGGATCACAGAGTTTCAGACACAACTAAACAACATGCAACTACATATAGATTTAGATATATACATACATATATATACACATGTGTGTATATAATATAATTACATTAATAAATAGTATGTATAGTATTTGTATATGTAAACACTACTTACATGTAGTATTTATATATATATATATATATATATATACAAATTTACTATGCTAACTTTATTTAAAACTACATATATAGTATTTATGTATATGGCATTTATATAGTATACTATATATGGTGTTGTGTGTATAGCAGATGGATAGAAAGAGACAGAGAGACAGAGAGAGGGAACAAGAGATAGAGAGAGAAAGGGAGATAAGGGGAAAGAGAGAGGAGAGAGGGGAGAAAGAGCATGAGAGAGAGAGGAGAGGTGGAGGGAAAGAGAGAGAAGGAGAGGGAGGGAGAGAGAAAGAGAGAGAGAGAGAAAGAGAGAGAGAGAGGAGAGAGGGGAGAAAGAGAATGAGAGAGCGAGAAAGAGAATGAAAGAGAGAGAGAGAGAAGGAGAGAGAGAGAGGGAGAGAGAGAGGAGAGATCTATAGAGAGATGAATGAAAGCGTTTTGGCTCTATTTTGGGTCTGTTATACGAGGAACAACTTTAGTAGTGTCATTCGAGCCTACTGATTGTGGCAAATTATAATGGCAGCAATCAGGCAGGAAGGAAACACACGATATATTAAGCAATTACTACACACCAGGTTTTGCGCTAATCGTCTTTACAAATATGACTTCATTTGATCCTCACAACAATCTTGGGAAATAAGTTTATCATCGTTTTCATTTCACAGCTGCAGGATCTGAGACAGAGGTTAAGTGATCTTGCCCAGGGTCACTCAGCTAGTAAGTATCTGAGGCCAGATTTGCACTCAAGTCTTCTTGATTCCAGATTTCTCTCACCCCACCCCACCCGCACACACTTCATCCACTGTGCCACATAGTAATTAGATAAAGGAAAATTGATCTAGGCTTATTCACTTTGTATTGGCAAGGGGCATAATACAGAAAGCCACCATTGGGGTAAAAGATGAACTTTGGGAGCTTTGCCTGAACCTGGAAGTACCACAGAACAATGCTGTCATACAGATGTCAAACTGGATGACTTTTGTCATTATTCACCATCTATGGGAGAATGTGGGGGCAAAGAGCCAGGTAAGATTTGGAAAAGTGGGACAGCTGCTCATCCGTAGTGGTCCACTGGTCTTCTGTGTTTCCATCTTCTTGCTCTAGGTGGTCCTGGCTAGGAATCCTCCGGGGGTGGCAATGGAGAGCTTGTGTGGTGTGTCTCTGTTCCCTGTGCTTGTAGTACATATGTAGAGCAGTAGGAGTAAGTACACAAAGTACTACCCTGGTACAAAGCTACCCTGGAACGCAGACACAAAATGCATCAAGAAATGCATCAAAAAGCAATCTGAGTGATAATGACATGTCACAGATTCTCAGCCACTGAGCTGAGTTCTCCATTGCTGGAGAAGAGGTTCTCAGTGCAGGCACCAGGATATGGCACCTGGATGCTTATTCCAGTTAAGTGAACTGAGACCAGAACCTTCAGAAACAGATTCAGATGTATTGTGGAGAGGTGCCCAACAGAAGGCTATTACTCTATGCTAATCATACCAGTATATCTATCAGGAAAATAAAAATATATGATGCACAAGAACCTGCCTTTTCCAGCACTTTAGCCCTAACTGTTCCTTTCCCCCCTTTCATACTTTGTTTTCCTTTCAGCACTAGACACTCTGACTCTCACTCATTGGTCTCATTCATTTTGGGATTCTGACCATGGCTTCTTCTCCTTTCTCTTTTCCCCCTCTCTTCTTTCTCTCCTCTCTCTCTCCCTCTCCCTCTCCCTCCCCTCCCTCTCTGTCTCTGTCTCTCTCTGTCTCTCTCTGTGTCTCTGTGTCTCTGTCTCTGTCTCTCTTTTTCTCTCTCTCTCTCCCCCCCCCACACTCAAAATTAGGATAATATTTGCCCCTTCTTCCATCCTGTGGTTCTCCAAGCATTCTCTGTGATATTTCAGCTCTGACTATATACTTCTCTGCTCAAAAATCGTCAGTGGCTCTTACTGATTCTCCATTAAAGTTTAAATTCCTTTGCCTGACATTAGGGGCTCTCCACAAGCTGCTGCACCTCTTCCTTTCCAGTTTTATGTCATATTATTACTCTCTAAGCACTCTGTATACTAAACTGAAATATCTACTGTTTCTGAACATGCTCTATGTTTTCTTATCTTATGTTATTTTCTGTCTCTAGAATATGTATTCTCCACCTATTGTTGAAATACCACTGGCAGAGAGAGCTTCCTCACCTGGATTTCCATACACAAATGCAATCATGGAAACAGTCCAAATTATCTACATTTGTGTCTTATCCCTTTAGGAGACTGTGTTTTAGCTAAGCTCTGCCAATTCTAGAGCCAATATTTAGAGTTGTTGTTCAGTTATTTCAGTCATATCTGACTTTTTGTGATCACAAAACCCATTTAGAATTTTCTTGGCACAGATATTGGAGTGGTTTTCCATTTCTTTCTCCAGTTCATTTTACAAATGTGCAACTAAGGCAAACAAGGTAAAATGACTTGCCCAGGGTCACATAGCTAGCAAGTGTCTGAGACTAGATTTGAACTCACAAAAATGACTCTTCCTGACTCCAGCCCCAGGGCTCAGTGCCACCTTACTGCCCTGAGTAACACTTCTCAAAGTATATTCCAGGATCCCTAAGGTCTTTTTAGGTGATCAAATATGAGGTCAAAACTATTTTCACAATAATTTTAAAGATATTTTCATTTGTAATACAGTAAATATCAATAAATGTAATCCACATCAAAGTTCTTGGAGGGGGATCCTCAGTTTAAAGAGTATAAATGAGTCTTGAGATCAAAAAGTTTGGGAACCTCTGGTCTAGAGCAGTGTCCTGCAAGATCAGGAATTCAATAAATATTGGATGAATGAGTTTCAAGACTCATTATGTATATAGAGCCTTCCTCCAAATGAGCAGTAGAGTAACCACCCCCTTTTCATACTTACATACTAATGGCCGGACTAGAAGAAAAGTTAGAGATGCCGTAATGGAAACCAGACAGAATGACCAAACCACCTGGGTAATGGTAGAAATGTTTAGAGAGTCTTTCATGGATGTGAGAGTCAGAGAAACGAGCAAACTTGAAAAAGTACCTTTCTCAATACCTATCCCTTCTAGCAGTAAATTTCTAAGATCCTCTGATCCTTCACATTCCAGAGCTCTCACATGCTGAAATTACATAGCATTTCAAAGGGTTTTTTGGCTCATTCTTTTCTACCATCCTTTCGAGGGAGGTTGCTAGCTCCCACTTAAAAGGACGATTATCCTACAAAAGAAAGAAAGACCACAAGACCATGAGTCACTGAGGAGAAAAACAAGTTTTATCCATCAATGATTGCACCAAGGATCCCAAGAAACCATAGATACTTTACAGTATAGAGAAGAAGGAGGAAGAGCTTGATGTTTTTCTTTGCTGAATCACTTGCTAAAGGTACACGTGCTCATCCTAGCTCTTTTCCCTCCATGTGTGACCACAGGTTTTTCAACTGGTCTATTTAAGGAAAATGACTCCTCTTAGATTCAACAAGGAAAGGAAATGTGGAATCATTCCGAACATACACCCACATTGGCAAAGCTTAATGTAGCTTTGGGGGAATTTGGCAAAGAGTTTTTATCTTCCCTTCCCCTCAAGTCTTTTTGTCCCTCTTCAGTTGCCCTCCACATGGAATTAAGCTCTAACCAAAACAAACCCCTTGTTTACATGGGTTCCCTAGAAGTTACAGTTTGAAAGGGACTATGGAGAACTTGGAAAGAATCCAGAGATCAGTAGGAGTGATTAAAGCTTTGAGGAAAAGGCCCTCTATGATGAAAACCCAAAGGGAACTGAGTCTGCTAAGCCTTAAGAAGAAAAGGCTGAGGGATATGGAGAGGGAGTTAGTACTCCTGCATAATTGGAGGAGATTTTTCATGGATACCGATAAGCAGTTGTTCTTTGTGTCGACTGAAGATGAGAAGCTCATATTACATGGAGAGGTTAAATGTTAGAAAAACCCTGACAACACCAGATTTTAGAGCTAGAAGGCTATCTTGTCCAAACTCCTCATTTTACAAAGGCTACCTAGTTTAAACCATAAATAAAAGGTATCTCCACTATAACATCGTTGTTAAGATAATTATGGTGCACCATATTACAAGGATATACATATAAATGGTGTAAATATGAGCTATACTTATAAGTATGCCTGTTATTTCCCCCAAGAGAATGTAAGTTCCCTGAGGGCAAGAATATTTCCTTTTTGTCTTTGTATCCCTCCTGGCTAAGACTGTGGCTGAAGTATACTGGGGGCTAAATCAAAACAAAATGATTATTTGGGGTGTATGGAGTGACTTCCTAGAGGCTGGAAGATCCATGAAATAACCTCTGGATTTTTATGACCCACAATGTATTGATGATAACTTCCAATATACGAATTGTTCCAAAATGCAACTCATCTGGAGCTTGTTTCAGGGTCAGCTATTTCATTTGTACACATATGGCTAACAGAACCTTGACATTCACTGACCAGGGAACATGTGTGATGGCGTCTCTCAATGGTAGGGGAAAAACTATCTCTGAATTCAAACCCCACAAAGAGCATGAGCAGCTGTGTTTGTGCTTTTCACCCTCCGTGTCCGTCAATAAAATTAGATCCTTACATCTCCCCTTCCTTGAAGGCATTTAAATGAGCTCCATACCCATTGTTTTAAGGACCAAAGCCTAGCACCAATACAGCCAGAAGGCAATAGATGAGACTGTCTGGTTTCTGTTGTCACAGAAAGTTGGTGATGGCCAGTAACCTCAACCATGCCTGAAGTTTTCTGAACCAAGTGGGAGTCTGCCTATAAAAAAAAAACTGGGGCCATATCTAAATTTGAAACCACGTGTGCCAACATATTTAAACATTAGTTTAACATGTAACTCATACAAATATGCATTAGGCACTGGGGATTCAAGTACAAAAAAATGAAGCCATCCTTATTCACAATGAACCTATAATCTAATGGGAGTAACAAGAAAAATACATACAGCATAAAATAAAGTGAACAAATACAAACAGACAAAGTAGTTTCAAAGGGAGGGCTAAATTAGCAACTGGGGGGAATCAGGAAAGGCTGCATGCAGAAGATTATAATCTGGGCTGAATCTTAAAAGAGGAGAAAGACTCTTTGAGACTAAGATAAGGAAGAATTGCATTCCAGGCAAAGGGCATGGCTAGTATGAGGGTACAGAGAAAATACAGTACATCATGTAGGAGAAATAGAGAGAAAGCCAGTTTTGCTAAATTGCAGAGAGCAAGAAAGGGAATAATGTCCAATGAATTTGGAAAGGTAGATTGGGACCTGGCTGTCAGTGACTTTAAAAGTTAAAAGGAAAAGCTTGTATTTTATTCTAGAGTCAAGAGACATCCAGTAGAGTCAGTTGAGTAGGAGAGTCAGATGATCAGATGGGTAGTTAATGAGTGATAGCTGCTTAATAAATGCCTTTTCCCTTTTCCTATTGAATCAAACTGAAGAAACTGAGGCCAACTAATTAAATGGCTTATTCAAAGCCACATAGTGAGTGACTGAATGGGGGATTGTGTCCAGGCTCTTTGTCTCTTAATTCACTATTTTTTCCACTACGCCCCCAGAAACTTCTGAGCTGGGATGTCTTAAGTCCATAAAGGAGAAATTGCAGTAATGGCAGCTTTCAAGTTTGTAAATTGCTTTATGTACAAAAACTCTATGAGATTATTATCTCTTTTCATAGATGAAGAAACTAAGGCTTAGAAAAATTAAGTAATTTGTCTAGGGACCCAATATTCTACTCCTTGATTTTTACAACACGATCCCTCACAGTTATGAAATAGTATCTACCGCCTGCCATTCAGTTAGCAAATCGGAAATCCAATTTTCAGTTACTTGATTGTGTTTGTCTTTAGTTTTTGAAGAGGACCGAGGCATCAGAGAAATGATGACATGACTGGCAGTTGACTTTGATCTTAGTGAGGGAAGGCTGTGCAAGGTCACCAGCCTCACTTTCTCCTCTGGAGCCATCTGGATCCAGTGACCAGATATTCATCAGGATGACTGGTGATGACCCAGGATGCAATAGGAGACCCTGGCCCTTTTAGTCTAAGGCCTTTTCTGGTACTCACTTAGAGTGAATAAGCCTCTTTAAGAAGTGAGTCAAGGGCTGACTCCTTTAATTAGACAAAAGAAGAAAAACAGTTGCTTGGTTACTAAGAAAGAAAAAAGAAAGAAGGAAGGAAGGAAGGAAGGAAAGAAGGAAGGAAGGAGGAAGGAAGGAAGGAAGGAAGGAAGGAAGGAAGGAAGGAAGGAAGGAAAGAAGGAAGGAGGGAAGGAAAGAAGGAAGGAAGGAGGAAGGAAGGAAGGAAGGAAAGAAGGAAGGAAGGAAGGAAAGAAGGAAGGAAGGAAGGAAGGAAGGAAGGAAGGAAAAGGAAAGGAAAAGGAAATAGGGAAGGGAAAGGAGAGGACAGGAGAGGAGAGAAAAGGAAAATCAGAAGACCAGCAAATCAGGAGTCTGGAGTTCCAGTTCTAGTCCCTGCTATTGACTCCATATGAGACCCTGGTCCAATTATTTAATTCCCTTGGACTAATTTATAATCTTTTGTATAATAAGGGAATTAATGAGATGATTTCTAAGGTCCTTTCCAGCTCCAAAATCCTTTCAATCTAATCATTTGTGACTCCTTGACCACAACTGCATCTTTTCTCTCCTACTCAGTTGCCCTCCACATGGAATTAAACTCTAACAAAAACAAACCCCTTCTTTATATGGATTCCTTAGCAGCTACTGTTTGAAAAGGGCTATGGAGAACTTGGAAAGGATCCAGGGAACAATAAGAATGATTAAGTCTTTGAGGAATAGGCCTCCTATGAAGAAAGCCCAAAGGAAACTGGGTCTGCTAAGCCTTAAGAAGAGAAAGTTAAGGGCTATGGAGAGCTCAAATCAAAGGCTTCTTGTAGAGGCATAATTACTATGAAATTAAGGAAACGACTTTCATTTTCATTAAAATAATGAACATAAGCTCCTTGAGGGAAGGGACTATTTCCTTTTTGTCTTTGAATTTCACTTTGTCCCTGAGGCCCCTACTGTTGACTGGAGAATAGAGAGCTTCTTCCACAACCTTCATTTAAGGAGGGCACACTAGTCAGCCATCTCTTCATTTCCCACCTTTTTGTACTTCTCTGGATTTTTCCATCATGCTCCAGGTCCAGTACCTACCTTCACACACACACACACACACACACACACACACACACACACACACACACACACACACACACCCTTTTCAGCTTCCTTCTATGTATTATCTTCCCCCATTAGAAAGGAGGGTAGGGACTCTCTTTAGGGTGCTTAATGATGCTTGTTAAATTGAATTAAAGAAATAAGTCTAAGACTGGCAATAGATATTCTGCCCTCAAATTGACTAGGAATAGAGTGGAGAGAAATGTGTATAAAATTCTTATTTTCAGCATGTGATTTTTTTATTGAATTCACTTAAAATTTGATTGAGATTTATACGTTACACTGGTTTCAGGTTTTTTTGTTTAAAGAATCATATCTTTGTTTAAAGAATCTATAAATAATTATAGCTAACATTTATATAGCATATAGTATGTGATATATGTATATATATATGTGTGTGTGTGTACATATGTATGTATATGCATGCACCAGGTATTGTGTTAAACATTTTATAAATATCTCATTTTATTCTTGAAACAACTCCTGGGGAGTAGATGCTATTATCAACCCCATTTCATAGCTGAGGAAACTGGACATAAATGATTAGTTCAGGGTCACACAGCCATTAAGTGTCTGAGGCTAGCATTGAACTCAGGCCTTCCTGAATCTAGGCTCAGTACTCTGGACAGTGCCCCACTAATTGGCTGAAAGCATGGTTTTCATTAAATATACCTATAGGGGTGGGGGAAGCCAATCCAATCAAACTTTTAACTTACATTTTGTGTCACTATAAACTGTACATAATGAAATCTGTGATTCTGAAAACAAAAATTATTGGAAAGATCAAAGGTTTTGCACAAAATGGAGACAGAATAAGAAACAGAAGAAAGGAATCATCGTGGTTACATCTTATAGGTATCAGCTTTGTTTTTCAGTCGCGTCTGACTCTTTGTGACCCCTATTTGGGGTTTTCTTTGCAAAGATACTGGAATGATTCGCTATTTCTTTCTCCAGCTTCTTTTACAGATAAGGAAATTGAGGCAAACAGGGTTAAGTGACTTGCTCAGTGTCATACAGCTAGTCTGAGACCATGAAGGTGACTCATGAAGATGAGTCTTCCTGACTGTAGGCCCTTTGCTCTTTCCACTACAGGGTCACCTATTTGCTCTAGTCAGAAGATCTGGATTCGAATCCCTGACTCTGATTACTGCTACCACCATTACTTTGGATAAGTTATTTAACTTCTCTAGGTCTTAGTTTCTCCAACTATAAAATAAGGAGGTAGACTAGATGGTTTCTAAGGTCTCAGATTTGGGATTCAATGACAAAGGTTTCATGGACCATGTGAATGACTCAGACATCTTAGGGAACTGAAAACTCCAAAGGAATCAAGAGTGTGAAATGTCAGCCACCTGACACTACTCTTATCAGCCATAGTGTCCAGAAAGGAAGCACTAGGCCCGTAGTATTCTACTCTAGTCAAGGCCCACCTGGAGTATTGGGTTCAGTCCTTGGAACAGCATAGATAAGATAGAGCAGTCCAGATAGAGCAATCCAGTCCTTAAGGAGGATGGAGAGAGAAAAGGAGTTGGTACCATAACAGGAGCATTGAAAAAGAAATGGGACAGATGGGTATTTAACCTGAAGAAGCCAAGCCTTTGGAAGGACAAATAGCTATCTTTGAGTACTTGAAGCGTTGTGATGTAGAAGAGAGATTAGATTTGCCCTATGGAGGTCGAGAAGACAGAGACAGAAATAATTGAGAGCAGGTGCAGAAAAGCAAACTTCCAAGCAAATTAAGGAAAAGTGTTGTAGAAATTAGCACTGTCTGATAATGATAGATAGTGTACTAGGAGGCAGTGAGTGTCTCCTCACTGACTACTAATTAAGAATTTAGTCAATGGAAGCCTTGGTGTCTAATGACACTTTCAATTCAGAAATTCTATAATTCCAAGATTTGTGTCTGCTATACAATGGATCCAAAAAAGGGGGCAGGGTGGGGGTGAGAAGGGACCCTCTCTTGCTGCCGTAAAAGCTATTGTGATGGAAATGTTGTTACTACTTTCCTTCTTTCTTGATTTCCCCAGAATCAACCCAGGACCTGAAAGTTGGATGACCTACAGGCATTTTCAGTTCTTCGCAGGGATGTGTTAAAAAAAAAGTTTTAATGGAGAAAATATTATCAAATACCTAGGACTCTCAAGTCCCAAAGTCATTCTAACCATAATAGATGATGCTGAGCTCTAGTCTAAACCCAAAGAAACCACAAAAGAAAAGCTGACTTCACACAAAGAACCACCAAGTGACAAATATACAAAACCTTGCTTTGTGACAACATCCCAGACCCTGAAGTTTGTCAACATACTGGTAGAACAGATGTTACTCAATTTGTCTATTATGCCAACACAGATGGGCTGGCCATTAGGCCTGCTTGCAAGAAAGAGGATAAGGCTTTCTTGTCTCAAAGACTCAATTTCTATTGGCTGTAGACATTTCTAGCAAGTCCAAAACATGCCAGACAAAACATGTGACAAAGTTTTTCTACAACTGGCAAGTGCTGGATGCCATGTGCTTATGAAACAAAGAGTAAGACACCAACTTTATTCAGGGAAAGTATTTCATAAAAGTTATCACATTTCGGTCATGTTTCATCCAAAATCCAGATGACTAGGAAATAAGAAGACCTCCCATGTCTGATTGTTGGAACTCTAGGTGCCATGTATTCCTCCAATCTCATCACAATTTTTATGTTTTCTTCTGTCTATGTCTCTAGAGTGATGTGTCTATACCAAATTAAACAAGCCACCCAACAGTCAATTTAAGTGACTACCTACTCATTGTAATATGTCAACTGTTCATTGATATAGCCATGATAATAAATCATGAAGTTGTCGATGTGGATATGACCCGTGCTTCACCATACAGGGCCTTATTTTCTCAAATGAGAGAGGAGGAATATGACATTATTTAAACCTTCAAGATGGTAGTGTCTTTTTCACATTTTATAAAAATGAACCTGATGGTTAAATATTACTGTAAATCTTACTATAATCACAAGAAGGTAACCTCATCTATAAAGAGTGATACTCTATAGAAGAGGTATCAAATCTGAAAGCCATATTGAGCCTGCAACACTCCCAAATGGGGCCCGATCCAATTAAAATGTAATTGGGAAATGTTTAATAAAATAAATAAAAATACTATACAATGTTAATTTGTGATTTTCTAAGTCAATATGCTCCCAGGGAATTCATGGTTTAGAGATCCCCTGGATCAAATGAGATAATATTTGCAAATATATAATCTGTGCTTTTGTGAACTACAAGAAAAAGGTAAATTGCTAACTGATGCCTAGGGGAAATGACTAGACCTGTGATTTCTTTAATGTAGGGAATTCCCAGAGAAGGATACTCCCTCCATCAATGAAGATCAGCACCTCCTCTTCAACACATAGCTTCAGAGAGTTACCAAGAGCACTGAGAAATAAAGGGACTTGCCCAGGTTCACACTGTCAGTATGAGTCAGAGCTTGAAGTTGGATCTTCATGGCTTCCAGGTAAGCTCTCTAACTATTATTTTATTGTATTATTATTTATTTATTTAGCTCTCTGTGGAATACCACATTGTCTCTCATATCTTATCTCTAACCCTAATAATCTCCCTTCTGCTTTGTATGGTTTGTAGTTCTTATAATTCTTCTTTTTAAAACTTACAAATGAATTTTGTCTGCCTGATCTTGAAAGGTGTCACTTCTATCGTGGGGTCCCAAATTATCCAGTCTTCAAGAAAAACCACTGAGGCAGAGCTCTGAGCTTTTACCCATTTATTAAAGGGGCCCAATCCCTTCAATGAATGGGATCCCAGATCTTCCTCATGATCTAAGACAGCCCCTTTCTCCAGGGCATTAGCTTTATAGTGTTTGACACCCAGATGATCTAGAAGAGAAACAGTAAAATGCAGAGCCTCACTGGTTGATAGATCTAAACCTTGATCCTTCAGGAAGATCTACACAAATGTAATAGTTTTTTTTGTTTTTTTTTTTTTTTTGGAGGGCAGTTGGGGTTAAGTGACTTGCCCAAGGTCACACGGCTAGCTTTTTTGTGTGTGTTAAGTGTCTGAGGCCGGATTTGAACTCAGGTACTCCTGACTCCAGGGCCGGTGCTCTACTCACTGCGCCACCTAGCCGCCCCCACAAATGTAATAGTAATAAATTTATTAGATACTTAGGGCTAAGTAGATCAGATCCTTAGGGCTAAGTAGCACCTAGTAACTTAGGGCTAAGTACAGAACTCTGTCCACTGGTGAAAAGATGTGAATTCCCCTGTTGACTTGGAAGAAGGTTATTGGCTGAGACACTCTCCTGTTGACTTGGGAGAAGGCTATTGGCTGAGACACTCCCCTGTTGACTTGGGAGAAGGCCAGTGCTGTATATAAGGCAGAATTTTAGCTAGACAAGGGAGATTTTGGATTTGACTCCTCAGTGAAGCTGACTGAAGACATGAACATGATGGGACTTTGTTTGTTCGTGGCCTGGCTGATCCTTGAGTTCCAGGCAAGAGAAGT
>CM053601.1:36136755-36174628 GCA_028646575.1 Pseudocheirus occidentalis | reverse complement strand
TGTGTGTGTGTGTGTGTGTGACAGAGAGAGAGAATGAATGTATGTGTGTGTTTGAGACAATAATACAATTTACATAGTACCTCTTTCCCCTATTTTATAATTATCAGCTCTTCCCTAATAGCAGGACTCCAATAGTTATGCCCTTGGCATATATTAAAGGGAGCACCATTATCCAAGCCACCCCATAATTCTCCATACACCTCAGCATAGCTATTTATATGCAGAAGAGGTTAAAAAAAGGTTTCAGTGTTTTTCAAGTGCTAATGATGCAGTTCACCAAATGCACAGAATGAGCTAGTAAACACAAGGAGTTAAGGACTACGGAAATGGGGCATTCATATGAGAAAAGCCTTATTAGAATGGAAACCTGCACCGATCTTGGTACCCAAATGCTGATGCAAAATGGATTATGTTTCAAGTGAATTTCGGAGAATAATAAAGTCTGCCCAGAGTTCAAGTTCAGAAAAAAAAATGTGTTATTGGAAGACAGTGGGTCATAATAATGTCACAGGGTAGCCATAAAGCCTAGATGGAGAAGAGAAAGCATTAAAATTTTAGTACATATACATGTATGTATATATGTGCATATACGTGTATATATACACACATACACTCTCTGTGTGTGCGCACACATGGGCGTGTGTGTGTACGTGGCGTGTTTTTCTTGTTTTCAGAGCACTGCCTTTAAGGAAGTTGCATTAGCAGGCGGTATCTTCCTAATGTCTGACCTCTCCCTCCAGTCATATAGCTCAGAATCTGTGGCATGAATTTTCACTAAATTATGGTATCCTTGCTCTGCTCTTAATTTTACGGTTTTCAACACAGATTTGCTTTCCTGTGGGAAAGAGATAAGAACCCGGGGATTTTAATTTAAGCTCTGGCCTTGTCTTATATTTTGCAAGATGAAGAGAGAAAGCAGCACTAGTAGGTGTGTTGAAGCCAACAAGGATTATGTCCATTTTTGTGACCAAATAATAAAAGCAATATGAAATCTCAATAATATGTGTGAGCAGAATTCTAAGGACTCTCTCTCTCTCTCACCTCCTGGCATCCATCTTTGCCATTTTTAAGAAACTGAATAAAGCGGATTCTAGCCTACATTTCAGATGTTTAACACATCCTAGTTAAGTTCAATCATCTCCTAAATTTGCAGACTGACCCTGAGATGAGCAGTTATCTTAGAAAAGAGATGAGTGAATGTAATGTCATTTGACAAATATACGTACGTACGTGCATACAGTGAGGAAGACACTGGTAATACAACCTGAAAAGTATTTTACTATAACCATTCATATTCAAGTGACTGCTAACGAAAAAACCTCTCACAGCTCTTAAAGAAGGAATAAAGGCTGAAATTATTTTAATTCTGCATCATTCACAAAGTGGAAGAGGCCCAAGGAGGTTTGGTTTCCTATGAAGGTTATTAAATGTCCCCAAGTTTTCTGACATCAATCCTAGAGAAGTCTTTTATCTGCTCCCACCCTACCTCTCTATCTCTTTCCTTCTTTTTTTTCCATTATTGCCACTCACCAGTTCTGACGCTATATGAACCATCATTCTCACCCTGGGGCAAGAGGAATGAGTCGTGGGAGGCCTAAAACAGTAAGCAAGGATCATGGAAAGGCTACCCATGCAGTATCCAGAAAGATTCAGTCACTCAGCTACCATGAACCCCAACGTTGGATGGTGTATGCTCTCCAATTATTTGAAGCCTGAAGTTCGAGTCTAATCTCTGATGTTTGACCAAGGATTCCTTAGTCTTTCTGAGCCTCAGTTTCACCAGATGGTGAAAGGGTGATCATAATACTTTGTGCTAATGAGCTGAGGATATAAATATGAAAAGCAGGACTCCACAGAGCGTATTGTCTTAGGGATGAACAAAACAAGTAGTCAGGGGAGCATTAGCAACTTAGCGGATCATGTTAGGCTGGTAGTATTTATTAAGTGCCTTCTATGAACCGCTAAATAATAATAACGATGATGATGATAATGACAGCGAGCATTTGCATAGAGATTTCAGGTTTGCTACGCACTTCACAAACATTACGAGGCCTCATTTTACAAATGAGAAAAAATGAGCAGGGCAGTTAAGTGATTTGTCCAGGGTCAGGTAGCTAGTAAGTATCAGAAGGTGATATTTGCATTAAGGTCTTCCTGTCTCCAGAGCCAGTGCTCCATGAATTTGTGATCTGAGTTCCAGAAAAAGTAAATACCGCAAAAATAGTGAGACTCTCCACAAAGACAATGAACATTGAGGAGACCAAAACGCCAACCATTTGGTAGAACGTCCAGTGGATTTCAAATTAAGACACAGGTACATGTTTGCAATCTGAGTGATCTCTGACAAGTTCCTGAATTACTCTGGGTCCCACTTTTCTGTTCTGTAGAACAAGAGGGTTGGATTAGGGACCTGAGGTCCTTCTGTCTCTATGACCTACAGCCTATGTTCTCTTGAAGCAATTATGACTCACCCCTAACTGGCCTTTCAAAGCCCCTAAAGAACAGTTCCAGGTTCCCATCTATAAGAGATGCAGGAAGGGAATAAACGTTTATATAGTGTCTATTATGTTCTAGGCAACATGCTAAGTGCTTTTCACAAATATTACCTCATTTGGTCTTTTTAAAAATTTATTTATTTATTTATAGTTTGCAAAATTTCATTTCATCTTTACAATAACTCTGCAAGGTGGGTACTATTATTCTTCCCACTTTACTGTTGTTGGAATGGAGGCAAAGAGGTTAACTGACTTGCCCAAGGTCACAGAGTATTTGGGACTAGATTTGAATTCAGGTCTTCCTGACTCCAGGCCCCATGCTTGATCCACTCATATTATCACTATCATAGATGAAATCATCATATCTAACAAATAACAATTCTGTGATGACTATGCAACTATTATTCAAACCTCAATTGATGCCATTGACTGTATGGATAGAACAGATACAATGTATGTCTTTGGTGCCATTCCTTCTAAAAGTCATCTGACTCTCTCCAAAGCACCAGTCTAAGAAATAACAGCTTGAACAGGGGTGCAAGTTGTTAGGAAAATGGATGTCATTCTGGTAAAGGCCAAAAAAAGCTTAAGCCCCCTACTGGCTGAGACTACCTGCTGGCAGAGGTCACTGTTGCCCATTCTGCACATCTACAGATTTCCATTAAAACCCAAAGTGTAGACTCTAGCTGTGCATAAAGGTTTCAAGCCCTTTTTCAATTGGTTGTGCATTTTACCAATAGTTATCCTCTTAATAACTGAATCCAGGAGAATTTTAACACTTCACCAACTTATTGAGATGGGAAATTCCATCTGGCCTCAATCGTTATGGTGGCATTTAACTTTTTATTAAACTCTTTAAAAGTCTAGTACTCGTGAAATAGAAAGCATGTAATTTAATACCGTGTTCCCCTCACTTCCCTGAATTTGAGCTTCACAAGCAGTCTGACAATGAAGAGCAGATTTAATTTCCAATACCAAGAGGACATGTTGAATTCTTCCATCAAACAGAATTTAAAAGAATATTTAGTCCTAGAAATCTTTCTGAAGGTACCCCCAAATTGTGCCTCTTCTTAGTAAATCCCTCTTCTTACTAAATCTACTCTGGGTCCCAGTTGGGGAACACTGTACTTCTTGCCTCCATGTCTCTGCCTGGAATGGACTTACTCTTCACATCTATCTCTGAGAAATCCAACCTTCTTTCAAGGCTCAACTCAATCTCACTCCCTACAGGAAACCCAACGTGATCCCCTCAGTTGCTAGTGCTCCCCCAATTACTTTTTTGTACATATTCATCCTTAAGGTAATAAATTCTTTGAAGTCTTTTTTTTGGGTCTGTCCTCAGCACATTTAACCCAGTGCCCAATAGAAGGTAGTTGATTTAAAATGCTTACTGAATGAATAAGGATTATGACCACCATTTTTGCCATTTGGTGAAACTAAGGCTCAGAAAGACTAAGTAACTAAGTGATCCTTGGTCAAACAGCTAATAAATATCAGAGATTACACTTGAACTTTAGGCTTCTAATGCCAAATTCATTTTTCTTTTTCTATTCTCCCACACTGACACCCAGTATTTGAGGGAGCCCACCAGAGTAACAGGTCAGTATTATAATCTAGCCAAGGGTACAACTGTCCAGAACCTACCACCATCAAAGGAGAACTGAAACATTTTTTTTCTTCCTGCTATCATTAAGTACTCAGGGGAGCTCTCTGCCTCTGTTGTTTACTTCCCTGCCAGATATGTGTGGGCAAAGACAACTGACACTCAGCGTATGCTCAATTCAATCTACTTCTGCTGTCAAAAAGTCCCACTCAATAGTTCATTTTTTTGCCCCAGAGCCCATCCGTTCTTAACTCTATAACTGAAGATGAGAATAATAGTTTCTTACACAAGGTTTTGTCGTGGACTCTCTTCTCTTCTCCCTCTATAGTACTTTGCTTAGTGAACTCATCAGTTCCCCTGGCTTCTCTATTTGATGATCATATATGCTCATGATTCTCAAATCTACCTACCCTGCCCTCTGCTGACCTCTAATCTCATATCTCAAACCACTTATTAAACATTTTCAACTACATGTCCCATAGACATCTTAAATGCAACATGTCCAAAATTGAACTCATTATCTTTCCCCTAAAACCCTTCAATCTTCTTAATTCCCCTATTACTGGTACCACCATTGTCCCTGTCACTCAGACTTGGAACCTAGCTGCCCATTCTCTACTCCCCACTCTGTCTCCTACCATATCCCTAACATTGCTACCACTAGGATGCAAGCCCTTGCCAAGTCACACCCAGGCCATTGCAACAGTCTTTCGGTTATTCTTCCTGTATTCCTACTCCCATCAATCACGTATTCATCTGCTAAACTGGTCTTCCTAAGGAATAATTATGACCATGCCACACTTCTCTCTGCACCAATTCAATAAATTCCAGCGGTTCCCCATCACTTATTGGATCAAATAGAAAATCCCTTGGTTGACTTTAAAACTTTATAATTTGGTCATTATGTATTTCCAGTCTTCTTACACCCTACTCCCCTCCATAAACACAAGTTCCATTTCCCAACTCCATGAATTTTTACTGACTATGCCTGAATTACTCTCGCTTTTCACCACTAACTCCTGATTTCCCTAGCTTCCTTCAGATCTCAACTTAAATCCTTCCAACCAGAACCCTTTCCCGGCCCCCCAAAAGGCATATTGCCTTTTCAATGGGATTACCTCCTATCTACCCTGTACATACTGTTTGTAAACAATTATTTCCATGTTGTCTCCCCCATTTGAGCATAAGCTCCTTGAGAGCAGGGTCTGTTTTGGTCTGTCTTTGTATGTAGAGTGCCCAGCACATAGTAGTAGTTTAATAAATGACTATATGGCGAGAAACTGTTTCTATCTTGTGACATTCTCCACTCTAGAATTCAGTTATCACTGCTGTCGCTATCAGGTGTAGACTCCCTCTAGGGTCTACACATCATCTCTTATTAAAACTTAGAATTCACTTTTGGATGTTACACATTGAAAAGGCTAGAGGTAGAATTCGACAAGCAGATAGTGGACAGCCAAGGAATGCTGTACCTGAGGCTTGGCACTCATCAGGTAATAAGAGCAATGGCTGGTATTTCAGAGCCCTTTATAGTCTGCAAACGATTGTACATAAATGATAGCGTTTGCTCCTTGCCACAGACCTGGGACACAGGTGCTAGTCTTATTCTCATTTTACAGATGAATAAATAGGCTTAGAGAGATTACCAAGGGTATGTGAGAAGACCTTGGACCTCATTAATACTGAACAATTTAACTAAATGAACTCCCCTTAGCTACCGACATAAATGGCTATTCTCCCACACATACACAATTTTCATAAGAGCCATCTATATATGAAGTGAGGGAATCCTTAATGAATGTATAATTAGCTAGCTGGCTCAGGAGATAGAGAGCTGAAGTCAGGAAGACCAGAGTTCAAATGCAGCCTCAGACACTTACTAGCTGTGTGACCTGGGCAAGTCACTTAACTTCTGTTTGCCTTAATCCACTGGATAAGAAAATGGCAAAGCATTCCAGGATCTTTGCTAAGAAAATTTCATGGGCAGTATTGAGATGATATTGTCCATGAAGTCATGAAGAGTCAGACATGATTGAATGATTGAATAACAACAAGTGGGAACAGGAAATGTTCAATAAGAAGCCACATTTTTACCATCTCATAGTTAACTGAAAGAAGTACAGAGCAAAGTTCCCAATGTGCTTATTGTTTTTAGATTACAAAAAAGTATTTGATTTGGAAGAATAAAATGAACCCTTTATAGCAGCGGTTCTCAACCTGTGGGTTATGTTCAATTTGTAACAATGAAAATACATCCTGCATATCAGATATTTACATTACGATTCATAACAGTAGCACAATTACAGTTATGAAGTAGCAACAAAAATAATTTTATGGTTGGAGGTTACCACAGCATGACGAACTGTATAAAAGGGTCATGGCATTACAAAGGTTGAGAACCACTGCTTTATAGGCTCTTTTACAACAAGATGTCTTCCAGTGAAACTAGAACTGTTCAATGACAGGAATTTCAGTTGAGACATAAAACAGGGAAATGTATGTTTGCCAAAGTTCATGATGGAGGAGACATAGGGAACAATTCTGGTCAATGAGGGATTTCCTGAGGTTCTTCAGATGCTCCTGTTTGTGGATGACATTTTGCTGATTATATAAAGCTGCAGAACACTGCAGGGGACTATCCACACAGGAAAGACCAAGTGGATGAAAAACACCTATTTCCAGATTTCAACATGCACTTAAGACCTTAAAGAATTCATTCAACAGTATGTATGTCTGAAACAGCCACACATGGACAAGGAACTGGGTTCATATTGAAGAGAAGAGCAAGGAGAACTGCTTTCAGGAAAATGCAAAGTTCCTTTATTGAGTCCAACTTCCTATGAAAGAAAAGGGTCATCTTTTCAATACTAACATTTTATTGGTGCTGCTACATGGCAGCAAGACATGGAACACTACTGTCTCCAAAGAACTCCAAATGATTATCCCACTGGAGAAGTAAGTGTTGAGGGGAGGAGGAAACAGGCTGCAGAACATCAACCAATCAGGAAATGGGAAGAATATCAGTAAAGGATTCTATCAAAGAACTATAAAACAGGAAGAGAAGATTGGCTAGACACTAGGCAGGAAAAAGAGACTGCAAATGAGGGGCTGGTGTGATCTATGCTACCGGAGGTGCTCTTAAGATATCAAAAGAAATAAAGAAAGTGATATTTAGGGATGACATGTACCAAAGTTGCACACGGATGGGCAGGAATGGATGAAATCCCATTTGCATCATTGACAAAATCTCTTGAATCAATAAGATCACAGATCCTTGAGTGTTTTGAATTTCAATTATCTACTATTAGGGATGCCTAACTAATATAACTTAGGTTCAGAATGATCAAACTGAACTCTTTATCTTTCCCCTCAAATTCTCTCCTCTCCCTAACTTCTCTATCATTGCCAAGGGTACCATCATCCTCCCAGTTACCCTATGTATAAAACTGTAAGGTGGCATAGTGCTGGTCTGGGGTCAGGATGACCTGAATTCAAATCCAGTCTCAAATACTTCCTAGCTGTGTGATTCTGAGCAAATAACTTATTTTCATTTTGTCTGCCTCAGTTTCCTTATCTGTAAAGAGGGGATAATAATATGACCTATTTACCAGGATGGTTAGGATCAAACGAGATATTTGTAGAGTATCTTACCAATCTTAAATGCCAGCGATAACTGTTATTATCACCAACTTCACAGAGTTATTCTGAGGATCACATGAGATGACAGATGTCAAGAACTCTGCAAACTTTCAAGTGCTATATCAATAAAAACTAATGATCATCAAGAAGGAAGAGCCCAAGCCCCTGTTGAAGAGTGGTGGTGGTGGTGGTGGGGTCTTCTCTATGCTTATCTTTCCTGACTGCATTTTGCTTTGAAGAACTGACTGGATAGGTTTTGGTTTTGTTCTGGAACCATGATCTGCTGTCATCAGGGATGTACTAGAGGCAGCCAGGATTAATAAATTTTCAGTGCAATCATTTTACACCTTGGAAATCTGCAAATGTCCTGTGCAAATCAGAGCTGGATTTGCTGTTTTGTTTATGGTCTAGATTTAAGAAAGTGATGGAGAAAATGTTTGTTAATAATGCAGATTAAACTCTAAAAGTGGGCTATTGATTATTTTTTGGAGGGTGGGTGGCTGGTTGTTAAACCATTACCAGCACACCACTGAAGGTTGGAAACTCCTGATGAAGAAATTCCAGTGATGCAGGCTGGCAACTGCTTTGCTATGGAGAACATGACTAATTCACCTAAATTCTTAAAAATGCCTGATATTTACACACACACACACACACACACACACTTTATATAACTGAGGGAGCACTTTGGTTCATGTTTTCCCTCTGTCTTTACATCACAGTCATTTCTGGGAAGAACAACAATTACTCTCCCTTCTTGAATCCTCCCTTTTAATTGGAACCCTCTCTTTCAACAAAGAAAAACAATTTAGCAAAAACATCTTGTATAGTTACCGTATCTTCTAATAATAATAATAGCTAAAATTTATGACACTTTGAAATGTGAAAAGTGTATCACATGTCATTATTTGGTCCTCCCAACAAATCTGTTAAATGCTTTTATTATAACCTTCTTACAGATGAGGGTACCTGAAACACAACCAGATTAAATGACTTTCCCAGGATCACACAGCTAGCAGATTTCCGAGGCAAGATTCAAATTCAGGTCTTCCTGACTTCAAGGATAGTGCCTCTCTACTTCACCACCTTGCTGTCATGATATATACAACATTCTGTCACAAAATCAGGACATCATGATTCCTGTTGAATCAACGGGAATGGGGTAAAACTGGCTAAATAGACTTGGTTGTGCCATTTCCTAACAATGTTCTACAATATCTAAGAATAACAAAATCCAAAGTGAAAACTGAGAATTGTTGCTGGTTAAGTATATATGAAAGCTTGTTATATGTTGTCTTCTGAGAGTAGGGAGAGACACTCACAATATAATAATGAAGACAAAATCTCAGGATGAGGGGAAGCTAAGGAATGTTTCTTCCCTCTTGCTTCTGTGAATGCCAACTACATTTGCTTAAAAAGATGCTTATGATATTCCAAGTGTTATCACTCGGTATTGTAATTATCCATGGGTTTAATCCTGCTCACACCAGAAAGCTCTAAGGGTGAGTTTTGTGTGTTTTCCTCCTTCTCTCTTCTAACCAGAGGGTATGATTTCAGGATTGCTTATATTCACATATAATCAAAGTTGACAAGGATTACAGATCAGAGAGAAATAAAGAAAGAAGACAGATTAAAATATCTCTACTGTCTCCCTTCTTCCAACATCTAAGGAAATAGGGAGAATTAAGATTAGAGTGAGTTCCAGATAAACTCTAGGATCAGAGCTAAAGGAATTTACCAGACACTATATAACTGGACAGAACTGGCCTCCTCCAATTTCAACACAGACAGTAAAAAGCGAGCTATAGCTTTAATGGAAGGGACTGGAGGACTGACTTTTAAAGTTAAGTATAATACCCAAGTCACAAAATTATACGCAGCCTTCCAAGGTTTTCTTTCTTAGATCATGTGTGTTTAACAAAGGGAACATTCAAGAGTCTTAGAATCTTGTCATTCATTACTTACTAAGAGTGTAAGAGATGGCTTCATGATATTATGGGGGACGGCGTAGCATGGAAAGGAAGCCAAAGAGGAAAGGGATGGTTAAGAGGAGTGGGGAACAATTGAATACTTAAAATTTTTTTTTTTTTGCTTTTTGGAGGGCGATTGGGGTTGTGACTTGCCCAAAGTCACACAGCTAGTAAGTGTGTTAAGTGTCTAAGGCTGGATTTGAACTCAGGTCCTCCTGACTCCTGACACTGCACCACCTAGCTGCCCTAATGAGGAAAAACTGGATGAGTAAACAACAGAAGGAGAGAAACATCAGGGGGTGACCGAGATTGTGGTTCTTCCCCAGATAGTCTGTTGGCAGAGGGGAAGGGAGAAGGAAGGAGAACACAGAGCAACAATTCCCAATTTGTTTCTATTTTAATGCCATGTTATTTATGTGATTTCTTAACAACCTTCTCTCTTCTAAACCATTATACCATAAGTACTGTAGACCTTGTACCTCTTTTAATAATTGTTTTCTTTCATCAAAATGAATCAAGACTGTATATCTAGAAATGTAGAATTATTATTTCTCGAGCTAATGGAGATACACTAGCCAGTCACAAAACCAGAACTGAGAATTGTATAATTATAAAAAGGCAGTATTTGTAAAGAGATAAAGAGAATCTAGACCATGGGGTGAGTATAAAAAAAGGGACATTTCCAGAGGAGAGTCATTGATTTAGAGCTAGAAGTCTTTGGAGATCACCTTGTCCAATATTTTATTTCATGCAATTTTTTAAAAAATTGAACTTAACATGTATAAAAAATGGACATTTCTTTCTATAGAGTAGGCCAGAAAAAAATAGAACACAAAACTGTAATCCTATTACATAAAGTGTTTTTTATATATAATTTCAGCATGTAACTTTCAAAATTGTCCTACCTGTCTGATTCTGTTCTGTTTCAATGACATTCCTTTTTTCTATTTCTCCTTTTCTTTAAAAAAAAATTCTGTGGCTACCTTATTGCTAGCTCTACCCTCTGTCTCACCACCTCTCATCAAATTGAAAAACAAAAAAGAAAACGAAAATTTTATAACAAATATATAGTCAAGAAAAATATATTCCAACAATGGCCTTGTCAAAATATCTATGTCTCATTCAGTATCTTGAGACCTTCAGTTAAGTCCAGAGATACAGATGTGTCATCACTGGTCCTCCGGAATCATGGCTGGTCACTGCATTGATCAGAGATGCTGAGTCTTTCTAAATCATTCATCTTTACAATGTTGTTACTATATAAATTGTCCCCCTAGTCCTGTTCATTTCACTCGCCATTAATTCATTTAAGTCTATACAAGTTTCTCTGAAACCACTCCTTCCATAATTTCTTACAGTATAATAAAATGTTATTACATTCATATACCCTAATTAAAGAATTCTCCAATTAATATGTGTATCTTCTTAATCTCCAGTTCTTTCCTTTAACAAAAAGCTACTATAAATATTTTTGTACATATGGATCCTTTTCTTCTGTCTTTAGTCTCCTTGGTTATGGTGGGCCTGTTGGTACTAGCACTAAATCCAAAGGTATGCACAGTTTAGTCATCTGGAAGGGCATAAGTCTAAATTGTTCTCCAGAATGGTGGACCAATTCATTGTTCTACTGAAGGCATCTAAGTTGGCCTAGTTTTCTATAGTCCCTCCATCAACTGTAATTTTTCCCCCTTTTTGTTGTATTTATCACTCTGATGGATGGGATGGAACCTCAGAGTTGCTTTAATTTGAATTCCTCCAATTATTAGCGATTTTGGAGCATTTGGTTGTTTTAAACCTAGGATTTCATCCTTTGAAAAAACTGCCTGATCATATCCTTTTCCATTCTGATTTATTGGAGAACATCTTAGACATTACTTTTTAGAGACAAATTTTTCTGCAAAGGTTTCTTTGTCAGCTAAATATTTCCCTTCTAATTTTAACTTCATTTCATCCGTGCAAAACCTCATTTTTTTGTACTCAAAATGGTCCTTTTTATCTTCTGTGATCCTTTCTATACATAGTTTGGTTATAAACTCTTCAATTCAGAGTTTCTAAAGGCATTTTCTTCTTCGCTCCTCAAATTTCTTTATGAGCTGACCTTTTACACCACCGTCCGATATCCATTTGAATCTTGTTTTGCAATATGCTATTGGATTGTACCTGACGTCTGCCAATCCATCTAATTTCCCACTCCCCCTCATTTTAGCAGATGGTGAAAGTTGAAACCTAGAGAATTCACGAGTGATGAAGATTGTCTAGGTAGTAACCAACAGAAGCAGGATTTGAACTCATATCTTTTGACTTCAGATTCGCTTGAGTCTATTTTATTAGATTCTTCAGAGACAAGATGAATGGAAGATTAAGACCGCTAAGGTTGAGTCACTTTGAGAGAGTGGTTGGTATCTATAAGACTGTAGGGTTTGAGTCAAAAAACAGACAAAAATTTAAAAATAAAAAGAAGTCTGAGTAACATACTCTTCAAAAGTGAGTGTTATGTGGTCACAATACAATAAAAGTCAAAATTAGTTATAATAATAGCATTTCAAGGTTTACAAAAAAAGCTTTATACACAATATCTCAGTAAATCTCAGCATTTCAAGGTTTACAAAAAAACTTTATACACAATATCATGAATGGGACCTGTAAAGTAATTATTACAGGCAGCCTAAACCCCATTTTAAAGATGAAGAAAGAGGGATTCAGAGAAATTAAGTGACTTTTCCACAGTCACACTGCCAGAAAGGCTCAGAGGTAGGATTGAAACTCAGGGCTTCTTAATTATGAGCCCAACTCTCAAGGTTACTCAGAATACAACATGTGACTTCAAGGGGCAACAGATAAATCACTGGGAAAAGAGGCTCCCTAGAAAACAGAACAAAGAAGGAAAGGTATCATGAAAAAGAAGGAGAAAGAAAGAAAAAAAATCTTCTTCTGGACAATGTTTAGAAATCTATTGCTTTTTCCCAGAGGTTTAGGACCCAGAACACCAGCAGTTTACTCTGAAACAATACAAATATTTCTACTGTCTCTATATTACTGGGAGATCCTGACTGGGAGAATTTCTAAAGGCCTATGACCAACACTGGTCTTACACAGGTCAGTTCTCAGGACCCAGGGCTCCCAGGGGAAGGAAATCGTATTCCCTTGCAATTAAGCATACCTTGCTGCTGGCACAATTCTGCAAAGTATTTTCTTTTGACTGTTTCGACTCTCTGGAACTGAACTGACTTCAATTCACTCAGTCACTGGATGGATATCTACCACATGCAACTCAAAACTTCAGTAGCCGCTTGATATGAAAGACTATTTTTTACTTTTGTTTTTTTTTTCTTACATAATAGACACTTAAGAAATGATTATTTGGTTTGGACTGTAGCAAAACAAAGCAGCTAGGTGGGACAGTGGATAGGGCACTGGGCCTGGAGTCAGGAGGACCTGAATTCAAATCCAACCTCAGATATTTACTAGCTGTGTGACCCTGGACAAGTCACTTACACCTACTTGCCTTAGTTGCCTAATCTGTAATGTTTGTACTATTTCCTCATCTGTATATTGCAAAAAGCCCCAGAATGCGTGACATTTTGACTGTAAGGTGATTTTGAGTACCTAAAATGAGTATGTGACATTTGGATGTTTTCTGATTATGTGGTCCTGACTCCTTCCTGACTTTAAGGAGACAGGTTAATGTATCACTATTTTTACTGCTTCTGCACATGTGTATATTTTTCAAATGAGTAGGAAAATTAATATTTAAGATACCACCAGTAATACACTTAACAAGTACCCATTAGAAGCCCGGAGCTGAAAACCAAGAAACAATTACAGAGAATATTTCTTCCTTTAAAAAAAAAATTGTTTTTTGGAGGGAGGAAGGTAGGCAGTTGGTGTAAAGTGACTTGCCCAAGGTCAAATGGCTAGTCAGTGTTGCATGTCTGAGATCGGATTTGAACTCCGGTCTATTCACTGAGCCACCTAGTCGCCCCACAGAGAATATTTCTGCCCAGTCACCACTGGCAATACTAGAATTGAAACTATGGTTAAGAAACAGTCTTCTCATGACCAGGAAGCTTGAACTATTTTCTGTTAATATATTAATGTAACATACATGTGCCCTAAGGAAATTAGCATGTTCTCTGGGCTTTAAAATACACATGTACATATCTGTGTTTATATGAAGTACATACATTATAATCAAATGTGTATCATACATAATATGTATGCACAAATATATAATACTTAGACTAGGGATACTGTTTCCTGATTGTATAATTATGAATTATAAAATGCATTCTTAAATCATCTCAATGTATTTTTACAATGAATGAAGTGGTATTTACATACTCTTAACAATTGGTCTGCAGATTAATGTCTACGTATAACTGTTTCAACATGCCTATCAGTTCAGGTTATTTAAAAACAAAACAAAAAAACCCCACTTATTTCCAGTCACGGATCAATCTGCCCCTCTTGCCAAGCAGCTGCATTCCTTCCCACCAACTATTCTTAGAGGTTGTTTGGAGAATCGTTGTTTTTCTTTCTTGAGACAAAGATGATGCTGGTGTTGGAGCAGCAGCAAGAGCAGCTGCTGTAAACCTTGTTCTAAAACAGGACATGATTGTGAACCTCAGGGAAAGATAATTCAATTCAATAAAACCTTCATTTAACTTCCATTCTACACATTTATTTTCATTTAAAAGTTGAAATTGGTTACTTGAAACTCACACATTGCCAGGACAGCATATAGAAGGTAATTTATTTGATAATGGAGAAAGAGAACAGTCATTCCTCACAAGAGAAAGTAACTATTTTTTCCCCTTCGGTTTACCGTCACTAATGAGTCAAATGAGAATTGAAATCTTTTGAAATGAATATATTTGTTTCAGTGGCAAGGGTCATGTGAGAGACACAGAAAGAGGAAGAGAGATATAATGACCTTTCCAAAGACTCCCCTAATGCATTTACATAGTGCAAAAAAGACGTTTTTTGCCAAGACAAAGATAGCCACAATTAAAGTGGACCATGTTTCCTTGTGGTTCACTTTCCTTGTGGTTCATCACAGGATGAAAATGTAAGCAAAGACATAGTCCTATTCATGTCAATAAAGAAGTTCCCTTCCTAAAACCATGTTTTGTCCATTATTGATTTGGGGAGAGGGGGAAGGTATCTATATAAAATTCATGATTTATTATTCATAAAATTTTATTTTTTCATAGTTTTAATCTTTTTATATTTTTAATATAAAATTTATATTTTATATAAAATATAAAAATTATATCATTTTTATATATTTGTAAAATATTATTCATAAAATTATTAATAACTGGAATAAATTTTCCTTAGGTACAGTATGACATATACCATCTAGGTATATGTAATATGTATATGTAATATGTAATCAATATCTAAACACCATGATGGAAGAAACCCTTTAATTTTCTACTCTCTATTGACAATCAACAAAGATCATAATCTTGATCATTGTTTCAAACAGAGAAGGAAAAATTCAGAAAAAAAAGGCCTTCTAGAGCCCTTCCTTTGGCGTACTCCAGAATGTCCTGGTCTGTGACCTCCTTTCAGCTAACTCAACTCCAGTGGGTAGCTATCAGCAGTCTATATGATGAATTCCCTGCCTCACGCTTAACACAATTTTGAATTTAAGCCACACCTTAAAGGAAGGCATGCACTGTACAGTAGGAAAAAGAGACTAAAAAAATGAGTTATGGACTTTTTGCCTCCCATCCCTTTTATTAAGTGAGAATCAATGACAGAAGAGAAGAAAAATTAATTATTCACAAATATATTTTCACAAAAAGAAAAAGTGGGTTTGCATTTTTTTTCCTGGAATATCCCTCAGTATATCAATACTAAACCACAGAGGTTCCTAGTACCCAGGCTGACTAGGAGAGGGGCCAGAGGTTAGATTTCAGGAATGTTCTCCATTTTGCAGCCTGATGTATGACTCCCTGAAGGCAATCTCTTTCTCTTTATGATAGGTGACTCTAGATGAACAGGAATGAGTTTAAAGCATTACTGAAAGATTTGTTCAAGTTCTTTTGCCTTGGGGGGGGGAGAGGAGGATTCATGCTGTTGTATAGATTTGTATCTTCCCTTTGGGAAAAAAAAGTCAGTAAAGATGTCTAAACTAATTTCCTGAACCGATGAGGTTATTGCTTAAACCACAATACACATAACCATTGTAGGCACAAAATAAGGTTACCATTGAAATCTGCATGAACTGTTACCTATGGCCTCAAAGAACCAAGCAAGAACTCAGTTCAGAAATCTACCTTCTGATAACCATCCCTAAATCTTCCAAGAGAATTAACTTCACAAAGGAATATTTATTTCCACAAATGCCAGCCACAAAATTGCTGAACTAAAGGATTCCACCGGGATCGTTCCTTTATCATTGAGAATGGAAAATGTGCAGTGTGGGGCTATGTCATACCAAGGAAAGCACAGGAGCTTGAGACTGAGAGGAAAGGCATCAAGGCAGAGAGAGGCCCACCTGAAAAAAGGCCAATAGCACAAATGTTTGAGCCAGAGACAGAGGTAAAGGCAAGTGGGGACAAGCAGGCAGTCAGGCACGAACACCAGAGTGCAACAATTTTGTGTGACATGACCACAGAGCCCACGGTCTGACAGGGAGAGTGTGATCAAAGGCAAATGCTCTAAACACTTCGGACTTGCATTGGATAGAATGTTGGACTTGGAGCCAAGGAGACCTGTGTTCAAAGCCAGTCCTAGACACTCACTAGCTGTAGGATGCTGGGCAGATCAGCTAACTTTCCTCATCCCCAGCTTCTTTTTCTGTAGAATGGAGGGAATGGAGTCTATTCAGAAGCAGCCAAGTGGTGCAGTGGTTAGAGCAATACCAGGGTCAGAAGCCCTGCCTCCAACTCTTACTAGCTAGCTGACCCTTGATTTCCTCATCTGTGGGTAAGGACAGTAATAACAACTACCTCACAGGGTTTCTTAAGAGGACCAAATAGTGCTTCACAAACCTGAAAGCACTACATGAATCACTTAAATCAAGATTTTTGCCTTTTTTTTTTTTGGAGAGGGGAGGGCAGGGCAGTTGGGATCAAATGACTTGCCCAAGGTCACACGGCTAGTAAGTGTTAGGTATCTGAGGTCGGATTTGAACTCAGATCCTCCTGACGCCAGGGTTGGTGCTCTATTCTCTGTGCCACCTAGCCGCCCATAAATCAAGATTTTAATACTTTCTTCGAGAGTGAGGAAAGAAAGGAAAGTAAGAAAAAATGATTATCCTTATGACATACTTCAAAATAATTATTCACCTGGAAGTCTCACAGTACAGTAGAAAAAGGGCCAGATTTGGAGATCAGAGATGTGGGGTCAAATCGAGAATCTGATGCACAAATATGATCGTCTGATTAAAAACAAATCACAAATCAGTGTATCTCTCTGACCCTGTTTCCTCACCTGTAAAATGGAGCCAATAAAAACTGCGCTAAGTAACACGGCTTTTAGGAGGGTAGCACTTGGTAAATGTTGACATGTTAAAAATGTGAGCTATTCTGAAAATTGTTATCACTCTTCAAATTTATCTGTGCTATACTGACAATGATGGGGTGGCAGTGATGTGTGTTGAGTGTATCAGGGTGAAATGTGGACCAGAATAGGACAAATGTTGAGGGTGAAAACATTTTAATTTCTTATTAAAATTCTAACTGGGCCATTTAAAAATGTCTTTTATGTTTGACCTAATTCATAACAAGGCTTAGACCCATGAGTTTGTGCTAATTGGTAGGGGAGGGGCGGGGGAGAATTCTTTGATGGGAATGTGGTTGTCAGTGCCAAGAGCCCATCACTGATAACTCCCTTTCTATGAGTATAAGACCAGAAGGGTCAATGGCACTCCTCCAACCCCAAGCTTGCCTTGAATACTCGTCCTTGCACTGGCCTTCCCAAATATGCCCAGATTAGGTGCTCCCTTGGGGTACAGTAGCTATGATGATGAAAGAGCTCAATCCTACCCATCCCCAGCCTTAAAAGAGGGCACAAACCCAAAATTAGCTAAACCTCTCAGGGCCAATCCATAAGTTCTAGGGGTAAATAGATGGGTCTATAGAGACAGAGCTATACCTAGTGTGTGGGTAACAGGACTCTGTCCCAAGGTACTGACAAGGGAGATAGCGCTTCCTTATCTAAAGAAGCTGCCCAGGGGACTGTGTCCTGGTGGGCACTACAGTTCTCTTTCTGTTTCAAGCCATCATGTGGCAGGATGGCCCCATTCCTAGGTTCCCCTCCCCATGAAGTTCCTTGAGGGGCTCAGGGCTAGACTTCCCTTTTCTCAGGGCAACAGTCCTTTGACTATCTGACCGTTCTACTTGCCTTTCCCCTATTCCATCTCCAAGTTCCACTAGTGGCTCATTTCTCTCATCATCGTCTAACAGTCCTTATACTGATCCTATATCCAAGTCTTCTGGAGACTTCACTGTGGTGTGGAAGTTACCATAGACTTTCAGAGGGAGAAGGAAGCTGGGAGGCTGCCTTGTTCAATCTGTATCTGAAGAAGCCTCTTCTCCACAGCATGCCCAACAAATGCTCATGTGACCTCCAATTTAAGACTTCAAGTAAGGGGGAACATCCTTGTAAGGGGCAACCTATCTCACTTGTGCACATTTTTAACTAATAGGAATTTTTTCTTACTTCAATTTTAAATCAGTTTTTCTGAGATTTCTGTCATGTCTCCTAGTTGTGCCTTCTTTCTGTTGTTGAGTTGTTCCAGTCGTGTCTAAGTCTTTATGACTCCATTTAGGGTTTTTGTTGGTGGTAGTTGTTTTTTTGTTTTTGGCAAAGGTACTAGAGTGATTTGCACTTCCTTCTCCAGTTCATTTTATAATTGAAGAATTGAGGCAAAAAAGGTGAAGTGACTTGCCCACGGTCACACAGCACCTAAGGCCAGATTTGAACTCCTTGAAGAAGAGTCTTCCTGCTTCCTAGCCCAGTGCTCTATCCACTGAGCCACCACCTGCCACATTTGTATCTTTTAGTTACAAACAGGAAAAACTCTCTTCCATATGTTCTTCAAGCCCTTGAAGATCCTTGCCCTGTCATTAACTAAGCTGTGGTATCCTGGGCAAGGTGCTTCACTCTACAAATCCTGTTTCTCCACCTATAAAATAGGGCAATATGGTGTAGTACTAGACAAAGTACAGGTGACTTGAGTTTAAATCTCAGCTCTGCTGTTTAGTTGCTGAGTAATCTTTGGCAAGTAAGCTCTCCTTGCTCCCTCCCTTGCACCCCACAATCAACCCTTGCTCAACTGTTTTTGCCTGAAAATACTCCTAGTGTCAGCACTGCTTGATCAGAATTTTCAAGCTCTGAGCTGTACCAAAAGAAACTGTAGGGCAAAAAAGGCACTTCCTTCTTCTCAAAGGCCGATTTGTTCTATGCTGCTGAAATTAAGGACAAGATAGCCCTATAACACACCTAGCCTTGGCCCATCTCCAGCTGCTGCACTGGTACCTGGGCTTATAGTCCTGAGATGGGGACAACAGTGGTAGAACAGGACTAATTCTGAACGGAATTATATTTTTAATTGTTATTAGTCACTGAGAGACTCCGAGTCCTGGCTGTGACATTTTCTAGCTGGTTGATTCAAGGGAAATTAGTTGACTTCTCTCTACCTTAGCTACCTCATTTTTCAAAAGAGTATATAAGAATCACAGGCTTATTCTGAGGAAAGACTTTGTAAAGAGTGAAGTCAGTGGAGCTGTTCAGCCACCCTCTACTATTATGGATTCTTGGAGTGGAACGAGGGGAAGAAAAGTAGATTAACTTGCATAAAATCAGATGTAGATTGATAATCTAGACTGATAAATCTGGAATAATTTTCACAGGGTTTTATCATTCTCTTTATAAAAACAACCTAACATCTGTGCTAAGTTTTAAAAATGATCATCCAATATGAATGTGATGAAAGCAGCAGATACAACCAAGAGACTGTTTTTAAAAAAACTATATGAAATGCTGATAGCATATGTAAACTACCTTGCCATCAATCCTCTTTCTAATATACTTAGCTCTATAATATTTCTGCCATCTAAATTTTCTTTTCCATTCACAGGTCTTACTTAAGCCACTGCAGCCACATCCTAAATCATTTCCTGATTCCAGCCTCTCCCCTTTCCCATAACTTCACTCCATAGCTACCAAAACAACCTCCCTGCAGCACAGGTCTGACCACCTCACCTCCACCCCTATCCCCAGCTTGAAAACCTCCCATAGCTCCCTGAGGGTCCCAGCAAGATCTTGAGGACTTTCTGCAATCTGGTTTCTACTTTCTATTTTTGTATACTGCTCCACTTTGTAAACTCTATGTTCCAGGCAAATTAGACTACCAGTATTTCCCTGAATTCTTGTGTTTCATCATCTACCTAACATGTTTTTTGCCCATGAGATATGACACCCATGTCTGGAATTTACTAAGTCTTCATTTCTACCTCCCTTACTGTCTTTTTCTTCCTTCTTTCCTTCTTTCTTTTCTTCCTCCTTCCTTCCTTCCTTCCTTCCTTCTTTCCTTCCTTCCTTCCTCCCTTCCTTCCTCCCTTCCTTCCTTTCTTCCACACTTGATTAAATGTCATCTCTTTCATAAAATCTTCCCATATCAAACCAGCTGTCAGTACCCTTTCCCTTCCTTGTACTGCGCTTAATCATCCACTTGTGGCATCCTCTCCCACCCCCCAACAGAACGTAATGTCTAGCAGACCTATGCAGCCAGGTAATAAATGTTATTGAGTTTAATTGAACACACATACCAATGCAAAATCATCATTTAAAAGTGTGAATACGGGGCTATGGTTTTCACTTTATCCTGGATTTTTAGCTTATATCAACAATGGTGATTATTTTTTTGAAGGTTAACAATTCCATTAATTAACAATGAATTCCCAGGAAACATTAAGTTCGTAAAATCATAAAATTTTAGAGCTGGAAGGGACATTAAGGGTGATCTAGTCCAATCCTTTGTGCATATAGAGAAGCAAAGATTCAGTAAGGTGATTTTGATGACTAATGCTTAATCCTAGGGGGAGGGATCAGACCTGTGATTTCACTGGGATAGCAAACTCCCAGATGAAGAAATTGCTTCTACCTATTCAGGTCAGCCCTGTCTCTGAAACTCAGAGTCTTAGACGTTTGCCTAGAACAGAGTTTGCCTGAAACTTGGGATCACAAAACTTCTGAGTACTGCCTAAATGAGATTAAAATGCAAATGGGAATTGTTTAACAAAATAAATAAAAATATAATACAGCCTGGGGGCAACAGTCAGGACAATTAGGTGGCACATGATGGAGTGCAGGTCCAGGAGTCAGGACGTCTCATCTTCCTGAGTTCATATCTGGCCTTAGATACTCACTAGCTGTGTGACCTTGGGCAAGTCACTTAACCCTGTTTGCTTCAGTTTTCTCCTCTGTAAAATGATCTGGAGAAGGAAAGGGAACACTGGTACAATATCTTTGCCAAGAAAACCCAAAATGGGACCATACAGAGACAGACATGCCTGAAACAACTGAACAACAAAATATATACAGACATACTCACACAGACATGCCGAATCCCAGTAGGATTCTAATTCCCTGCTCCTTTCATTCAATTGGACATCTGTAAATAGTCTGTAAGATGGTGGCCCTGATCCTCACCCCTCTCTAACCTCTGAATCTATTATCCTCTAGGTGTGGACTATATATCATGCCAGAACCTAAGTGCTACTTGGTCTTTCCATCTGTCATGAACTGACCATGAACACGGATCTTCACCAATTAGAGCATGAGCTCCTCAAAAATGCCTCCATTTTCTTTTTTATATCCCTAACCCAGTACTTAATACATGTTTTTGCATTCTTTGTGGTCTGTGATAGAATTTAATTCACAAAAGTCTACTAGTCCCCTTCTTGTATCTTTATCAAGGATACCACTTGATATGTATAAAAGTTGTTTTCGTAAAAACTTTACAGACATGGGGAAAAGGAGTATGGATCAGAAGTGACTGATATTCTCTCTACTACACTTTTTTCTAGTGCATAGAACACACAATAAAGCACAACACCACCACCCTCCCTAAGAATTTGGTGTTCTCCTCTTTCAAACATCTTGAGAATTAATCTTATAACATTCTCAAAATTGTGTTGCTTCTAAAACAATCCTCATCTGTATATCCTTGGTTTTGTCCTGAATGAAACCATGTGGCTTTTGGGTTTCTTCACTATCCCATGAAATCCTGTTGTCAGAGGCTGATGCTAGAATCCCAGCACGATGAAGTTCCAGAACCACTGATGGAGAAGAGTTTGTGATAGAATTCGTGAGAAACCTTTTCTATTTGTTTCCTGTCTGTTATTCTTCGTATTTCTCTTAATGTTCTCTCTTATACTGCCTGGATCAAATATGAAATACTCTCTGGCTTGTAAAGCCTTTCACAACATTTTAAAAGCCTTCCTACCTTTCCAGGTATTTTAAACCTTACTCCCTACTCCTCATACCCCATGATTCAGTGACACTGGCCTCCTCCCTGCTCCTCACACAAAATTATCCCATCTCCCAACACTGGCTATCCTCCATACTTGGGATTCTGTCTCTCTTCTTCTCCGCCCCCTGGCTTCCCTTAAGTCTCACCTCAAATCCTATCTTTTTTGCGAAGCCTTTCCCTAGGGACTTCCCTCTGAGATCACCTCCAATTTTCTCTGGAAATATCTTTTGGGTACACAGTTTCCTTATTCTCTTCCATGAAGATGATGAGTTCTTTGAGGGTAGGGACCGCGTTTTTGCATTTCTCTGTATCTCCAGTGTTTGGCACACAGCAAACACTTTAGAAATGCATGCTGACTGACTTGCAATTTTATCCTTAAATGCTCTGAAGAACACCTACGCTTCTCCTCAACCTTCCTCTCCCTTCTAGCCCTTCTGTTCATGAGACAACAATGATCATAATATTTGCCCACCCTCCTTTATAATATTTTACTAAGAGTTGATATTGTTAATTGCTGTCCTTGGCCATGAGATAGCTCTACTTGGCAAAACAATCTAATGTTTTCAGACGAAGGCTGTTTCTGGGCTCTTTTGGTCTCGTTATGGCAACTGATTTAAAATGGCTAAATTCTAGGAAATAATGGGAGTCTACTTTTAAAAATCCATTTATCATTTTTTTTTTACTTTAACTGCTTGATTCAATCATTCAGGCTGTATGCCATATTGTTAGCTTTGGGTTTTTTTTATTGTTCCTTTTAATTTAGTATTGATTGTAATTTCTACATAAATACAACTGATTCAGAAATGGTTCTTGCACTGTTAACTCATCGTTTCATCTCTCTTAAAGTATGATGAATTGCATTATACATAATGAATTTCCTTTTTTATGATGCTATATGGCACTTATCCAGGATGGACCTCTCAACTCTTTTTTTCCTGACTCTCTTCTTGAATAAAGTGTGAGGAGCTTATATAGTCTAGAAGCCTTTGGCTTCTTTTGGTTTTTGGTCATGAACCATGTTTTCCAACATATTTTATGCCATCCCACCCTACGTGCAGGCAGCTAGATGGCACAGTGGATAAAACCTGAAGGAAGATTCTTCTTTGTGAATTCAAATCCAGACTCGGACACTTACTAGCCATGTGACCCTGGGCAAGTCATTTAACCCTGTTTGCCTCAGTTTCCTCCTTTGTAAATGAGCTGGAGAAGGAAATGGCAAACCCTTCTAGTATCTCTGCCAAGAAAACCTCAAATGGGGTCACAAAGAGTTGACTGAACAACAACAATAACCCTACATCCACCTTTGCATTTAAAGTTATTGAATATTAAAGTACATGTTCACTTAATTTGTAAGACAAGTCCTTCACAAAAGTATCTGCTTCTTCATTCTTTGAAACATATGTTAGCCTTAAAGCTTCAGTTACCTTCATGGTAGTCTTTCTGCAAATGTTTATCATGAGTATAGCAATACACTATGACTGAATGTCCCATGAAATAATGTTTTGTTGTTGTTGAAACATCATAAAACCAACCTGTTTATTTGCCCCCTTCCAAGAAGAACCAGGGAACATTCTTCACCTAGGTATTAATTAAATCCCTTTGCAGTATTGGTTTCTACAGGCTTCATTCACATTATTCTCTTTCTCATACAGTACATTCCAGCCAAACAGCCTTCCCTGATGTTACTCAAACTTGGAATTCCACCTACCACTTCTAGGTCTTTGTACAGCTATCTTTAATGCTTGGAATACATTCTCATTTCACCTCTGCCTCTTACAATCTCTATCTTGGCTTCCATCAAGGCTCAGCTCATGTGTAATTTTCTCTGATTCACTCCTTCCTCTATCCCCTCTTCACAGGGTAATATTTTAAGGGCATTTTAAGGTTATTAACAGTGTAATTTTAAGGACCCTAAAAGGTCATATGATCCAATACCCTCTATTTTTTTAACAGACGAAATTTAGAGAAGCCTTACCCATACTCACAAAACTAGTAAATGCAAGAAGTGCAGTCTTCTAGACTCCAGGTTCAAGTTCAGCCCTTTATCTCCTCTGCTGTCCTGTTTGTTAGTGTTCCCTTTCTCTTTGAGTAATCATATATGTATATATAAACACACATATTTGATTGTCTTAAAAGAGAGCACTAAAAGTATATATCATATGCACAAATAATGTATACACTCATATATAAAACATGCGTATGTGCTTTTCTGTATTTTTATAACATAATCCAGAAGACTAGAAGTAACTTAAGGACAGGAATTATTTCTTGTTTTCTCTGTCTCTCTAGGGTCCAAGACAGACCACTGTATTTAGAAGCCAAAATAAATGCTTGTAGGATTGGATTGGATTCCATTTCAATGCAGGATTCATTTATTGAGAAGACTATTGGGAATAAAACAAGGGACTTCTTAGAATTTCAAGAAAAAAAATTCAATCTCAAGAGATTTCACTCTCCCTAGTCTCAGAATGAATTGTAATGAATTAAGCAAAATTTAAATATAAATTTTCATTCTTCTATTGCAGAACAATAATTAGGTCTGTTTATGAATAAAGAGATGAAATATTACATTTATAGCTTGAAGCAACAAAAACAATACTATCATTTATTTGAACTTAAAAAAAATCCATCTCAGAGCCTTCATTAGCCACTCATTCCTGGACAGAGGAAAATTTACCCATAGGCTTAAAATATAATGTTAATTTTAATAAGGTGTTACAAGAGGAAAAAGTTATAATGACATAATTTTTTTAAAAGCTCTTCAATCTATCTTTAAGACAATGTAGTTAAAAATGCATTTGAAAGAGAACCCACAGGTGAATGGCAAATATAAATTCTTTTTTTTAAACAAACTCTACTTGAGATAGTAAAAATAACATGTGTGTATATACATATGTTTCATAATTTAATAACATGTGTGTATGTATGTTTCATAATTTAATGTGTGTATGTGCATATGTTTCATAATTTGTTTACCCAGAAAATAGATACCTAGAAAGGGTATCTTGACAATATTTATGTTCCCGTTCAATTTTCTGTGGCAACTTAGAATAAGAAAAATTTTTGTTGCTATTTTTAAATAAGAGGAGAAGGGTTGAAGATATAGGACTAATAGAAGGAATAAAATGACTCAGAGAGGCCTTTTCGAGATACAAACTGTGTGTCACATACAAAGTCTATCCATTGGCTGGAAATTTGAGCTTGACGGAAAAAAAAACCAAACCCACACTTCACATGTCCCTTGAGATGAAAAGACCCATTGATCTTGATGGAAAATATGACTAGACCTATATTATAGCATTCATCGCTTTTATGCACCATGAATGTGTAATCTTATCACCGTGAAGGTATGTTGATATAGATGGCTGTCACAAGAAGAAATCAGAGTGTTGGGAATAAGAAAGATTTTTCCTTTTCCTGACAAAAGCAAAAAACCACCAAAAAAAACCCCACCCCCAACCAAATAACATAAGAAACCATAATTCTGTGTTGAAAGGCATTTCAGTAGAATGAGGAACTTCTTGTCTCGTTTTCATCATATAATCAATTGCAGATACAACAATCAAATGGTGGGAAATGAATTCTTGAATTGATATGTCATGTATATTCTCCAATCAGGCCCTAAGTTTTTTCTGCATTTCATTTTTTATATTTCATATGCTGCTTCCCAATTTGTTCCTGAAAATCCTCTTTTCAATACCCTTTTTAAAAAATCACTTATATAAAAAGCTTTGAAGGAGAAAAAAAAACTTTAGGCTTTACAAACAGGTAATATTTTTTCAAAACTCTACCAATACTCTACCCAACATTCTACACCATTTCTGAGGGAAGAGGTCCCATGAAGACTCAGGGACTTATGAATCATAGTTTTAGGAGTCAAGCTCCTCCACAGGACCTTGGAACCCAAACTCCACGTTTGGGTCCAGCAGAGAGGACATGGGAAACAGAGGACTCTGGTTCAAATCCCACTTCTGATGCTTATTACTTGTGTGATGTTGGGTAAATCTTTTTTGACCTCCCGGGCCTAAGTTACCTCATCTGGAAGATGAGAGGGTTGGACACTGTGGCCTCCAAGATCCTTTTCATCTCTAGAGCTATGGTCCTAAAATCAAGTAACTCACCTAAAGTCATACAGGTAATAAACATCACAAGCAGTATTTGAACTTAATCAAGGTCCTCTGAGTAGAGTCAGTGGGTCATGAGAAAAACATCCCACAACACTATATGGCCAAAACCTCAGGAACTGACAAATATGACCATCAGTCTGACGCACTGAAAGTAACTGTCACTCACTCTACTAAATATCTTTTGTGGGAGACAAAAATCCACATTTTTTTTAAACTTCCTCTAGGCAGCTAGGTGGTGCAGCTGGACCCAGAGAAACGAAGCCTTCTCTTCCTAAATTTAAATCTGGCCTCAGACACTAACTAGCCAGTTGTGTGACCCTGGGCAAGTCACTTAACCCTGTTTGTCTCAGTTTGCTCATCTGTAAAGTGATCTAGAGAAGAAAGTAACAAACTACTCTAGTATCTTTGCCAAGAAAATGCCAAATGGGGTCACTAAGAGTCAGACACAACTGAAAAACTACTGAACAGCAAATCAAATGAGGGGAAAAACAGTAAAACCGATCTTTACTCTGAGCTCAAGAGAACTAAGCTAAGTATCTGTTAGAATGTTGTTGAAAATCTAGATCCGTGATTATATGGAAAATGTATTTTACACTTTGAGTTTTTCTCTCCAAATTGTTCAGACTTTCCAAATCAACTTTCAGCTGCTTTATGCAAAATTTAAAACAGAATAAATAACATTATAATTATGACAAATTCTTAATCTGTCATTTTTTTAGCAGTATATTAGAGCATTATTTTTTTTCCTGCTTTTTAGTCTCAATTTGATTCATTGAGAGGTCTTGCTCCTCAAACCCTGACCTAACTATTCCACTACAACAGGAGTTTTCTTAACCCTTTTTGTGCCATTGACCCCTTCTGGAAGTCTAGTGAACCTATGGACCGCTTCTTAGAATAATATTTTTAAGTGAATAAAATTTAATGTGTAGAATTATAAAAGAATACAATTTGAAATACAGTCATCATTTAAAAAAAAGTTTACTGGACCCCAGGTTAAAAATCTTGCACTATAGTAATAACCCCAAATTTTGCCTGGGACTCTTATGCTACATAATTGCTACTTATGGTACAGAAGTCAGTCCTTGATTATTTATGCTAATTAAAAGAGTTATTAAGTGAATAAAAATGTATAGTTTTCTTCTGAGTGTGTTTTTGAATTCACATTAAAATATAGGTGTTTGATAGTTTTGGAATAAAAAAAGACTTTAAAAAATTAGACTACACAGTGATAATCCACTCAAGAGGAACTGGAAGGTCGTCTTGCCTTATCTATCTCCTCATTCCTACACCAAGATCCATCCCTACTGCCCAGGCCTCTGTAGAAATGATCATAATTTATCAAGTTGAGTTTGCTGGAGGAAGGAGGAGGATCTACTCTCTAACCTTCATATGTGGTTCACACTTTCACTGGGATGGGGCAAATGATAAAGAGTTTGGTTTTTAACGAGGCTGTGGGCCAAGAATAAAAAAGCAAATGCATTTTTTTAATCATTTCCCTCTCTTCCCCAACAGAATTAAAGTCAATAAAAACATAAGGAGAGTTTATTTCTGTTGAGCTTTTTCATGGACTTTGTTCCTCTGTACAATGGTAAACCCTGAGCCAAATCTCTGAAATCCAGGTTATCACTATGGCATTGATAACTGATACAAGCTTTTGAGACACAGTACTACACAGGTATTAAATATGAGTTATTACCTTAGGTTTAATTAAAAGTCAAAAGACAGGCTGTCCTACTTAAAAAAAAAATCCTTGCAAGGTGTCTGGCTTCATGTGTCACTGTCATAACCCTAGCAGATTTTAATCTAGGCTTCACATAGCAGCCAAATGTATATTCCTAAAGTGTAGTTCTGACCCTATCACCCACTGACTCCTATGTGTGTCCTTTAAAGCCCTCGACAGTATGGCTGGGGCCCATCTCTTCAGGCTGTTGGCATATGGCTTCTATTTCTGGTACTGGTCAATTCAACAAAATTGATCCACTTGATGTTTTCTGCATGAAATATTCTCTTAAGTCCGAGAATTGGCAGAGATTGGGCATGTAACATCGAAGCCTAAAGACTTAATGACAGCAATAGTAGTCATACACTTTGATTTGACTGCAAATACATCTGAAATTCCAGAAGTATCTGTCTCATTTAAAGGAAAAAAGAATTGTCTATTTGTTCTGCTTAAATGAAAGAAAGACCAAAAGAAAAACCCACAATCAAGGAATCTATCTTCAAAGTTACCCTCAAGTTTCATTGCTGACCAAAGAGAATTTTCTAAAGAAATAGTCTTTCCACGTCATTCTCCTTTAAAAATATATTTATTTAGCGTTTTTTTAAGTGTGTAAAAATGCAGTGTTTAAAGACCTCAATCTGGCTCCAGCCTACCTTTCCTGTCTTATTGTATATTACACCCCTTCCCCAACTGTTGGGTCCATCCAAAAAAGGCCTCTAGTTTTTCTGGAGTGGTTTATCACCCATAATTTTTAGTGTGTTTGTTTTTTGTTACAGGACTATCAAACACACCTATATTTTAAGGCAAATTCAAAAACACAGAAGAAAATATAATTTTTTAAATTCATTTAACTCTATTCATTAGTCACATACAACACCACCCCATGTCCTTCTTCCATGACTTTGCATCGGCTGCCTGCTCTTTCATGCCTGGAATTCACTCCCTCACTTTTGCCTCTTAAAATCCCCAATCCCCTTCAAGACTCAGTGCAAGAACCCCCTCCCAACATGAAGCTCCTTTAATGATTTGCCTTCCCCACCAGCTGCTAGTGCCCTCTTGCTCAAAAAGAAGAGGCAGAGGGAAAAAAAATATCGAACAATTAAGAGCTACTTGGGACATGATAATTTTCTGCTGGAGAAACTGTTTAGCCAAAAGGACCACCTGGTTTCCTATGCTGTCTCTGCCTCCTCCCCCCTCTACCTTTTGCCTTTTTGTTTGTTATGTATACGTTCAGTAAAACACTTTCCTAGGAATCTCTGGTCTTCCCAAATGGAATACAAACTTTCCGAGGGCAACTTTCCCTCTTGCGCCATTAGCCCAGTCAATGCTTAATAAATAATAAGTCAACGATTAATAAAATCAATTGGCTGATTGGTGTCAAACACTATGTAGACTCCATAAAACACATGCATGCTGATTTCTGGTCACTAAATCCAAAGTCATTCACAGAGTCCTGTGCTCAGTCATGCCAACAGGCTACAGAAAGACAGACGGACAGACAGACAGACACGCACCCCTTACCAAATTATCTGACTGAGTTAGACAAGTAAATAGGAAATCAGCATTATAGAAACACTGACCCTTTTGAAGTTCACCAGAAGCCTGCCTACCACTCCAAATTACTTTCTCTCAGTATTTCAAGCAATTATCACCTTCTCCTAAATGTCTGGAGGGGGAGGGGTGTGAAAAGGGAAAGTGGGGAAGGCTGAATTAGAACTTCAGCTTTTGCATTCAGCAAAGCCCCAGCCTCCCGGGGAAAGGCAGAGAGGGGGAGGGGGCAGAGATGGTGAAGGAAGCCAGGTGGTCCTTTTTGCTAAACAGTTTGTCAAGCAGAAAATTAGCATGTCCCAAACAGCTCTTAATTGTTCAATATTTTTCCCTCTGCTGCTTTTCACACAGCCTCAAAGGTCAATACATATTATAATGATTTTTTGAAGGGGCACCTTTTCATTTTATAAATTCTCACCTCTTCCCCCTTTGCAGAATACTTCTCCCCTCTTAAATGGAATTGTCCACACATGTTGATGGGGGCCCCCTCACTCTTGTCTAGTTAAGTTTTACTTCACCTCAATAAGAGTGGCTCCCAGAACAGAAGTCTCCTTTAGGGGTTCCCTGGCTGCTCAAGGTTACATTCCTGAGATCATGGAATTATAGTAACTCGAGAGCCAGGGGGGTCTTACAAGGCCATCTAAGTCACCACCTTGTTCTAGAAATGGAGACCCAGAGGATTTAAGTGATGTGCCCAAAGTCACACATAGTTTACAAACCCACAACCAGCTTCCAAATCCACCTCCAATCAAGCCAGACAGGACTTCTCCCAATAGAAAAGCAAGGATATATTGGAATTTTGTGAGCTCTCTTGCAGTCAGTGATTAATCAGCACAATGCCTAGAACATAACACTGTTGTTGGGTCCAGGTTTTCTTGGCAAAGATACTGGTGTGATTTGCCATTTCCTTCTCCGGCTCATTTTACAGATGAGAAAGCTGAGGCAAACAGGATTAAGTGACTTGCCCAGGGTCACACAGCTAGTTACATATCTGAGACCAGATTTGAACTCGGTCTTCCTAACTGCAGGACTGGTGTTCATCCACTGGGCCACCTAGTCGCCCAGCACATAGTAGGTGCTTAATAAATTTATCTTGACTCCTTGATTCTATAGTTCTCACTCACACACAGATCACCCCGCTCACAAGCTCTCTCTCCACCCAAACTTCTACCAAACCAAACTTCCAATTTAGTGCTAAGCTCTCCAAAGTTCCCTTACCAGCTCTTCCAAGCCAAGCCAGCACTAGGGTGACGGGGCCCCTGAAATCTGCTTACAGCTCTGATTTAGTAATTAGGATCCCAAGACCATTGATCTACAGCTAGAAGGAAACTTCAGAGTCACCGAATCCCACCCTCTCCTTGTGCCTAGAAAGTAGTATGTGACAGGAGAAAAGGTGAGGATGAGATAGCGTTTATGTATCCTACAAGTTCTGCAAAGTGCTTTTTACTATGACCTTATTCTATCCTCACAACAATCCTGGGAGGTAAGAGCATTATTACCCTCATTTTACAAATGAGGAAACTTTGCCCAGGGTCAATTAGCATAGGAAACTTCATTTGAACTCAGCTCTTCCTCACTCTAGCCTTCCTAATGCCGAGACCCTTGTATAACTTGTATGTGTGTGTGAGCAGACCCACCTACAGAGGAGCGGTGTCTCGGTTCCTAAGACCATCGGAAATATGTGTTTGATATGTTGAAAATGAACCTATCACCCTCATCAATCCTCTTGTAGACTACTGAAATAATGCACTTGCCATCACTCTGGAAAATTAAGCAAGATGTCACCGGTCCTCTTGAAGAATGTAGAATGAACGACAATAAGGTGTCATTGTTTCTTTTGACCTCATACTGAATATTTCATACTCTATCCCCACATTTCTCTGAGAAGTGTTAGGTGCATCCTGTTTTATCTTTGACCTAGAATATTTAAGGACGATGTAGTCTAGTACATTCATTTTACAGATAAGGAAATTAAGAGGAAACCCAGAGAAGTGAGAGAATCATAGATTTCGACCTAGAGTTGTGAAAGGACCTCAGAGGCCATCTGATATATTTTTTCCACTTAGTATTTTTCCCAATTAAATGTAAAGATAGTTTTCAACATTCATTTTTGTAAAATTCTGAGTTCCAAATTGTTCTCCTTTCCCAAACCCTAAGCAATCCGATACATGATGCACGTGAATAATTACATTAAACATATTTCCACATGAGTCATGTTGTGAAAGAAGAATTAGAAAAGGGGGAAACCATCATAAAAGGGAAAAAAACCCAAACAAATGAAAAATGAAAATAGTATGCTTTGATCTGCATTCAGACTCCATAGTTCTTTCTTTGGATATGGACAGCATTTTCCATCATGAGTCTTGTGAAATTGTCTTGGATCATAGTATTGCTGAGAAGACATAAGTCTATCAAAGTTAGTCATCACACAGTGTTGCTGTTACTGTATACAATATTCTCCTGGTTCTGCTCACTCCACTCAGGATCAGTTCATGTAAGTCTTTCCAGATTTTTCTGAAATTTTCCTGCTCATCATTTCTCATAGAACAATAGTATGCCATCACATTCATATACCATAACTTGTTCAGTCATTCCCCAACAGAGGGTATCCCCTCAATTTCCAACTCTTTGCCCCCCCCACATAAAGAGCTGCTATAAATATTTTTTGTACATGTGAAGCCTTTTCCCTTTTTTATCATCCCTTTGGGACACAAATCTTGTGCTGGTATTGCTGGATCAAAGGGTATACACAGTTTGATTGTCCTTTGGGCATAGTTCCAAATTGTTCTCCAGATGATTGGATAAGTTCACAACTCCACCAATAGTGTATTAGTGTTCCAATCTTTCCACATCTTCTCCAGCATTTATCATTTTCCTTTTCTGTCATATTAGCCAATCTGATGGATGTGAAGTGGTACCTCAGAGCTGTTTTGATTTGCATTTCTCTAATCCAGTGGTTCTCAACCTTCTTAATGCTGCAACCCTTTAATACTCATATGTGAGCGTATATACATGTGAGCGGACAATGACACCAGATAGAGGAGCAGCGTCTCGGCTCCTAAGACCATGGGAAATATGTGTTTTCTGATGGTCCTAGGCAACCCCATTCAACCCGCAAAGGAGTCATGACCCACAGGTTGAGAATTGCTGCTAATCAATAGCGATTCAGAGCTGTTTTCATATGACTATAGATAGCTTTAATTTATTCATCTGAAAATTTAGATCATCTGACCTAACCTCATTTTGGAGATGAAGGAATCCAGGCCTTTAGTAAAGTTACTGGCCCAAGGTAATATAGTAAGTCAATACTAGAATGTGTTATCAACTGCCCGAAGTATTTTGGTTGTGCTTAAATTAAAACTTACATTTTAAGTACTGATCTCAAGCTTAAACTAGGAAAAATATAACCTGAAAAAGGTAACCTACTGATGAAATCCTACTTCAGTGGATAGTTCAGAATAGTGAAAGAAAAGTGACTTTGGAGTGAGAAGACAAGTGTGTTACAACTCCATTACTTAACTATCTGTGTTACTTTGGGCATATAATTAATCTCAGACCTTCCTTTTCTTCCTCTACAAAATGGAAGTAGCAATATTCACATTAGCAGCCTCATAAGAATGTTGCAGAGCTTAATGGACCCATTATGCACAGTGCATGGTAAAGCATTATTCAAAAAACATTAGTTGTTAATGGTAAGTTAACAAGCATTTAAGCACCTACTGTGTGCAGGACCTGTGCTAAGCAATGGAGATAACAAAGACAAAAAAAAAATTTAGTCCCTGATCTCAAGAAATTCACAATCTATTTCAGTATTTCAGTAACTAGCTTTCTACGAGTAGAATCCTTACAACCAAGTGATTTAAAAATGGGAGAGAATAAAAAAAATCAGTAGGATATGGGCAAAACTATGGCTCTGCCCACCCCCATCCTTATCCCTACTCCCCATTCTGTTGCCTTTAGCATAGTCCTTATCACCAGCTACTCATGAAGAGATGGGTGAAGGATCAGGAAAAAGGAGAGAAGGGAAAGCTTGATGAAAGTTTTATCTTAGGGTGGTGGTGTGATTCCCCAAAAGTGTCAAGATGGATTTATCCTTAAAAAGAATGAGAGCTGTAGTATGGCATCCCATCTCATCACACTTCAACTCAAGTACTGCCTAAATCCCTTTATGAGCTTCAAGACAGGACTTCTCAGGAACCCAGATAGATACTGCTAAGAAGAGTCAGGCAGTCCTACATTTTAGAATTTCATACATTCTTAGTGCTCATTTGGCTCTGCCATCCTAACTAATGCTGGAATGGCAGACACCAGGGTTCAGATTCTCCTGGGTATGATGGTCCTTCACCAAGCAACAAGATGTATGCTTGTAATCTAGACCAGCCCTTGTAATCGAGGGCTTAGAGATGGCCACTCTAGGTGGGAGCATAGTAAAGTCACATTCTATCTAGATCAAAGGATTCCCAGAAAGGGGGAACAAGTTCCAAGGCTTTCTGATTAGACATAGCAGGGTGCTCTGGTGTTCTTCCATAAAGGCTTCTCAACTTGGCTCAGGTGACGAGAGTATGTTACTGGGAGGTCTCAAAAGATCTAAAGGATGGTCTTTTTTATAGCCAAAAGGACTGTACAGTCCTAAACTAAACTAAACTAATAATAATAATAATAATAATAGCTAATAAGATCTTTCTCCTACTCCTTCCTTTTCCTCCTCCTCCTCCTCCTCCTCCTCTTCTTCTTCTTCTTCTTCTTCTCTTCTTCCTCCTCCTCCTCTTACAGTTGAGGAAAAAAATATTTAAAAGTGGGGAAGAATAAAAAAAATCAGTGGGATGTGGCTAAGACCAGGATTCTGCAGGTTCTGGATCCGGTCTTGGGCCACTACTATGTGGACTTCTTAGAAAATCACTAGCTATTCCACAATATCTTCTCTAACAGCCTGGTCCTTGAAATTTAGGTCATTAAACTTGCCTCTTAAATTAACAGCATTACATTTCCAGAAGGTCTTTTAAAATGAAGACTGGTTTTTATGTGTGGTTTATGGAGACCAGTCCTGCTGCTTTATTCAGCATCTTACAGGAAGGCTCTATTAATATTGATTGGTTTATCAGACTAGTCAACCAATGACAGATTAATAAAACCACAAACCTGGAATTTTAGTTCCCTGAGGACAAGGACTGTCTTTTTCCTTCTTTTGTATCCCCAGAGCTTAGCACTGTGCCTGACACATAGTAGGCACTTCACAAATGCCTATTGTGTTGTTGTTCAGTCATGTCTGACTCTTCCTGACCTCATTTGGGGTTTTCTTGGCAGAGATACTGGAGTGGTTTGCCATTTCCTTCTCCAGCTCATTTTACAGATGAGGAAACTGAGGCAGACAAGGTTAAGTGACTTGCCCAGGGTCATACAATTTATATCTGAGACCAGATTTGAACCCAGGAAGATGCATCTTCTTGACTCCAGGCCGGGCACTCTATTTACTGACCTACCTAGCTGACCTTGCATGATGTTGTTGTGTTGTGTTGCATTGTGTTGTGTTGTACAAGTCCCTCATTTTAAAGATGATAAAACTCATACAAGTTAAAGGACTTACTTAATATCACACAGTAGCAGAATTTGACTTAGGCCCCTCAGTCCAGTGATCTTTACACCATGATACTGCCTTCCAAGCTGTTACCATGCAAATCAAAGAACTAAGTACAGAAAGTAGGGGTCACAAGTCAGGTAAGTTTTAGTGGGGGAAGGCAGAAACAATCCTCGATGGAGTTCCCCAGGGAGGAATCCAATGCAGTGACAAAAAGATGGAAGAAAATCTCCTCCACCATTTTGATGAGGTTCACTTCTGCAGACAACATGTAGAATGGTCTGTTGGAAACCTGGGTGTGGGGAGATGGGGAGAGATGGCACAAAGGAAAAAAATCAAGTCAAGGAGCTGTTTTCCACCAGTGTTAGTGTCTACAGCTAGGCTTAGCAAAATCCTGTTTTTGCCATAGGTCAAAAGCCCCCTTAACTCCAATTCTTTATACAACAACTTTAAGTAATTGTGTCCAGACATCAAAACACAAGATGTTTAAAAAGCCCATTTTCAAATTTTTCAACAAGATCTCTCCTCGGTCTTCTTTAAAGTGGGCAGAAAACTAATGAAGAGGGGCAACAGCAGTGTTTGGGAGGTCCAGGATCATGAATAAACTGTGGGTACATGTGTCGAAAGGGAAGAAGAAACAGTGGGAGGAGAGAGTAGAGTGGTTCAAAACATGTGGCTGGTTTACCACTGGGCCACCCATTGTCACCATTTGCTTCGAATCCTCTTTTTAAGTAAAATAAAGCATAGATTTGAGCTGAAAGTTGGTTTTTCTGCTTTCAGCTGTAAGAGATTTAAGACCTGGGTGCGGGACTCATTAAAGACTGCTATGTGAAGACAAAGAATGTAAGGAAAACATCCAAAGAGTTTAAAGTAAGCTAGATTTTGAACAAATGCTCTACTGTAACGATTTCCTTTCCCATTCTATCCCCCTCCCTCACCTTTTTGTTTTAAGGTTTGTTACAGAGAAACTTTGTTAAAGGTTTCAACCATCAGAAAATATTTTATCTGATTTTTTTCCAAGTTAGAAAAAATGCATCCATTTAATCCAGCCCAATTCAATTCAACAATGACCAATCTACCATGCGCCAAGCTTTGTGCCAGGGGCTTCTGGGGTGGGGAACCTACAGCCTGGAGGTCACATGTGGTCCTACAGGTCCTCAAACGCAGCCCTTTGAATGAATTCAAACTTCACAGAACAAATTCTAAGGATTAGAAGAACGCATGTGGCCTCTAGGTCCTCATGTGCAGTCCTTTAACTCAATCCAAATTTCACAGAAAAAAAAATCCCCTTAATAAAAGGATTTGTTCTATAAAACTTGGACTCAGTCAAAAGTTTGCACCCAAAGACCTAGAAGACCACAGGCTGTAGGTTCCCCACCCCTGGGCTAGAGGATGCTAGGTGACATGAAGACAAAATTAAAACCAATCCTTGCTGTCAAGAAGCTTGAATTCTACTGGGGAAATGTAACAGGCAAATAGATACAGGATTATTTAAGGAGGGGAAGGCGTTCAGGAAAGACTTCCCATAGAACTGGGGGGTCTGAAAGTTGGAAGACAAAAGAGAATGCCTGCTAGGCATAAGAGATAGTCAGCCCATGCCAAAAGTATGGAAGTCAGGAATGGAGGGACAAGTTTAGCAAACATCAAGAGGTCTAGTTTTGCTGGAATACAAAGTGTGTGAACGGATGTCATGTGAAATAAGTCTGAAAAAATAGGCTGGTACTAGACTATGAAAGACTTTAACAGCTAGGCTGAGGAATTTACATTTTTCCCCCTAAAGGTACCAGGGAGGTGCTACAGATTCCTGAGTGGACGTAGTCAAATCTGGGTTTTAAGATGTTTATCATGGCAGTTGGGTGGAAGACAGATTAAAACTGGAAAGAATGGAAGAAGTTAGGAGGCTCTTTTAATAGTCCAGGCAAGATGTGGAGTTAAAGGGAGCAAATGCAAGATATACATACACTATTTTTGAATTTCGAATTTTGATTTTCAGGATTTAGAATGGACAAGACTTGGCAAGAAACAGGATAGAAGGCTTGGAGGAAAGGGCAGAGTCAAGATTGTCTCCAAGGTTATGAACCCGACTGGCTAGAAGGGTGGTGGTGTGCCTCAACAGAATTAGGAACATTTAGATTTAATGACCTTGCCTTTGAACTTGTTAAATTTAAGATACCTATGGGACATCGAGGTAGAGATGTAGAGCAAGCAGCTGGTGATAAGGAACTGTGGTTTATGGGAGAGATGAAAAAAGATGAAAGACTTTGACAGGTAGAGAGATAAGGAGGGAGGCTATGTCAGGCAGGGTCTTCATTAATAATTTCAGAAAATGTTTTCAAGTGTTCAAGGGAAAGAAGCTGCATCAGTCAGAGTGATATGCACCCCCTCTAAAGATGACTTCATTTAGTGAGCATCTTTCACAGTATCTTAGAAAACCTTTTCAGAGTTAAGAGGATCGGAGAGAAGAGGAGGAAAGATAGAGGGGACATATTTTCAGAGAATGGAACTACCAGGACAACGAAATGCCATTCCAAGAGGTAGGTATGCCAGGGAGGAGCCCCTCCCACCTGAAGGTAAGAAGAAAAAATGGGGAAAAAAAGAGAGGCCAATTCTAGGAAAGGGAAGGGGAGGGAAGGGAATGGAAGGGAAGGGAAGGGAAGGGAAGGGAAGGGAAGGGAAGGGAAGGGGAGGAAAGGGAAGGGACGG
>CM053601.1:36113858-36136255 GCA_028646575.1 Pseudocheirus occidentalis | reverse complement strand
AAAAAAAGATGAGGGTATCAAAGATAGTAAAAAGGCTACAATACCCTGTGTGCTTCCTCTTCCATCTTTCTTTCAAATTGCATTTCCTTTGACTTTAAAGTTTTGGATGAATAATTACAATAATTTAAAAAAAACAACCTTTAAAAATAAAATAAAAATGAAGGTAAAAAGGGCTTTAACATTAAATTTTTGAGAAAAGAAAGTTCTAAATGACTGCTTTTGATTGATGTTGAAGTTCAAGGACCACACATCTTTCTCAAAATTCAAGAACTGTTTTCATATTTTGAATTCCTGTATATGGTCTACTCTGCTGACAACTGACAGCTCCTTCTTCTCACTTTGCCATGATTACTTTGGTAAGAAAAAAATCCCCATTATATATGTTCACCTTTGGTGCTAGAAATTACAAGTTTATTCATAAAAAAATTTTAAAAAATGTTTTCTTTAAGAACCATCTATTTGCAGTCATACCAAATGCCCAAAGCAACATACTGGATCCATCCAACTATGAGCTTCAAAGCAAAAATGCTATATGTTCATTTTCTACACATATTAGAAAACAGATTCAACCTGTTTCAAAGTCTACATTTTTTTTAATCTTTTAAATTGAAATGAAATGAATTGACCACCTTCCTCACGAAGTGAAATTTTCTTTACTCCATGGTCCTGTTCATAAAGTTAACATGAATAAATGAAAAAGGAAAGGTATGAAAGTACAGATATTCTACTTCCAAGTTGTCAAAGGGTTCTTACCAGCCAAGAGGTGGGGTAATCTGTCCTACACCACTTGGAGACAGGGGATAAAAGGTAGGGATGTCAGGAGCTGGAGGATGTCTGGACATGCCTGTTAAGAAGAACAGAGGAGAGGTAAATTTTTAGCTTCAACAGGCCACTGGGCGAAGAGATGAATGAAAAAAGGAATAAAATGCCTTATGCTTTAATCAAGAGATGGAATCAAATTGTTTTTATTGTGGAAATTTGGAAGAAGTTGTAAGGACAGCACTTTGCAAATGACTGTATAAACATGAAGTACTCCTATTACTGTTACTATTATTATGCTTAGGATTGTTCTCACTTCAAAGGGATTTGAATTCTAGGGGAAAAAATAAAATTCATCTTGACTAACACATAATATATTTTAGTAATTCAGTTACAGCATTTACTTTTTTTGAGGAATCCACGAAAGCAGCAATGCACCTTTAAGTCAAACTCGTTAAGTCTAATTTTTAGAAAGATACTATTTATTCTACTTTATTTCCTTTTAGCTAAGCAAAAGCCTTGCGACTTTTCTAAAATGCAGCATGAAACAAAGGGGAATGATGGTACAGGCAAGGTAAATAGCCTTTCATGGAGTTACTGCAGGATTAGGTAGACGCTTACTTTTACCAATTTTTAACTGGCTCCCTCATGGATGAGATTTGGAAAATTTGCTACCAGAGGATCAGGGCTTAATTAGGAATCATCTTCAGTCTTATAATGGTCACATTTGATATGATTCATTGGGTTTCTCACTGTTACTTCATCTTCAGCTAAGCTCTGCCCAGCAAGTTGAGACCTCTGGGCTTCAAGGTCACCATGTCTCACATCAGTTGCATTTAACAGAAAGGCAACGTCCCACTAGAAATGTTCATCTTCCCAGACACAAAGTGCCCCTTAACTGTAAGTAGCACCTCAAGATTAGACCTAATCCTAGTCCCTGATGACTGTCCTTTGCTCATGTTTTACCTAAGACTGTCTATAAAAGGAAAAAAGGAGAGAGTCCTGTGAGCAAGTCTATGAAAAGCTGTCATTTAATATGTTTGGGAAAGTAGAGCCTAGGAGGGGAAAAGCTATTAAAGCTTCTTAACACATTAAATCAACCCCTTTAAAGGGCTATTTCAATATTTATACTCACATTCTGGAGGTGTGAAAACTAAAGAGACATACTCATGGGAGACTGAAATGGTACTAAGTGAACAGAGGACTGGTATGTGTGTGGTACAGATAGGTTGGGCATTATATCATGGACGGATGTGGTATCTACTTTCCATGCAGAATTCTGTTGAGTTCTATCTGGATGTTAGGAGATATCAAAAATCTTGAAATTGAAAACACATTGATAGCCAGCATTCATACGCCTCTTTAAGGTTTGAAAAGAGCTTTACATATATTACCTCACTTGTTCCTCACAACAACTCCATGAAGTAGGTGTCATTATTTGCTTCATTTTACAGATGAGGAAATTATGGCTGAGAGTGACTTGTCTAGGGTCACATAGTTAGTCAGTCTAAAGCAAGTCTTCCTGATTCCAAGCCCTAAACTCCTAGCCACTTGTTACAAAGAATAAAAAAGGGGAGAAGACTGATGGGAACAAGGAACAGCCAAGACTAAGATGGGCAGCTAGGTGGGTCAGTGAGTAGAGCACAGGGCTTATAGTCAAGAAGACCTGAGTTCAAATCCAGCATCAGACACTTACTAGCTGTGTGACCCTGTGCAAGTCATATAACTCTTGTTTCCTTCGGTTTCTTCATTTGTAAAATGAACTGGAGAAGGAAATGGCCAACCAGTCCAGTATCTTTGCCAAGAAAATCCCAAATGGGGTCATGAAGAGTTGGGCACAAATGAACACCAAAAGCACATGCTAGGCTTTAATAACTAAAAAGAAAAGAAAAATCTTACCCAGTTAAGCAACCTGTTGTTGTTCCAGTCATTTTCAATCATACCTAACTTTTGGTGACCCCATTTCGACTTTCCTAGCAAAGATATGGAGCGAGTTGCCATTTTCTTCTCCAAAGTAATCAAGACATGGGGACAAAGAGAAAGCCCCCTTCCTTTCTTTTAATAGATCAACTATCACATAAGATAGATCTTGTTCTCGCTCAGGGTCTGGTGGTATGGCTAGACAGTAGATCCTGTGGGAAAAAATCTCAATATTTTAATAGAACTCAAGATTACAGGGAGTCAGTCATACATTACTCCTCATAAAGAAGTTTCCTACTTCAGACTGAATCTTTGAATCCACTTATCCCCCATCTCTCTCTCTCTCTCTCTTTTTTTTTCTCTCTCTCTCTCTCACACACACACACACACACAATTAAAATGTAATCTCCTTGAGAGAAGGAATTGTTTCACCTTTGACTTTGTATCTACAGTCTGATACATACTAGGCACTTAATAGATGCAACACTGACTGACAGTTTACAAGTTCCCAAAGTTAACACAATCTAAACCTTTGTTAAGGCAGGAATAGACTACATTTAAAACGAAGCAGGTAATAAGTTTGTTATACTCTGTTCTTGTCTAAGCATATCATCACTAGCATTTAATAACAGCATTTATAGATACTAATATAAGTAATAGTATTTATAAAGTGCTTTAAGATTAAAAAAACATTATGTGTATGTTAACTCATTTGTTCCTCAAAACAACCCTGGGAGACAGGTGCTGTTTTACAGTTGAGAAAATGGAGGTAGAAGAAGGTTGTGTGACTTGCCCAGGGTCACACAGCTATTTATTGTTTAAGGCAAGATTTAAATTTTTCTTGATTTCCAAGTCTCTTTGTCCACCTATCAATGACAGTTCTGTTACCACATTTTGAGAAGGACATTGGTTAACTGGACTTGATCTCAAGGAGGGTGGTCATGCCAGTCAAAAACTGAGCTGAAGGACTTGTACATGTATATATCGCATGGCAAAGAGTAGATTTAAGAGGAAACTTTATAGTTCTCTGCAAATGTGTCTGCAAATATTTGAAAGACTGTCAAGTGAAAGATTAGCCTTGTTCTGTTTGACGCTAGAGGGAAGAGATAAGAATAATGGATGAATTTGAAGACTCAGATTTTAACTCGATGCAAGGAAAGTCTGCCTGATCTTAAGCTGCTCCCAAGTGAATGGGCTATCTCAGGAGAGACTGGGCTCCTTTTCACTAGAGGTGACCATTTCTCAAAGATGGTGTAGACCAGAGATTCTTAACTTTTTTTTTCAATCATGGACCCATTTTTCAATCCCTTCTCAGAATAATGATTTTAAAAGCAAAAAATAAAATAGGATCACAAAGGAAACCAGTTTTGTTGAAACAGAGATGTATTTTTTTTCTAATTCAAGTTCATGAACCCTCAATAGTCTATATATGGACCAATTTAAGAATTCCCTGTTGTAAAGAATTCCCTCTTCAAGTCTGCATTGAGCTAGAAGACCACAAAAGCCCCTTTTGATTCTGAGAGTCTATTGAAGAAGGTACATTGATAAATTCATCATGATAGCTAGTCCTTCCACTGATCTAGAATAATGGTGTCAAACTGAAATAGAAACGGGGCCATTAAACCACGTCTAAGGTTTTTGCAGGCTGCACAACAGTCTATAATATTTTTCATTTATTTTATTAAATATTTCCCAATTACATTTTCAGCTGATTCAGACTGCATTTAGAAATAAGGAGGCCACTTCACATCAGACACATTTGATCCGAAATTGACTCCTTCAGCAGAGGCAACTAGGTGATATGATGGGCAGAGTGCTGGACCTAGACTCAGAAAGATCTGAGTTCAAATCTTGCCTGGGACACTTCCTAGCTGTATGACCCTGGAGAAATCACACAATCTCTGTCTGCTTCCATTTCTTCACTGAAAAATGGACCTAAGAATACCACCTACTTCCCAGGGTTGTTATGAGAATCAACTGAAATTATATATGTGTGTGTATATATGTATATATTGAAAATAACCTTAAAGAACATGTTCCAGTGTTTCATCTAATTCTTTGACCATGTTCTATCAGCATAAACTAGGAAGACTGAATCTCACATTTACCATTGTCATCACAATTTGTAACAATATTAACAACACAAAAGACCATAGTTATCTTAGTGCTAGACCTGGAAGGAACGTCAGAAGTCATCTGGTCCAAATACTGAGATAATATTTTTAAAAAGTTTAGCAGAGCACCCAGCACGTAGTAGGTGCTTGTTTTCCTCCTCTGGCCAAACTGACCGGGAATTAAATGAGCTGAAAATAACCACGAAATCACGGATTACTCAAAGTTATGGCTATAGGAAACAAAGAGGGACAGGGAGGCTGTGGGAGTGAGGCTCAACTTAGCTTCCAGAGGAAATGGGAAAATATCGACAATTGACAATTGAAAATATTATTCAGGATGAGACACTGGGTTCTTGGTTCTGACTCATAAGCATGTGTGATGTTGTAGCTCCTGCCTTTAAACAGCCAAGGTCCTTTCAACAATGGCCAATGTTTGACTCTACAAAATCAGGACACAAAAGAATAAAAATCACAGTATTTCAGTACTCGTAGAGATTTATGGTTTTGTCAATGTGCCTGCTTCCTCCACTGAAATAGGTTAAAAGCTCTTCATGCTTTAATACAGCATCTTAACAAGTTTCTTGGTCCAAAAAGAAAGAAAAAAGCATCAGTTGCCAGAAATGAACCTTTCTGAACTTTACTAGACCGGTGCCCAGATGACTGATGAATAGCCTGTTAGCTAGGCTAGAGACTGGTGATGATACTTCATTGCCTTCACCTTTGAGAATCCAGGGTCACCTCTAAGCCAAGGGGAAGAGCAGAATCTTGGGATTAAAAAAAAATCACCATGAACTTAAAATAGGAGTATGATGGTATTTTTCTCAACCCTACTTGTTGCAGGGCTGTCCAATCCAGATAGGAAAGTAAATCCACTCTGGTAATCATCCACTGAGGACAAGGCAGGCTCATTTGTCTGTACAGAGATGCACACTGGCCACATTTAACCCATCAGGCTTTAAGTCCAAGAAACTGAGTTTTTTATGTGTTGAAAGTAGCCTTCAGTATGTCCTCACTTCTGTTCCTACAAAAATCCCCTTCCAAGTTTACTTTCACTGCCCTTCAAATGCTTTGGACTGTAGCCAAAGTGACCTTTGGTTCACTATTGCTCATGTGCAACAGTCCATCTCATTTCACCATCCTGTTGTATGGCATCTCTATCCCAATCTGAAATGCCCTCTCCTCTCATATCTGCCTAGTAGAATCCTTAGCTTTTTTCAAAGCTCAGCTCCAGTATTTTTCCCATAGAATACTCTTCTGATCCCGCTAGTGCCTCACCTGACCTTTGCCACTAAAATTCCTTTTGCTTTCTCTCAATAGAATATAAGGTCCTCAAAGGAAGGGACTGTTTTATTTTTATTTTTGTCTTTGTTAATAATCTGGGCCCTAGCATATAGCTAGGCACAGAATATGAATAAATGAATGAAAAGGCATTTAAGTCCTACTATGTGCAAAGCATATTCTAAATGCTAGAGATACCAAAAAAAACCTGAGTTAAAATGTCCCTGCTCCCAAGAAGCTTACATTTTAAGAGGGGTACACAAAACATATGTTAGACTTTGGCAGCAAGTCAGATGGAAGGATCTCACAGTCCTTAGGGTATAGAGGCAAAGAAGATGATTATGCATTTTCTTTAACATCATCTCCACTAAAACAAAACAAAACAAAAAATCAAACACAACCCACATTTATATCTGACACTGAACTGTTGGATAGTACCAAGGCCTTTGATAGTAAGAACTCTTCTCCCCTTCCTCATATCTCCAGTAGCTATACCAAAGAGTAATTAACAATCATATCATCAACTAAATAAGCCTTTGTTCAATTTAAGACTTCTTTTGGTGGGATCAATAAAAGATCTCCAACAAGGGAGTGTAAGGAGAGCCAAGGCAGGGTTTCAGTCCACATCCTGGAGCAGGAAAAAGCTATCGATTCTCTTCAGAAAAAGAGATGGAGGTCAAATGGACTCCAACAGTAACAAAATGGAGCTCATCATCTGTCATCTTAAATAAAATGTGGGCTCTCCTTTCAGCCACCTAAGCTTACAACCTCAGTCAATCATTCTCACTCAACTATTTTGTTCCACTGTGCCCTTGGATAAGTCTTCCATTTCTCTTGGTTTCCATTTCCTCATTTGTAAAATAAGTGACTTGGATTGGATGGCCTTCCAGTCTATGACTCTTCTTCTGACTCCTAACATTTCTTGGACCAGTCCCCCTTCTCATCCTGGTTTACACCATCACAACCTTAATTCAGATTTCATCACCTCTTAACTGGACTACTATAATAGTTTCCTAATGATTCTTTCTTCCTCCAGTCTCCCTTCTCTCTCCAATGCTTCCTTCACATAGTGATCGCAATAATATTCCTTATCAACCCACTACTGTATTCTCAATAGCAAATCTTAAACCTTATACCTTCTCCTTAAATCCTTAACCAAACCTTAAACCATCTCCTTAAATCTCCCATGACTTCACCTCCTTCAACCTTCTCAGCTGAGAATCTTGATTCAGTTTATAGAAAAAATTGAGAACATTCACTGAATATTCCTCTTCCTTCCCTCTTCCTCATCTCATCACTGAGGCACCTTCTGCCACTATCTCCTCTTACACCCCTGTCTTACATTAAGAGGTGGCCTTTCTGTATACCAAGGCTAATCCCTCTACCTGCACAAGTGATCTCATTCTATTGGTCATGTCTACTCTTACTCTAGTCTCTCCCTCTCTACTGGCTTATTCCCTACAGTTTACAAACATGCCCATTTCTCCCCTATCCCCAAAAGATCTTCACTTGTTCCTTCTGTCCAAGCTAACTATTGTTCTATATTGTTGCCTCAGACTGAGACCTCGGAAAGACCTTAACTTAAAAAGACCAAGGTCTCCCACTGCATCTGCGGCCCACTACAGTCATCCTGATCTATATTTGGCCATTGAACCCAGATGGCCCCAGAGGATAAAGTGAGGCTGGTGACTTTGCACAGCCCCGACTCACTTAAATCCACATGCATCACCCTCCTGATGTCATTGGTCCTCTTTGAGAATGAAGGACAAACAACAATAATGTTTCTAATGCATAGTTATGACCATTTTACTCTCTAGCTCAAAAATCTACAATTGCTTCCTGTTGCCTAGGTTAAAATACAACCTACTTATTCAAAATCTCCCAAAATTTGGTTCTAACCCATCTTTAGATTTTTATTCACATTACTTTCCTTCACATACTCTACAATCCAGCCAAAGTGGAATTCTCCAATCTTGTTCTAAACTTTCCTATCTCTATGAATTTGTATGGCTCACCTACCATACCTGGAGGGTATTTTCTTCTCTTCCTTCAAGGTTCAGCTCAGGTGGACTTCTTCCATAAAGTCCTTCCCGACTTTCCCCACAGAAAGAGTTCACTTCCCCCTTAAACGTCCCCATCACATCATCCCTTGTGTGTTGCACTCACCTATGCACAAGTAGAGTCCTATGTCTTACAGGTCACTTAAAGATAAGGTGTATGCTATTTTCATTTTTTAAATCCCATTGAACCTTGCACACATAGGTTAATAGACTTATACATATTATTCCCACTAGCTATTATACCATATCTTTCCTCCTCTTCACAGCTGAACTCCTTGAACACTGAGTGCCTTCACCTTCCTTTCCTTCATATCCACTTCTAAACTCTGCAACCTGGCTTCCAACCTTATCATTCAAATGAAACTGCCTTTTCCAACATGACCAATTAATTTTCTCTTGATTTCCAAATTTCTTACCTTCCCTGTCTTCTAATACTTTACTCCATGTACTCAATGATACAAAGGCATGCCTTGCTGCATGTCATACAAGACACTCCATCTCTTGACTCTGGGCATTTTCCCTGGTTCTCCCATGTGCCTAGAGTGCTTTCCTTTCTCACTTGTGCCCCTTGGTTTCCTGAAATCGCACCTAAAATCCTGCCTTAGGCAAGAACCTTTTTGTACTCTACTAGAAATTCTAGTTCCTTCCCTCTGAGGTCATTTCCAATTTATCCTGTATATAATTTGTACACAGGTATTTGCTGTCTTCTCCATTAGACTGAGATCCTTTAGGGTAGGGACTAGATTTGAATTTCTTTGTATCCCCACAGTATCTAATACAAAGTAAGTGTTTAATAAATGCTTGCTAACTTGACTTGAAATCTTCTTCTCAAGCCTTTTCCCAAGGTTATTGGTTTCTTCTTCAACTCAGTTGGATAACCTTTTTCTCTTGGATATTTTCTTTTCTCTAGGTTTTTCTGACATTGCTCTCTTCTAGTTTTCCTTCTACCCCCTCCTCAATCTCTTTTCCTGGATCTTCATCTATGTCATGCTCACTAATTGTGGGTGTCCCCCACAAGCTCTTAACTGGAACCTTTTCTCTCTCCCTTCTATAATATCTCACTTGGTGACAACAGCACCCACAGGTTCACTCATCATTTCTATGCAAATTCTCACATTTACATATCCATTCCTAATATTTCTCCTGAGCTCCCACCTTGCATCACCAATTATCTTTTGGATGCTTCACAGGCATCTCAAACTCAAAATGTCCAAAACAAAACTTGTTACCTATTCCTCAAAACCCTACTATCTTTCCCAAGATACCCCACCATCCTTCCGATCACCCACAATCTCAAATTTTGGGTCATCCTCAACTTCACTCACATTTATTGTCTGTTGCTAATCTTGCCATTTCTACTTTTGCTAACAACTCTCATATACATCCTCTCCCTTTTCTCCATTTACATGACCACCACCCGTACTACAGTAAAAATGTACCAACTCTTTCCTGGATAATTACATTAGCTTCCTAATTTGTCGTACCCCATTCCAATCCATTTTCCACTAAACCACCAAAGTGATTTTTACTGCCCCCTTCCTCAATAAACTTCCCTATTACCTCCAGGATCAAATATAAATCCCTCTATTTGCCATTTATAGCTCTTTCCAGCTTGGGTCCTTCCTCCTTTTCGAGCATTACACTTTATTCCTGTCCACAATCTTGCTACACTGCTATTCCTCAAACACGACACTCCATCTCTCACCTGCATGCCTGGGAATGTTCTCCACACTTTCTTGGTTTCCTTAAAGAGTTAGACTCAAATTCCACAGCACCCTCAGAAGCCTTTTCCTGGTTTCCCTAACTGTTGTCTCCTCTATTAGAATGTGAGATCCTTTAAAGTGAGGAATGTTTCGCTTAGCAAACCCTTCATAAAGGCTTGTTGACTGACAGCCTCACTGACTTGTTAACATCAACATAAGGCTGTATCAGCTAGGGCTAACACACCACTCACTGGATGGCTGTCCATATAGAGTTTACTTTTGAGCATTATATAAAGAAATTGTATTATTATATTACATTAAGTTCCTGTATATTTATGTATAATAAAATGCACATTATATTACATTGCATTATATTATGTTATGTTATATTAAGGACATTTACACAAAATTCTATCAAAGCCCTGGCTGAGAAATTCAGGTTGATTTTTTAACATAAGAAAATAGTGTTACTAGGGTGGCTAGGTGGTGCAGTGAATAGAGCACCATTCCTGAAGTCAGGAGGACCTGAGTTCAAATGTGGCCTCAGACTCTCAATACAAAAAAACTAGCTGTGTGACCTTGGGCAAGTCACTTAACCCCAATTGCCCTACTTTCCTCCCTCCAAAAAGGAAAAAAAAAAGCATTACTGATCGCATGCTGCCTTGGGGAGGATGAAGGGAATGGAGGAAGAGAAAATTTAAAATTCAAAAGCTTGTGGAGCTGAATGTTGTGAACTAAAAGTGAATAAATACATTTTTAAAAATTAAAAAAAATAGCAGTCGTAATGCAATCAGAGGCACCATAGATAGAGAACTAACCTCTGGGTTGGCAAAACCTAGGTTCAAATCTTGCCTCTTGGCCACCTATAGTCTCTTAGACCTAAGTTGTAGAGCACAGGTTGATCTGCTTTGGTAGAGGCAGATTGTTATAGCAATAAAATCACAGATCCGGTAAAAAAAAAAAAAGCAACATATAGGAAGAAAGATGTTCCTTTTACACAATGATCATTTCAGTTAATAACATGAACATTTATGTGATTTTGTATAAAGTATGTTTCTTTGAAGACACTTGAAATCCTTTTTTTTCTATTTAAAGCCTTCACTAATTTAACCTAGGGGTATAGGGATGGACAGTCTAAATGAGTGAAAATGCAGGATTCTAGACTACCGTTAATGATACCAGTTGACTCCATTTATTACTTTAAGGCCTGAAAAGCACTTTCCATCCAGTTTTACAGGTATCCTCACAGCAACCCTGTGAGATAAGTAACTATAGGTATTATGAATCCCATTCTGCAAATGAGAGCTGAAGCTCAAAACTGGAAATGTTGGTTGGCTAAGATTGTACAAGTTGGGCCTGTATTTTATGCTATAGGCAGCAGGAACCCTCTAGTAGGGATGGGGAACCTGTGCCCTCAAGACCACATGTGGTCTTCTAGGTCCTTGAGTGCAGCCTTTTGACTGAGTCCAACTTTTCCAGGACAAATCCTTTTATTAAGGGGAATTGTTCCAGGAAGGTTGGATTCAGTCAAAGGGTTGTAGTTGAGGACCTAGAGTGCCACAGGTTTCTTATCCCTGTAGAATTTTTGAGCAAGATATAATCAAAGCTGGGTATTATAAATTTTATTGGAGCAACTGTGTGGAGGATGGATTAGAGAGGAGGAAGGAGACAGTATTTAGCCCAGTTCTTGGCACACAGTCAGTGCTTAATAAATGCTTGCTGGTTGACTGAGTAGACTCTACTTAGTAGAGGTAGAGGAAGGAGTAAGGAGGCTATTACAACAATCCAAATGAGAAGTTTGATTAAGACCCGAACTAGGCTGGTGAGAAATGTGTCTATAAGAGGTAGAATGGGAAGAGTTGAAGGTAACCATGGTTCTGAGAAGTTGGAATAATGGTGGCACTGTCTACTAAAAGAGGGAAATTAGAATGAGGGACTAATTTAAGGATGAATGATGATGACTTTCATTTTGATCATGTTGACTTTATTGTTGCTTGTTCTTTGTTCTCAAAGAGGATCATAGCATAAGGAAAGTGATGATGCCATGATGTGCAAGTGAATTGGATTTAAGTGAGGCAGAGCTGTGCAAAGTCACCAGCCTCACTTTCTTCTCCAGAGCCATCTGGGTCCAGCAACAATATATAGATTAGGATGACTGGAGATGGCCTCCATGTAGAGTTTGGGGTACTGGCCAGACATACAGGTGGAAATATCCAGTGGACGTTAAGTGTCTGCCAGTTTTATTGACATAGAAGGCTCTCCAATAAAGAAATCCCAGTGAAGATTGGCAACTCTTCTGAAAGTTACAGTCTTGGAGAATTTCCTGAGGGAGTGAGAGGTTAAGTGATCTACCCAGGGTCACACAGCTATCCACTGTGTTAGACCCTTGGACTTCATGGCTCAAAGAGAAGCTCCCTATCCACTGTTCCACCTATCCATTGCTTACCACTCATGTCTCCTGAGATTTCATAGGCTGAAATTAACTAATCAAAATTTTAATAGTTGCTAATCAAGTTTATTATTTGTATTTGTGTTCAACATTAAGTTAATAATAAACCATTTTTTAAAAAGAGATCATTGTTTACCTTCAAGATGTATTTCAGGATGTTAGGACCATTTATGTTTTGAAAAACAATTACATGTTAAAATCTTTAAAAACAAATGTGCTCACTCTTCTAAGTTCCCCAAAACGTCATTCATACTTTCAATCTGTTTAACTTGTTTAATTTTGTTTTGACACTTAAAGCTCTCTACAACTTGGTCCCATCTCATCTTTCCAGCCTCCTAATGTATCACTCCCCTCCACTCTCTCTCAGGTCCAGCCTCATGAAATTTCTGGTTGTTTGTTCCAATAGACATACCATCTCCTGGCTCCATACCTGTCCATAATGTCTCGAATGATCTTCCTTCTCCCTTTCACCTCTTGCAATTTCTGACTTCCTTCAAGACTCAGCTTGACATGACCTTATGAAGGATACCTTTCTTATTCTCCCTTAAATGATAGTGCTTTCACCTCCAAGGTTACTTAGAATCTGCTTTGTACATATCTGCACATAACTAATTCTGAGCATTTTGTTTTCCTGGGAGAATATAAACTTCTAGGGAAGGAATGTAATCAGCTTGCATTTATTAAGGATCTCCTATATGCCAAGCACTGTGCTAGGTGTTAGTGATACTAATGCAATGAATGAAATTCTTTTCTTGCAAGAAGCTTACAAACTAAAAAAAAAATACTCGATTTGTTAATTTGCATAGCTAATGCTTTCTCAAAAATAATTCAAAGATAAGCTTCAGTATAGGAAATCTTTGGAAATTTAGTCTCTAAAATAATAGAATTCTTTTTAACATAATTAAAAAACTTATATATAAAAAAGCATACTTGTACTCGAAAGGTTGGGAATGATTGCTCTAGACGAGAGTTCCAGCATAATCATGAAACCTGAAATTCATCTAACAAACGTGTCATGGCTATATATATATATATGCATGTATATACATAGGTATATATATGTGTATATATATGTATGTATGTATATACATAGGTGTATATATATATATATATATATATATATATATATACACACACACACACACATATGTACACCCATTTTTTAAAGGGGAACATAGCCCAAGAAAGGATAAGTAACTTGTTGGTAATAATAATAAAGTGCCATTAGATAATCCAGACTAAAATTTAGGTGATTCTTTTTCTTCTGGGTTCTACTCTCCAGATTAATTTGCCCCAACTATGGGCAGTAGAATTATTACAAGAGATTCTTAAGTTCATATATACTCTAAGCATGATTCACTTTTATCTTTCATTTCAACTGCTGTCAGGGAGAGGAGTTAAATGGAATGCCATTTAAATATGTCTCTCTCTATCACACACACACACACACACACACACACACACACACAAATTAGCATCCACATATCCGAGAAGTTGGGAATCATTGTTCTAGCAGAACTTCTCAAGATGTGATCTAGAGATACCCACTGGCGGGTGTCAATTGGTCAAAATTATTTAATACTAAGATATTTTAATTTCAAATGTGGAAAATAAAGGTTTCAATAGATTGTGAGCTCCTTGAGGGCAAGAGCTATCTTTTGCCTTTTTTTAATGCCCAGTACTTAGCACAGTCTCTGATACATAGCAGGCACTTAATAAATGTTTATTGACCGATTGATTATAACCCCATATAAACAAAACCTCTTTGGAGTGGTGGTCTTCAATAATTTTTAAAGGTGCAAAGGAGTTTAGAGACCCAAAAGTTTGAGAGCTTTAGATTAAAGTCATAGAAAACATGGCTGGGGTGGCTAGGTGGTGCAGCCCTGTAGTCAGGAGGACCTGAGTTCAAATATGACCTCAGACACCTGACACACTTACTAGCCATGTGACCTTGGGCAAGTCACTTAACCCCAACTGCCCTCCAAAAAGCAAAAATAGAAAAAAGAAAACAAGGCTGTATTCTTGCCATTAGGAAAAGAAATTTAACATAACACACAGTATTTAATATATAGGCTTTCTTGAGATAAATTTTTGCTATATATTCTGAATTCTCCCCTATGTTCTACTGTGCACATGACATGGTTTTTTCTGTTCTTATTTTATGTATAAGTTTAATATTTAAGTTTATAATGCTTCTCTTTCTTTTTCTATTATGTATTTTATTTTATTTAGTTTTTCCTATTTTAGTATTTGTCTAAAATAAAAAAAAATTCAAAAACAAGATCTGACCTTTAAATATGTGGATTCTTGTGCTGGGATGAGTTTAGCTCAAGGGTCATTTCCTTGGGATTTAGGTATCTGTTTCTTACAGGATCTCTGTCCCCAAACCCTATTACTTCAAATACATTAGCTACTCAGATAAATAGACATCTCAAATGTCAAAGTGAATAATAAGCAGATGATAGGTATAAAACAAGGGAATTTTAAAAATCTTCCCAAAATTGACCATAGTAGTAAAATTCATTAAATTGAAAGATACAGGTTGGGTTCAAAGATTTGGAAGGCAGATAATCTAAGGGATGTCTATATTCCCTTCTACTTCTCACAATCCTTCATTCTGGCTCCATAAAAAAGTCAGTGGTATGTTAATGAAATATTTATCAAAGAATATAAAAGGGAAAGAGTTTCCATTGTAACTATACTCTCAGGCCAGTAATGATAAATTCATTTTAAAAAGGCACTTCACAAACACAGAATCAAAACAAAAACTCAGGGGCGGTTAGATGGCGCAGTGAATAGAGAACTGGCCCTGGAGTCAGGAGGACCTGAGTTCAAATCCGGATTCAGACACTTAACACAAAAAATAGCTATGTGACCTTGGGCAAGGCACTTAACCCCAGTTGCCCTCCAAAAAAAAAAGGAAAAAAAAAGCTCAAATTGTGCACCAAATAGAAATCATTTGGCAGTAAATGGTGCTTCTCTCCAAGAAGCAAAAATAAGTTATCAGTCAGAATTCAAGGATAATGGTGACGATGGAATAATACTTTCTTTGTGTTCTCATCTGATCCTCAGGACAACCCTGGGGAGCAGGTGCTGTTATAACCCCCATTTTATGGAAAAGGAAAACAGTCATTATCAAAAGAGAGTTTTTATCCAATGAGGTTGAATGCCTCCTTTGATACTGCCACAACTATTTAATTGTTTCATTAAAGATTAATTAAACATTACTTAATTAAAAAGATATGAACCAGCCAATATTTCATTGGTCAAGGGAACTCCTATGCATGGAAACTTCCTCTACCAATACAAATCAATTCTAAAATTTATATTCTTAGGGAGTCGCCTGAGAGAGATAATAACTAACTCTTCTTTGGTACTTTTTGACTCTGAGGTCAGATCTGTCTACTATTTCCACATTGAGAAATTGCCTTAAACAAAAGCAAAATTAAAAACCAGATCAAGTTCTGTCTTTTTAAGTTGGGTTAATATGATTAGCCTCCTTAGTCTAAGAAAGTGATTTACATAAGGTATATATCCTGTGTTTTACTTTGTGTCTTATTTTGAGATTACATGATTTTCTGGGGGCATTATCACTTCCCACCAGGTTTCAGTTTGGTTGAAGCTAGAGAGGCATTAAAAGCTATCCAGTCAATTTGTGATTACTCATTCTGAAGGGAGGTAGTGAAAACCTGAATAACTTAAAAAATAGAAATATAAAAAACCCCTTAATTTTAGCAGGCATTCTCAATCTTTCCCTTTTTTTCTATTAAGTTTTAGAAATGATATTATTATATCACAGCCTCCAGTGAAGTCTTTTGCCTCTCCAATACCCCACTGGGGCTAAGAAGTCACCCTGGGCTCTTGGAGCCGGTGCAAACTCTGGTAGACTCTCCTAAGCTGGAAAGACTCTAAGGGTAGACCTAGCAAAGAATGGAAGTTTTGGCTATTTGTTCATACATGTAAATGTTGATAGATAGAATGTAAGCTTATTGAGTGCAGGAACTGTTTTATTTTTGTCTTGGTATGTGGGTTTTTGGCACAAAGAAGGTGTTGAACAAATGCTCATTGATTATTTGATTACTTGTTTTAAGAGGACAAGTCAGGTGAAATTCAAAAAGGTTCATCACCAATTGGTTTTGAGGAAGACTGTGGGGGGGGGGGACAGTGGGGTTTTTTTCTGGCCACAGAAACTTTCAAAGATTGCTGATCAGGTTTTAGTGGATTAATTTGAGTTAGTGGAAGGGGTAGTAACCACATTGATAAAACCACAGATCCTTGAAGTGCTGAATTAAGTATTTTAAAGTAAAAACTAGTAGTAAGTTGCCAAATCCATTGGTCCTTCCTTTCCTGTTCCATCTACCTTTTCTTGAAAAATATGTTGACTATATAAGAGAGTCTGAGTGTCTATAAACAAAGTACCAAACAAAGTGTCATGAAGAATCTGGTTATAGTTTCAACCATTTGTCATGTATGCTTTATGGAGGATATGTGTTTCAGTCAGGTGGCTGAAGCAATGAACTCTGAGATCCTTTCCAGTTTTGGGATTTGGTAACTCAAGGATTCTATAAAAGATGGTAACAATCTTGGATGGAGATGTCACTACAATTCTGCCCTTTAAAAAATTAAAGGTGATGTGAAGGAGGCATTGACAAACTAGTAGTTACAATAGATTTATACTGAGAAAAGGTATATATTTGCTAGAATGCTATCCAGGATCAGGGGTCAGGGAAGAGAGGGGTGTAGTGTGCCCATGGAGGAGACATATTCTCTCTTCACAATTAACTGGCCTATAGGGAAGATGAAACCAGCAACACTGCCCTCATTAGCACCATGCTCTAGCCAACTGAGCTAACCAACATGTTAATTAGTAAAGAAATACCCAAAAGGCAGGCAGCTGGAGAAAGGAAGAACAGAAGCAAAAGGCCTAAATAATAAGTCCTTGAATAATTCAGTGTTGTCTGTACATACCATAATACCACACTGGAAACTACTTTTCAAATGGGTGGGGATCTGTACACTAAGAGGGAATTAAAGAACCCTAGAATCATGTTGTTGTAGTTATTATTATAACGAATAGTTTCACCAATAACGATGATTTAAGGGTTTTATAGTAGGGACAATTACCAATAATGTTAGTGATATTTATAAAGGGCTTTAAATGACTGTTACAATATTTAAATTATCATCATAATAGAAAACAAGGTGGGAAGTACAAGGTTGAGTAGAAAGTGTTTTCTTTTCTTGGTCTAGATGTATGAATTCATTGGGTACGCAGGGGTGGGGAACCTGTGGCCTTGAGGCCACATGCAGCCTTCTATGTCCTTGGGTTCAGCCTTTTGACCGAGTCCAAGTTTTATAGAACAAATCCTTTTATTATGGGGATTTGTTCTGTGAAGTTTGGATTCAGTCAAAGGGCCACACTTGAGGACCTAGAGGCTCATATATGTCCTCAAGCCCACAGGTTCCTCATCCCTTGTCTAGATATATGAATTCACTGAGTAGAGGGTAATCCCAGTGAGGACTCTCCTTCTATCAATGCAAATCTAGAACTTAGAGTTTTAGGGCAGGGATTCTTAACCTAAATCTGTATACTTGTGTGTTTTTAAAAAATTAAATATTTTGATACCTGCACTTCAATATAATTGTCTGTCTTTGTAATTCTATGTATTTTATGTCATGCATTAAAAAAACAACTTTATTCTGAGAAGAGGTCCATAGGCTTCCCAAACTTCCAAATGGATCCACAACACACTAAAAGGTTAAGACCCCTCATCTTGGAGAGCTGCCTAGGACACTGAGACAAAAAATGATTTGCCCAGTGTCACATAATTTGTTTGAGCCAGTGGTTAAGACCTGAACTGAGAGGTCTTCTTGACTATAAAGTCTGTTTTCTATCCACTGTGCTAACTGCCTCTCAGATTCAGGATCTAACAATAATAATGATAAATTTATATAGAATTTATATATATTTAAGTTTTTCAAAACATGACAAATACTGTCTCATTTGATCTGCACCACAATCCTGGGAGATAGATACTTTTATTATTCCCATTCTACAAGTGAGGAAACTGAGGTTGAAGAGAGGTTAAGTGATTTACCCAGGGTCATACAGCCAGTAACTGTCTGAGGCAGAATGTGAACTCAGAACTTCCTGACTCCACTATATCTACCTAGCCGCTTCTAACAATAATTCACATTTTTCTAGAGTGAGGGCAGTAGTAGTAGATGGGAAAAGAGCAAATGTGAATAACACAGGTGACCATTAGACACAAACTCATTGTTTTGAAGATGCTTATGATTGCCATATAATTTTAGAGCCTGTCAGCACTAGGAGAAAAACAAATAAACAAACAAAAAGACTAGGGGTGAGGAATTAAACCAAGGAGACTATTATAACCCTTGTTATCCATCACAAACAGATGGTAAAAAGAGGAGCTCAAACATTCTTTAAATGTCACATGGAATTATAAAATTTTGGAGTGGAAAAGGACCTTAGAATTATTCCTATTCTTCCCAACCCATTTTCTAGATGAGGAAGCTGAGTCTTAGACACGTTGATTGATTTGGTTGAGCTCACACAGCTAATTAGAGGTAGATCCAATACTGGAACCTCCTGATAGCGCAGAGGTCTTCCCCCTAAAACCACACCATCAAATTTTCTAGGTTTTCCATTTTAATTAAGGACAAGGATTGAAACCAGCCAGAGTTCCTAACAAAGGAAAGTCTAACACGTACACTCTGAGATTCCATCCTTAGAATGGCACGAACCCATTCAATCAGGTTTGTTTCCACTCCTGGAAGAGCAAGAGAAGGTTAGAATTAAGAGTAAAACCCAGGCATTTAGATGTATTGACTTTGTATAGTTCTGTAAGAACCCTTACATGGGCACCTCCCTGTTTAGAGCACAGGAAAACACAGGAAAGCCTGGAGAGAAGGAAACCTCTAAACTTTCAGGAAATTTCATTCAAAAAACATTCTGCCTCCCTGCTGAGACAACCTGAAGAACAGAGCTGATGCCCGCTATTTGCTCTAATCAAAGAACTGAGATCTTGACTTCATTTATCTTACAGTATTTTGCTATATGTTAGTAGAAATGCAGTTAGACATCAATTCATGACATTGTTGGGACAGAGTTTTAGTTCACTTAGTGGCCTTAGACATATTTTTGGATCAAAGATATGGACCTGGAAGTGAGTTCAGAGATCAGGCAGCATAAATGACTTGCCCAAAGGCCAGAGAGCTAAGTAAGGGGACAGGAGGATAGGGATTTGAACCCTGGACCTTTGAACTCCACAACCACATGTGACGAATTCTGTGTTTCAATTTAGTTATAGAAAATAACAGGTTGGGGGTTGGGGCAGCTAAGTGACACTGCAGTGGATAGAGTGCTGGGACTGGAGTCAGGAATCAGGAAGACTTATCTTCATGAGTTCAAATCTGGCCTCAGACACTTACTGTGTGACCCTGAGCAAGTCACTTAACCCTGTTTGCCTCAGTTCCTCAAATGTAAAATGGGCTGGAAAAGGAAATGGCAAACCACTCTGGCATCTCTGCCAAGAAACCCCCAGACAATTGAACACAACTGAAGCAACTTAACAATAACAACAACCAAAAAAAAAACCAGTGAGGGTGTGGAAAAGAGTTTTAAACCATGAAACTCTTTTAGATGTTGGTGTACACATTTCTAAAATGAAAGAAAAACAGTCAAGAAAAATCAAATTCGTGTTATAAATCCCCTCCTGAGTCGCCTTGTTTCACTGTAGATGTATTTTGTATATGCTGGAAAAATGCAAATACAATAGAGGGCGCTAAGGATTAAATCTGGGGAAGTCATTTCTTAGATTGTGGTTTATGTTGAAGGAACTAAATGATGCTGAGAGTGTTCAGCCTCTATCTTTCTCCACCTAAAAAATAGAAACAACAACCCAAAGTTGTTGTGATTTCCCTCCCCCTCTTTCTTTTAAATAGTTTCTCTCTCATCAACTACATAGCTCTGGCCCCATGGCAAGCATCCGTCATTTATACATCACTTGGGGATGCAGCAAAATCATTTGCAAGATAATTCGGCCACAGGTACCCCGGACGCTGTAGCAACGTGAAGAGTATGCTATGGGGAGCTCGCCAGACACACTGAAGCTTGGAAATCAGGAGCCTGCTCTGCTCCACGCTCTGATCTGTGGACCACGGGATTCTGAAGGAGGTCGTTCTCACCTTGTTTGGAGTTGACGTCTGATGGGATGTGGGAAGGATGCGATCCTGGTGAAAAGTGCTCGTCGCTGTAAGTGATGAGGGGAGTGAGAGGATGGACCGCGTGGGATGGCTGCACCACGGGAACTTTATTGGACTGCAAAATAACAGTAACAAGCGTTAATATTCCTGCCATCCCTTTCCCTCCACCTCTCAGAGCCACTCGGACCTGATGTACTTGTAACCACACCCCATCTACTGCCTTAGCGTCCGCGGTTATCCTAGGACCTGCATGGGCTTTAATCTCTGGCAATGTGTCGCCCACCTTTGTTCAACAGAACCGTTAAGATCTCTTAGATACAGTACAAGACATCTTTTTAAAGATCAGAACCACTTTAAAGACATTCTATATGTTAAGTCCACTATTTTTAAAATTGCCACTGTTTCACATATTCTAAAATAAAGGTTGAGTTCTTACATTTGCATCCTTGAAATACTTAAATGAAGGGTGGAAATTGCAGAGGCCGAAGGTATGATAAATATATTTAAAATTTATACAATACGTTAACATTTTGATTGTTGAATATAATAAAATAACTGATATTAATATAGTAATTAAGGTATGTGATAGGATTTGTTTATGCCTTTCACTGGGCAAAAATTCAATTGGCTCCATACCCTCTTATTCATTTAAGACTATTCTGTGCTTTGGAACGTTTAAAATTCACCTTAATACCATCCTTAAAAAAAAAAGTTTTAGAGGTCTTAATTCAATCAGTCTTGCTCTTCCTTAACTTTTGTTTTCCCCTGGTTCTGTATACTTGGACTGGATATAGGTGTCCACTATAAAATCACACTATGTTTGAAACCTCCTACATGCCAACACTTTTTCATTTTTCGTAATTCCACTACTTCCCTACTTTTGGAAAAGCATTTGAAAAAATACCAATCTAATTCTGAAACTTCAAACTAGGCAGCTGCAAATCTTTTTAGATATAAACATCTTCATTCAGGCTCCAATAATTTGGACTCTGATAATTCTTGCCTGGGAGGTGTTCTCTTTTTGTTATACAATTACCACAAAGAAGATTTACTAAAGTGAGATAGTCATGTAAACACGATTGTAGGGGCATGTTTAACTTACTTAAGGGAATAAACGATTTTAAAAGAAGTTTAACACATAAGATATTATATGCAAATTAAGGTTGCTGATTAAAAGTGAGTCTTATTCATTAAAATAGTTAAGGTGTGATCTCCAGTTAGTAATCCTCCTTGAGTAATTACGAGTAAATGTGTGAACTTGAAAGCAACAAAACTTCATTTATTTAAAATATTCCTTAATTCAGACTTTTTGCTAGTTCAGACTGGCCTTCCCTACAATTAGTCTGGAGTAGTTTAGGCCTCACTGTAATACAAACTAAATGATGTGTGAAGTCTCTTTCCTTCCAGACAAATGCTAGCTAAATTAAGTACAGGAGGCAGTCTGAAAAACTCAAGCATGCTCTGTATGCAAGTGTTTGTTTGTGCATAGGGATACATGCCTAGGAATCATGCCTCTGAAGCATGTTTATGTCTGTGTCACAGTAACTCTACCCACAACACATGCTAATTTTGCATTTGATGCTTTCTACAAATTAGGTGTAATGTTAAGAGGTGCCGTGGATGAAACATGCATGACTACCCTGAGGAAAAATAGGGGCAATTATCCTAGTAATACTTAATTCTCTTTTACACCCTATCATTACAGCCTCCACCCAAGGGGGCTGAGCAGGGGGGAGGGGGAAAATCCCACGTGTGTGTGTGAGTGTGTGTGTGTGAGAGAGGTGGAAAGAGAATGTGTGTGTGAGTGAGAAAGTGTATGTGTGTGAGAGACAGAGAGAGAGATGGAGGAAAGAGAGAGATGGAGAGAGAGAATGCGTGTGTGAGA
>CM053601.1:36052834-36113358 GCA_028646575.1 Pseudocheirus occidentalis | reverse complement strand
GAGTCCCATCAGGGGCAGTTAGAAGAGGGGGTGTAAACTAAGCATGCAAGAAAGTGTAACATTAGACATGGGAAAGACCGAGGGAGGGAGAGGAGAGATGGAATCTGAAAGGAGCATAGAAAGGAAAACAAACAGGAGATCTTTTGTGTCTTAAAGGAATGTGTGAATGAGAAAGAGGTGTGTAGGAAGTGTGGGGGTGTAAAAAATGTTTGGTCACTGGAACAGATTTATCCAAATTTATTTTTTATTTCCTAATAGTCTGCAGACCTTTCAGATGAAATTCACTGACTGGCTACTTTCTTTTTTTTAGCAGAGAAGACCTGACTCACAAGCCTTTGTGTTAACTGATATGATTTTAAACTGGGGGTGTGTGAGGGAGGAGGGCTTTTCTTTAAGGAAAATAAATGGCTCTTTGGGGGTGGGAATGAGATGGGGAACCCGTTATCTATATGTGAAGAAACTGAGGTGGGGAGGGGGAATCTATTGAAACCCCAGACAACATTATTTTAATCCTTCCCTCCTCTCATTGTTGTTGCTAGTTGGTAACTCTTGTTTTATTATTGATGGGATCCTTTCTTCTGTGACCTCAGGCAAGGTCAGCCTGTATATCCCATCACGGGTGGATTCAGGCAGCCCTACCCATCCTCACTCTCAGTCGACACTTCCATGTCCAGGTAGGTGGAGGAGGCGGAAAACTGGGGCATTTGAATACAAGCTGCTGCTTTTCTCTTGCATCTTGTACGCCTCTGCTTGTCTTTTAGACAGCTAGGAGCGGTGCCTCGATTTCAACAACATGTCTGTCTGTAGATACAGGCTGCCTGGCTCCCACACTAGAAGTGCTAATTAGGATTTCCCAGGTAGGAGCCATATACCTTAGACAGGAGAGACAAGAGATAGAAACCGGATATGCCAATGATCTTGAAATCATTTCAAACATTTACTCCCAAAGTGAAAGGGCTCTTCCTCACTCTATGTGTATGTGGGGGGTGAAATATTCTGATGTTGGAAATTATAGTCAGTTTGCTCGATTTAATAAAATATACTGGGGAGGAGGGGAAAGAGTGGTTTACTCTTCTAATTTGCTTCCTGGACACAAGTCTCAAGTTCAGCCTAGCGTGACTAGTTGGTAAAAATACACAGATTCTGCAGGGTCCAGTCCTAGCCCCAGGATAAGGTTGCGTGTACAAGCTGTCAGTACCTATGGGATGTCTGTACTAGTGTGTGAATCAGGCCATGTGTTGACTTATTAGTGCAAGCAATGCTCTCTGAGACCTGCCATGCCACACGTAGAAACTGCTCTGTGTAAATGCTTTTGCACCTGGGAAAAGATGGCTTCTGAATCTCATGCTTGATATATTCACACAACATTGCAATGTATCATCTGTGCATTTGGCGTAACTTTCTCAAGGGAAATACTCTCATCATTTGGGATATTATACTGTTTGGTTAATAAATAGTAATCAGCATTTAAAAAAAATTTTTAACCTGAATTTCTTAAGTTAATTACCCTCTTCTAGGTGAATTGTAGACATTTCGGTTAGGTAGTCCAAAACAAAATGAACTCTTTCCCCCATAGGAAAAAAAAAAATTTACACCCACTTCAAATCACATTGTTACTATCTGGTGACAGGGTTTTTTCACTGACAAATAACCACTACATATGTTGGGGGTTTTTAAATCCTAAATTTAGCAGATTCATTCTCTGATGAGAGTCTTGCAGTCTCGATTTTTTTTGTTGTTGTTTCTCAGATAGTACATATTCAAGGAGAGTCCATTCTTTTCTTTCCAGATGAAACAGCTTAATTTTTTTTCCCCCAAAAGGCCTGATTTGGGGGTTGAAGTAGTTGAGGAGGGATGCCGACCTTGGGTGTGTGGGAAGGCCATGGAGGAAGAGGAGGGCTCTTCTTAAACCCTTAAAACACTTTGAAAAGCAAAAGTTTCTTAAATGCAGCCAAACATATCTGAAGAACTTGTTGAAAGAAGATCACCTCCAAGGTCTCTTCCAGCTTGAAGGCTCTGTTCTCATTTGTTTAATTTTTCTTGCATGGTGGTTTCCTTTCTTTGTGCTCATCGGTGGTGGATATTTTAAGACCTTCATAATGCAATGCAAGCCTTTGGAAATGTAGTTGCTTTTAATACATGTACCTTAATGCATACCTGGCTTTCTCTTTGTGTCAAATACAACACTGTATTCATTTTAAAAAAAAGTCTTGAATTCTTTATCAGATTTCTGTAAGTCAGAATTTCTTAAACAATCCTCCTAGTATAGTATAAGGAATATTCTGTACAGTAAGTATAGAAAAGTATCTGGGACTATTTCAATTATGTTTGTTATTTGAAGGAAATCTTCCTTTTTCTTACGCCCTCCTGCTTCTCTTGATCTTTGGATAAGAGAGAGCAAAAGTTGGATGGATGTCAGGGTTGGAGGTTCTTATACTTTGAAACTTTTGTGCAAGTGGAGAGATAATCTTTTTTTGTTTTATTTCTTTGGTCTCTTGTCAAAATTATTCAAAGACCATATTGGAATATTTTATTCCAAATAAATGGTTCTTTTGACATTAGAAAACTTTTTTCAAAAAAAAAATGAAAATTTTACATTCTCTTGGATCTGATGGCCTCAAAGGGTCATCTAGCTATAAATCTTTTATTTTTTGATCCTTGACATCATGACCTTAGGCAAGGGATTCAATCTCTCTGGGTCTCAGTTTCCTGGAAAGAGGGGATTGGGCTAGAACAGTGGTTCTCAACCTTCCTAATGCTGCAACCCTTTAATACTTGTATGTGGGCGTATCTGCATGTGGTCGGACCCTCCTGGAGATGGATAGAGGAGCACAGTGTCTTGGTTCCTAAGGCTATCAGAAATATGTGTTTTCCAATGGTCTTAGGCGATCCTTGTGAAAGGATTGTTCAACTCCCAAAGGGGTCGCAACCCACTGGTTGAGAACTGCTGGTATAGAGGATCTTGACAGTCCCTTCCAGCTCCAAATATATGGTACTATGATCCTTTGAGACTTTTCTCAGTCCTTCGAATTGGTTGGGAAATTTTGTCAGCTGTTAAATTTTGATCAAATGACTTTAGGAAAGAAATACAGTTACAATAAGCAATAAATTTTTTTGTATTCAGTGAGCAATGTTTGTACTGTCAGCCCAATGGCATTTAGTAGCTGATCATCCCCACATTTCTTTGGAGTGTCCTGTTTACTGGTCTCTCCCTGATTTTCTGCTTTGATGGCTTATCAGTAGGCATTTCTTTTTATCTCTTTCTTTTTTCTTTTAGGTTTTCACATCATATGATCCCTGGCCCTCCAGGTCCCCACACAACTGGAATCCCTCATCCAGCTATCGTAACACCTCAGGTCAAACAGGAACACCCTCATACTGACAATGAGTTAATGCACGTGTAAGTTTGCTTCTGGTTTTCTGGCATCTTCAGCACCTCTCATCCTCCACTTCTCTTATCAGGAAAACGTGCTTTGAGTATGAGTTCTTGTCTCTGTCTCTGCAGCCACTCAGAAGTGCTTTGGTTCTCTGTGTAGTGATCATTCTCCTTTATTTTATGATTCAGAAGGCAGGGAGTAGAACATGAAACAATCAATAAAACTCACTCCCTCTAAGGGCATCTCCAGATCTTGACCCATGAGCGATGTTTGCCAGGGGGGTACCAACTCCAGTTTAGCTCATATGGTAAAGAAGCTGGAGTTACTGGATGTCCTAGGGAGCTCAAATAAGATAAACTGGTATATCAGCACCTTTCCTTACTAAAGAAATCACCCACATTCTGGTTTGAAGCCTCTTCAGTGCAGAGGCTAGGGGCAAAAAGAGCCCCATGCCTCAGGTTATACCTTCTTAGTGTCAAAGCCATCCCCCCAATTTCACAAGAGAATTGAAGATCCTAAGATTTCACAGTTATAGAATGACCCCCCAATAAGGTGGAGAGTGTTCAAAAGTGGGACAGCCAGGAAAATGATAGGCTTTGGGTCCATATCATATGACTGATCCATGGAAGGAACTGAGTGTGTTTAGCCTAGAGAAGACATGACTCAGGGGATCACTCTTTCTCCTTTTTGAAGTGTGAAAAGGGGAATTAACATTCTTCTGGCTAACCCTAGAGGACAGAATCAGGAGCCATGTGTAGAAATTTCTAAGATGTCAATTTAGGCTTGATTTTAGGCAAAATTTCCCAGCAATTAGATCTATGATGGAATGAACTACTTTGGAAAAATAGAATGTTCCCTTTCCTTTTGAGTCTTTAAGCAGGAATTGGAGGAACACTAACCTATCAGTTAATTATGGGGACTCCTTTCAGTTATGAGTTGGTCTAATTGGCTACTGAGTTCACTTCCAATTCTCAAATCCCATAATTCTGACTCTAGAACATAAGCCCCTTGAGGACAGGACATGATCTTTTTAGTTTTTTGTATCCCCAGTGCATAGTATAATGCCAGTCACATAGGAGGGGCTTAATAAATATTTATCAACTAATTTTATTGATTAGGAAGAAGCATGTACCAACATTGCGTACTCTGCTTCACGTTAAGAAAACCAAAGAATTCAGGCTTTAAGTAGACTGAAGACAGGACCTCAGTCTGTCTATAAATCCATTTCCAGTTCATGTCAAAGATGTTAAAGCCTTTTTCTTTTTCATGGGAAGTGTTTTATGAAACCAATATGGTTTAGTGAAGGTCTTTATCTGCAAAAAGGCAGTGGCTTGCTGGGTTCTGTTGTTGGCATAATTAGGTTTAATCTATCTAGCTGGGTGCCATCTCTTCAGATGTAAGGGCACGTGGGTATATAGTGAGTCCACCGGCTTTATTCCTAGGAGTAAGTTTGGCTATTGATGGTAAACAGATATTCTTTTTTCTTTCCCTTGTGATTTTCTTCTTATTCCCCCAACCCCCACCTTTTAGGAAGCCTCAGCATGAACAGAGAAAGGAACAGGAGCCGAAAAGACCTCACATTAAGAAACCTCTGAATGCTTTTATGTTATACATGAAAGAGATGAGAGCGAATGTTGTAGCTGAGTGTACTCTGAAAGAAAGTGCAGCTATCAACCAGATTCTAGGCAGAAGGGTAAGTAGTGAAAGTATAGTATGTGGGTGTTTACAGTCACCATGGAAATATTTCATTAAATCCCACCCAAATTCAATGACCCCCTAGCATCAACATGCTGGTAAATGTTTAACAACCAGCTCCCCCCTCCAGAACGAAAAATTTACTCACTGTACACTTGAAAGTTTAGTGTGCATTGTTAATATTTTTTCATCATTTTCTTAAGCCTAGATAATCATAAAAAATAAAACAAGCTCTGATTTATACTACTGTTTTCTGAGATGTGAATATTCCCACTGACCACTTCTCATGAACTGGCAGTCTCTCATGGAAATTTAGTATCTGGCAGGTGCACTGGGATCGTGGGAGGAATTAAAAACAATTCGGGTAGCCTTCAAGGAGCTTGTCATTTAATGAATGAGACAAGACAGTGTCCCAAGAAGCACCCACAAAGAATGGAGACCCAGACACAGGACAAATTGATTACGGTTAGACAGAAATACATGTAGAGCTAAAGGCGGGCAATCTGCACAGTCCTTCAGTCCATTTCTTATGCATGTCAAAGAATTTTATAACCTGCCTTATTGCTTTTTAAATGGGAAAAATTTTATGAAATCAGAATCCTTTATAAAATGCTTATCCACAATGGACTTTTTTTTTCAACAGTTCTATGCTGTTCTAATTTTCTAGTTTTTCCCTCAGGCTGTGGGGATTCCCAAGTTCTATGTTCCTGTCTCTATCCTATATAAGTCTGTTCCTTAAAGCTGGTCAGAGGAGGGTGGCTAAGATTGTCCCAGGAAGAAGTAGGGCCTGAAGCTACTCAGCCAACGCTACTAGCTACTAGCTACTAGACCTAGGCCTGTAACTAACCCCAGGGACCTCAGTGGCTCATGGTGCACCCTGCCCCATCTTGGACACCATGGGGACCAGAGGCCACCCACTAAAAGATTCTTTATATTGAGTTCCCCTCTCCACTAGAGCTCCACACTAAGCAGGTACAGAGCAATATAACCCAATGGAATGTCCCCATTATGTTGGAAGACTTTGGGGGAGACTCAGACAAGAGTCTCATTGAGATGAGCTGCCATTGGTATCACTGGTGGAAGTACCTACATCCCTGAGGTCACAAATCCATCAAAATGTTGAAGTTATCCCCGGGGAGTCTGTAGATTGTTGGGTTTTGTTTTGGGGCCTATTTGAGTAAATGAAGTTGGTGGCTGGATCTGTAAAGGTCTTATGGAAAAGATGAGTCTAGTGAGCAGGTGTGAAAAAGATAAAGACGTGGTATGTTCCTGGGGTTGGGCAGGGGAGAAGGTTGGTTCAGTGTACAAGTGGAAAAACAGCAGCTATGAAGAAGATTCAGAGTTCAGAGCAAGCTGGTTCAATTAATAGCACTAACCCAGATTTTGAGTCGAAAGGGAGGAGATATTAGGTAGTGTTGGAGCATTTGGGAGAGGACCTAGTTTATAGCATATCATAGATTGAGGGTTGGAAAGAAAATTAGCAACCAGCTACCTTAATCCTTTCATTTCACAGATGAGGAAGCAGAGGCCCAGGGAGGTTAAGTGATTTGTCCAAAGTCAAACACATATACAGATCGTTAAATAACAGAGCCAAGAACTGACCCCAAGTCCTCTGACACCTACCCCATTAGCCCCCCTCTTAGCTAAAGGGGGAAAGCAGTATCTCTCTCGAGCCTCGCATTTCTCCCCAGATCTGCAAGGCAAAAAAAGAGGAATCTTTTCCCAGGATCATTGATTTAGATCTGGAGGGTTATCGAGTGAAATTGCTCCATTGTGTATATAAGGGAATCAAGGCAAAAAGATGAAATGACTCGCCCGAGGTCACGAGCAGTAAGCTGTAGAGTTGGGATCCAAATCTAGGTCTTTCTCCATGTTCTATGTCTTTTCTACCATATCATGCTTTGATATAAAGGGAAGTCCCTAGGTTTGATATAACCAGCTCCAACCAGGAAGAGGTCCTAGAGGCTGAACATCATTGTCCTAAATCTGGAAGACCAGGTGGCACAGTGGCTGAATTTGGAGTTAGGAAGACTTAAGTTCAAATCCAGCCTCAGACCCTTAGGAGTGTGACCCTGGGCAAGTCACATACGTTCTGCCTGCCTCGATTTCCTCACCTATAAGATGACAATAGTAATAGCACCTACCTCTCAGAGTTACTGTGAGGATCAAAGGAAATAATATTTAAGTGTTTAGCACGATGCTTGGCACATTTGTTGTTGCTGTTGTCATTTCTAGTTGTGTCTGAATGTTCGTGACCCTATTTGGGATTTTCTTGGCAAAGATGCTAGAGTGGTTTGCTATTTCCTCCTCCAGCTCATTTGACAGATGAGGAAACTGAGGCAGAGTTGAGGGACTTGCCCAGGGTCACACAGCTAGTTAAGTGTCTGAGGTTAGATTTGTATTCAGGAAGATGAGTCTTCCTAAGTCCAGGTCCAGTACTATCCACTATGGCGCCACCTAGCGCCCGTCTCTCACATAGTAAGAGTCTAATAAATACTTGTTGCCCTCCCCTTCCTTCTCTCAGCTAAAAAATGGGGCTAATAATGAGTACCTGGGTTATTGTGAAGTTTAAATGTAATAACCTATGGAATGTGCTTTGCAAGCCTTTAAACTGCTTTGTAAATGCCAGCTATATTAAGATGCTTCCTTAGTGCACTATTTTTATTCCCATTTTGGCTCAGAGGGTAAAAGCAGTTCTTCTGAATGATTTACAGCAGTGACGGTGGCTTCTCCCAGGGAATGGCCTGGCTATTCTGGGCTGTAGCACGGAATCTCTGGACATAAGGCTGTGTGCCAGGAAGGTGCCTGGAAGCCCTTGCGTTCCAACCTTCTTCAGGACAGTACCTTTCTGCCTTTGATCATTCCTTTGGACCCAGGGAAATATTTCCTAGTTTCAAGGATTCTTGGAGTTATTGAAATCATAGAATTTTAGAGACAGAAAGAAGTTTTAAGATCAGTCCATTATCCCCACACACACACACACACACTGACCCACCCACCCTTATTTTATAAATGAGAACACTTCATTGAGATTAAGTGAGGGCAGCTAGATGGCACAGTGGATAGAGTGCTGGGGCTGGAGTCAGAAAAACTTCTCTTTGTGAGTTCAAATCTGACCTCAGACACTTACTGTCTGTGTAACCTGGAGCAAATCACTTAACCCTGTTTGCCTCAGTTTCCTCATCTGTAAAATGAGTTGGAAAATGAAATGGCAGACCACTTTTAGTATATTTGTCTAGAAAACCCAAATTGGGGCTCATGGCTGAAAAACGAGAAACACAACTGGAACCCATACCATTGAATGAAACAAAGCTTCCTCTTCTTTCCACTACTACACTGAGGTGCCTTATAAAATTTTCACACCCACCCACTGCCTACCACATGATCCAGCCCCTGCAGACACCCTAGAAACAGCATATTTCTAAACTGCAGAATGTCTGCTGAATTTTTGTCAATTGAGTTAGGTGTTTTGTGTACTTACACTTGTAATTTTTGGACACACTATCGTAGTATTTGAATGATTTTTAATTTGGAAGAGCTTTGATTGTCATGATCTCAGTCCTGCCAATTAAGCAGCTGAGGACCTATAAATAAATACTCATTTTCAGAATGATGATGCTTTCATTCGTATAAGGAACTTCAGCGAGGAAGCCCCCTTACCAGTGCTGATGGGCATCTGCACTATATTTTATAAAATTAGAGAACTGTTTAGAGCAGCTGGTGGGGTTAAGTGTTTTGTGCATTGTTGCTCAAATAGCATGTATCAGAGATCATCAGACCTGCATCCAGGTTCTCCTGGTTTTAGATTATCTCTCTACCCATGCTGCCCTTTTGTTAAGTAAATGTTTTTATACTACACATACATTTTTCTCCTCCTTCCCCTTTTTTTCTTCCTCCTCCTTTTTCTTTCTTCTCCTGTTTCTCTTCCTTCACTTCTTTGTTCTCCTCCTTTGCCTCCTCCTCCGTCACCATTCCTTGGCCTGATCCCATTATTGATCAGCCTGAGAGCTTTGATCTGGGCTGGTTCGATCCCCCTTAGGCACCCTGGTGGTCCCCCTACCCTCAGGAGCTCACTGTATTGATGCTGGCCTTAGTTCAGACACCCAATTGGTTTAGCCCAGCACAGCCCAGAATTCCTGAGCTCAAGTGATTCACCAACCTCAGACTCCCTTGTATCCAGGATTACGAGCATGCAGCACTACATAAACACTTCAAATTTATCTGGTTTGAAAGTTTATGGGACCTGACTGTATTCTGGCATCTGTTATGGAAGTTACCAGTTTTTTTATTTTTGCTTTTAAGCAAAACTTACATTTATCATATTTAGTACACATGACAATGCTTTGTAAAACATATAAGGTCATTTTTAATCTGCTTGCTGGTAATTTAGTTATTAGAAATAACTAATAAAATTGAGTAGAAACAATTAAAAATATTTGAGACAACTGATCTTTATAAAGTGGAGAGGATGTTTCTGAAGGATTATCTGAGGGCAGTTTCACAACCTTAAAAATTCTTCTCTTATCTGCAATAGACTGTGGTTGGAAAAAGAATGAGAGCAAATTATAGCTTTTTATATACATCCTTTACATAGGATGCGTAGAACCCAGTAGGTTCTTAAACATTTAATAACAATAATTATGATCATTCCCCTTACCAAATCATTACAGATGGGTGATTCCCATCACCCTTGGAGGACTCTAAACTATACAAGCTTAAAGACTGATTGTCATTTTCCCTGACCCCGTAAAAGAAGGAATCAGTGCAAAATCAGAGCTGACATTTTTATTGAGGCCATGTAATGCTCTTAAACCATTTTTTCTTAGTTGAAAGATACCCAATCCTCCAGCAGAAATTATTTTTCCTGCTGGAGAGAGCAAGCCAGGAAAAGATACAAGGAGGCATGCTCCCTCCTCCTTCTTCAGGCACGTTTCCTGCAATTGCTACTTTCACAGCTCTCTTAACAACTCCCAGATCAGCGCATGTGTCCTGAATGATGCTTCTTATTTGGAGTCCCTCTGTCTTTGATTTAGACACCTGTTTCTATTTACAGATCTCTGAGCTCTGATTAACATCAGGTTTTCTTTCCTGACAAAGGTCTCTCCGGCTGAGCAGGGCTTTACTAGCTCTTAAAAGTTCCCAGATTTAATTTCTTTTTTAAATTTAGCATTGGGATAATTGCATATCTCTTTACAAATGAGTAAAGTTCTCTTTTTGAATGAATTAAAGATTCTGCCAAGGTTCTTCCAAACATATTTAAGCTTGTAGTGTCTGCTCTTTCTTACTCTGGCTCTACAATGAAAAAACGATCTATTTAATTAAGTGAGCCAAACTTTGATGGTCTCAGGTCTTTCTTTTGAAATCCCACTATGAACAAAATAGTCTCTAAGATTTCTTTTCACAAAATAACCAGAGTAGGAGAAGGACATTAGAGAACAATGAATTTCTCTAGTAGCTAGGTTTTCTTTTGCTCACCTGTATTTCAATGTGGCCAAGCAGTGGCTCCCAACAGACATTAATTAAGACATTAAGTAACTTACAGGCAATGCTTTTGATTTTTCGTGAAGTGATGAAGATAGAAAATGGGGAACTGTAAAAAATATAAACCCATCTTCTAGCCCATGTTGATTTTAATGCAGTTATTTTGCACAAAATCTCAACATTAATATCGCTACTATATTTTTGTTTTGATCTGGTACAAACTCCTTGTGTTATTGTGTATATTTTGTGATGTTATGATGGGCTAATATCGTAACTAAAATCCATGGCCAAAAAGAGTACAAAGGGAATCCAATTAATTGCAAATGCAAGTTAAGAATTTGTTCTGTATCATTATACCTCTCCCTTTTTGCTCTGTTTTGTGTGAATTTGTGGAAAAGAAAACTGTACTTACACTCACTTTGTCCTGGGTTCACCTCCCAACTACACCCTTTCCTAGCTGGGTAACTTTTAACAAACCACTTAGCTTCTTAATGCCTCTGTTTCTTCATCTATAAAATTGAGATAATAATGTATTACCTACTTTACAAGGTTGTTTGTAAGGAGAAAATGTATGTGAAAGCCTCTTGGAAATGTAAAGCATTTTGTAAATATAGGTTGTGATTATTATGTCAGCCAAATTTTGAAATTTAGGAAGCATGGCTGGTGGATAGAAGACACATTTTGAAATCAAGAAATTCTCCCTCTAACATGAATTGTCTGTGTGATTCTGTCTCAGTCATTTGACTTCTCCAGGATGGGATGCAGATCTGCATCAATGGAGAGACAGTTTACATCAGTAATTTTCTATAATAATAAAATCATAAGGCTGGGATCCCTTCTTCACCCCGCCCATTCACAAAAAAGTTTTGAAACTAGAAATGAATTGCTTGGGGGTATAAAACAGGCTTACTTCTGTTCTTATTTATGAATTCCTAAGTGCACTTAGGATGCTCTTTTATCTCAGGTCTATAAAATAGCTATAGATTATCAGACCCTATCAGCTCCTAGTTCTCTAGAGCAGTAGTTCTTAACCTTCCTAATGCCACTACCCTTTAATACTCGTATGTGGGCAGACCCACCTGGAGATGGATAGAGGAGCAGTGTCCCAGTTCCTAAGACCATCGTAAATACGTGTTTTCTGATGGTCTTAGGCAACTCCTATGAAAGGGTCATTCTACCCCCAAAGAGGTTGCGACCCACAGGTTGAGAAGCACTGCTCTAGACTATAGAATCCCCTTCCATCTGGTACATAATAGGTATTTAATGTTTGCTTGTTGACTCACTTACTGAATGTGGGTGGCAGGCATGAATATGCTGGGGTAAGAAGGAATAGAAATGATTGTATATATCTCATTTCAGTACTCTGTTGAATGAATGATTATAAATGATGAAATACACATTATGTTGCCTTTTTATCATTTCCCAAGCTCTAGAATGACTTTTCCATCCATTGAATAAAATCAGTTCCTAAGAATAAAGGATGCCAGCGTAACTACTCTCACCCAAAATATGTGCGTGAGAGAGCATGCACTAATTTTTCTTTTTGCACAGTATACATGGCTTTTAAAAATACCTCTGCTGTTGCACCAGTTCTACAGAAATTGCTCATCTGTGAATAAATACAAGTGGTGAAGTTGTAGATGACTGGTAAAATCATGATCTTTGTTATTTTTCCACTCTGCAGTTGCTTCTGGCCAGCATTTATTTAATTGTATGTACTAGCTTGACAAGAGAAAAAAATCTGTGTGCTTCTAGTAACTTTATTTTAGGAGTACAGTTTTGGGCCCCTCTCTACCTTTTTTAAATAAGTCTTGTGCTTATTAATTTGTCTTGAGCCCAAGCCATGAGTGTTAGTCTTTCTCTTAAACTTTACACAGTCTACTAATGTAGCAGTTTTTAAAAAGATAAACTTGTTTTCTATCAGGAGTGAAAAAATTTTAAGAGATCTTCAAAAGTTAGTCTCTCTGCCTTTAGGCATTGCTACTCCTACTTGAAAGGTTAATAAACATGTATTAAGCTCTACGGCTTATGGGGCACTGGTACTAAGCACTGGGAGACAGAGAAAGGTAAGAAATGGTCACTGCCCTAGGGAACCCATACAGTCTAATGTGAGAGACAATATAAAAACAACTGTGTGCAGATAATCTAGAGGTAGGAGAAATTGGAAGAAGAGAGGAAAGACCTTAGAATGTAGAGGGACAGGGAATGACTTCTTTTGAAAGGTAGAATTTGGGCTGGGACTTTAAGGAAGCTAGCAGGCGGAAATGGAGAGAGGATGGGGAGAAAGCCACAAAAACTGTCCAGGATCAGTAGATAGAATGGCTTATTTGAGGAACAGCTAAGAGACCAGTACCAGTAGGTCACGGAGTACATTATGTGTGTTGTGGGGGATAAGATAGTGTTTGTCCTTTGTTCTCAAAGAGGACCATGGCAGGGAGGGTTGTACAAAACCATCAGCCTCATTTTCTCCTCCAGAGCCACTGTGCAGGGTCACCAGCCTCAATTTCTCCTCTGGAGCCATATGGGTCCAGTGGTCAGATATAGAGCAGGACAACGGCCCTCACGGTAAGATGTAAGAAGACTAGAAAGGTGGGGGGAAGAAGAAGGTTTTTGAAGGGCTTTGAATGCCAAACAGAGGATTTTATATTTGATTTTGAAGGTGATAAGAAGTCACTAAAGTTTTTTTAATAGAGAGAGATGACATAAGTCAGATTTGAACCTTAAGAAAACCACTGATGCTGAAGGGAAAATGGATTGGAATAGGGATGGATATATACCAGGGAATCCAAACAGCAGGCTATTTCAGTAGTGCAAGAATAAGGTGATGGGCAGCTAGATGGTACAATGGAAAGAGCACTGGGCTTGGAATCAATCCTTTTTGTGGGTTCAGATCCAGCCTCAGACACTGTGTGACCCTGGAAAAGTCACTTAACCCTATTTGCCTCAGTTTCCTCACCTGTAAAATGATCTGGAGAAGGCAATGGCACATCTCTCCAGTATCTTTGCCAAGAAAACCCCAAATGGGTTCACAATGAACCAGACACAACTGAATTGTCTAACCAGCAACAACAGAGATGAAAGGAGCCTTCACCAGAGTGGTAGCAATGTCAGAAGAGAGAAGGGAATGTATAAAAGAAATATTCCAAAGGTAAATTTGACAGTTCATGGCAGCAGATTGGATATTAGGAGTGAGAAAGTATAAGGAGTCAAGGAAGATACATGGGTTGTGGATGATTAGAAAAATGACAGCACCCTGCACAGTTATTAAGGGAGTTAGAAAGAAGGGAAGGTTTGGAAGGAAAAAGAATGAGTTCAGTTTTAGACATGTTAAATAATAAAGATGCCTACAGTTCAGGTGTCTAAGAGGCAGTTGGAGAGTTGGGTCTGGAAGTTAGGGCTGAATAAGTAGATCTGAGAATCATGCTCATCAAGATGATAATGGAATCCATAGGAGCTGAGGAGATCACCAGGTGAAATTCTATAGAAAAAGCAGTGAAGAGGGCTCAGGAGGGAGCCTTGTGACCCCCTATAGTCAATGGGCATGACCTGGGTGAAGATCCAGTAAAGGAGAGTGAGGAGTAATCATACAGGTAGAAAGAGAAACAGAAGAGAGTTAACATCATGAAAACCTAGCGAGAAGAGTGTCAAGAAGAGGGTTATCATTGCAGTGTGGACAGGATATAGAAAGATGATTGCCTCTCAGATATTCTTAAGGTTGGGAAGTGCCCTACTTCATTACAGCAAAATAGTTAAATTACAAAATTTCTGAAAAAAATACTTAGCTTTTCTTTTTTAAAAATGTATTGATATCTTGTTTTTACATTACCTAATTTTCCCCCTGTATCTCTCCCCTCCCTGTTGCATAGAGCTATCTCTTATAACAAAGATTTGTTTTTTAAAGAGAAACAGGGGGCGGCTAGGTGGTGCAGCGAGTAGAGCACCAGCCCTGGAGTCAGGAGGACCTGAGTTCAAATCTGGATTCAGACATCTGACACACTTACTAGCCGTATGACTTTGGGCAAGTCACTTAACCCCAATTGCCCTCCAAAAAGTAAAAACAATACAAAACAACAACAACAAAAAGAAAAACAGGAAAAAGGAAAAAATCAGTAAAACTAATCAATATGTTGAAACCATAAGAAAATAAATTCAGTGTCCTACACCATGGACCTGTCCCTCTCCCCACCTCATCAAAGGCATGGGTCTTCTCATCTCTTTCCTTTGGGGCCAAGCTTGTTCAATCAGTCAGCAAGTCTTTCTTAAGCACTTATGATATGCCAAGCACTGTGGGAAGCAACTAGAGACACAAAGAACAGCAAAAACAGTCCCTGCCTTCAAGGAGCTTACATTCTTATTGGTGAGGCAACATGCAACCAAATATGTGCATGCAAGATATATCCAGCATAGATGGAAGGTGCTTCCAGAGGGAAGGCGCTGACATTTAAGGGGACCAGAGTAGCTTCTTGCAGAAGCTGAGACTTGAAGGAAACCAAGAAAGAAAGGGAAGGAGGGATAAAGTTCCAGGCGTGGCAGGACAGCCAATGAAAATGAAGAGTTAGTGGAGCATCTTATTCAGGGAACAGCAAGGAGGTCATAGAATACATTTAGGGGAGTCAGATACAAAAAGAATAGGAAAGTAGGGAGATGCCAAGTTACAAAGGACGCTAAATGCCAAATTTTGTATTTGATCCTGAAGGTATTCAGAACTCTCTGGAATATAATAAAGGGGCAGGGTGATACCTGCATTTTAGGAAGATAGATTTGGCAGCTAAGCGGAGGATTAACAGGAGTGACGAGATACCTAAAATAGTCAGATCCACCAGCAGCCTCTTGAAATGGGTCGGAGATGATGGATGGGGACCAGTACCAAGATGGCGGCAGTATTAGAGAAAGAGACATGTATGAGAGATGTTGCAAAGATAGAATCAAGAAGACTTGGCTAAAGATTGGATATGGTGGGTAAGAGAGATCAAGAGGTCAACAATGACCCGCAGCTTTGGTCACTGGAGCATGGTGGTGCCCTTGATAATGGTATGGGAAGTCTGAAAGGGAAGAATTTTAAGAATGTGTGTATACACACTAGTCTCTGTGTGTGTATACACACAGAGATATACATGTATGTGTATATATATGCACACGTATACATGTATGTGTATATACAATATGTGTATACATATACACACAGATATACATGTATGTGTAGATACAATGTGTATACATATTAACAGTTACACATGTAAACATACTGTATATACACATACATGTATTTGTGTGTATATATATATTTAATAGCAAAAATGCTATATTGCCTAGATGTTCCATTTTAACAGAATTCCCATTATCTAGACGTGTATCAAAGTAGTGATACACAAGAAAAAAAGTAAAGTGTGTTTGCTATCTACATTTCCCAAATTAGATAATTGAAATCAAGTTGTAACTGGCAGAGGAAAGTTAATATGACTCCTTAATTTCCATGCGAGGGAAGATGAAATGATGGCTGTAAACTACGCCGGCATGAATGTACAATGTTTATGGTGCCCTCCCCAAGGGCAGTTAGAGTGTGTGCATGTGACCTTTGATGTGTTGCTATGTGAAAGGAAGGATCACATGAGAGAAGCTCATTTCCTTTCCTTACAGGGTGAGACCTCTTCATGTGACATTATGTGAAAGTGTCCATGCAAGAGAGAGCATCAGCGCAAAAAAAAAAAAGTGGCTGGAAATTTTTTTCTTCATTTTGCATGAATGAATGGGACTTTAGACTCAGATCTGAGAATGCAGGAAAATAATCACAATAATAAAAAAATTAATAAATAATGCAGCAGAGCCCCCACCAAAACAAAAATGGTGCTGAAGTACGACAAGGAAATCTCTTTTTAATTTATAGTAGAAGATCATAGAAATAATTTTCTTAGCAAAATGTGATTGGCTTTGATGTGTCTCATGATATAATTGAGCAGAAAAGAAAAGCCTGGGTTTGACTTCTCTGTAATCACCAATTCCCAGTGTGACATGGCTTCACTTACCTCTTTGGTCTTTGGTTATTTAAGGGTAAATCAGAGCTCATAAGCTTAATATCCTAAATCATTCCCAAAGTTTGAAAGATGTATTTTATATTACCATGATCACCTGTTGCATTCACTTATGTTTCTTTTCTTCTCTCCTCTCACCTGCCATTTTTGCTTGCAGTGGCACGCCCTCTCCCGTGAAGAACAGGCTAAATATTATGAATTAGCTCGGAAGGAAAGGCAGTTACACATGCAGCTCTATCCAGGCTGGTCTGCAAGAGACAATTATGTAAGCATATACTATCTGTGGTTGCCGCTTTCATTTGCTTTTTTCTCATTGCTGTCCACAGAGAAAGCTGTTTTAAAGTCTGTATATTTCTGGCACTAATTCATTGAAAACTAAACAACTTTAAGTGAATATATGGCAGGCGGTAGAATGCTGTAATGGAAGGAACGCTGGGTTTCAATCCTGGCTTTGTCCCATATGACCTTGGGAAAGTCACATAACTTCTTTGGAGGGTTTTGGACAAGATTATCTTTGAGCTTTACCTTTCACCTCTAAATCTTTGATCCTCATAAGGTAAAGACTTCCCCATCCCTGACAGTGTGATGGATGACTGAATAGCTCCTTTTGGAGATGTAGAATTTGGACTACTTGACCATTAAGTTCTCTTGTCACTCTAAACATCCATAAAAAAGTCCTTATGAGGCTATTACATTTGATGCCTCTGAAATGATTACCACAGTCATCATTGAATGTTTCTCTGGGTTCTTGCATTAGCAAAGTTAAAGACTCTGAGGGTATATTGTTGTTAAAGATCTAGTTAGAAGTGTCATCACATTTTAAGGAGGGAAAACAATTGTAACTCTAAGAACTTGAACTCCAACCAAATTTGAAAATAATTCTCATGTCCAATGTGTGATCAACATCAGTCATGAAAAATTTTAAAATATACCAGATTATTATCTCTGTGATAAGTACAAAAGTTGAGCTGCTATGAGAGTGAACACAGATGGCTCTTGTTAGCCTTGACATTCATGCAAGAAATTGTGTTTATGACCTGAATTTTACAGAATATTTAGTTCTCTACCAAAACTTTGCCCGCTTCTCTTAAAATACTTGTAAATCTTATCCTCAGAGTTTATGGCTGCATAGATTTTGGAAATTGAAAGGAAGCTTTTGAGTTGCCCCAATCTTCTCCATTCATTTTACTGAGATACAGAGGTGCATCTTGTCCAAGACTACTGATTAAATCTAGTTAGTGATGGTGCTGAGAGAAGAAACCAGATCTCCATTCTGTATTTAACCCTACTTTTTTCTTGTTAGATATGCTCCATGCTTTCTTTCTTACAGCATGCTTTGCACAAAAAGTCCTTTTTAGCATTCAGAGAACTGAATTTAAACATTAGCTAAGCTGTAGAGGTAATGAAGAAAAATAATCTTAATTTCTAAAAACCTTCATATTTTTATGAAGCAAATTTCTCTCAGACATTTCTAAGCTTGTCACCTCCTTTTGGTTTAGGAGGAATATCTTTATTCAAGGCGTTATATGCTCCCCATATTCTGTGCCTTAAATACAGAAATCTAGTAAAGTTCCTATTAGTGGAATGCTAAAATGCTTAGAGTTTGATCTCCCGTTTTGAAAATTCTCTCTTCCAATTCTGTCTTGGATCTCACTTTGTAATCATGTACTTAAAATATTTTTTCCACTGGCCATACTCAAAGAGGCACCTCTATTTTTGTCAGTGCTCTTAATTTCTTGGTTTATATGTGTATATTTGGTGTTAGGAGGTCTTAAGTAACCCCTCATTGTCAAGCCAGTTAGTGGGTTGGACTTCTTCCTTTTTTTATGGTTAAATACAAAGTTGAGAATGTTTTAAAGTGGTTATATATTTTTAGAGACATGGTTTTAATGGAAACCATTGTAACTGAATTCTTATGTGAATTTTCCCCCTCCATAAAATACTTTAAATATAATGATTTTGTTTGGTTTAAGGATCCACCACAATCAATGGAAAACTCAAATACATTGCATACTCTTTTTAATCCATCACTTAATAATTACTTTGGCCATGGATGAGGCCATTTATTATGGGACACTCAACATTCCAGTCAAGTAGTTCAAACAGAGACAACCTTGATTCTTTTAAAGTTAGTTTTGGTTAACTTAAACAGAACAGAATAAAACTGAAGGACATTTATCACCAGAGCATAATTAAAAGAAAAAATTGCTATACTGACATTCATTGGAAGCACATTGGTGGTAGGTGGCATCCCATAATTTCATAACAAAATGTACATACTATGGATGTTTAAGATTTCACATTCATATTTTGATAACTTGGACAATAATGGATGATTTTGTATAACAACCAACACCACACTGTCTTGGTTCAGAATAATCAAAAACTTTTTTCTAGTAAAATTGTCTTTTGTTTAAGCCCAGCACCTTTACTGTACAAACCATATTTTAATGGAAAGTAGATTGATCTTTTTGTGTGTTCATATGCTTAAGTACAGCCAGTATTTCTACTTGGGACTGATAGGCATTTAAAAAACCAACTCACATCTAGATTATGGGGCAATATGTTTTCACAAAAGCTACATTATAGTATGTGATAGTATAATTACTCCCTTCTTTGGAAAAAAAAAACTCAGATGTGAGAAGCACATTGAAAGACAATTTAGCAATTTAAAATAACACACACAGTTTCCTATGGAATTTTTACTCTAATTCAGAGAAAAGGACATTGCATGATTTATTATTTTTATTCATTGGTTAGGAAAAGTATTGGATGTTGTCTTTTTAAAGAGATAGTTGAATCTGTATTTCAGTGGTTCCTCTGATAAATATTGCATAGAACTAGCAGGCTTCAAAGAATGTCCTCTCTCTCTTCTCTGTCTGTCTCTTATCACCTCTGCCTCTTTTGTCTTTCTTTTTTTCTATATCCATGCATATTTTATGCGCACATATACACATGTGTACTTTTTACATATTTTACACACAAATACATTTTTACATATGAATAAAGATCTGTTTTCTATGCATACTCTTTTCACAGCTCATGAGATTTCATTTTAATTTTGTCGAGCTTCTACTATCTTTCTGGGAACAGAAGAAGAAAAAAGAGTCAGTGATTAGGAATGTATGGTGCAAGAGACCATGATTTTCCTCCCTTTTTCCCATCATTCTACTGTCATACCAAACTCTTCTAATTAATCTGAAGAATAGTGTGGCATAATGAATAGTGTACTACATTTGAAGTGAGGAAGATTTGGGTTCAAAAGCCACCTCAGACACTTAATGGTGATCCAGCACAATTATTTTCCCATCTGTAAAATGGGAATAATAATAGCACACATACCCCCACTAGGTTATTGTAATGATAAAATGAAATAATATATGAAAGATGCTGTTCAGACTATACTTTTCAGACGCTAGAGCCTAGATAAATTTCAGCCGTTCACTGTTTAGTTACACAAATGCTATGTTACGGCATTACTTTGGAGATCCAAAAAATGCATAGGGGTGAATGGAATATATTTTCAAGACACACAAAAGTCCTGGTGATTCCCATTTGCTTTCTCAACTGACCTTATTCAGTGTCACTAAGCTTCTCTCTCTCATTTCCCTAGTGAACAGATTCAGCTAAAGTCTTCTGGTTCCACATGGCAATGGGAGAGGAAGAAAAATGTATTTGTGACGATATAAGCATAAAAAAAAAGAGGGAGTGATTAGGAGTGCCTGGTGTACACATACACACACAGACACGTGCACACACACAAATGCACACACACACAACACATATAGAATACAGGTCCATTAAAGCTCTTAGATTAACTGCTGTGTTTTTTCTTAGATTAATTGCTGTGATTTTTAAAATCATGTCTGGAGTATATTGAGGTACCTTATATATTATTAGGTTATAATTATTGGAAAATTGCATCCTAAATCAAATGTGGCCATTCTCTCTGTATCAATATAGTTTACTATATCTACACATACACATACACACATGTATGTATGTATGTATGTGTGTATATTTACATACATGCATACATACACACATTTATGTGGTGTAAGTGGTGTAGTAGATAGGATGCCGGGCCTGGAGCCAGGAAAACTCATCTTGAGTTCAAATCTGGCCTGGGACGCTTATTAGCTGTGTGAACCAGAGCAAGTCACATAAGCCCGTTTGCCTCAGTTCCCTCATCTGTAAAATGATCTGGAGAAGGAAATGGCAAACCACTCCTGTATCTTTGCCAAGAAAACCCCAAATGGGGTCAAGAAGAGTTGAACATGATGGAAATGACTGGACAACAAGTTCCATTAATAAGGTGACTTTAATGACTGAATGACAATAAGTCCTATTAATAAAGCGACTTTCATGAATACTTATTACTTAGGGAAAACTAATAAGGATTAAAATTAAAAGTTACAAATTTATAAATAGGACTTAAAAATGGGACTGTAAATTTTCAGCAATTTTTTTAAATAAACAGGAAATGTTAAAGCATTTAAAGTAGACACATGTCTACACTATCTCATCCTTAAAAGGAGCATCGAGTTAACTTCCCTTTCCCTTACTCTCTGTTTCCCCACCACCATTTCCTCACCCCTCTTTGTCTGTCTCCCTGTCCCTTCCTCTATCCTTCTCTCTTTTTGTGTCTCTCTGTTTCTCTCTGCATCTGTCTCTTTCCGTGAATAACAGGAGAGAGAGGGATGTTCTTATCTCTTTTCTTTCTCCTGTTGATTTAATATCACATGTGTCATATGTAAATGACATGATGAATTCCCTGTTTTCCAGGGTAAGAAAAAGAAGAGGAAGAGAGAGAAGCTACAGGAATCCACATCAGGTATGCCCAAAGTGATTTATGTGTGTGTGTGTGTCTGCTTCTACAACCCTGTGCTCAAAATGACATGCATTCTCTCTAAACGCTGCCACATTCTAGAGTTTCAAGTTGTTTTTCTTCTCTTTTCTTTCCTTATATGCTTTAAAAAAATTAAGTGATTTCTTTTTAATTTGATTATGTGAAGATGCATTTAAAAAAAAACCTTTTACCTTGGAATCCTAGGTGCTATGTTTGAATTCTTAATTCTTTGCTTCTGTTGCTTGGCTGTGTTCTCTTTACCTTTATCCATACTGTCCTTTTCCATTTGCATAAGTCCTCAAAGATGTTTTATTACATGGTTATCATAGGCTGCAATAGGCTACATCCCCTTGAAGTATTTTTCATAGTTTCCTATGTTATTTAATGTAAAACACAGAGAAGTGCATCTTTCTAGCAGCTAGAGGCTCAAGTGCTCAATAGCTCAAGGCATCAGTGAGGTCGCATTTTTCCTTTAATTAAAAAAAACAAAACATTCCTACTACCTATATGACACAAATAAAAATGACTGGTATAAGAACCACAAAAAGCAAAGCCTTCCACATGATGTTATAAGATGCTACATATTTGGAATGTACAAAAAAACCACATCTTCAATGAATCTTTGTTAAAGGACACAATTTTCTCCAGGTACAGGTCCAAGAATGACAGCTGCCTACATCTGAAACATGGTAAGAATGTCTCTCTAGCCTTCCCGCTGAAATGAGTTATAAAATAGGACTTTGCTTGTGAACCTTGCTGCTGTCACTGATTCCATTTAGTATCAGTATTATTATTAATTTATTAAACAAGAAAAAACAAAATCCAGAAAAAAAACTATCAGATCTGATAGTTTCTGTATCAGCTATGTATTCAAAAATAGCTTTTCTTATACTTTCTTCTCAGTTTTCCCCTTCTGCTGCCCTCAACCACACCTCCCTCCCCTCAGCCCACCAACCAACCGTACTAACTGACTGGCCTCAAGTCTGTTTAACAAGCATCTTGCCATCCCAAGGGGGATAGATATGGCTTCTGCTTTTGAAACACTTTTAGCCAGCATTGGGAAAGGGAGTCTATTCTTCATTGGAATGGATTACCATTTGGCCAAGGCAGTCCAATTCATGCTAGGTTTCAGACTGTTTCTCAGTTAAGTGAGTGTTTAACATTTAAAAATCAATTTGTTTCTCAAGGAAAAGATAGCTCTTCCCTTTTACCATCCCAAGTCATGAATTTTTGAATGGATGAATTTTCCTCTGCTAGTAATAGTGGCTTGTTCTCATTTGCATATTTTAGAAATATCATATATTAATTTAATTCCTTTTTTATCTTAAATGCTTCTTTTTTCTTCTGTGATCACATCACTACAGCTCATTTAGTGGGTGTTTTCCAGTGATGCTCACCCTGTTCTCATCATGAGCCAGGTTTTATCTTTGATAATTGATGACAATTCACACTGGGTCTTACTGTTTTAATCTTGTAACCTCTCCTCAAGAGCCCAAACCCCTTAGAACTAAGCATTTATGACTTGTTCTCCTGGGGTTCATTTTGTCCTTTCTTAAAAAGCTCATTGGTTTTAGGGGGAGCTCCATACCCAAGAAAGATAATGAAATGTCCTTTGGGGAAATTAGCTTTTTTACTGAGATACACTCACCTATTGTCAAAGTAAATTCTTAAACAGTATAATACCTGTGGTTTTTTTTTAATCTTTAACCATATACTCATTTTTTTTCATATTATAACTTTTCTTAAAAGGATGAGGCTTGAGGGCCTTGGACCCCAATTAGGAGACCCTAAAAGCCACAAATGAAATTTTTCCAGGTATCTTGAATTCCATTTAAAGTACAATTATGTTCTGATTATTATGAATAATGAATCCCTTATAAGGGGGTCACATTATTCAAATTTACACTGCACATTTCTGTTGGGCTAGAATCAGTTGTCATATTTTATATAATTATAACTTCCAATAGTGCAAATTTAAATAAATGCGACCACTTTAGGGGATTCATTATTTGCGCAAATCAGGACTTTAGAAATTATAGAGCAGTCTCTGCTTTTGTAAGAAAGAATTCAGAGCTCATGGACAGTCAGCCAGACATGATATTTTGAGCTTTATCCACAAATAAAAATTGTTCCTTCTTCCCACCAAAAGCACGATTCCTTTCCTTCCCTGGATTTAGCCTTAATGTCTTTTCTTCACTTGGAATCGCCATCTTTAAACATTCTACAAGTAAAAACAGCAAGCCTTGGTTAAGCATAGTCCCATTAAATTGTATGTTATCTGATTACATATGCTTTAGACTGCCTGGTTTTTTAGAAGCTTGTGACTGAGCAAAGTGGACCCCGCCTAGAGCGCCAAACACTTGAGCCTGAAGTCCAGAAGCTCTTAATATCTCTGAATAAAATGCTTTGACATGTATAACCTCAGTGGGTCCCCTTCTTCTCATATAAGGATAAGACTATTCAGATTGCCATACTGGATGGAAAACAGAGAGGTCAGTTGAACTAGATTGTAAAGTATGGGAGAAGAATAATGTCCATCAAAATCAGAAAGGTAGGTTTGGGACAAAGTGTGAGAATTTTAGAAACTAAACAGAAGCACTTGTATTTGGCTCTTGAGGCTCTTGGCTGAGTAGAAGAGTTACATGGTCAGACTTTCAGTTAACGAATATTACTCTGGCAGCAATGTGTGTAGAATGGAGCAAAATGGGGGAGATGAGAGGACTCCTCCATTGAATAGGAACTGTAAATACACCAGACTAGACGACCTTTTAACTTCCTTTCTGATTACATCATTCTAATTGCCCCTCTCTGGACCTCCCATGATTACGTTATATCTTCTTTGAGTTATGCTGACCAAAACAAGTAGTACTTGTTTTGCAGATTTTTGGAAGCAGAGACTAGCCTCTAAATTTCACTAGTTATAAAGTCAATAAAATACCCTCAAATCTGTAGGGGTGCAAGGACTCATTGGATCATTTTAGACCTTGGTCATAGCATACCTACAATAATAAACTCCATATAATAATTCTACAATTTTACAAACAAGAGAAATATTTAAATTGAGAACTTGAGCATAGAGAATATCAGGACATTTTTAGCTCAATAAACACATCCATCAAAATTAGCTCCTATATAATGAAAATAGAAACCTTAATAATAATCTTAATTACATGCACAATTACTAATCAATCGATACCTCCAGCAGAACTTTACCTGAATGTGAGGCCATATGTACTTTCCATCTCCTAATAGAGAGGCAGACAAAAGAGGAAGAAACAAAATTCTAATTTTTCCTTTGTTTGCCAAAAGAGCAGCCTTTCCTGCAGGAAAGTCGATAACCTTCTCTTGTTCCATCTTTGACTGAAGTAGCAAGCGAAAGCCATGCCTAGTACTTGTGGTCAAATGCTTCCAGTCATGTACAAGGACCAAATTCTGTACCAAATTCTCTACCTCCTTGATCAAATCAACCTCCTGATGTCTGCTCTGCCAGGAAAGAGTCCTTTATGAATCTAAGAGTTTTGACCTCAGTAAGAAATAAAAAGCCAGCTCCCACCCTGTCACTCCTGCACCTTCGGAGAGGATTCTTATTCTGGTTAGAGTGAGATGGGGGGGATCCTGTATTTTGTTACTGCTCCTTACAATTAGATATGAGTTATCATATATAATAGTACCCATCTAGAGTGAAGATGGAGGCACCCCAAAACATATCCAAGACTGTGAAACCATACCGGATAATGTTTTGCTTTGTTTTCCATATGCTTCCTAGGCAAAGCATTACATCAGACCCTGGGAACAAGATGAGAAGAGTATTACTAAGTATATACTGAGGTTTATATAACACATGGGAAAGGATTAATGTCCCTAGTTGACATAAATTATTTTTCCTGCTTTTCCTCTCCTTTTTGGACCCATTGTTTCTTTGGGCTCTCTTGAGGAGGCTAATGAAAGACACTTCTTTTAATCCTAGCCTGAAATAAGTTAGAGTTGACATTGGTGCTGCATCTCTAGCTTCTTCTAGGCTGCATGGTAGGTCCTCTCTTCATCATCTTTCACAGACCTGGGCCTTGCTACATGACCAGTCTGCTATAGTTTTGACTCTCTTCAGCCTTACTTTGATCTCTGTGCTTTGATTGGAGAAGTTACTTACTTAATTGGGCCCCAAAGATTCTTCCTGTGAGCCTCAGGCTGCTCTTCTCTGGTCTTTGTACCTTCCTCCATACCTTTGTTTTAATATTTCCGTCATAATAGTCCTCTGGAAAGACTTTTTTTTTAACCTAATTCTGGCCCATTTCTAATATGAAGCACATTTGATAGCCTATTATTAAGGGGGAATCTCCCTTCCTACAAAGTTAAGGGGTGGCTAGGTGGTGCAGTGAAAAGAGCACCAGCCCTGGAGTCAGGACGACCTGAGTTCAAATCTGGCCTCAGACACATAAGACAAAACTTGGGCAAATCGCTTGACCCCAATTGCCCTACCTTCCGCACTCCAAAAAAAGAAAAAAAAATTAATCTTCTTTCCTGATTGCTCAGAATTTAGAATCTGGCCTAGTCTCCATTTTGGCCCTTTGGCCAAATTACATCATCTCCCTCATATTTACCCTCGTTACCATGTCTTTCTACTTCCCCAAGTTATTTTTTATGACCCTCACTCTGGTGCCACAAAGGGGAGTGGTTGTCTGGAATAATAACTAATATTTCTATAGTACTTTTTAAATTTGCAAGAGAAGCAGTGTAAGTATCATTATTCAGCTTTTACGCGCAAGGCCTCTGATTGAATGACATCTCCAGGATCAATATTAATCATTACTAGGCTCATTAGAACTTAGAGTTAGAAGGAAACATAGAGATCATTTAATCTAACCTTATCTGACATCTGAGGAAACTGAGGTCCCCTAGCCAAGACTCAAATCCAGGCCTTCTGATTTTGAAGCTAATGTTTTCTCTGCCACACTATACTATTGTTAAAATGTAATTATATTTTTCTCAATGAATAAAAATCTTTTTTCTTTCTGCCACCCATTCATTGGGAGAAAAACAAAAGCCTTGTAACAAATATTACACCTTGTAACAAGATGTAAAATGATTTTAATTTTTTCTTACTCATCCAATTTTTTAAAAATCATTTTACACAATGAAAAAAGGCTTTAAATACATGCTGAGTTACAGATTCCCAACAAATGAAAGAGGAGACTCATTCCTTCACATAGATAACTAAAAATGGCATATGGGAAAATTTTGTAAAGTATAAAAGGCAATAATGCTTCCTAATAAGACCACTATGTTGTGTTCTATTGATGTGCCTACGACCACTAAAAATGTACTTATGATCAGCAGTAGGGTTTCCTGCACATGCCTATACACACAGAAAAGCTCAGATTAATAAATTGTCAGAGATTAGGGAGTTTAGATCAAGCAACTTTTCTACTGACTTAATTATTTGTTTTTTTTTTAATTTTGTCTGTTTCAAAATCTTTCTAAAATAAATTAATATATATTCATAGAATACATCAATATGTATTGATACGTTAATAAATTAAAATAATAGTAATATAATAAATAAAATTATATATTAGTAATACAATAATTATAATCATATATTAACAAATATCTTAATACGCTTTCTCAAAAGAGAGAGTAGGTCAGACGCATTGAAAATATGGGATTTCTTTGATGATTGAGGACTTAGTAGTACAATGGGCCATGATTCTGTTAAGTGCTTATTGTATAAGATGCAGTAAATGATAGGAAATCTGGCTGAATAAATGCAGATCTGGAATAGCTTCTAAAAGTTGAAGCCCCTCCCCCCCAAAAATAGCTAACTGAGTGTTTCAATCAGTTGGACACCATTCAGTCATGGTCCCTTCTTCCTAAACGTTCTCGTTCTGTCTCCTAAGCCTGTGAAGTACTTACTCTCCACAATCTCACTTCTAAAGACTATATTATAAATCTCCAGTCATACGATGTGAAATGTAAAACAGTTAGGGACTCACACTTCCCATTATCAGAATGATCTGGTAATTTTAAGTGTTGACATTCAGACTCTGCCCTTTTGGAGAAGAGGGGATCTCGAAAGCTTATTATATGCATGGTGGCTCAGCACCTCTCATTCTGCAGATCAGAAAACTAAGAAAAGGGAAGTAGGTTGTACAGGGATTTTTGATCATAATACTAGAGGCAGAACTGGGCTACTTCTTCCAGTTCTTTAGCTTATGCTGCCTCCTGATGTTCCTTATTATTTATGATTAAGACAACCATGGGAACCAGCACGAAGGGATTCTTGTTTACTGATTTGCAAATCAACGAAGTGCCTTAACATTAACCATAAAATTTATATTGCTCCCATCAGACATATAATTGTTATTTTTTCTTTTCCATGCTAAATGCTTTTGTTTAGCTTTCAGAGTAGATGCAAAGAGGCAATCTAATAAGAGAGAATTAGAAAGTAGAGGAGTTCGATTTCTATCTTGATATAACCCTTACTACCTGTATGACTTTATGTGAGTCTTTAACCTCTTGGCCTTAAATGTTCTAATCTGTAAAATATGGAGGATTGAATGAGAGTTCCTCTAAGGTTCTATGAAATTACGATCACTGAAACACCTTGGAGGAAATGTGATTCTTGGGTTATTTTCAATGTAGACGATGTCTTGTAGTGTCAGATTCAGGATATTTGCATAATGTTTTGAGTTATCAGGGAGCACATCATGGTACTTTGTTATTTACTTCTCAAGGAATGGTAACCACATTAGAGTTGCCTAGGATATCCAAAAAAATCGGGAACTCAGTAGCTGGAAAAGATGAATTACATTTGACTAGCACTGGTTTCAGTGGTAGAAACTCATAAAGTTGGTTTCCAATACTTTTTCTTTAAAGTAAGCTGCAGAATATTAGTCAGATCTTCCATATTGTCATAAAGACAACATAAACAGAATCTTAAAAAAAAGCTTATCTTAATGATTCTAATTTTAATGAATCAGTCTTTATAAAATCAAAGAACGCACACAAAAAAGAATTTTTGTTCTTTCTCCTGTGCACATGAGACTTAGACTAATGCTTGGCAGCCAGTGGGTACCTAATAAGTGTTAATTGATCAATATGTTCACTTCCTCCCACTTTTCTTCCATATTATACTTTTACATAGTTTATATATAATTAATATATTATTAATTAATACATTAATAAATTAATTTTAATTAATCAATTAATACACTAATTTTAATTAGTCAATTAATATATATGTCTTTCTAAGACCTGTACTTTCACCAGCATGAAACTAAAGTGTTCTCTTCATTCTCCTCACCAGTCTATATCTCTCTCCCACCCCCTCATTTATTAGTAGATTGTATGGCTGATAAAATTTCTCATTTGGTATTCAGCATGTACAGGCTGAGACTTCTGACCTTAGCTAGTGCAGTCCTCAGATAACTCCTAAGTTGGGGGGCAGGGTTGGGGTGGAAAGGTGGGGACAATTCATTCTTCTAGAAGTATAATGCCAAACAGAACATTCCAGTTGCTCTGAAATGCTGTTATGGAATGATAGTCATTTAGAAGTGAATCTGCTTTCCCGGGTCGCCAAAGTCACATCAGTGAACCTGTATGTGCTAAAAAGAGTTCATAAAATCATAGATTTTAAACTTATAAGAGACCTTGGAGGCTTTCAGGTTCAACCCTCTGATTTTACAGATGTGGGAAGTGAGGCCCAAAACAGGGAACTGACTTTTCAGGGCTACCCAGATACTATCAGAGGCAATATATGAACTCAGTCCAGGGGGATTCTGGGACTCCAGATCCAGGGTCCCACCCTACCTCTCCAAAGTGGAAATAGATCTTAAATTATGCTGAAGAAATAGAGCATACCAGAAAAGACTCTTTGGAGTGAGGAGACTTGGATTTGGGTCCCAGTTCTGCCAATTCACTTTTTTTCCAATTAATATTTTTTCAATGAAGAAAAAATCTTCCTTTTCTTCTTTCCCTTCTGCCCTACACTGAAAAGTAAAGAAAAAGCAAACCTTTGCAACATATATGTATAGTCAAGCAAAACAAACCCCTCCATTTCTGCCTTTAAATTATTATTCAACCGAAATCACTTTCTGTAAAATGAAAGGGCTGAATTAGACCAGGTGTTTTTAATCTGGGGTCTGTGACCCTTTCTTAACATTTATTTTGATATCTAAATTAAATAGAACTAGTTTCCTTTGTCATCCTATGTGTTTTATTTTGTACATTTAAAAACATTATTTCAAGAACGGTTCCATAGGTTTCACAAAACAGTTAAAGAGGTCTAAGACACACACAAAAAAATTTAGAGCCCTTGGATAGATAATTACTAAGGTCCCTTCCAGCTCTAAGAATCTTTTATTTGAGGTAGGGAAGGCACTTGCCTTTCTGTCTGATGCAATTTACCATGAGAATTAGAATAGAAGGTGTTTCCTTGTAGTACACAACTGTGTTCTAATGTGGCCATATTCACCTGTTCTAGTGTATTGAGTGCCCACTCTGGTGAATTTGAAAATGGGTGCGACCATTTACATCAGCTCAGCCTCAACACTAAACTTGTATTTATTTTAAATATATTTTATTGGTGCCTTTTAAAAATTAATAGCATTTTATTTTTCCAATTATATGTGAAAACAATTTTAACATTCATTTCTACAAAATTTTGAGTTCCAGATTTTTCTCTCTCCATCTCTCCCCTCCCCCTTCCTAAAATGGTAAGCAATTTTAAATAGGTTATATATGTGCAATCATGTAAAACATATTTCCATATTAGTTACAGTTGTGAAAGAGGAAACAGACCAGAAGGAAACACACACATACACACACGTGAAAATACTATGTTTCAATCTGCATTCAGAGTACATCAGTTCTTTCTTTGCAGATGTTTTCCATCATGAGACCTTTGTGATTGTCTTAGAGAGTTGCATTGCTGAGAACCAAGTGATTCACAAGTGGTTAATTGTACAGTGTTGATGTTACTATATGCTGTGTTTCACAGATTTTGTTCATTTCACTTTGCATCAGTTCATACAAGTCTTTCCAGACTTTTCTGAAATCTGCCTGCTGATCATTTCTTATTAACAGTAGTATTCCATTCCATTCATATACCACAACCTGCTTAGTCGTTCCACATTTGATGCATAGCCCCTTAGTTTCCAAGGTTTTTTGCCATCAGAAAAAGCTGCTGTATTTTTGTACATGTAGGTCCTTTTACTTTTTTTATTATTTCTTTGAGATATAGAATGTCTTTTGTCTTTATAGCATAGTAATTTCTTATTACCCTCCACAATGAACCGTTCTTTGTCACAAAAAATAAAACACTCTACAGTCATTTATTAAGCACCTTATTGACTCTGTAGACAAAAGCAATGGACCTGGAGTCAAGAAGACCTGAGTGCAAATCCAGTCTCAGACACTTGCTAGCTGGGTGACTTTTGGCAAGTCACAACTTCTGCCTACCTCAGTTTCATCATCTGTAAAATGGAGATTAAAAAAATAATACCTACCTCCCAGGGTTGCGATAAGGATCAAATGAGATCATATTTTTTCAGTGCATAATTAATACGATGTCCTCAATACGTAGATACTTAATAAATATTTCCTTCCTTAAGTCCTTACTATGTGTTAGCCTTTGTGCTCTGTGCTGGGCATACAATGAAACAGTGCCTGTTTTCTGTTAATAGGAGATTCTCTGATATGATAAAGCAATAGCATTCCAGTGTTTTAGTAAATGTTTATTAAGGAATATTTAGAATCTTAGCATCTGTCAGGTATCACCAGTTATATTCTAATACAGATATTTTGTTTGGAGTTGCTTTATCTCACTCAGTAGCCTGAAGAATGAATGGAGAGATGAAATATTTTTTTAAGTTGGAAAGAGTGAGTAAACTCCAAATTTAAAAACTGTATAACTTTATAAATTGGGTTATTTTCTGCTTACAAAAAAAAATCTAGCTACTCTGTCTTTTTTAAATGAAAAAGTATTTCGGTTTCATGACTTCAGCAATCTGATGTTTAAAAACAGGATTAAAAGTAAAAAATAAGATTGTCATTATTACCTCCTGGTTATTAAAAAGACATACGGGGGGGGGCAGCTAGATGGCACAGTGAATAGAGCACTGACCCTGGAGTCAGGAGGACCCAAGTTCAAATGCAGCTTCAGACACTTAACACTTGCTAGCTGTGTGACTTTGGGCAAGTCACTTAACTCCAACTGCCCTGCCTTCCCCCCTCCAAAAATAAAAGACAAATAAAATAATTTTAAAAAAAGACATACAAGGGAAAAATTTTTTTGGCTTTCTAGAACTTACCTTGGAGATTTGCTGAAGTAAATAAAGAATTTCCAAGGTTTTCTCTCCTTGTTCCTCCCCATTTACTAAATAAAAACCTTTGCTTTTGTTTCTTTGTGGCCCAGAGTTTTAAGTGAGGTGTGCCAACAGAACAGAGAATATTCATTGTACTGGGTATGGCCCTTAAGTAATTTCTACTACTCATGGCTGAAAAGTAGAGGTGAGAATTTTTAGGACCCCTTTTTTTTGCATCTGTGATGTCCTGTAGCTCTGAGGGTTTTCCTAAAACAGGAATCTGCTCTTCAATGCTTATAGTACTGCCGACCCTAACTTAGCTAACTTAGCCCCACTCTTAGAGGCAGGGACCATTTTGAAACTACTTTCTGTTGATAAGAGATAGCATGATGCAAGAGACAGAATGCTGGACTTGGAATCAGAGAACTTGGGGTAGCAACCCACATATGCTGCTACTCGTGTGACTTTGTTTACCGCTCTAAGTGTCAGCTTAAGAAGTAGAACAATAGTTAGCATTTATATATCACTTTAAATTTTGCAAAGCCCTTTACACATGTATGTTAACTCATTTGATCCCCACAACAATCCTGAAAGGTAGGTGCTCTTATTATCCCCACTTTACAGCCTAGGAATCTTGAGGCAGACAGAGGTTAAGGGCCTTGCCCAGGGTCACAGAGTAAGTAAGTGTCTTAAAGCCATATTTGAACTCAGACTTTCCTGATTCCAGACTCAGCACTCTGTCACTTTGACACCAAGCTACTAGAAGATGACTCTTTGGCCTTGCTCTGGTTTCTGATTTTGTTCCGCAAGCCCCAGGAATTATAGTCAGCAGTGCCCAGCCTTGTACAATGAAGCAGTAGGGCAGCTTCCTTATTAGTGATAGCCTACTTATAAAACAAAACCAAAGTCAAGATGTAGTTGAAGAAATAGGAAAGAAGCAGTCATAAACTTTATTTATTTGTGCTTTATTTATCTCATCTAAAGTTCTGAAGTATAATTGATTCCCCAAATCAGTTGTACAGTCAAAACAGTATGGCTAGTCTAATGGATACATAATATTGTCCAAATAATTACAAGTTCTCAAAATCAGAGCCTTCTCTTAGGTTGCCTTTTATTCACTCCCCAACTGGTGTCTGGGGGACATCTCCAGTCATCTTGATAAATGTCTTGCTACTGGTCCCAGATGGTTCTGGAGGAGAAAGTGAGACTGGTGACCTTGCACAGTCCTCTTTCATTTAAATCCATCTCATTTGCATGTCATGGCATCATCTTCCATGGCATGGTCCTCTTCGAGAACAAAAGACAAACAGTTGGTGTCTAGGGTAGTGATGTGTCTGATCCTGTCTTTATTAGTTTGGAGGTTCGCTAATGCAAAGATTGAAAGCAATTCATGTAACAATATAAGAGTTGCATGGTCTGGTTGACAGAGCCCTGTACTGAGAGTTAGGAGAGGTGCACTCAAATCCTGCCTTGAACAACTACTGTGACCCTAGTACAATGCACTTAACCTCTCCATTTCATAGCCAGGATGAGGATGAGTTTACTCATCTGTGAAATGGGAGTTGGACTCTACCCACTAAGGACTCTTTGGGCTCCAGAACTATGATCCTATAAGAATCTCAGAGCAGGTTGCCAAGATGGTCATCAGTACCTCAACATTCTTGGTGATAGAGGTGGGCAGAATAAGAGAATCCCTGTAGCTAGTGCTCAAGAACTTGTCTTTGGAGCAAAGAAAAGTCCTAGTTGGCTTGTACTTAGCACAGCATTCTTCTCTCTGTTAAGTAACTATTCCTAAGTTTGAACTGACATCTTGGTGCCTTCTGAGAGAAACAGAGAGAATGGGAAGCAGAATGCTGCCTGCCTCATTTTTATCTGCTGGTGAGCTTTAAATCTAGACATAAGCTTCCATTTCTTGGGTAGATTTTCTTTGGTATTGCTTGAAAAGCCCCATTTCCCTCCTGGGGGCTTCTTCCTGACTCTTCTCTTACTTGAGACTTTCAAAATTTATTCTGAACGTTTTTAAATTATTGATCAGCACTAGTATTCATTTTCCATCTATTATCAGAAGTTCTGTCATATAAATTTCCTGCATCCCACTGATTAAAATCAAGGCTTATTAACCAGGGGCAGGGTGGTACAAAGCAAAAATCAGTGATCTTAGAGATACAAGAACTTATTTCAAATTCCAGGTCTGTCACTTAGCTCCCTGTATGACTCAGATCAGTCAGATTCTCTGTGCCTCCCTTTCTTCTGTTGGACTGAGTGACCTCGAAGCTTCCTTTAAGTTCTTTATGACCCCCATGAAAGGGTTGCACTCAAGACAATCCCTGATCTTAAGTACAAAATATATTCAAAGATATAACAAATGGGTCTATTTGCTTTAAAGGGGGAGTTAAGGTATGCATTTGTCTTCTCAACTCATTTTTAAAGGAGTTTATCTTTAGGTTAGAAAAGTCATAGTGAATAGAAAGAAAGGGGAAATGAATAAAGATTTGAAAATTCTGTATTTGTCATATTAAATTCACCTTGTTCTTTGTAATCATTGAACACTTTGATTTACCTGAAGGGAGTTTTGGAAAAATCCATTTTTTCCATAAATTGTCCTATGGGAGATAGTTTCTATGGAAGTGATTTCTTGACCAGTCTTGTCTTCAAGAAGGTTATGTGAATCCCTCCAGGGACATTAATTCAGCGGCTTGTTCTACATGTGTACACTCATAAAGGGGACAACAAAGGAATGTCAACAGAAAAGAGAAACCCAAAACAAAGGACATAGGACAAAAATACAAGCACCTGGAATTTTCTTTTTATTAATAGCTGCAGGGTAACCCCAGGGAGGAACAGCCCTGATTTGTTGGAAGTCTTTTTGATACTGCCAAAGTTGAGTGTGCAAATGAGCTCATTTTCATTTGTGCATTCTGTGATGCTGGCTATGAAATTCTTCTTGAACAAAGGTGGAAGCCAATTTCTTGACTCAGCCTCAATAAAGACAAAAGTTTAAGATGAGGCAAAGAACCAGTGATAGCTTGAAACATCCTTCCCTCTCTCTTCCTCCTGCTCTCTGTCTCCCCAGCCCCCCCCACTTCCCCCATGCTGAGAATCTTCACTTTACATCAGGGCTTTGTGGTTGGTGTGCCAGACCATTAGTATTGGGGGTGGAGGCTAACACAGCTGTATAAACAAAACTGGGTTATGGCCATCCATAACCACACATTATCATTTTAACTTTTTTTCCCCTCAAACACTTAGTAATGTCTCATTCCAAGGCACTGGGACTAGATTTCTAAAGTTAAATTTTTTAATCTTAGAGAAGAATTAAATATCCAATTCAGGTTTTTGTACATTTCATATCCTTCCTTCCCAATGAGTTAATAAGTCATTGTTTCCCGTGGTCTGAGGGCTCCATTAGCAGAGTGACAAAAGGATTTATGTTCAGTAGAGTGACCCTGTCTAAGAGAACAACAGTTTGAACCTTGTAGGAAAAAAAGTGTGACTTATCTTCAGACTAAACCCCTGAAAGACAGGAATCTCTGTATAGGCATGGCATTTTGCAGTGGAGTGGTTCACACCCCAAAATGAAATCACAGGTTTGGGAGTGTTTTTGTCAGTTTTCCCCAGGGCAGTGAAATTTCAAGCATTGGCACAAGGTGTGTGGTGTGGTATAAAGCAATTTCTGCAATTAAAATCTGTGTCTCTTTTCACCTCTCATAAATCCCACTCTAATCTTTCTCTCCTCCCCTCCAATTTTCGTGTTAGAACTAAAACCGTTTTTTTTTCTTTTTTTTCTTTTTGATTGTTGTTGTTTCTGGAGTGGCATCGTGGGAAGGGGGAGACCCTCTACCTCCCTTTTCTTTCCCAGCACCAAATTTCAACCAAAGGAGTATTCTTTCTCTCCCCTTTGCAGGGAATAACTTGATCATCTTGCATGTGGGTCTTGAAAAGTACAGGGCACCAGGCAAAGTGCTGCAGGGACTGGATATTGGGGGCTGGACATTGGGGAAGATGTCTATATACACTTCACTGCCTGGACACATCCCCTCCTCTGCCACCCAACCATCCTATGTACTTTGTTTTGTCCTTCCTGCTTGGGGTCTGCCTAGGAGAAGGCTGTGGAACTCTAAGGAAATATGTCAACACCTTGCCTTTAATTCATGTCACGTTTGAACTAATAAGCAAGCATCTCCTCTCTGCTGCCTTTCTCCTACTCATTCATTCATTCATTCATTCATTCATTCATTCTCTCTCTCTCTCTCTCTCTTTCCCTCTCTCTCTCCCTCCCCCCTCCCTACCTCCTTCCCTCTACCCCCCTCACACACACACATACACACACCTTTTCACTTTTGCACATCCTTTGACTCAGAATCTAAGAGAACCACTAGCTAAATAGTTCATTTATGAAAAGTTAAGTCTCATTTATTTTAAAGCATTTATTATCTCTTCCTCCCACTGTCCCTCTACATTGAACAATCATAAAAGAAACAAAACCCTCATAACAAATACACACCATCCAGCAGAACAAATGGCCATATTGGCCTTGTCCAGAATGTCTCAATCTGCATTTTAAGGCCATCAGCTTTCTGGCAGGAGGTGAATGGTGCTCTCTGAACTCATTGTTTCTCTTTACATTGATCAAAGTTCTCAAATCTTTCAAAGTTGTTTTTCTTTATAATGTTGTCATTGAATAAATTGTTGCCCTAGCACCACCTATTCCCCTCGGTATTAGATCCTAACATTCTAACATCGAAATCTGTTACACAAAAGACTTTCCCTTGGCTCCCTCCCTCGCCCCCACCTCTTCCCCACCTTGTGAACTACCCACTCCCAATAGGTCATTTTGCCGGGCCCCCACTGTTGCAGATCACACTTGTTGGAATAGCTTGAAAAGTTCATAGTTTGGTCCTTGAGTACTTCATGTGGATCATTTACATTTTCTTTTAGCAGCAACTGTTTAGAGGGCACCCCCTCCCCACTCAGATATCCAATACAAATGGCACAGACAGTGGCTCTCACAGTGGATCAAGCCCAAGACTTAACATATGTAAAATGTGGCTCGCAGCACTTTCTTTGAAGCCTAACCACAGCCATGGAGCTGTAATTGCAGTCTTTGATTGCGCCGGCTTCACTTGTGGATTGGGCTTTGCTAGGGCATGCCTGGCTTGGCAAGGCTTCAGCTGCAGCCCCCCCAGTGAAGTCTTAGATGTGGGGAGAGTTCCATCTCCTTAGCGCATGCCTGTGGTTTCTTGAAAAGAATCCTGATTTGACCTGTTTAATGTCTGTAAAGCGCACCACAAGGACCCCGTTCCTTACGTTTTAAGGTATGGGGTTGGTCTGTCCACAGCGGGAGCCCGTGAGTTTTGCCCCTTAGCTCCTAAGGGGAAAGAATGACAGGACTTACTACTCATTAGTCAATTGCCTTCTTTAAAAGAAAGCAGCAGAAAAAAAAAAAAAACCCGGCAAATCCCTTGGGAGATTGGTCCCAGTGGTGTTAAGTTGCTTATTGGCGGGCAGTTGTCCAGTGATCTCACGCAGCAAACTTAAACCAGGATTAGTATGAAAAAGAAACATATTTTGGTTGAGTGTATTTAAAAAATTCCTCTCCTAAGTCCTGTTCATTCCACATTTACGTTAGGAGAGTAGAATTTTAACCACTCCACCAACAAACCTAAAATTAAGCCTATTTCTTGAGCACCTAAAACCATATATAGGAGGATGTACTTGACTGGAAGGGTGGAGGGAGAAAGGAAGCCTTTAGGCAGGGCAGTGAGGAGTAGGCGTCTGCATTGCTTTTTTATTCTGGCTTAGAAGAAGTAAAGGCCTTGTTTAAGAGTGAAGCCTAGAGCAAGGCCATGGAAGTTATCTTAACCTTCTGACTTCAAAGGGGTGCTTGCTGGTAAGAGAAGGGAGTGAGGAAAAGCCGCAACAGAAGAACGCTTCATTTCCTTCAGAAAATAGACATTTCTGACTTTTAATGGAGAGTCCACTCTGAATCACAACATTTGTATCAGACTGCTGTTAGCTACTGGCTTGGAGCCTCAAGGCTATTCCTCAACAGGAAGCTGAATGTTTTTATGTAAGACCGAGAGGAAAACCTTCCCAGGAAGAGTGACCTGGACCAAACCTTTGAAAATCTGGGATGAAAAGGCACCAAGTAAATGGAAATCTACGGGGTGCACTCAGCACTGATTCCATGCTGTTTGCTTGGACTTTTCCTTTCTCCTTGGAAAGGTAGAGACCTTCACATCCCTTTGATCCCCACCTAAACTGGGTAGGGTACCACTGCAGGAAACTGGGTGGGGATGGGATGGGGGTTGAGGATATGAGATCTCCCATTAAGTCAGAAGAGGTCTAATTTTATAAGAAAATAGAAATTGAATGTGCCAATAAAAGGCCTCCTTAGTTGAAAACATTACCTTTGTAAATAAACATTTGGTCTTACCTTCACAAAGCATAGATGGCCTATTTCATCCCTAGTTTCAGGCTGAGCATTTGGTAACCGCCATTCTCTATGAGACAAGGAGCTTTTCTACCTAACTTGAGAGTCCTGTAGTTTTATCTCACTCAAGTAAGTTCATATGACCGAGTAATCATTTTATATTTATGTCAAGATAGTAGACTTCTAATTACTCCATCAACAAGTCTTTATTAAACACCTAAAAAATCTTGTTTAGAGACAGTGAAGTTTGCCATCTGCTATCTTGTTTCAGAAACAATCAAATTAGTTTCAGTGTTCTTATTTTTATTTCTCTTCCTTCATTCTTAGTCTGCCCAAACCTACCCCAAATAAAAAGCAGATGGAAATCCAAGTCATCTAAGTTTAAGAAATTATTTCACTGTCCCATCAACTTGAGCTAGTTGGGTGCAAGATTTCTAAAATACTCAGACCCTCTTCTTCAAGGTTGTATTTGGAATAATAGATCTATTCTGAGTGTGTGTCTGGTTGTGTCAGTCAAGTCAAACTCTTCTTGACCCCATTTGGGGTCTTCTTGGGCAAAGGTCCAGGAGTGGTTTGCCATTGGCTTCTCCAGCTCATTTGACAGATGAAGAAACTGAGACAAGCAGGGTGAAGTGACTTGCCCAGGGTCACACAGCTAGTAAGTGTCTGAGGCTAGATTTGAACTAGGGAAGATGAGTCTCCCTGACTCCAGGCCTGGTACTCTACCATTTCACCTAGCTATCCCCCTGCCAGCCCAGAGCAGCTGCCTATTCCTAAAGTCATATGGGAGAAAATTCAAAGAACAGTGCTTTCTTCAGCAAAGGTCCTGATGTTTGATTTCATTTGTCTTATCACATATAACACTATCAACGAAAATAAGGCCGTTTCTTCTCCCTAATTTACCAAAAGCAATTTTATTGAGGTCTGTTATATTCTCAGCTTTTCTGGTGTTCAAGATTCACCACAATTGTCATAAGTATTGTCTGCTTTACGTATCCATTGAACACTTGCCATGTACATTGCAACATGGTTCTAGGTACTTGTGTTGATTGTCCAGAAGACAAAGTTGTTCGTTTTTTGTTTTTTTTTCCCCTCTGGTCCTTGAGAATATTAGAATTAAAATGGAGAGGCTAGATGGTCTCTGGTGTTGCTTTCAGTTTGGGGTCTTTGGATCATAAATAGATAGTAACAGAGAACCCTGGACTCTGATATAATGGTGTAAAAATGTATGGAAAGATGTGGTGATGCTTGGTTTTAGGATATTATCAATGTGCTTGGATACTATATGTGTCCTCTCTTATAAATTGTAACACCCGCAAAACTGCCCTCCCCAATTTTTTTCCATTATACATATCTTATCGGTGAGTTTTTCGGAGTTTGTTATGCAAAATGGTGTCTGAAGTGGAGGGTTTTAAGACAGTTTTTATCACAGAATAGTTATTACTGAGTGCACTGGGTTGTCTGTAGAGTGTTGTACAGCACAATCCTTGAAATTGTAAGATTTAGATAAGAGCTTAGAAAACGGTGTCTAGTACAACCTCCTCATTTTGTGGGCCAGGAAACTCTTATGCCACTGTATAGCGGTCCTATCAGGCAGAACCAATTAATTGGGGGCAAGATTTGTAAGACACTTAGACCCTTTTCTCTTCAAGGTTATGACTTGCTCAGAGTCAGATAAGGTAGTGATAAAATTGGAGTCTGAGTCTAGTTTTTCTGGCTAAATCTAGTGTTCTTTCTATCTGCTCTTAGGAGTTTTACTTCCTAAGTTGCAGAAATTTAAACTCAAAGTACTGAGAGTCACATTGTACACGGGGAATCACATCGTTGATTCAGTGCTCAGTTATGGGAAGAAATATAGTCTTCATTAGAAAGGAATTACTGTTGAGTCATTTCTTTTATTTTCCAAGGTGTTTGTTTTAGGGTTGTTTTTAGTCAATCTAGCTAAGTGGCACAACAGATGCCACTAACTCATTAAAAAGTAAAAATGTGCTTAATTAATAAAGTATGTGGTGGAAGGTGCATGAATCCAAACATTTTGAAAACCCTGGTGTTGAAACATTCTAATTGTGTTGCCTGAAGCCAGAGTTCCACTTGGGACTAAGCAGTGCTAGGGTAGAAGGCATCTTTGGGATAACCAAGTTACCTTAATGGACAAAAGAAATACAAAGGGTTTGTGAAGGTCTTGCACAAGAGACGTAAAAAAAAATGAAGGGTTTTTTTTTTTTGGAGGGGGGCAGGGAGCTTCATCTATGGATGGTTCATATTAATAACATTTCATTTGTTCCTTCTTGAGGTGGAAAACGAAACTCATTCCCGACGTGCAAAGCCAAGGCAGCAACCCCAGGGCCTCTTCTGGAGATGGAAGCCTGTTGAAACTCCAAACATCTCCTCGGTCTGAGCAGTCGACCCCAAAGGAGTCTTGATGTTCACTTGACCCTGTGGTTACTGCTAGAGACATTGAACCATAAGGACAATCACTGCCAAATCCCTCTTAGATCCTACTGCGAGAACCCAGTCCTGAAAGAAAAGCATAAGAAGATTTTCAAACAACAAACCCCACAAAATTGAAATGCACACGAGAAGGTTTGCAGGCTTTGGGTGAGTTGAGAAGCTTCTCTCCCTTCATCTCTGCCTTGTACTTCCCGGAGAATTTTGCATCCGTATCTGTACCTTTTGGCAAGCAAGGTAACCTGGCCATGTCCGCCTGCCTGCTGCAACCACCTGGAGCCAACAGCCAGCCAGCACTCAATCACCTGCCCACCCCCCATGAGGAATTTGTGGAATACCTGTCCATCTTTCTGTCTACATTGTTTTCTCTCTTCCTTCCTCCCAAACTTCTTATTTAAAATAACAGTGCAAAAGGATCAATTTTATGTTTGCTTCTTTTTTTTTTAAACTTGAATGCTTTTATATTTTTAACTTTTTAGTTTTAATTTCCTTGGTGTATATTTTACTAGCTATATGATCTTTTAAATAAAATTCAAAGATCTGGAAAAGTATGATTATTTTTAAAAAAAAAAACGAAACTGAAAGAAGTCCAAGAGAAATCTTGTCTGAAAATGTGGCTTCTCTGTGAACAATTTGTAACAAATAGTGGCCTCTCCGTCATTGTAAGGTGTCATATAGAACTAATTAAGTGTAACCACCAAGTCAACTTGTCAGTAGACATGTCGATCCTGCTTCACTTTAGTCCTGTTTGTAAACCTAAGCAATACATCCAGCAGATTGGTTTGCAGTGAGTTTTCCCCTTTCTTCTTTATCTCTTACCCCCTTCTTGTAAAAAGCCCAGCACTTGAATTGTTATTACTTTAAATGTTCTGTATTTGTATCTGTTTTTATTAGCCAATTAGTGGGATTTTATGCCAGTTGCTGAAATGAGCATTGATGTACCCATTAAAAAAAAACGCAAGGCGCAGCCTTGACCAAAAACTGTTAACTAAAGTTTTGTCATTCCAGTTTGAGTTAATGTGCTGAGCATTTTTTTAAAGAAGCTTTGTAATAAAACAACAAAAAGTATCACTTCATTAAGAGTGGATTGTTTTGATAAAATTGATAAAGTTGGAATAGCATCGGTTTGTTAGAGACCATTGGAAGTACTTTTCTCCATCCTTCAGTATCTAGACAGGTCTGTATGTCAGCTGTGCTGAACAGGATTGTTGAAACTTTTTTGAAAACCCTAGCAAGGGTTCTTTTTTGGTTTTGTTTTGTTTTTTGTTTTTTGGGTTTTTGTTTTTGTTTTTGTTTTTGTTTTGCAGCTATACTGTACTTAGAAGTACAAATACAGGGTTGCCACTGGGTGGAATGGAAATCATTCTTTCTCTCCCCCTCCTCCTTCCCCACTTAGGCAAATAATCAAATAAAATCTGTGCAGCTTTGCCTTGTCCTGTTTCAGGTGGAGATACACATCCCAATTCCTTGAAGCTTACATCACCTTTCCTTTAATCATTTTCATTACTTTCCTCTGTACCTTCTCCAATTTCTTCTCATTCAGTCCTAAAGTATAATCAAGAGAGAAAAAACACCTGACAATTTAGCACTGGTCTGATGATGGGGCAGTGTCTTTTTTTTTTTAATTTGTCATTGAACCCACATGACTTACCTGCTTCAACCATTCCAAAGTGATTGTCTTTGGAATGTAATGTTAATTCATCTTTGGCTTGTTGACTGTGCAGCACTGTAAAAATAATGGCTTAGTAATATGATTCTCTGAAATACCAGGGAAACAAAACCCTCTGGGAAGTTATCAATCTAGGTTTCGGTGTCTAGTACATAGGATCATAAATACATAGCTGGAAGGAACCCCCTGAAGCCATCTTAGTCCCAACTTCATTTAATAGATGAGGAAACTCAGGTCCAAGAATCTTAAGTAAATGATCAAAGTCACACAGTTTAGAATCGGAGGCAGAATTTAACTCCTTTTCTATGACTCTAAAGTCAGTACTCCTTGCTCTGCTCCAAGGGAGCAATTTATTATAAGCTTGTTGAACGATGCATTGATTGTCCTGATGCTGGGTGGAAAACCATTCAAGTAAAAACCATTCATCGTTTTGGGTTTGAGCAGGTTAGAATCTGCAAACGCAAAATCCAGTTCAAAGAATGACAAAGAGTTTTTGTCCTCCTCTCTATACATCCTAAGAAAGAAACAAATGAAGAAATAAATTTAAAAAGAGAGAAATAAAAAGACTTGGAAAGAAATTGATTCCAGCTTGGGCATTTTGCACGGTCACCTTCTCCTATACTCCTCAGCCTTGGCTCCCTCTTTTTGTGGACTATGCTCTCAGGAAAACAAAAAAATTCCCTAATGACCTCATTGTTGACAAATCCCCATAAAGCCTTACTTCTTTGGGTGTTATAGGGTTAAGTAGAGTAAGGAGTCCTGAAGGTATGAGATAAAGAGGAACCAATACTCTGGACTGGAGGGACCTGTGGGGGAAACGCCAGGGCTTCTGCCTCCTGTTTTTCCTGGTTTGGTATTGGTCTATCCTTGACTTTTCTTTGTTGCTATCTCTTCAGTAAAGGATGTGCCTCAGAAAGAGAGGATGGTTTAGCCTCCTGGGAGGTACATACTAGCAGAGGTTATGGCTGACATCCCACTCATTACCAAGGGCTGTTTTTCTCTGTTACCCTGGTTTATTTGGTCACTAGGAGTGATGCTTTCTGACATGTTCCACTATTGTAGCTGCTAAGTCTTTTTTCTTTTCCTATGGGTTTTGATTTGAACCTGAAAATAATCTTAAGGGCTGTTATGGCAAAGGGCCAGTGAGTGTTAACTAGATGTCTTGGTTATACTCATCTTAAAGGAAAATGGTCACAGATGGGTAGAGAAGAGCTTTAACAAAGATGAGAAGCTTGGTCACTGGAGGACGTCATTTTGTTTATTGATAAATGTCGTTTGTTGCCCTTGGGCCAAAGGATAGCAGGTCTGCTGGAGTGTGAGGAGAGAGCTTAGCAAGATTTGGACTGTTTAAGTTCACTTCTGAGAATTCCAAGGTGAATTCTAAAGTTACCTTTGTAAAAGGGTAATATTTGTTTCAATATTAGAATGATAGTAGGTTTACATACATGATTTCATTTGATCCTCACAACAAACCTGGGAAGCAGATGCAATTACCATCCCACTTTACAGATGGGGAAACTGAGGTTGAGAGGTTAAGTGATTTGCCCAGACAAGAAGCTAGTATCTAAGGCAGGATTTGAACTTGGATCTTCCTGGTTCGAACACACTCTCAGCTATATCACATAGCTGCCAATTAAAAACTATTTTATTAGGCAGCATAGTCCAGTGTAAAGCACTCTGGCTGTGAGTTAGAAGACCCGAGTTCAAATCCCTGAGCTACTTGTGCGAACTTGGGCAATTCACTTAAACTCAGACTGGATAAGCATGAAGGTTTCTTTCTACTCTCGGTCTAAGCCTAGATCCTAAGGATCTCCAAGCAGAATGCTAATTCGTATAGAGACTACTCTCTCTCACAACTCAAGTCACAGATGAATTGACAATCTGCATCAGGGGCTGGGGGGGGGGAAGAGGAGGGTGTCCTCTCCCCATGGAATTCCTGGTCTGACCGACTTTTCCAGTGCCTCCGAGGGAATGGTAGTTTAGAATTCCGCTGTCTCTCAAAAAGGAATAAATTATTTTGCTTAACTCAGGGTGAATTTATGTGGGCACTGTCTTTTCAGCTACTCACAGCTGGTCAAGTTCAGGATTTGTTATTATATCCCTGAACATATGATTTCATTGGCATAGCTTGCCAGTGTAGGTGCTAGGAAATGTTTAACAACCTGTTTGGGGTAAGGGTAGGAATTACACACCTTTAAATTTAATCTGCATTCTATTCGCCATCACTTCTTAAGTCTAGGGTAGACTTAAGACGCCCGATGGGGAGCCTGTGGTCATGTGGCCCTTTGACTGAACTCTGACTTCACAGAACAAATTATTTTATTAAGGGGATTTGTGAAGTTTGGATTCAATCAAAGGGTCACACTTGAGGGTCTAGAGGGCTACATGTGACCTCAAGGCCAAAGGTTCCCCACTCCTGGTCTAGACAGTTGGTAAAATAACAAATCAAATCTGGATTTGTAGCATTTGCAGAGTTGGGTGGGGGGCATAAATACTCACCCTGAAAATTTAATAAACTGACTCACCAGCCAGGTCAAGTTGGCTCCAGCATACCCCTGGGTATATAGAAAACTTGGGAGGAAAACCCATCTACCAATAAAAGTTGGCACCTTGTCTGCGACTTCAGAGATTTTGGAAGTTTCCTCAAACATTGACTTGCCCAGGGTCACACAGATACATGTTGGAGGTGGCAATAAACCCAGGTCCTTCTGGTTTTGACAATAGCCACCATCCTCATATGTTCATTTCCTTGTTACTTTACATCCTTTCTGTAAGCAGCTAGAGAGGGGAAGACTTGAGCTTATGGTCTACTCAGCCCAACCTCTGGTCTGTAAGGAGGACTGATGTAATGCAGCCCAGTGTCTTAACTGCACACACATCCAGACAGCATCTGGATTTAAAAGGGACGTTGGACAGTGTGTTTAAAAAAAATTAGTGAAAAAGTTAGTAAAAATTTGCTAGTTATCCATTTATGTTTAATGTGTAAAGATTTTTCGCCAGGTAAGTATCAAAGAATGCATATCATATTTATCTTATTCTGAGAATATCAGGATGGAGGGGTACAGAAGGAAAGAAGACGGAGGAGACTGGATAAAATTAAATTGTGAACTAGTAAAAATGTTTAGGATTTTTCCAAGGTGGCTCATAATCCTCATTTGTTATATTGTATAGGAAATTTACTCCAGAAGGCCAAGTTGGACTGTAAACAAAAAAGTTTCTTTATAATGCTATACAAATTGGTAACCACCCATTGGCAAGAGTTAACTTGGTCTAGTGGATGGAGGGCTGACTCTGGAGTAAGAAATATCTGGACCTAAGTCTTGCCTCTGGTATATAATAACTGTGAGTGTGAGTGAATCACTTGATGTTGGAGTGCTCCCTAACGCTCTTCAGTTACAGAGAAACTGCTTTAGTGAAGCAGGTTTCCTCACTGTGAGTTCCCTCGATGAAATTGCAAGCGTGAACAAATGCACCTGTCCGGCCTTCTTGCTCTCACATGTCCAGATACATGTATGTATTGTTTAGTTGTTTTCAGCCATGTGTGACTCTCCGTGATCCCATCTGGAATTTTCTTGGCAAAGACCTTGGAGTGGTTAGCCATTTCCGTCTCGAGCTCATTTTATCAATGAAGAAACTGAGGCAAACAAGGTTAAGTGGCTTACCCAGGGTCACATAGCTACTGATTGAGGCCAGCTTTGAACTCTGGAGGAAAAGTTTGGCACGCTTATCTACTGTGCCACCTACTGCCCCTGTATGCCCATATATAACTCTTAATTATATCTGTGATTTCATTGATACAGAAAACTGTCGGGGAAAAAACTCCCTCTGCCAGTTTAGGTGGGATCTGGGACATGAAAGTCTCAGAGAATTGTCTGGGGCACTCAAAAGTTCAGTGACTTGCCCAAGGATACAGCTAGGGGAGGTCAGAGTGAGTTCTTGAACCAAATACTCCCTACTCCCTGGAAGGCTCTTTATCCCCTCTGCCACACTGCCTCATTCAAATGTGAAGGTGCAGATACCGTAATAACCTTAAGTTTAGTGGGTAAAAAAAAAATCCTAACTATTAGGAAGTGATGAAATGCTTCAGACCATTTCCTTTTCTTAAAGAAGCAGTCGGTAACCATGGTGATCACTACCAAGTCAAACTGTCGTGGGTGAGTTTCAGGTGTAAGAGCCCCCAAATATATACTTCCACCAACAGCCTGGTTCAACAGCGTTGCTTCAAAGACACTGTAAGATGTGAGCAATTGTTTTTAATGTTCAGTATATTAGAGGCTAATTTTATTCTCTGCTCCTTTAGGGAAGCCTATGAGGAAAATGTAGGGAGGGTCTGATGTTAGATTAAAAAGAGACTGGAAGCAAGTGATTCTGTAGAGGATGGAACAGAACTCAAGTAGGTATGATTTTTAAATGTTCAAATAGCATGAGTTAGAGCTGTGCTGATAGGATCTGTCAGAAAATTATAGATTTAAGTGCTGAAAAGTTGGTCAATAGCCATTCAATAGACATTTATCAAATGTCTTGCACTAAGTACCAGGGATACAAAAAGAGGCAAAAGACAGTCCCTGCCCTCAAGCAGCTGACAGTTTAATGGGGGAGGCAGCCAACAGACAAATATGTTCAGACAAGTTATAGATCAGATAAACAGAAAATAATTAAGGCGATAGACCAACTGATCGATTTATAGATGATTGATAGATATAGATGGACCAGTTGATAGATAAGACAGACATATATACATCTAGATCAGTGGTTCTCAACCTGTGGGTCATGATCCCTTCAGGAGTCGAATGACCCTTTCACAGGGGTCACCTAAGACCATCAGAAAACAAAATTATAGTTATGAAGTAGCAACAAAAATAATTCTATGGTTGGAGATCACCACAACATGAAGAACTGTATTAAAGAGTCGCAGCATTAGGAAGGTTGAGAATCACTGGTCTAGATACATACATAGACAGACAGATGATGGATGGATGGATGGATGGATGGATGGATGGACAGATAGATGATAGACAGACAGATAGATAGATTAGACAGACAGACAGACAGACAGATAGATAGATAGATAGATAGATAGATAGATAGATAGATAGATAGATAGATAGATATAGACAGATAGATGATGGATGGACAGATGATAGATAGATGATAGATATAGACAGATAGATGATGGATGGACAGATGATAGATAGATGATAGATGATGGATGGATGGACAGATAGATGATAGATAGATAGATAGATAGATAGATAGATAGATAGATAGATAGATAGATAGATAGATAGATAGATTAGATAGATAGATAGATAAAGAAGGCACTAGCATGAAGGGAGATTGAGAAAGGTTTCCTGTAGAATATGGATTTAAGTTGGGACTTGATCAAAGTCAAAGAAGCCAACAGGTAGAGAAAAGAAGGGAGAGCATTCTAGGCATGGGAGACAACCTGAGGAAATGTCTGGAGCAGAGAGACGAGTGTCTTATTCACGGGACAGCAAGGAAGCCGGTGTCATTGGATCAAAAGTACTCAGTAGAAAGTAAGGTATAAGAAGACTAAAAATGTAAGGAGAGTGGAGTTATGTTATTGAGGGCTTTCAAAGCCAAAAATAGGATTTTGTATTTGATCCTGGAGATGACGGGGAGCGACGGGAGTTTATTGAGTAGGGGATGACACGATCGGACCTGCACTTTAAGAAAGTCATTTTTGGTGTCTTGGATTAGAGAGAGGAGAGACTTGAGGCAGGAAGACCCATGTCCTGCCTCAGAGTGTCAAAGAAAAGAGGACACATTGAAAAGAAGCTGCAAAGGTGAAACCAATAGACTTTGGAAATAAATTAGATGTTGGGGGAGGGGATGAGAGTGAATTGTTGAGGATGACTCTCTCCTTCCGAGGAATTGGGAGGATGGTGCTGCCCTCCACAGTAATAGGGAAAGTAGGTGGTGGGGAGAATTTAGAGGGAAAGAGTTCTATTTTGGACATGCTGAGTTTAAGATGTCTACTGGCCATCGAGTTTGAGATATCTGAAGGACAGTTGGAGATGTGTGATTGGAGGTGAGCAGAGAAGTTAGGACAGAATACATAATGAGAATCATCTGCATAGAGATGACAATTAAATCCATGGGAGTTGATGAGATCACCAAGGGAAGAAATATAGAGGAGAAGACAAAAACAGTTGGAAGGGATGACCTGGAAGAGTAGCATCAAAGGAAACTGAGGAAAAGCAGTCTGAAGGGCAGGAGGAGAACTAGGGGAGAAATGGTGTTCTGAAAACCTAGAGATAAATGAATATCAAGAAGAAGAGTGTTATCAGCAGTATCAAAGGTTGCAGAGAGGTCAAGGAGAATGAGGATTGGGAAAAGGCAACTAAAGATCATTGTTAACTTTGAAGAGAACCACTTAGGTGAAATTATGGGGTTTGAAGCCAGATTTTAAGAAATTAAGATGAGAGTAAGAGGAATGAAAGTTGGAGGTACCTATTGTAAAGACTGCCTTTTGAAAAGTTTGGCCACAAAGGGTAGAAGAGATATGGGACAATATTTATCAGGGATGAAAGTATCAAGAAAGAAACCCATCTGAGGATGGCATCCCACAGGCCGTCTGGGCTGATGCTCATAGTTTATAAATGAAAAAACTGAAGCCTGGAGAGATTCAGGGACTTGCCTAAGACCATAAAGGTAAGTCTTCTCAATCCAAATCCAGCTCACATTCTTTCTTCTATGCCACACTACCTTGTACTTCTTGCTCTGCTCCCTTTCCATGCCTCTCCCACATTTTCAATTTGTCTTCTAACTAGAATTGAGGAGAAACATGGATTATATTTAGTGCTATGGTCTCTCTTTCCAGAATGTTAGGGAATATATTGAGGTAACAAAAGCCAACCTAATATACCATAGAGTAACAATGGTTCATCAGTCAAAACATCTTTAAAGTTAGTAATCTTGAGAACTCATGGTCCTCACAATATTTCAAATAAATTAATCAAGGGGTGGCTAGGTGGTGCAGTGAATAGAGCACTGGCCCTGGAATCAGGAGGACCCGAGTTCAAATCCAGCCTCTGACACTTAACTCCAAAAATTAGCCATGTGACCTTGGGCAAGTCACTTAACCCTAATTGCCCTACCTTTCCCCCCTCCAAAAAGAAAAAAAAAACACCCAACCCCCAAACAAATAAGCTAATCAAGCATTTTAAAAATGTCTTCTAGGTGCCAGTTCTTGTACTAGATGGTGGGGATACAAAGTCAAAAATAAAGCAGTCAATGTCCTCAAGGACCCTAAATTCACTTTCTTCACTGTTCACTTACTTGGGGTGGTAGAGTTGAAATCAAGTTTAGAAATGCAGTTACCTAACTGCAGTAGGGTTCCAAGACAATCTCCCAGGGGGAGCAGCTGAACTTGGGATTTGAGAGAGCAACTATTTCAAGGACAAGGTCTACTGGCATTGACCCATGAGACATGTCTAGAAGAGGTCTCTTCTAAATTTCTCTATGTATGTGTGAATTCAGTATATGTATAGGTGAGGCAGAGAAGTTACTAACCTGAAATGGCATAGGGAATTTCCACACCTGGGTGTTTCCTATACAAATAAAATCACAGGCACAGTCCCTATTCCCATCCCTTTATTTTTCTATATAGATGCATTGTTTTCCCTATGCTGCTCTGGAATATCATGACTCCTTTTATGCTCACTCTAGTATCCACTTAAACATTCTAATTGAGTTCTGCCCTTTTCTAAACACCTATTTAGGGGAACTACAATCTGCCCCCTTCATTTCCAAAATGCATGCATTGGAAGTTCTTGAAACTTGGTTCCGGGTGATTTCTTTCAACTACCAGCAATCTACCCTCCAACCTTTTTCTCCTTAGGAAAGTATTTCTCTTAAGGATTCATGCCCCAAGTAAGACTGGAGGGGATTTAAAAAAAAATGAACTGTTCATCTTTTATTTTTTATTTTTAATATTTTATTTTTTCCAATTACATGTAAAAAAATTGTAACCTACATTTTTTACAGTTTTGAGTTTCAAATTCTCTGTCACCCTCCTAATGCTTCCCCATCACTGAGCAGGCAACCAATTTGACACAGATTATGCATCTGCAGTCATACAGACATATTTCCACATTAGTCATTTTGTGAAAGAAAACAGATGAAAGAAGCAGGAAAAATTTAAAAAGCAAAAAATCATATGTTCTGATCTACTCAGTTTTTGATCCTCAGTTCCTTTTCTGGAGGTAAATAGCATTTTTCATCATAAGGCCAGCAGAATTATTTTAGATCCTTATATGGCTGAGAATAGCTAAGTCACCCATAGTTGATTGTTGTAAAATGTTGCTGTTACTGTCCACCATGGTCTCCTGGTTCTGCTTGCTTCACTTTGCATCAGTTCATGTAAGGTCAGGTTTTTCTGAAAACATCCTGCTTTTCATTTCTTATAGCTGCAGCACAATAGTATTCCATCACAATCATATACTATACCTTATTCAGCCATTCCCCAATTGATGGGCATCCCCTCAAATGTCCAATTCTTTGCCACCACAAAAAGAGCTGCTATAAATATTTTTGTCCATAGAGGTCCTTTTCCTTTTCCTTTGATTTTTTTGGGGGGATACAGGCATAGTAGTGATATTGCTGCTTGTGAAAGTTTTTGCAGATCCTATACATGATTGTACACCACCATGGGGGGGGGGGAGAAGGGAGGGGAGAAAATCTGAAACTCAGGTGATTCTGTAACTGAATCTTGTAAACTAAAAGTAAATAAACAAGTCAATAAATTTAAAAAAAGAAACAAACAAAACATAAAAAAGAAAAAAAAGAAAATTAGAGCAACAGATACTTTGGACGTTAGGGTTAAAGTAACATGGTGACACAGTAGTCTGATGATTACCTTTATAATAAAATTTCTAAATAATACTTATTATTATACTAAAAAAAATAATGGTATTGCTAGATCAAAATTATGCAGAGTTTGATAGCCCTTTGGACATAGTTCCAAATAGTTCTCCAGAATGGTTGGATCAGTTTACAACTCCACCAACAATGCATTAGTGTTCCAATTATCCCCCATGCCTTGACTAGAGAGGATTTTAAGGGGGGGGAGGTAGTCCCACAGATTAGAGTTGAAGAGAGGGACACAGTAGGGAAGCCACAACTCCCTCAACCTGAATGTCCTTGCATTAGAGGTTCATGCTGATGTCATAGAACCTTGAATAGATCCATCAAGATAGGGTGTTCTGTCCAGTGCCTTTGAGGAGTTTGTTCTTGCATAGACAATAGGAATATCAGTTGACCACATTATCAACAATGACTTGCGCCAAGAAGTGGCATAAAGTTGGCATTAAGGACTGGAAAGTTAATAACAATAGTTAATAGTGAAACAATGCTTACTATGTGTCAAAGACTGGGCTAAGCACTTCATAATTATTATTTCATTTGGTCCTCACAACCACCACAGGAAGTAGAGGTGTTCTTATTATCCCAATTTTACAGGAAGCTGAGACAAACAGAGGTTAAATGACTTGACCCAGGATCACACAGCTAGGAAGTGTCTGAGGCCAAATGTAAGCTCTGGTCTTCCCAATTTGTTCTATCCACTGCACCATCTGCCATCTAAGAATGTGATGGATCAGTCATATACAATGAAGAGCTGGTACCCACAAAACATATTAAAAACCAGCATCTCTAGTGGGGTTGGATGGAAGATTTATGGAAAGACATCACCACCACCATCTGTCCCAAAATTTTTTTACACAGATTGAGAATTGTGAATGGGGTCTACACTGGTGAAGGAAATAACCAGAGCAAAGACATGACAGATGGGGAAATTGTAGAATTGGGGAATAGAGGGAAGTTGAGGAACTACCTCCAACCTACATTCCTTTGATTGCCTAGCTTGCTTCAAGTCTCAGTTAAATTCCCACTTCCTACAAGACTGATCCCTTTAGTTACTAGGGTGCTTCTGCCAGCACTGGAAATTACTTCATATTTTCTTAGCTTGTTCTTCATTCCCCTCTCTACTTTTCTCCAAGATAATGCAAATTCCCTGGGGGCAGAAACTGGTTCCTTTCTGACTCTGTATCCCCAGTACTTAAGTCAATTCCCGGCAACTAGTAGGCACTTAAATGCTTATTGAATCAATGAATATTTTTCCAAGTTGAAAGGAAGTGTTATCAGCTGTTGGCATGGCTCATTTCTAATGCTAAAGATTCCCCAATTATCATTTGTCTATCTGTGGAAAGTTTGTTGTCAAGAAGATTGCCATAAATCTGTCTTCTGTTTAATATGAAGACTTTGGGGTGGTGGTTTTTTAACCACCCCTATCATTTTTCCAATTTTTTTTTCTTGCAGTCAATATATAGCTGTTTTAAATACATACCTGCTTGAGGTGAATTAGAACTCAGAATCTGGTTCCAGAACCCATGTTATTTCCTCTGCCCCATGTTAGCAACTGAATTTCAAAGCGACTAATTACAGTATGATGGATTAGAGATTTCTATCAGATTGGTCTGGCAACTAAAAGCCTCATCACAGTCTTTTCAGACCACCAGAATTTATTGTGCTTATATCTACCCTGGAGGGCAGCTGGCAGCAGAGGACAGATTTCTAGATCTCAAGTCAGAAAGACTCAAGTTCAAGCCCTGCTTTAAATACTTAGTATCTGTGTGATTCTGGGTAAGTCACTTAACCTTAGAAAACATTAAAATGAAAAAAAAGTGTGTGTGTGTGTGTGTGTGTGTGTGCTCATTACAGAGCTTTGTTGTACTGAGGACTAGGAGAATACTAAGGGATTTGATGGGTTATTAAACAAATGGGTCCGATTCAATTTAGCAAACATTTATTATGCACCTTCTAAATCCCAAGAACATGAAAAATCCCTGCCCTTAAGGAGCATACACTCTACCAGGAAGACAAGAAACAACATGCTTACGTAGCCAAAATTATGCAAAATAACTCCAAAAGATGGTAGGTCTAATTCTGGGCAAAGTGAGAAGGAAGAACATTCCAGACATAGGGAGCAACCTGGGGCAAAGACATATTGGTGAGAGATAGAACATGGTGTTCCAAGAACAGCTAAGGATGCCAGTTAGACTGGAACACAGCACATGAAACTCCACCTGAGACAGATTCCAGAGGAAGAGCACCCACATAGACAAGAATTTTCCAGTTTGTAGCACACAGTAAACATTTTTTAAATGCTTAATTGATTCCTTACCTTTCCTGGTGAAAGAAAACAAAAATGTGTGTGGACATGGCCAACGGGGAGGTTTGTTTTGTTTTACTGTACATGTTTGTGGCAGACATTCCTTGTTTTCTCAAAGGGAAGGAGAGAAGATAGATTTTAATTTATTTTAAAAATTAAAATTAAAAAAGGAAAAACACATGAAAAGTAAAGGAATACTCTGTATGTCTCCTCACCCTTTCCCAGGTGTTGACCTGAGGCTGAAACCCTTCATAACTCTCTTTGCTGAGAAGCTTTGATCCAAGTAGAAAACTGGGTTTCCAAAAACGTCTTCTTTCCCGGACAGTGGCTTCCAAAGCCCCTCTTCTTTGCCTTCAAATGTTGTCATTTCTAAACCAGGTGGCTCTTTATATGGAAGGCAAAGACATTGATGGGTCTTATTCTCAGGTAATGTTCTCCAAGGGTACTTGCTTGGATTATGGCCAAGCTATTTCTTCCTGATGGAATCTTCTGGTAACCATCTTTCCAAAGTCAATAGGTCTGAGGCTCTGCGGTAGAATTGCTGATGCTCGGTAGTGTGGCTTTCTCTGTCTTCTAAGACTACAAAAGCTTTCTGCCAATAAGGCCTTTCCTCTACCTTGTGAGAACCCAGAGAAGTTATCCCTGACTGCATAAAAATAAATCAATGACTTTCAACAACTATGGCTTATTAGCACCTTTAGTGCAAATACCTTCCCACAACTGAATCTTGCAGAGGGAATCTTTTGAAGCACCTACTATCATTTTAAAAATACATCAGGTTAGAACCACATTTTTCTTCCATCCCATATATTTCCCCTTCCCTAATTACCTTATGTATTTGGGAGAACCTCAGGGAAAGTCTCTCCTCTATAATTTCAGTTATTTTTTCCGATTATCTTAAATCATTCACAACCTATTGCTGATAGGTAAGATGTAAATGACCCATATGACAGAAGACTGAGCTCATTAGAACATCCCCCAAGGTCAATATTTTCTTCTGATTAATTTTGACCAGACTCATCCTTAGAAGTTTAAAAGATTTCTAATGGAGTGGCTCTAGAGATGGAATGAACAACTCTTGGGGCCAGGAGGTCCAACAACTTAACTTCCAAGCCATGCACTATATCCTACAACATTTGGGCCTGTTCTCAACAGCTTCCCCAATCCTCATCCCATTTCTCCCAGGTGTTGAATGTCCAATCTGACTTAATAAGCATTTATGAAGAATCTACCTACTACAGGCCAGTCCTGTGCTAGGCAGTGATGACTTTTGCAAAGACAAAAATGGAAAGGAAACATTTCCTACCCTCAAACACTTGACTTTCTCTATGGGGACTGGGGTAAAGAGTGAACAACGTGAACACAGATAAGTAAATACAAGGTACATGAAAGGGAGGTATAGGAGAGAGAAAACTGTCCAAGAGTCAAGAAAACCTAAGTCAAATCCCAACACTGATACAAGGTCTATACTGACTAGGGGACGCTGGACAAGCCACTTAAGTTCTCAGGGCCCCCAGGCAACTCTCTAAAAAAATGTAACTTCTAAAAAATATAACTTGTAGAAGTTACTGATTTTAATTGGTGGAGGAAATGTCCTTACCAGAGCTTCCCAAACTAAATCACACATCTAGACCAAAAATCAAAAAACCCAACAACAACAAAAAAACCCCAACTGAAGAAACATACAAAGTATTTTCTGGGGATTGGAGACAAGTGGGAATCAGAAAAAGCCTTGTGTGGGAGGAGGCATTTTAATTGAGCTTTGAAGGAATCTGAAAGATAAAGGGGAGATGGATGTGTATTCCAGGTATGGAGAACAGCCTTTGTAAAGGCATAGAGATAAGAAATGGAATCCTGTATATGTGGACCAGCAAATAGACAGTGTGGCTGGAATGAAGAGTCTTTGAAAGAGAGGAATGAGCCATAAGCCTAGAAAGGCAGGTTGAGATCAGGATGAGAAGAGTCACACTTAAGGCAATTTTGATCCTGCTTTCCAAACCAGATGATTGAAGGGGGTGGAATGGGGTATAACCATTTTTTAAAAACAAAGCAACCACTAGAATAGTGATGGAAATAAACCCAGAATCTTTAAGAGGGAAGGGCTATGCCAAGAAATGGGTAGATTCTTCAACCACATTTTTTTGGAATTGGAAAAAATTTCCAATTTTTCCTCTGTGTGTGTATGTCTCTGTGTATATATATGTATGTATGTGTGTGTATGTGTATATATGTATGTGTCTGTCTGTCTCTCTATCTATAAGACACTCTGCTTCTTTCCTCAATGAGTTTGGTACCTGAGACTCAAAATCTTTCTCTCCACTTGAAATCCTGCCCTGCTACTAGGGGACTTCAAAATACATACTGATGCTCCCTCAAACACCTTCATCCACAGTTCCTCCAATTGTTCATTTCAGGTGATATACCCCTTCATTCCACCTTAGCCACACACAAAAATTGTCACATGTTGGTCTTGCCATCACCCCCCAATGCACCACTCTAAAAGAATTCATGAGCTCTAAAGTTCCTTTATCTGAGTATAAACTGTTGGTTTTCTACCCCTCCCTCTGCCTTACAACCCACCTCACCTTGACAATCAATCCTTTGACCTCTCAATTCTTTCCAAGACCATCACCCTTGACCAGCGACACCTTCTTCCCTTCCCTATCTTGACTGCTTGGTGAAACAAGTTATCTCTTCATTATAACCTCTTGAATCCTTAGCCTTGCCAAGTTTCAGCCTTGGATTACTCCTCCCATACACTGCCTTCACTCTTAGACATGTGCTGATGAACATAGCTGGAGAAAATTGTGCATTTTGACTGGGTCCACTACAAATTAATGTTGTACAACTTTAACTTAGCCTGCACTGTGGCAACTCAAACCCTTTTATACCTCCCTAATTATTTCACCATTGCACTCACTACAGAAGCTCTTCCAAACCTTTTCATCCCTTCTCAAATCTCTGAAGATTCTCCCTCCTCCTCATTCTCTCGATTGAAAACTCCAGCTCATATTTCACTGAAAAAAAAATGAGGCCATCCAGATAAGAGCTCTCTCTTTTCCCTTTGTCCTCGTCTCCTATGACCTAGGAGACTTCTGCCTGTACCTCCAACTTCACCCCTGTTTCACAAGAAGAGGTGATTCTTCTCCTTAAGACAGATTTAAATCCATCTATAAGCACAAGTGATCTCATTCTGTCCTATTTTCTCTAGCAGATTGTCCCCTCTATCATCCCTATCCTCTCACTTACGTTCAGTCTCTCCTTGTTTGCTAGCTGCTTCCCTGCTATCTACCAAAATACTCTTGTCTTCCCCATTCTCAAAAAAAAAAGCCCTCACTTGGTCCATCCCTTACCCACTAGCTATTATCACACATTTCTCTTCCTTTTGATGGCTGAAGTCTTTGGGAAGGCCATCTACAATAGGTACCTCCACTTCCTTTCCTCCTCTCAACTTCCGATTTCATGCAATTGATACTGCTGTCTCCAGTTACCAACAATCTCTTAATTGCCCAATCTAATGGCCTTTTCACAGTGCTCATCCTTCTTCTCTTCAGCCTTTGATGATGCCCACTACCCTTTCCTCACCGCCCGTCTTGTCTCTAGATTTTCTCAACACTGCTTTCTCTCGGTCTTTTGCCTTGTTTGACCACTCTTGGGTTTCCGTTGCCGTATCTTCATCCAGGTGATGGCTACTAATTATGAGTTTCCCCCAGGGCTTTATCCTGGGTCCTCTTCTCTTCTCCTTCTATTCTACTTCACTTGGAGATTTCATCAGATATCGTGGATTCAATAATCATCTCTGTGGTGATGATTCTTGGATCTACTTATCCCTCCCTAACATCACTGACCTCCAGACTTGAATCTCCAACTGTGTATTAGATATCTCAAACTGGATGCCTCATAGCTATCTTAAATTCAGTATGTCCAAAATTAAACTCAGCATCTTTCCTTCCCCCTTCTGAACTTCTCTATCTAGGTGTAGGACACCACTACCCTCCCAGTCACCCCAAGTTCATGGTCTAATCATCATTCTAGACTCCACTTTCGCAAGCAACACCCCACCCCCTGCACCCCCAAGCCAAGACCTGTTGATTTTTCCTTTGGAACATCTCTTAAATATGTCCCTTATTGCCTCTGACACTGCCACCAACTCTAGTGCAGGCTCTCATCACTTCACACCTGGACTAGGGATGTAGCCTGCTGGTGGGTCTGCCTGCCTCAAGAGCATCCTCTACTCAGCTCTCAAACTGATTTTTCTAAAAAGCATATATGACCATATTATCTTCCTAGTCAATCAACAGCAGTTCCCTAACACCTGTAGGAGCAAATATAAAACAAATACTCTGTTTGGAATTCCATGCTCTTCATGACCTGGCCCCTCCTACCTTTCCAGTTTTCTTACACCATGTGCTCTGAGACCCAATGACACTGGTGGGCTTCCTTGCCATTCCTCACGCTCCATCTCCTTCCTCTAAGCATTTTAAATGACTGTTCCCCATGTGTATATATATATATATATATATATATATATATATATATATATATATATATGTTGTACAAAATTGTTTTCATGTTGTCTCCCTCACTAAATTGGGAGGGGACTTGACAACCAAGCTGTCTTTTGCCTTTATTTGTAGCTCCAGGGCTTAGCACAATGCCTAGCCTGTAGTAGGTACTCAATGACTGGGGGATGAGATGGTATATTTTTTTTTTCTTTTTTGGAGGGGGAAAGGCAGGGCAATTGGAGTTAAGTGACTTGTCCGAGGTCACGCAGCTAGTGTTAAGTGTCTGAGGCCAGATTTGCACTCAGGTCCTCCTGACTACAGGGCTGATGCTCTATTTACTGTGCTACTTAGCTTCCCCTAAGATGATGAAATTCTTGACAGTAAAAGTTAAGTATGCAAGATGGAGGGAGTTTCAAAGAAAGATAATGAATTCTTCTTAGGACATATTGTGTTTGAGATGTCTGTGGGACATCCATTTTGAGAGGGCCAAGAGGTGGTTAGGGGCATTTGACTAAAATACAGGAGAGAGAGACAAGGGACTAGATATATAAACCTGGCAATTATCTGAATCACTGAAACCATGGGAGCAGATGAGATCACCAAGTGGAGAGTAAAAAGGGTTCAAGAGAAAGCCTGGAGGTACACCCCAGGTTAGTGGGCACCACATGCAGAAGCAGCCAAGAGAACCAGGAGAGAATCTCAGAGACGGGAGACTGTCCAGAACTGATTCTCTTCCTTCCACTATGGTGTATAGAAGGAAAAAGTATGTGATTTCTCAAAGGCAGATCTATATTTGGCCATGGGACCCATGTGGCTCTGGATGAGAAAGTGAGGCTGGTGACTTTGCCTAGCCCTGCCTCACTTAAATCCAATTCACTTACAAGTCATGGCATCACCTTCCTGACGTCATGGTCCTCTTCGAGTATAGAAGACAAACTGCACAACTTCTGACACCATGTTAAATTCTTGAGCCCATTTCTTCATCAAATGAGGGTGCTGTAGAGACTTTTCTCCCACCTCTACAGCTGAGATGTTGTGAATAAAAAAACTACACAGGTGGGGATTTTAAGAGTTTGATTCTTTCTTGAACCCAGGCTTTGCATTTATCCTCAGCCAGATGAAAAGTCAGCATGACCCCTCCCATATTCTCCCATTTTAGGCAGAGTCCGGGTCTCTAGAACCTGGCTCTTAGATTCCTAAGCTGCCCTTTCCTGGCCTTCAGGATTTATGAAAAGCCCTTCAGTATACAGGGCAGGGCACCATATCCTTTGGTGACTAAGCTGAGACAGGCAGACCCAGAAGCCTTCCACTAATCCCTTTGAAGGGGAGGAAAAAGCACATTCCTCTGCCCAAGGATTGAGCAAAAAGGTCAAGAACCAGCCTGAAAAAAAAAAGCCAAGAGACCAGAGTTGTTAGACCACATGGTTAACCTTTATTAGATGGAAATAGGGGCAGCTATACAGGTGTTTCCTTTGTTTTCTTAGGAAACATTTTATAAAAATGTTCAGAGAAGCCTCAATTTCTTTAGACTGTTCTGAGTGTACATTCATGAAATGATATACATACATATATATATACCCATACATACTGAAGACTGATATGTGTGCATATATATACATATATAGGCACGTGCTCATTTTAGTTTTATTTGAAAGAATTCCTTTTTTTAATAATGTGATTATAGAAAAAAAGTTCCCTCCCCCTCTCCCATTTTCCTAGCATCGAACTTTTAACCCAATATATAATCCAGCAATGACTTCTGGAGAGGAGGGACTAGGCCTGTGGATTTGTTATTTTTCCCAGCTTCATCCCACTATTTTATCTTGTTACCCACCACTCCAGTTCTAATTCCCAGCTCTGCTGTGCGACCTTGGTCAATTCACTTAACTTCTCTGGGCCCCAATTTTCCCATTTGTAAAATGAGGGAGTTGGGCTAGACAATGCCTAAGATCTTTTCCAATCTGAACATACCATATTTTGAAGATACCTTTTCAAACAACGATTAAAAGAAACCTAGATTCCTTTACTCCAAGAAACTTGACATCATGATGAACTGACATCATCTTAAATAATCAGAGATCTCTTTTTATGCCATGAAGGAAAAAGAACCCATGAAAATGACAGGAACATGAAGATTTAGACCAGAATTATTCCCTATGTCCTAATCCCCACCCTCGTGCCACCTCTGGGAGAAAAAAGCACAGTGTTTATCTTAAAGTTTATCTTAAAATACCAAACTATACTTTTGTCATTACTTGAGCTTATTTGGTTTTTTGTTTTGTTTTTTAATTTTTATTTAAATTTTGTTTTGTTTTGTTTTTTTTAATTTTTATTGAATCCAATCTATATAGTGGTTTCCAAAAGGGCTGGATGGAAAAGTGAGTAATTAGGGAATCCAGAATCTCCATTAAGTGCAAAATAAATTTTTCTGAAAAATGGTTGAATTAAAACCCATTTTTATATTCTTTGGTGTCTGGTCAGATTGTCTCAAATTCGATGCTAGGAACATGTTGAAACCCATAAGGCAGGTAAGTTATTATGGC
>CM053601.1:36031961-36042591 GCA_028646575.1 Pseudocheirus occidentalis | reverse complement strand
AGAGAGAGAGAGAGAGAGAGAGAGAGAGAGAGAGAGAGAGAGAGAGAGAGAGAGAGAGATCTAGGTTCACATAACTATTTGAGGTAAGATTTGAATTCAGGGTCTTCAACACCCTATCTAGTATCTCACCTAAAACCATCTGTCCATTGTCTACTTATCTACAAAATATCTAAATTTTATGATCACCACCACTAATCGGTAGTTTTAAGCTTTATGTATGTGCATTTTTATTTTTATTTTTGGACCAAATCTTTGATCTTATTGGTAAGAAAACACCCTCTATTACTGCAAATGGCCAATGAACTTAGAGTATTAGTTGTCTGGTCCATTAAAAGGTTAAATTATTAGCTTAAGGATGACATAGGATCAGTCACAGAATTCCAGGGTTGTAAGGGAACTTAAAAATCATCCTTAACCCTCTCATTTTGCAAGCAAGAGATCAGAGATTCAGAAGAATGAAGAGAACCACCCAAAAACCTGTCCCAAGGTAACACAAGTAGTTTATTGGCTAACATGAGTCTCAAACCTAGGACTCTCAACTTTGGGAAAGCCCCTTGTATTTCTAGGGCAGCACACTAATTGAGCAGCAATTGGTCAGAGCTTTCCAGGAGGAGCTGGGATTCAGAGCCTGGTCAGGTAAGTGGTCTTACATATGCCGCAGGAAGAGAAGAATGAATTGGAAGTTAGAGATGTTCATCAAACAGATAAATGACCAAATTCCAAAGGAATCAGCTGGGACAGGAAGCTAGGGGTGTACACCATAAGGTCTAGGAAGACAGGATCCAGAGTGCAAGAAGTCAGAGTTGGGAACTAGAGAGAAACCATGGTGAGTTAATTATGATGAGAAAGAGGGGCTTAATTGTCTCTTACTGAGAGACAGCATCCTAATTTGTCCCTGTTTCAAAGAGAACCAATGACATCATGGGGTAATGTGCATGAATTAGATTTAAGTGAGATAGAATTTCACAAAGTCACTCTCTCTTCCTGAGTCATCAAAGACCAGTGGAAAGACAAAAGTCAAGATGAATGGCCATGGCCCAGGACACAGTGGCTGACCTTGGCATCTTCATGTCTGACCAAGCTCTAAATGCTCCCCAGTGCTTGTCATTGAATGGCCACTGAAACCAATTTTTCTCATTCCCCGACTCCACTGGAGGAAGTCTTCAAATGCTTGAGGAAGACATCCCCCAAGTCACCAATGGGTCTGAGACCTCTCACAGCCCTCCCTCACTCAAATCAAAGTCAACTGCAAGCTGTGTCATCGTCTCCCTGATCTCATGGTCCTCCTTGAGAACGAAGGACAAACACAACAGCAACAACTTAGGATAGATTTCATGTTGCAAAGTCCCTTCTTTCTATTGCTTTTGTTTCGGAGAAATTCGTGTGACTCTGGGTCAAAGAATTCTCAATAGCATCCCTGCCCACTGATGCTATTTTATATTATTCATGGGAATGGGTGAAACTTTACTGTATTGGTAAATGTAGGTAAGTGGGATCAATGTACATTTCACAACTTAATTCTTTTGAATTCTTCAACTATAAAAATTGATTACAAGTGTTCAATGGGGAAAGAAAGCGATTGCCATCACAAAGGATAACTTTGTATTCAAGTGTAAAATATTACTATGAATGGGGACCATCTCTAGTCATCCTGATCTATATCTTGCCACTGGACCCAGATGGCACCAGAGGAGAAAGTGAGGCTAGTGGCCTTTCACAGCCCTGCCTCAGTTAAATCCGATTCACTTACAAGTCATGGCATCACCTTCTTGAAGCCATGGTCTTCTTTGAGAACAAAGAACGACTAATACTCTGATGAACTGCTGCTCAGCACCAGTGTTGGGGGCACCTAGGAGGGTTACCACTTTGAGTGTTGGACCTGGAGTCATCAAGGACTGAATTAAAATCCTGCCTCAAGGATTTAGTAGCTGCATGACCCTGGGAAAGTTGCTGCTTCTCTAGAAATTTACTCATCTGTAAAAGGAGGGTAATGAGAATAGAACCTGCTTTACTGGACTCTTGTGAGGATCAAATGAGGTATTATGAGTAAAGTCTTTGAAAACATAAAAATTGCTATATAAAATGCTAACTTTTGTTATTATTTATTATTATTAGTTTCCCATTTAACTAATTTACACTCCTTGAAACTTCTTCCTTGAGACATCTCTATGCCACCCTCATACCAAATGTAGTAAAAGAACAGCTTCCATAGAAGAGGGAAAACATATTCTGGAGAGAGCTATGGTACAAACAGTGTAAACAGCAACGGAAAAATTGAAAACACTCTCTTAAGCACTTTCAACCTTTCTGAATATTTCTGATCTTCTGAAGCATCAGAGAAAAAGCAAGATGCTTAGTCCCTTTTTGTTCAACACCAAAAGAATAAGTTTGCTTAAGTTCCTGAAAAATTTCAAAAGATTAACTTTTTAGATATGCAACTTCATAAGCTACACACACACACACACACACACACACACACACACACACACAGGAAAAAAAAGAGAGGAGAGAAAAAAAAATCATGTCACCCTCAAGCAGTTCCATCAAGGGATGAAATTTTAAATCACATCATGCCTCACACCCATTTCTTAGTGCAAAATAAATCACTTGAACAGAGTGCAAGCCAATTTTTACTTTAAAAATGTTGTGTCCTAAGGCTGTCTTCTTGAACTTCAAAAGCACACTTTGTAATTACTCTACCTATCAAAGGAAACCCAACATTTCACCTCCAACCTTTCTGGGCTTGCGTTATCACTTTTAATTGTTAATAAACTACATTAATTTTAAACTGATTATTCTGTCTTAAAATTAAGTGTTCTAAGAGACTACACAAAGTTATATTTAAATTAACTTATTTATCTTTTAAAAAAGTTAAATAGAACTTTTACCTTTATAACACTGGTTTTCATCTTAGGATCTCCAGCTTTATTTGTTCTTTGTAGTGATTTCTGGCATTTAAAGGGCTTCATTGTCGCTCTAAGGTAGTGTGTGTGTGTGTGTGTGTGTGTGTGTGTGTGTGTGTGTACTCAACGGGTAGGATGACACCTATTATTGGGCCAGGGTTTGGCTACAACAACCACATCTTTCCTCTTTGTATTGTACCCTGTCTGTTAACTTATACCCACACAAAGTAGAGAGCTGCAAACAAGATGAATCCACCTTTCACTGAAAAGCTGGGTGATTACTTCAAAGGATCTATGAGCTCACCGAGGTAGGTATTCTTTCCAAGCGTGTGGCTCCCAACCCAGCAGCAATTCATGCTGAGCAATTCTTGTACATGTTACTCCATAAATCCTCCAAAGATGACCCACCCAATTCACCAACTCAATTCCACATCTATGAGCACTCTGAAACTTAGAACAGTGGCCAGGCTGCCCATCAATTATCCCTCACTCCATCTACATGCTCAACTTTCTCACCTTCTTTTCCAAACCTGTGGAAGTCAGTCGATCAATAAGCATTTATTAAATGTCTTCTATGTACTAGGCACTGTGCTAAATTCTAGAGATAAAAAAAGGCAAAAGACAGTCATGGCTCTAAAAGATCTTACAATCTAATTGGGGAAGACAACACAACAAACATGAAGAGCTGAAATGAAGGTGTGAGGTGCCCCAGCAAAGGAGGGGAGGGGATATGACGAAGTCCAGAGGTGTGCAATGTGGAAAATGAAAAGATGGCTGATCTGAGTACCCTCTTTAAATGAGAGAAGCTCTCCACCCTCCAGCCCTCAGTGATACCATTTACTTACCCTTACCATCTTACCATTTGTCTGCCAACACTATTCTGTTTTCCCCTCCTGGAGCAGCACCCTCATAGTGGACCTGGACCTACAGAATCCATATTCCTAATCCTCAGGGAAATTAATCCACACAGCTTTGGAGCCCCAACTCCAGGTTCTAGGCTATTTCATTATTTATTGAGCACAAACTAACCCACTTATCCCATTATTCCAATATTTGGCCCCAGAGATCTGACCATGTCTCCTCACTTCCTCTCAACCACCCACCAACTCACAGCATCTTTCCTTCCTTCTTCCCTCCTCTATAACCTCCTTCCAACCTTTCTATCTCTTTCTCTGGGTAATCAAATAAGAAGTACCTTTACTTCTTGCAAGGAAATCTCAATTGATTGCCTTATACTTAGGGATGCATTGGAGCCAGCTCACACCAGCGTACAACAACCAATTGCTAAATTTTCAGTATGAGCCTTATACCCTTGGAGACTGGCAAACACTACAAATCAAGGCTTGGATATTATTTTGTTCAATGTCTAACTCAAGAAAGTGATAGAGAAAACGTTAATGATGCTGATTAAATTTTAAAATGTGTCATGTGTACAATGGTTTTATTGCTCGTAGAGAGCTGGTTGCTAAACATTTACTGTCATACCACTGCCCACAATATTTCATCAGCTGACTAACTCTGTGACTTTCCAGACTACTTCTCCCTTCTCAGATTCCTCCTCCTCTATTATGTTCTGTCTTCTTTTATTGGAATGCAAGTTCTTTGGAGTCAGGGGCTTTCTCTGTTTTCATATTTGTATCTTCACTACTTAGACAAATGCCTAGAACTTAATGAGTGCTTTATAAATAAGGGCAGCTAGGTGGTGCCATAGTGGATAGTATTGGGTCTGGAGTCATCTTCCTGAGTTCAAATCCAGCCTCAGACACTTACTAGCTGTGTGATCCTGGGCAAGTCACTTAACTCTCTTTGCCTCAGTTTCCTCATCTGTCAAATGAGCTGGAGAAGGAAATGGTGAAACCACTCCATTATCTTTGCCAAGAAAACCCCAAATGGGGTCACAAAAAGTTGGGCATGACTGAAAAGACTGAAAAACAACAATAATAAATACTGCTCCTTTCCATTCCAAATGACTTCTTATGGAACAATGCAAACCTCAATCATTATCTGTGTGACAAATCACAACCTCTCTTGACCTTAGTTTTTCCAACTGTAAAATGGGAGGGTCATAGAGTCATAAGATCAGCTCATAAGGTTAGACTGAAAGGGATCCCAGAGGCATCCAAGTCAACCCCCTCATTTTATGGATGAGGAAACTGAGGCTCTGGGAGGTGAAGTGAATTAGATTAGGTGACCTCTCATCTAGCTCTAGATTTATGGTCCTAATATCACTGACTACAGCCTGTTGACCCCCACCATATATCTGCCCATCACCATTTGGATCATCTTCATTTCCAATGCTTTAGAGATCACAGCAATCCACACTGTCAGCCAAAGACCCTAACCCCAAGTACAATCTACTGGTGTCCAAAAATCACTGATTCAGATTTTATTTCCCCAACAACAAGCTTTTGCTGGAAATCCCTGAGTGATTTACTCACTTTGCTGCCTGGGTAGACATAGGCTGTGGCTTTAGCAAGTTGCATTTTTCAAGCCCAGTCAGATTTTTCACAGAGTGGCAAGCAAAATGGCAAGCAGAAACATTTCATGTGTGAAGACCCTTCCAGTGCCACCTTTGCACACTTGTTAGGAGCCCTGGTATCAGCACAGTGTGCTGGCTGGCTGGTGAGCTGACAGATAGCTATGCAAGATGATGTTCTCACTACACAGTTTTCTTATACCCTTTGAGGAATGCTTTAGAGTAGCTTTTAAGAGAAAATCTAATAATCATATGGACTTAAGTCCAAACTTGTAGGTCAGCTAGGTAGCAGAAGCATAGAGTTTTAGACTTGGAGTCAGGAAGTCATGAGTTCAAATTCTGCCTCATACCTGATAGCTAGCCAAATCACTTAACATCTCTGAACCTCAGTTCCGTCCTACGTATAATGGGAATAATAATATCACTTACTTCCCTAGGTTGTTATAAAGATAATGAGATAACACGTGCAAAATATTTCGCAAACTTTTGAATGGCATATATAAATGCTAGCTCTATATTGCATATATAGTGGGTATTTAAATATGAGATATGATCTATATACATACATGTACATACATGTATGCATGCATATATCCATACCCTTTCACACATATGTGTTCAAATATATGTGTATGTCTGTCTATATCTGTGTATATATGTATATATAATATACACATATACAAATATATGCACATATGAGAGACAGACACACACAGAGAAAGAGAGAGACTTCTTCTCAGATTGGTATGAAAAAGTCCAGCTGCCACGATCTGGAAATTACATAGACAGGATGTCAAAAAGATTGTTAGTGTCTCTGCAAATAAAAGTGTTCTCCACTTAAAGGTGAAATTACTACTAAAGGAATTTTTGTCAACAATGCGAATGTAAGTACGACATCCTTCACCCTCCCCCCTCACGTTTCTTGCAGTTACCAACCTTCTCCACCCCCCACACACGTGCACTCTGCTTACCCTACTGGCTCCTAGGGTCTTCAAGTGGTTGGAACCCCAAGTCATTTCACCGAGGGCGTACAGAGACCTAGAACCCTGTTGACCAACCAGACTAGACTTCATGCATTTAAGCATAATTCTTTTCAGTCAAAATACCCAACCTCAACAGAATTCTTTACAACAAATCTGTGTACTTTGAGTACAAAAATACTTTGAGTTCCCATTTGACAACGAAGGAAACTAAGAAAAAAGAACTGCCCCAAGATCACTGAGCAAATCCTAGTCTGGGGACAGAAAGCATTTGAGCCAGTCCTAGGACTGTACCCATTTGTGAAGTGGTAAAGTGGAGACATTTGTTTTTGGCCTGGCTTCATCAGTTTTTTTCAATACCTCACTGGCATTTCCAGCAGTGCCAGCAAATATTTTTCCAGAAGGCAGGAAGGTCGGGCATGATCGCTCTTGCCTGTAATCCCTGTTCCTGGGGAAGTTGAGGCTGGCACACCTCAGAGCAGATCAAAGCTCCCATGCAGATCAACAGTGGGATTGGGAAGTGAGTGGTCCCTCTGCTTCCAGCTTGGACAAGATAAGGACACCCAGTCTTTAAAACAAAATAAAACAAAGGGCAAGAAGGTAACCTACATTTCTAATAAAGTAGTAAGTTCATACACTTTCTCTTTCCCTGATATACTTACTAATCCATCAGGATCAGCAAACGTGTAGGAAAATCTGGTTTTTATTCTAAAACTAGTTCAAGTTTGGTCTGCCCCCCTCTTCACCCTCCACCCCATTCCTTCCACTGTGGTATGCAAGTCCTTTGCCATCTCATCTCTAGTACTTTCCACCTATTTTCTGATACAGCCCCCTATAACTTCTCTCCAATCAGCTTTTGTGTTCATTTTAATGCTTTAAGCATTTTCTTTTTTGTTCTTAGTTTCTTGCTCTTTACTGATGGATCTAAGGGAGGAATGAGGAAATGAATGGGAGGAGAATGGGAAATGCTATTTTTTTTTAATGCAGCTGGTCCCCGAGGTTACTCTGGATCAGAATAAGAATCAGAAAAAGATCAATGGCTCCCCTGAAGACGAGGTGAGGAGGATGGAAGTGCTGGTGCTCTGGTGGCTTCCAAGACAATAAGAGTCTAACCTCTTCCCAGAAAGTAATTCAGTCTTTTGCCAAGCAAAGAACCTGTCCCTGAGCCTCCGCTGCTGCTGTCAGTCTACAGCAAAGGCGTCACTGCCGGGCACTCCAGCCAGCATAGTAAAGTCATATAATGCTCTCCACTTAGAGGTGGGATTAGTGGTAGCCAGACTTGCTGAGGAACAAAAATCCGGAGCCTCCTGCTGCTCTCTTTGTGAGGAGCCGAGGCTGGACTGATGGGCCGGGGATCTGGGCTGCACAATAAAATAATATAATGCCTTCCACTTAGAGATGGAATTACCGCTAATGGGATTTTGCCAACAGCACAAACATAAATAGAACTCCCTCCACTTCTTCCCAATCCCACCTGACTCACTAACTTCACAAAAGAAATTATTCTGGCCAAGATCATATATCAAAATGTGTCTAATGTAGGTCTTTCTTTTTTGAAAAGTAAGTCTAGTCCTCAGAGATAGTTATTTTCAAAAAGATATCTATGAAAGGGAAAAAAAGGATCAAGATTCTTTTCTTCTAATGGAATTATTTTAATCTATAAATATCCAACTCTTATCTAAAGTAAAGGTCTGACCATTGTGACTTCCCTGACTCCCTATGGCTTATAGGGTCAAATGCAAACATCTCTTTCATGTAAAGCCCTTCACCAATCTATTGTGACCCTGGGCAAGCATTTCTCTTCTCCAGGATTCATTTTCTTCATCTAAAAAATGAGGAGATTATATTGGATGATCCCAACGTCTCTTCTAGTTAAAAGTTAATGACCCTATCTTTCCAGATTTATTATAAATTACTCCCCTTTCAAACCATGGTCCTGCCAAACCGGACAACCTGCTGTTCTTCACACAGTGCATTTCATCTCCCATCTCCGCTCCTCCATAGGCTAAAATACATTCCCCACCCTTACCTTTGCCTCTTGAAATCTTAAAACTTAGCTCAAGTGCCACCTTCTACGTGAAGCCATGAAAAAAATCTGATTCCTCCAGCTACTTAGCACTTCTCTTACCCTGAAAATTATTTCAGATTCATTCTGTAAATTTTATGCTTATTTCTATGTGCATATTGTCTTCCTTGATAGAATATAAGTTCCTTGATTGTTTCACTTTTGCCGTTGTATCCCTAATACCAAACACAGTGACTGGGATATAGTAGGCACTTAATAATGACAGCTTATTGATTGATTTTGCTAATTGAGTGAGGAAACCTATGGAATCCAAAGAGCACAGAGCTGTAAAATCTCCCATTTAAAAGAAACCATTGCAAGGTTATAAGACAACTCCAAGGGACTCATGATGGAGAATCCAGAGAATTCATCCAGAGAAAGAATTACAGAATCTGAGTGTAGATTGAAGCAAACTACTTGCTCTCTCTCTCTCTTTTTTGTTTCATTCCTTCTTCCTCATTCATTCCATTGGTTATAATTCTTCTTTACAACTTGCTAATGTTTAATGTGAAGGTATTTGTAGAACCTATATCAGATTGCATGATCCCATTGTCAGGGGAAGGAAGTAAGGGGGGGGGGAATTTGGAACTCAAGGGATTGCAGAACTGAACGTTATAAACTAACAGTAAATAAATAAATTCTAAAAAGAAAAGAAACTGTGGAGGCCAGTTAGTCCAACCTGTACCCAACTTTGTTCTCTAATATATCCATCCTCGAAATGAAGATTTCTAGTGAAGGGAGACCCACTACCTTCTAAGACAAGACCAGTTTCAATAATAAGAATAGTTAGCATTTATGTAGCATTTTAAGGTTTGCAAAGACCTTTTCAAGTTGACTCATTTGATCCTCATAACAACCCTATGAAGTAGATACTATTATTATCCCCATGTAATGAATGAAGAAACTGAGAAGTGAAGTGACTGACCTAGGGTCACACAGTTAGTAAGTGTCTGATGTGGGATCATGAACTATGTTATGTACCACCCAGCTGCCTAGTTTCAACCTTCTGTCCAATTAAACATTGTGGCAAATCAGAATTCCTGGAAGCCTAGACAGTTAGAGAAAGCAAAGAAGAGACCTTAGCAATCATCTCATTGAACCAATTTTCATTATTTAGAGTCAGAAAACTGGATTTGAGTCTGGATTTTGAACTTCAAATCAAGTTAAACAGGCATTGTGCTAAGTGCTAGAGACACAAAGAAAATGGGGCAAAAAAGTCCTTGCTCTCATGAAGTTCATGGTCTAATGGGGGCTTAACAAGTATGGATAAACAAGATGTACACAGGAGTGATTAAATTGGAGATTGTTGTTCATCCTTCATTCGAAAAGAGGCTCTCTGACTTCAGGAGGGCAGTATCTTGACTTACATATGAATTGGATTTAAATGAGCCAGAATTGTGCAAAGAGGAAAGCCACTACTGGCACTAAGGGGATGGATCAAATGTTCTTGCAGAAAGTGAGATTTCTACTTCAATTTCACTTTGTAGAATGGAAGCAATAAAACTTCTGCATAACTCACAGGTTTGTTTTTAGTTGATTGCTTTGTAAGTTGTGGAAGCTATTGTAAAGCCAAGCACCAGCAGTTTCCTAAAAGAATGCTACTGTGAACAGCTTTTAAGATTCAGATTACACAGTAATAGTGAACACTCTGTTTATTCCATTACAGATCAAGGTTCAGTACAATATTCACAATATAATATTCTCAATGATACATATTATCACAGAAAGTCACCATATAGTGTTCATAACACCTTAACATTAGAATGGCCACACAGTTTTCACTACAGTGGTCACAAAATTTAGAACAAGGAACAAAAGAAGAATCACCTGGTTTCTCTAAGGGGGAAACCCTTCTCACTTAAAGATTCAATCAATCAATTTACAATATACCAGTCTTCCACTCATGGGGCAACTATTAACTTAATCAGTCACTTGTCTAGCAGTCAGTCACTAAGCTAGATACCCAATTACTAAATATCATTAGTTACTAATACAATCCTTAGAAAACTGTAATGTTAATGAAATCAGAAGATCTTCCATGCCCCTTTCTATTGGCACCTACTAAAGGCACTTAGCACCTCAAAGGCTTAGCTCCTTACTTCCAGTTAACTCCTTGGGAGTAATTCACACCTTAACAGGAAGGGGCTGAACAGGGAGGAGCTACACTGTATGTAAGGAGAGAACCAGGAGGACCTTGAGCCCTTTT
>CM053601.1:36001195-36024479 GCA_028646575.1 Pseudocheirus occidentalis | reverse complement strand
GGAAAGGTCTATACAAACTGATGCTAAGTGAGAAGAGCAGAACCAGGAGAAATTTGTACACAGTCACAGACACATCATATGTGTGACAACCAACCTTGGTAAACTGGACAACTTCTTCTCAGCAACGCACAGTTAAAAGACAACTCTACAAGTCTCAGGATGGAAGGAAATATCTACAATCAGAGGAAGATCTAGAAAGACCAGAGTTTAAATGGAGACTGAAGCAATACATGATATTGTTCTTTTCCACGTATGGTTTTGTTTCTTCTTTCCCATTGTTCATTCCATTGATTACGACCCTTCTTTACAACCAGACTAATGTCCAATGCGAAAGTATTTGCAGATCATATACTTGATTGCACGCCACCATGGTGGGGAAGGAAGGAAGAGGGAGGAGAGAAAATTTGAAACTCAAGGGATTGTGGAACTGAATCTGGTAAACTAAAAGTAAATAAACAAATCAATTTTTAAAAATTTAAAAAATAAATGAAAGAAAGGAACAAAAAAAATTACCTATGGTTATAACCACAGGAACCTCAGCTGTTCTCCTGTTCATTATTGATCAACATAGCTAAAATAATAGCAAGACCATCTTCACTGAATGCAGAGAGAGCCCAAATAAACTAATTGATGATGTCATGTTAACTCGATTGTGTTGTTCAGTCATTGCAGTAGCTTTTGACTCTTCATGACCCCATTTGGGATTTTCTTGGCAATGATGCCATTTCCTTCTCCAGCTCATTTTACAGATGAGACAAACATAGTGAAGTGACTTGCCCAGGGTCACACAGTTAGTAAGTGTCTGAGGCCAGATTTGAAATTGGGAAGATAAGTCTTCCTTCTCCAGGCCCAATACTCTCTCCACTCTTCCACCTAGCTTCCCCTTTGTTGTTACTGTTTGTCCTTTGTTCTTGAAGAAGACTGTAACATCAGGAAAATGGTGCCATCACTTGTAGGTGAATTGGATTTAAGTGAGGCAGGGATGTGAGAAGTCACCGATCTCTCTTTCTCCTCCAGAGCCACCTGGGTCTAGTGGCAAGATATCGATCAGGAAGACTGGAAATGAGCCCAAGCTGCTCCCTTAACTTGTATAGAGACAGTTTATTCCTGACTCAAAATTGACTCCCCAGCTTCATCATGCTTTATACCTCTTCACTCTACCTACATCTGTAATACTCTAATTATAATATTCATAATTCCACTGAACTTTCTTCACGCCTTCCTCCCTCTGCTCTTTGGCTTTCATCTTGCCCAATGCCAACGATGCCCTCACCTACGTCTCTGTCTCTTGAAATTCTGTTCATCCATCAAATCCCAGTTTAAGTGATACATCTTACATGTTGCCTTCTGCCATCCCCTCAGATAGAAGGAAGCTCCCTCCCTCCTCAGAATTCTCACTACACAGTATCTTGTTCTTACTTTGGTTAGTTGGTTGTCGTCCTTTCTACTCAAAGAGGACCAAAATACTACCAGTAGGTTGGGGTCGTGGTACAGTTTGCCTGACAGTGGCTGATCTGACCAGTATGAGCATGGAAGGCTCTACCAAAGGTTAGTCTGTATGAACATTCGGAGGGGAGATGTCTCTAAACTAGCATGTCTCACATTTCTTTTGAGCTACTACAGTTCTACTTTGCTTATAGAGCATAGTGCCATCTTTGATGCGGGCACCCCACGCTGGGTGGTCCTGTGCCAGCGTCTCCCATGTCCCACAACAATTATGCTCTTTGTACATTCTAGAGGAGGGTGAAACAATGGGAAGAAGATGGATTCTACAGTCAGAAGACCTGGTTTCAGATCATACCTCTGAAGCTTACTTTATTAGCTGTGTGACTTAATATGTTTGGAACTCAGTTTCCCCATTTGTAAACTCAAAAAGGTCAGACTAGATGGCCTCTAAGGTCAAAGAGCCCGTGATGTGAGTTTGCATGAATGGAAATTGTTTCCCCATTAGAGATCCCCACATCAACTAAAACATGGATCTGGCCCAAAAAATTAAATCATAATTATTTGTGAGCATGTCTGATCGACCCTGCTAGGATGTAAGCTCCAGAAGGCAGAGATCAACCATGTAATTTATTTCTGCATCTACCCCAATGCCTATCACAATGCTTCCTACAGTTGTTGTTCAGTCATGTCCTACTCTTCATGGAAAAGATACTGGAATGGTTTGCCATATCCTTCTCCAGCTCATTTTACAGAAGGGGTAACTGAGACAAACAGGGTTAAGTGACTCGCTCAGGGTCACACAGCCAGTTAAGCCTCTGAGACCAGATTTAAACTCATAAAGATGAATCTTCCTGACTCCCAGTCCAGTGTTCCATATACTGAGCCACCTGGCTGTTCACCTCCTATAAAAGAAGTGCTTAAGAATCATTGAATGAATGAATGAATGTATGAACTTTCCTTTTCTCCTGCTAGCTTTAGACCAAAGACGAAACAATTCTCATTTTCAAGTTTGTCAGAAAGCAGAGGGTTTGATTTAAAAAAAAACTGGTCTCTTTCATTTTAGTTCCTTTTTTTGTGTCTGGTGCAATTTAATACATTTTACAATGCGTTTATTCTATCATGTTTTGATATTAGAACTCTTAGGTGGGAGCTACTATAAGTAGTCCGGCTAATGAAAAGAATGATTCTTTCATGCTATACTACATGGCAATTTAAAGCATGTCAATTAAACAAACTGTCTTATTAGAGTGCCTTGATAATGCAGTTCATTTTGCTTTGATATGGTCAGAAATCCCCAGCATGCTTTTGAGATGCAATCAAATCATCCTATAAACTTGCTAAAGAAGGGCACCGTGCACCACAAATTTTCAGAGCACTCAAACGACCTACTTTAAAAACGTTTGAAGCCATTCTGAGCTGTGAACTCAGAACAAATTAAACTTGTTTAACAAGCAGCTCCCAATTTGTTGTCCAAAAAGCATGTAAGCTCTGCCATAGAGGGAGAATGGGAGAAAAGGAGGCCATTTTTGTTCCTCTGATCCTATGTTTAACAGAATTAGAGGAAACGGTCCTAAGACTCTTGTTCTGTGTGCTTAGAATTCATTATGTTTAATCATATTAGCTTGGTATAGGGGAAAGAATTGATTCTGGAGTCAGTGATCTAGATTCAGATCCTGTATCCGGCTCGTGTACTCCCTGGGTGACGTGCCTTCACCTCCACGGACCTCAGTTTCTTCAGCTATAAAATGAAAGATTTGAACCAGATGGTTTCTGTGGACCCTCCAACTCTACCTCTAGGAATTTAAAATCGTCTGTCAGTTCCCTAACACAATGTTCCCTGTTCTAAGAGATGGGAAGTTCAGCTCCAAGTCACCCTTTTCAGCCATATAATCCTAATACATCTATCTCATTGTCAACCCCTTGCTCTAGGAAAATTGGATCATAGTGTTTCCCAGACATGTCCTGTGTCTTCTGCCTAGAACACTTTGCCTTCACCTCTGCCTGGCACAAAGCTGCCTCTTCAAGATATGGCTCAACTCCATCCCTCTCCCATAAAGGTTTCCAGTACTCCACAAGCCTTCGGGGAATCTTTTCTTCCTTCAGTCTTTGATATCATCTTGTAAAAGTCTTACAACACTTACCTCTTTTTTGTAACCATTTCTAAACTACTTGACAAACCTTAAAATGCTTTATAAATGTAATTACTACTACTACCATTACTACTACTACTATTACTACTACTACTACTACTACTACTACTACTACTACTACTACTATTACAAACACCGCTACTACCACCACTACTACCCACACACAGGTTTTATTTCCGCATCTAAACTGCAAACTCTTTAGGACAGTCATCTCATCTCAATCACTTTTGCATTCTCCACGATATGTTTTAAAATTGTTTTCATCATTTGTTTCATATCACCATCATATTTCCCAAATACATGAATAAATAAATTAGTTAACAAAGCACATGTGCAAAGCAATGTTCTAATTGCTAAGGATACAGACAGAAAAATAAGACAGTCTTTGATCCCATGGAGCTCTCATTCTAATGGAGGAGAAAATGAACATATGTGGAAGGTGTCAGCTGCAAGTCAGATGGAAAGGTCCTATGGTCTATAGGGCACAGCAGCAAAGTAGATGGTAATGGATATATAATGTCATTTCCACTGAGTTTATATCTTTATCTATCTACATGCACATATACACACATGTATGTACTTATATATGTATAATACATGTATATGCATGTATGTGTGTACATGCATATATATATAAGAACTTACCTCTCTGGGTCTACAGCATCTTATGGCTTTAGCACCACCAGGAGCAGTTACCAGACTATATCTACATAGGAATCGCTTCCCAGGATGATGGATGTTTGGTCTGGGCTGAAGCTATTTCTGTTCCCAAGGTCCTTGGGTTTAGGGTCCTATGCTGTCCTCTCAAGGTCAGAGGGGAGCTTGTGGCGGTTTAATTTGCCCACATATGCCACCTCTTGTCTCTCCAATAGGGTTGCTTCAGCTGGGCTGACATCCCTGATCTGTGGATAGGTTGGTAGCTGGCATGGATGGTAGGCTACCTCTCCATAGGAATTGTTTCCCTAGATAATGGCTATGAAGGCTGGACTGGAAGCAAGACCTGTGGTCTGGGAAGTCCTGTGCCTCGATCATTCCTCTTCCCTTCTCTGTCTTCTCCAAAGAGCCTTCACTTACAAAGAAAGGAAAGGAAAGAAAGAAAAGACAAGTCTGGGTAACTGACCAACGCATCCAGTGAGTCTGACAATATGGGACTATGGGACTTCCAAACTCAGTCTTCATAGTTTCAAGGGATTGACTCCTGTTTTAGTTTTATCCCTTCCATTTTCCATTGCTCCATCTACTGCTTATGTTATTTTTCTGATTCTGTTTGTTTCATTGTGCTATAGGGTTTCACTGAATTTTTCATATTCATTTTTTCATATGGTACAGTAATATGCCATTTAGATCAGCTGGCATCTATTTTGTTTCCAGGTCTTGGCTGCCACAAAAAGTGCTTTTATTACTATTTGGTGTACACAGAACCTTTCTGCCTTTGATAGTGGGATTACAGTTGGTGTACACAGGACCTTTGTTTCTCCCTTTTTAATCACTGAATTGCTAAGTCAAAAGGTATGGACATTTTATTCACTTTTTAACATAGTTTCACATTGCTTTGCAGATTAGTTGGACCAATTCATAACTCCATTAATAGCATTTTAAAGTGCCTGTCTTTCCATAACCCTTCCAATAGTCTTCACCCTGAACGTTCATTTCACTGATGGACTTCTCACCCTGAATATACTTTCCCCATCTTGGTTCTTGCCTCTGCTTGGCTGGTTCCTCATGAAACCTTTCATTTAAGGAAAATGCCCAGGCCAGTCATGTCTTCTCTAGGTTCCATTCCTGAATCTCCAGACTTTTTCTCTTCTCTTCTCATCTCTCTGTATCTCTTCTTTGTCTCTCTGTCTCTGCCTCTCTCTGTCTCTTTGTCTCTCATTTCTGTCTCTCTCTCCTTCCCAATCTTTTCATCTCCCTCTTGATGATTGTCTTCTACATTAGAATGTAAGCTCCTTGAGGGCAGGGACTGTCTTTCTGCTTATATTTCTGTTCCCTGCACTTAGTATAGTTCTTGGCCCACAATAAGTGTTTAATAAATGCTTCATGACTGGATTATTCCCAGCTTTTGTCATCTTTGCCAATTTTCTAGGTGGGAGGTGAAATTCCAGAGTTGCTCTAGCTTGCAGATGACTCAGACCTCTAGATCCAGTTCCAGTCTCTACTGAGTTTCATCAATCACTTATTGAATAATTTCAAACTGGATGTCCTAGAGACATCTCAAACTCAACTTGTTCAAAACAGAGCCCATAACATCCTCCTGCCCCCAAAAAACTCCCCTTCTTCTGAAGTTCCCTGTTTCTCTTGAAGGCACCCCTATTCTTCTAATCTCCCCATTTCATAAACCGGCATTATCCATAACTCTTTCCCTTCCATAACAAATCAATTGCCTGATCCCACAGTCTCCACTGCCACAACATGTCTCCAGAGTGCATATCTCATACCTACTAGCATAGCCACCAACCCAGCTCAGACCCTAAACCCCTCTTCTCTAGTTATTGCAACAGCTTCCTAATAGTCTCTCTGCTTCAAATCACATTCTTTCTCTGGGTCTGTTTCTTCCTCAGCATAATGAAATTGGATGATTTCTAAGGCTTCTTCCAGGTCAAACATTCTATGATTCTAGATTTGTGCCAACAATTCAGAATGACTGTATCTTTAGGCTGCTTATCTTGCCAGTCCGAAAGTTAAGTCCACTCAGAATAAGTCAGAGTGCATATATAAATATATTGATATATTTATGAATATATAAATATATAATTATTTATCATAAATAATATATTAAATATTTGGATAATTCAGGCAAAGACCAAAGTTTGCCTTGGGTCTAGTTTTCAAATCTCAACCCAAGATATCAAGACGGCAAGTAATTGGTAAGGAATTCAAAGAGCAACTGACAGATTTGAAGGTCTGAAGGGATTAACCTAGATAGAGAGATGAAAAGAAATCAAAAGAGATTGCTGGTTTCCTAGTCTTAGCACAGGACAGGAAGGTGGATAATTCTGACGATCTACCCCTTTTCTCTAATCCCTCTGTGACCTCAAATTCCTAAACGTTATCATTTCCTTACTGCTTTAAAATGGGGTGAAATCGAATCTCTAAAATGAATGCAATTTCCATAGGTCATCATGTCTGTTTCCTTTCCTAGTGCCTCTCCAGCCCCAGTTCCCCAATCCTTTCCCTCCCCCTTCCAAACCCAAGAAAACTCTACAAAATCTATCCTGGCTGAATTCCTAAAATTCTCTAGGAAAGACGTTTCACAAGCTCTCTCAATAGCTTGTTCAAGTTTTTAACAACTTTTAAGCTCCAAAAAGGTTCTTTATTATCTACAAATCCCTCATGCTCATTTTAAATCCTTCCTTTCCCTCTTTGTCTTAAGTGGAGAGAACTGTTTAATATTTCCCATATAACTCCATGTACTGAAAAACTGTGAGACTCGAGAAAGAAGTCTGAAAAGATAACTAAATTTCCACATGCCTGGATCTAATAACAATTTATTTGGGGTTCATATTTTACTTCCTGTGGAGTGGATTTTTAAAAAGCAAACTAATTAAATATGTGTGTATTAACTAACATTTATTAAGCAAGTCCTTTGTTCTAGGCACTTTCCTAGATACCAGGTGTAAAAAGATGAAAGTAAAACAGAAAAAAAGACAGAGAGGCTCTTGGAATTTGCTAATCCTAAATCCTCAAGAATCTTACATTCTATCAGGGGAGATGGCATGTATATATAAAGGTATATGTAATATATACTCAAAATAAATATGTTAATTATGGGGGAAAGGCATTAGCAGCTGGGGAAATAGGAAAGGTTTCACACAATGGCTGAAATTTGAGCTGAATCCTGAAAGAAACAAAGAGCTCTAAGAAGTAGAGGTAAAAGAGCAAAATCCAGGCAGAAGGGACTGGCAGTACAAAGGACAGAGATGTAATGTCATGTGTAAGAAACAGTAAAAAGGTAAGTATGGCTGCTGTTAGCTAACAGAGATCACCAGTCCCATCTCCCTCAACCCTATCCACCAAATGTCCCTACCCACCCCTTCCACTGTGCTCTATGGAATGCCTGCTCCATAATTAACAAACTTGCTTTCATTTTTTTATTTTTTTTCCTTTCCCACTCCTTCCATCTTCTGGCCCTTGCTAAAACCTTTCTCTCTCATGACATTGTATCCCAGACCCCTCTTTCCTCTGCTGGATGTGCTTTCACTCATAACTCCAACTCATGAGTCATGGTAGAGGAGTCAGAATATTCCTTGCTTCTCATTGCTGTGTTTGGACTCTCCCTTTACCATCCTCTTTCAGCAAGGTTGCCTCTTCTACAAGGTCTACACTATTCAACAATCTAGACCCTAATGGCCATTATCTATTCACCTCTAAGACATTTTCTTTCCTTCCTTGATGAACTTGCTGACTGATTTCTCTTTCTTTCTACTCTAACTTCTGCTCTCAGGTTACAGAAGACTTAAAATACATCTTTTAAGACTTCTTCAAATAATCTAACTTCTTGGAAATAATCTACCCAATTTCCATGATTTATTGCTCTTTATGTATCAATGACACAAAGATATGGTCATGTCCTTGGATCATGCTATTAATTCACATGTGTTCTACTCAAATATTAAGGACTGTAACCATGGTTGCCCATTATTTTTGATTGTTCATTTTTCTAGACTCCTTCATGACTTTCTGCACACTTCTTGAGGGGAATGAGCTCAGATAGGGTGTCTACAAGCTTTTAGTGCTGCCCAAATGGTCTGATCCAGGAATCTGATCAAAACTTTTTATCATTCCATCTTTGCCTTATAATCCCCAACCCCATTATTCCTCTTTGTATTGACTTCTAATCTCCCTATTCTTCAGTTTTTTTCTCAGGCAACTATCTCCACATGGAGCTATACTCTCCTTCTTCCCCTAAGTCAATCATTTGATGAATTAGTTCAGTGCTGCATTATTCTGTATACTCAAAGCCCTTCCCCTCTTATCCTATCACACTGGTCATGCCTGACCAAATTTCAGTCCTGTATTACTCCCATCACCCACACTGCTTACATACTTATTCATATATTGCTGAATAAATCTGGAGCAAATCATAAAACCATACTAACTGGGTCTGCTACAAATTTAGCTTGCCTAATCTCAAATGGGACTTTACTTTAACAAGGAAATTCTTTAATATATCTCTAATCAACTGACTTTCTCATTTGTCACAGTGGCAATTTCAAAGCTTTCTATTCCTCCTTGTGTCTCCTATAGCATCCTCTCTCTCTTCTCAGTTCTTTATCTTATATTTCACTGAAAAAACTAAAGCCATTCACTGAAAGCTCCCTCTTCATCCCAGATTACTCAGACATCTTGCTCCTCAACCCGGGGAGCCTCTAATCTCTCCTGAAGAGTTGGCTCTCTTCCTTACAATGGCAAACTCCTTGGTCCCATCTCATTCTGTTTTCTAGAGAAGATCACTTCTTTGATCATCTCTACTTTCTCTCTAAATGGTCAATCTCTCCACATTCATGGCTGCTTCTCCAGTGCCTATAAAAAGACTCCTGTCCCCCCATTCTCAAAAAAACATTCACTTAGGGTGGCTAGGTGGTACAGTGAATAGAGCACCAGCCTTGGAGTCTGAAAGACCTTACTTCAAATCTGGGTTAAGACACTTAACACTTACTAGCTCTGTGACCTTGGGCAAGTTACTTAACCCCAATTGCCCTGCCTTCTCCCCTCAAAAAAACCCATTCACTTAATCCTGCCATACTTGCTCGTTATTCTCCTATATCTCTCATCCCCTTCTTAGCTAAACTCTCTGAGAAACTCTACACTTAGAACTTCATCTTCTTTTCTCCCTAGACTCTGGAATATGGCCCCTGACCTTATCATTTGGCTGAAATTACTCTCTCTAAGATTGCCAATGATCTCTTAATCACCAAATTTGTTGACCGTTTCTCAGCTTCCTCCCTCTTGACCTCTCTTGTGCCTCTGCCACTGTTATGGGTCTTTTTTTGCAAGTTTTCTCTTCTGACTCCATCTAGCTTTTCATGACACTGCTCTCTCCTGGTTCTTCTGTCTGTCTAAGTCCTTTTTTCTCAGTCTCTTTTGCTGGATTTTCTTTTAGGTCATGCTCACTAACCATAAGTGTTCCCCAAGTGCTCTTCCATGTTATTTCACTTGGTGATCTCATCAACTTTCATGAGCTCAATTTTATCTCTGTGCAAATGACCCTCAGTTCTTTATAGGCAACTCTAGTCTCTCTCTTGAATTCCAGTCTTGTGTTTGTCCACTGGCTTTGAGACATCTTGAAATGGATTTTTCTGTAGACTTTTCAAACTCAACGTGTCCAAAACAGAACCTATATCTTTTCCTCAAAATTTTCCTTCTTCCCAAATTCCCTGTTAGTAAGAAAGATGTGACTATCCTCCCAGTCACTCAAACTCACAACCTCAGTGCTATCCTTGACTCTTCATCATGTAACTAATCTATAAGTCCCATTATTTGCACTTGTACTGTCACTAACCTGATCTAGGTTCACATCACTTCACACCTGTATGAATGACAGAAGTAGTGGTGTCCTTGCCTCAAATTTCTCCCCACTCCAATCCATCTCAGCCACCCAAAAGTGCAGAACTGACCATGTTTCACACAGTGCCACCTCCACTCATCATTCAATAAATGTCATTGCCTCCCTATTAGCTGCAGGATTAAGTGTAGAATCTTCTGTTTAACACTGAAAACTGGAGACAACATTCCTGTCTTTCCATTCTTACATATTATTACCTTTCACTTACTCTACAATCCAGCAACATCAGCCTTCTTGGTGTTGCTCTCACAAGGCTCTCCATCTCCAAACTCCATACCAGTGGTTCTCAACCTTCCTAATGCTGCGACTCTTTAAAAACAGTTCCTCATGTTGTGGTGACCCCCAACCAAAGCACCAAAGCTAAGAGATTTCCTTTTAAAAAATATATAAGATAAAGGCAAGAATATGAGCTATCTAGATAAAGAACAATGATCTCATTTCTTTCACTTATGTTTTGTTCTCTAATTCATCCATGTGTTAAGTCAGAAAGGATCTTGGGAACCACCAACTCTAAATTAGTTAATTGTCTGGAACATAGGACTCTATCTCATACATAATAAGGGTCGAGAAGAAAAGACCAAAAAGGCTGGAGGCTTTCTTCCTTACTCTTATTAGGTAGGTGTTATCAGTTCTTGACTAAAGGGCTGCTACCCTGACTTTATGGGGAAAGGCTTTTCTATTCACCACACCTTAGCATAGAGAAATTGAGAGGGGCCGAAGAAACCCTTGAAAAAGGATGAAACCCAGAAAATGGTTTTGAAGATGTGCTCCCCAGGAGAGCTATACGCCCAATGGAGAATAGAGAAACTTAGGGGGCAATCAGAGGTGGAAGGCAGCTGAGACGCAATGCCAAACAGAGAGTAGTGGAGATACATGATGATACAAGCCCAGGAGAGGAAGTCCAGGAGAGAGCAAACCCAGAGAGATCAGAAGACATTTGTGGTCCTGTAGCATTAGAAGTATTGGTGCCCTTTCATACACGTTTGCTTTCAACACACAATCCCTATGTTTGTATACTTCTATGCGTGTACCCTGACCATATGTCTACTAAACATGTTCTCCTTGCATGAATGATCCCTGATCCACAACTGATGTTGTGGGAGAATGTGCCCTAGGTTCATACAAGCAATATTTTATTCTTACTATACTGTTTCATTTAAAGGCAGTGGGGGGGGGGAAGTCTTTGCATTAAACTAATCACGTCATCTTGATGACTAGGACTAAAAAGAGCAAGCACAATAGTGGGGCTTCATAAGTCATGTCTTTGGGTAGATGGAAGCCCACAGATCACCTTGAAGCTAAGATGGCTTTTCTTGGCTCTCACCCAGGAGCTATTGAGGTGACCCAAATTTAGATATTTACAGACAATTATTGGTTACTTATAACAGTTGGGGAAAGGCATAATGCATCAATTAAGTCAACAGACTTTGACAATTAATTTAGTTCATTTCTCTTGTACAAGGTTAGTACTTATACTGTAATAATTTGATAACTCCTCAATGTCGTGAAATCTGAGTAGCCTACTACATTGAGTAGTCCAGTGTAGATCACAAAGAAAGAAGGAAACAAAACATTAATTAAACACCTAATTTGTGCCAGACACTCTGCCTAACACTTTACAAATATTCTCTCATCTGATCTCACTATAACGACTAGAAGGTAGGTACTATTAGCTTCCTTTTGTAGTTGAGGAAACTAAAGCAGAGAGAGGTTAAATAATTTACCCAGAGTCACACAGATAGTAAGTGTCTGAATCTGGATTTATAGTCAGGTCTTCCTGACTCCCAGCCCAGCACATTATTGCCTCACAATCCTTTCACAACTCTTTATCCAATTCGATTCATGCCCATGACTTCTTATAAACCCTCCACTGAGGAACTTGCAGACCATGAAAAGCCCTCCAATCTAGGTCTTTGATTGGCTAATGGGTAGTAAGAAGTGTTCAGACTTAGCCTATGTTATCCTTTGCCCTTATGACATGACTAGACCTTCCCCTTTTCAGTCAAACATCCATTTGATAGTGTCTTTTACTTAATTTATTATGCTCAGATCACTGTTGATAACACAATAATACTTATCCTCACTATGCATTTCTCTATTATTCTTTGGGCCATCCGCCACTTCAGTTTTTCAGAAATCATAACATTCTACTGTTGGTGGAGTTGTGAACTAGGCCCAATCATCCTGGAGAACAATTTGGAGCTATGGCCAAAGGGCTACAAAACTCTGCTTTTGTGAGAAATAATTCATTTAAACCCCTAATCTATTCCAATCAGTTTATGTAATACATAAATCATATAGGGAGAGATAGGTTCTTACAGTGGGCTTCAAACTTTAATGTAATGTTCACTACTTGTTAACCAAGTTATGAGGCTCACTTGCCAACCCCAAGAATGCTGACAAAGATATCTCCATCCTGTGTTGCTCAAATTCCATGTCCAAACCCCAACTGGGTGGGATGCCTTGATGCTTTGGAAAGCCTCCCAATTTATTTTTGTACCTCTGGATCTCTCTCTCTTGTCCAACATGAGCAAGTGACTGTCTTATGAACACTCAGTCAGTGGAAATGCCCCATGCTTTGCCCAATCTGTGACCCCCCACACCTGATGAAATGTGATTTGGGGCCCTTAAGAGCAACCAATGAGATTCTATATCTCCCCATGCCTCTTTTGTGCATTTGGAAACCCTGTAAAAACAAGATCCTGGAAGAAAGGGGCATCTCAGATCATAAGGAAGAACTGAGGTTCACTGCATTAGAATGGACCATGGACCCTTTAATAAAGTGACATTGGCTCTGAGCTCTGTTTCAGTCTCTTTTATTGTAGGTTGGACAATTTTAATCCCCACATTTTGAGCTTTGACCCAGAAATGCCACAACTAGGCCTGTATCCCAAAGAGAGCAAGGAAAAAGGAAAAACTTGTATGTTCAAAAATATTTATAACAGCTCTTTTTATGATGGCAAAGAATTGAAAATTAAGGGGATGCCCATCAATTGGGAAATGGCTAAGCAAGTTGTGATATGTGATTGTGATGAAATACTACTGTGGTATAAGAAATGATGAGCAGGATACTCTCAGAAAAAACTGGGAAAATGTAAATGAATTAATGCAAAGTGGCATGAGAAGAACCAGGAGAACATTGTTGCATAGTAACAGCAATATTGTAATGATGATCAGCTGTGAAAGACTTAGCTACTCTAATCAATACAATGATCCAAGACAATTCCAAAAGGACCGATTCATGATGAAAAATGCTATCCATCTCCAGAGAGACAACTGGTGAAGTTTGAGTGGAGATAGAAGAATACTTTTTTACTTTTTTAATTTTTCTTGCTTTCTTTCCCCCTTTTTTTGCAACATGGAAATGTGTTTTGCCTGACTTCACATGTATAGTCAGTATCATATTGCTTGCCTTCTCAATAGGTGAGGGAACAGTTGAAGGGGAAGAGAATTTAAAACCCCAAATTGAGAAAAATAAATGCTAAAATAAAGTATAATTTTAAAAAGAAATTATGGCATTCTATGATTTGCAAACATAGAGTATGAGAAGAAGAACATGAATATGAGTGCTAAAAGATGTATTTCTCTGTCAGGAAGGAGCTTGGCATCATAGAAACCCTGTGAATCTTCCCTGCAACACACACACATATATGCATATATACATTCGTATATATACATAAACACACACACATATATGCATATATACATTCGTATATATACATAAACACACACACATATACATATGTGATGGATTAGCTCAATGGACTGCCCAAACAAATATAAGTCATAACCTGAGCAAAAGACATTTTTTTATCCACACTTGTTTTCTTCTGTGCATATGGTTAATGGTTATGGATACTATTTGCTAGTATTATGGGATTTGATATAATCAGCATAAACAAGAGCAACTGGAGGTTTTCACTGTCAGTTGGTCTGTACACAAGGGGTCCTTCTTATCAGTAATGGACAGCTTTGGGAAGCATACATTTCCCAATTCTAGGCCTCCCTTGGTATTATCAGAAGATCAATGATCAAAGTTGACTCAGGGCTTTCATCTATCAAAAAGAATCTTCTGTGATCTTGAAGCCTCTGTTCCAACAAGGCATCATCAGCACATACTGAATTAGATTTGTTATTGCTGAATTGTTTCAGTAATGTCCAAATCTTCATGATCCCATTTGGGGTTTTCTTGGCCCAGATGCTGAAGTGGTTTGTCATTTCCTTCTCCAGCTTATTTTATAGATGTGGAAACTGAGACAAACAGAGTTAAGTGACTTGTCCAGGGTCACACAGCTAGTAAGTGTTTGAGGTCGGATTTGAACTCAGGTCTTCCTGCTTCCAGGTTCTCTATCCACTGGGCCACCAAGCTGCATATTCTACTGATGATGCATTAGTAGTCTCATTTTTCTATATTAGAACAGTCTTAGGGGCATTTGTGCTGAATCATTGTTGGGGTTAAGAAAATTTAAAAATCCCTATAAGTGAATTTTACTATGATTTACCTCTTTCTCCAAAAAAGGGAGTAAAAAAGTCAAATGCTGGAAATAATGTCAGTCAATTGATGATTTGGGTAAGTTGGGTTCTAATTAAAGAAGACTCTTCTGTAACATTTTCCAATGTGCTGCTGATTACAAACTTGATTTGGTGTGAAACTACACCTAGAGAAGGTATTCATATCCAGGAAGGCACCTGATTGTCTTTAATATACTTAAAAGGTGAGCTTTCCTAGAAATTGTTTTCCACATCCCATGCAGCTCTACCTTTTTTCAGTGAAACTCAATTCCAGGCACTTCATTTTATCTTTAAGAATTCTGGCACCAGCTGTGTCTTTTTCTTCCATGGTATGCTAGCTTCTTCTTTTTAGTTCTCAGAACTTGCTGAAAGAATGTACAACATCCTGATGAGATCAACCTTTCTTCTGCATCTTCAGGTCAATCCAACTTCTCTGAAGTATACTTCTGTTCCATATGCCAGCTGCCCGAGTTGGCCCAGTTGGCTTTTCAGCATGATTTAATTCATCCTCATTTTAAATCACAAGTTCAATTTCTTTCCTTTGTTCAAACAGTGAAAGGATTGCAAAGAATAATTTAATGTGGGAAGAAAACCCAAACTGGAGAAATCAGCCATTGGCCAGTAGGTTATAAGCTGATATATAAGGCATCTTTATAGAATGAGTAATTCTACCTAAGACTAGTAGGCCCCCCAGCTAAAAGCCAGTGAAAGAAACAATCTAAGACCTTCTTCAATCTGCCTAAGTAATACTTTATTTTCAAGTGTAGCTTGGTTGCTCTGGCCTCACTCTCAGAGGATTAGGTCTCTTACATTTGATGTCCCTTAAGGTTCTCCATGCCTTGAATGAAGGAGATACCAAGAATTCCACTTAAGGAAAGGGGTGTGACATGGAAAGGAGAAAAGTGTTTGTTTTTTTCTTTCTGCCACCCATCAGGCAGTATTCCCTCTCCCTTTGTTTTTAGGGGCCCGGTGAGTAGCACCCTGATGCCATTTAACCATCTAACATCAATGATGCTTTTACAAAGGGATACTTACTTAAAAAACACAGCAAGAACCAACATAAAAGCATCTCCCTCAACATCTCATGGGCCAAAATCTCCCCTTTGCCACCTTGGGGAAAGGGGAGGGATTAGACCAACTATTTAGTTCAGTGTCCTCCTAGCCTTAGTCCTTAGTCCAAAATGCACTTCGCTGGCTTCTGATAGACTGGAGTCCCCTCAAGTTATTTTAACCCTCCAAAGTTGCAGGCTCAAGCTACGCTCGGTTGCTGAGTCAGGAAGGTTTTTAAAAATAGTTTGGGCTTTGCAGACAGTGGGAAAAAACTGCTTGCTATGGCTTACACCATCTTAAGAAGTTTAGGCATATACAAAACCTCTGTTACGTAAAGAAGGGGATATTGACTCTTTTATAATATGGGAATGCATTTGCTTAACTTAAAAAAATAAATGATGAAAATTTTTAAAATGATTAGAGTTTTGTTATCTTTTGGTCAATGAGAGCTTATTTGTGAAGTGTGGGGCTTTAAGGATAGGGAATTAATTATTGGTAGTTGGAGTTGTGGGTTTAATTGCCCCTGTGCCTCTCTGAAAATGAAACCTTTTGTTTAATACTGCCCGAAACACAGTCAATTCCATGATTTAGGGCAACACGTGCATTAGGTATTTGAGCAAGCGAGAGTGAATGCTTAAAGGATTTATTACTTAAACATTCAATTGTAGTTTTAAAAACAAAAACAAAAACACCAGGGACTTGGAGGGGGGATAAATTTGCAAATCACTTAATGCATGATCCTGGTTTCCTTTTTAAGGGATTTCTTCAGGTGTGAATATCTGTTATTCTGTTAAATGAATAAAAGATCAAACATATTACTCAGACTAGCCTACTTGCTGTTCTCCACACCCCATCTCCCATCTCCCATTTCTACGCCTCGAGTGTGTTAAGGATTGTTAAGGGATCCCCTTTACTTGTCTTTTGGAGTTGCTGTATTTTCCATAAGCGTTAGACCCAGAGTATTCTGGAGGCCCTGCATGTGTCAAGGACGAAAGGTCGCCGGCCTCTGAGCCGATGTGAAGTGTTGTTTGCATCCCATCCTGGGCTCTCTGTGTGTCCTTGAGAGTCGAGACAAGTGCCAGTCTACACTAGGCTTGTTCAGCTAGGACCCATGTAAATAAGCAGACCCTCTGATTTTCATACTGCAGCAGTTCCCATGGGAGAAGAATGTGGCTTTGCCATTACCCTGCTCTTCCCCTTCAGGAGGGTTTTTGTCTTTTTCCTACCTTTATTACACCTTTCTTCCTTTGGTGCTACACTCCTGTAGTTAGAGATTCTCCTTCCTTTGTTCTGCTGTTACAAAAATGTAAACTTCTATATGGATTGTGAACTCTTTGGGTTCCACATGCATGTTCATTTCTCTTGTAATAAACCTAGCTTTCACACAAGTTTTGTGAAGTCGTGATTGCTTTTTCACAAGTACTTTCTTTCCTCTCTTTCCTCTTCTCCTCTGTCTCCTCCTCTCTGCCATCTAGACTACTTGAGACCTGAGACGAATTGCTTTTTGTCTCTCTTTCCCTTCCCCGTGCACAAAAATAAGTTCTTAGAGCTGAAAAACTGAAAATTACGGGGTGCCCATCAAATGGGTAATGTCTAAACAAATTATGATATATGAATATAACAAAATACTCTCTTGCTGTAAGAAATAATGAGACAATTTCAGAGAAACCTGAGAAGACTTATATGATCTGATGCAGAGTGAAGGGAGAAGACAACACTTTCTACTATAACTTCTACTTTGTGAGAAGCAATGTTGAAAAGCCTTTGGACTCTGATCAACCTGGTAATCGACCACAGTTCCAGAGGATAGATTTTGAAGAATACTTTCAACCTCCTGACAGAGAGGTGATAGACTCAGAGTGCAGAATGAGACACGCATTTTTAGACTTGGCCAATGGAGCAATGTTTTTTGCTCAACTGCACTTTTTGTTGCAAAGATTTTAGTTTTTCTTTGTCTAGTAGGAGGAAGGAAGGGAAAAATAGGTAGGAGGGAGAAAAATAATGCTTGATAATTGAAAATAAATTTTTTAAAATATTTGCTAAGTTTATTTGAGATTTTTGTTGTCCAGTTGTCTCAGTTATGACCAACTCTTCATGAGCCCGGCTGTGGCTTTCTTGGCAAAGACAATGGAGTGGTTTGCCATTTCCTTCTCCAGCTAGGATGAGGAAACTGAGCCAAAGAAGATTAAGTGATTTGTCCAGGTTCACACATCTAGTAAGAAGTCTGAGGTCACATTTGAACTCAGGTCTTCCTGACTCCAGATCTAGCATTTTATCCTCTATGCCACCTACCTGCTCCTTACTTGAGATAGTTATCTACTTTTTAAAAATTTCAATTAAAAGCATTTTAAAGATCAATATACATTGAATTATATTCTCTATATATGGAAAATCTGAGTGATGATGAATGGAACTAGAGAGGGAAGGAAATAAGCTTTTATGTAGTGCCTAATATACACCAAGCTTTGTGCTAAACACTTTACAAACATTATTTCATTTTGATCCCCATAACAACCCTGGGAGAATAGAATTATAGGTGATGTTATTACCCTCATTTAACAGTGGAAGAAACTGAGGCAAACAGAAGTTAAGTGACTTGTCCAGAGTCACACAATTAGTAAGGGTGTGAGGCTGGATCCAAACTCTGGTCTTCCTGATTCCAGATCCAGCACTCTATGCACCGGGCCTCCTGGCTGCACGATTCAATAATCGCCTGTTTCTGTCTTTGTATTCCAAGAATTTACCACAATGCCTAGTTTAGCTTTAGAGAGAGTAGCTAATTATTAAGGTTTTTTTTTCTTCTATAATCATTTGGCACAGATGCACTTGTGATTTTATTCATGTAGGAAACTTTAGGTGTGGAAACTCTATCCACCTAGGTTACACAATATGTAAGTCTCTGAGGCAGGATGTGACTGTAAGCTCTCTAACTCCTAATGTAGTGTCCTTTTCTACCATATCATGCTGTCTCTTTCCTCAACCATATTAGATAGCAGCCAGCCAGTATATTAGACAGTGCTCAGTCCTTGGAGTCAGGAAGACCAAAATTCAAATTCTTCCTGAGACACATATGACTGTATAAGTCACTTAACTAGCTTCAGTTTTTTCAGCTGTGAAATGGGGATAATAATAGCACCTGCCACCCAGGATGGCAATGGGGATCAAATGTATTAACATCTAAAAGGTGCTTTGTAAACCTCAAAGTGCTATATAAATGCTAATTATGATGATGATGATGATGATGAAGATATGACATGACTCTGCAACCTCTAATTAATTCAAAGAATAGTAAGTCACCAGTCTCTGCCATTCATTACTTAGTTTCCAACATGTGCAGGGGAAATGCTTAAAATATGTAGAAAATATGGACTTTGCTCTCCAGAAGCTTGTGAGAAAAGAAGAAAGATTGCAACTGGTTCCCCTCCTTCTACTTCTTGTTTCCTTTCCAGAAGTTGAGAAGTCACCCTTTTTCACAGGAAGGTAACATGTAAATAGGAGTATCTTTGGGATGGGAATTAGCCATAAACATTCTTAGAGCTGCAAGGCACCTCAGAGGTCATTCATCTGTTCATTCATTATGCAAAGCATGAAAGTCAGATTATACTTCTTTATATTAAACCAAAATTTGCTTTCCTAGAACTTCTTCCCATTAGTAATAGTTCATTAGATCAATGGGTTGGAGGCCATCCAGTCCAGTCAGTTCATTTTACAAATGATAAAACTGAGATCCAGAAGAGGTAAACAATCTGCCTAAGGTCACAAAAGTAGTAAAAAGTAAAGGTAGAATTCAAAACAAGGTGTCTGGTTTTAAATCTAAGGTTCATCCTTGGGCCATGCCTCTTCTGTCCTTTGGGGCCACATAGAATAAATCTCATCTCTTTTTCGCATTATTTGAATTTGTTATTTATTTGAAAGCATTCTCCATCTTTTCTCTTCTCTCTCCCAGACCCAATATAACCAGGTTTCCTTTAATAAATCCCCATAGAGCATGTTTTCACCATCACACTCCAGTCCTTACCATCCCGGAGGCCCTCCTCTGGAGATGTAGCAAACGTTTTGGAAAGGAGGACCAAAGCAAGGTGCTAATAGACATTCTCAAAATTATGGAAAGGAAACCTTAATATTGTTGTCCATGGGTGCTTTGAAGTACTGCTTCTTAGATGGATAAGAATGGCTATTCAGTACTGTGTGCCTGGCAGAGCTGGTCCAAGATACCCAGGATAGGAAAAACATTCTTCTACCTTTCTGCTTCAAGAGAGGAGACATGATTCCAGACCTTTTAAGGGGACAAATTTGCAGAGGGAAAAGACTGTGAAACAGAAAACATGTAGAGGAACCAGTGCATTAGTCTGTAGGGAGCACATATGTGCTACCCATGTAGGTTATGTGTATGTGTATGAATTGTCTAAAAGAGGCTCAAAGGGAGGATTTGGTAGCTATCTTGAGAATAATGCCCACCTATCTCCAAGGGAGACTTTAATTCCTACCAAGAGGGGAGCAGGAAACAGAGACCATGAGGAGGGCTGCTCTTCGCTTCTCAGAGAGTGGGTATCAAACTAGAATTATTTTTATCTGCCCCCCCCAATATTGATAGTCCAGGGAAATTGTGCTTTCAAATTGCCAAGAGATGCCTCAAACTTATATATATATATATATATATATATATATATATATATATATATATATATATATATGGAGGGAGAGAGAGAGAGAGAGAGAGAGAAAGAGAGAGAGACTTGGCTCCTTTCTTCCAATAATATTAACAAAAAAGACCATTAAAATGATGAATAGTAAATAAGCATATTTATCCATATAGAGAATAAACAGAAATCAGAGAAGTTATATAGATTAGACTATTACCACACCATGCAGAGAGTGAATGAACTCTCCCACTGGAAGTAGTAAATCTTAGCTCAACTGATAGAGATTCCCATCTCATTCAAGGAGAAATTCCCCAAAGTCTCTAGGGAGGCAAGCTGGAGGTCAGGAACATGGTGATGCCCTAGCTCTCCTACATGTCTTCAGTTTCCCAAAGACTTTCTCCTCTCTCTTCAGGGAGACCGGAAGAGGGTTTGAAACCAGAAATCAATCCTCTTGAAGCAGGAAGGAAGAAGACCTCTCCTCTCCCAAGTTCTCATGCTAATTCCTACCCCCACACAGACATGGAGTGGGTAATCGCTCTCTACACCAGTCTGGCATAATGCCTAAGCATCAGTAAGCAAAATAATTCTGGGCATTAAAAGGTTATGCTTACAGTAAGTAGAATACATTTCTATCTGATTGCATTCATTTGAAGACCTATGAGGCATCTGGCAATGTCCTAATACAGAATTTACAGAACACAAAGGCAGTTTTCCTCAGAAAAGTAAGATATAGACGCATAATTCTAGGTCTCTGGAGAGATAGCTGAGTTTTCAGGCAAATGAATGGTATTTTCCAGTTATGTTGGACCTTTAAGAAAAGGTTACCTTTGAAATGAGCTTTGAGTAGAAATGAGACAGCTTGGGAAGATTGGAGTGGGAAATTACTTCAAAGCATATGTACAAAAATATTTACAACAGCACTTTTTGTTGTAGCAAAGAACTAGAAAGAAAGCTCATGCCCATTAATTAAGAAATGTCTGAATAGATTATGGTATGTGAGTGGAATGGAAAGGAATAGTGTTCTTTAGGAAAGGAAGCATATGGCAAATTTAGAGAAAGACTGGAAGATTTATATGAACTGTTGCAGAATGAAATGAGCAGAACTTGGAGAACAATTTACATAACAACCTCAGTTCATATAAATTTTATACTAAACATATTTTCATATTAGTCATGTTGTAAAGAATTATAACCAATGGAATGAACCACAAGAAAGAAGAAATAAGACAAAAAAGAGAGCAAATAGCATGTTTTGATTTGCATTCACACTCCATAACTCTCTCTCTCTGAATGCGGATAGCATTTTCCATCATGAATCATTTGGATTTGTCTTAGAACCTTGCATTGATGAGAAGAGCCAAATCTATCAAAGTTAGTCATAATTCAATATTGCTATTACTGTATACAATGTTCTGCTGGTTCTGCTCACTTCACTCAGCATCAGTTCATATAAGTCTTTCCAGGTTTTTTTGAACTCTGCCTGTTCATCTTTTCTTATAGCACAATAGTATTCCATTACCTTCATATACCACAACTTGTTTAGTCATTCCCCAACTGATGGACATTTCCTCAATTTCCAGTTCTTTGCCACCACAGAAAGAGATGCTATAAATATTTTTGTACACATAGGTCCTTTTCCCATTTGCATGATCTCTTTGGGATACAGGCCTAGAATTGGTATTGCTGGGTCAAAGAGTATGCACATTTTTAGAGCCCTTTGAGCATAGTCTCCAAAATGGTTGGTATCAATTGCTTTTTTGAAGAAAGTGTTCATGGCATAGAGGTGTGAAGTTTTTATATCATGAACAGACAGAAAAAAATCACTTACTATGAACTTGGGAAAACAGCTAGAAAAGCAGTGGCATGTGGATAGAGGGCTGGACCCAGAGTCAGAAAAAACCTGAGTTCAAATACACTTTCAGACATTTACTAGTTGTGTGACCCTGGGCAAGTCCATTAACCCTGTTTGCCTCAGTTTCCTCATCTGCAAAATGAAATGGAGAAGGAAATGGCAAACCACTCCAGTTATCATTGCCAAAAAAAAAACCAACCTCCAAATGGGGTCACAAAGAGTGAGATATGAGTAAAATGACTGAACAACATCAATGAAAAAATGGAAGTTACCAGCTGTCTGTGCAGTCAGACCATCAATTTCTCAGAGCTAAGATCAGAATTTACAATAAACAAGAAGAAAGACTAGGAATGAGGAAATGATATTATATACAATTAAGAAACTTTAACCCTGAATTATTTAAATTCTCTATTGATAATAAAAAAATGCAAAATAGACAAAAGAAATTACGTTGACACCAACTATGATGTCATCAAAACTGAAACTTATCTAAGTTGAATGACAAAACAAGGAAACCAAAAGAGTCAGCATTCATTTGAATTAATTGCCAAATAGAGAGAAGACTGCCAAAGGCAACACCAGAGCAAAACATAAATTCAGATGTAAAATCTTAATAGAGGATGATGGACAGTTATGAGAAGGACCACATCATAAATCAGAGAGATGCAATGAATGAAAACTAGTCTAAAGAAAACTTGGCAAGGCAACCACCTAAGCAAAGTCATCCCAAAAGTGTGAAAGATGAAAATGGAAAGGCAAACTACAAACAGAAGAAAAATGGGAAAAGATTTGCAAAAACATTGCAACAAACTTTTATTCCATCAGGGTATAACAGCAATCAGTTTAGCAGATACTTAGCATTTATTAACTTAGGGCTAAGTATGATCTCTGTTCCCTGTTGAAAGGGTATGAACTCCCCTGTTGATGTGGAAGAAGAGGGTTGGCTGAGACAGGAGGCCAGTGTGTGTATATAAGCAAGAATTCCAGAGACAGAGAGACAGAATTGGAATTTTCCTGTTGGAGGAAGCAGGATTGTCTCAGCATCTGGGAGCTGGACTGCTGGACT
>CM053601.1:35976352-35991644 GCA_028646575.1 Pseudocheirus occidentalis | reverse complement strand
TCTAAGCTGGGGTGGCTAGGTGGCACAGTGAATACAGCACCATCCCCAGAGTTGGGAGGACCTGAGTTCAAATCCGGCCTCAGATACTTGACACACATAAAAAAAACACTAGCCGTGTGACCTTGGGCAAGTCACTTAAGCCCAACTGCCTTGCCGTCCCCCCTCCAAAAAGCAAAAAAAAAAAAGATTCTAAGCTATATATAATACTTATAATTTCATGTTTAATCATCTTTTTTTCTTTTCCATATATGAGAAAATTCATGTTTGTTGGTGTCTGGAAAGTTCAAAATAATAAACTTTTTTAAAATGTCCAGGTTTTTTTGGACAGATCCCTATTATGGACCCATATGTTATTCTCATTTCTCCTTAATAAGTTGAATACCTGACTTATAGTCTTCTCCATCCCCTCTCCTCTCCTTTTTTGAATACTCTGGCTTCCTAGTTCATGAACCTCCTCTTTTCCCATGATCTGTTTTCAGTCTTATCTCATGCAACTATATGCAAGACTAATAATACCTTAGATCAAGGTTCTTACTCTGTGAAAATATATATATATATATATATATATATACACACACACATACATATATATGTGTGTGTATGTGTATGTGTGTATACATGTACATATGTGTCTGTGTGTATACATTGACTGTTGTATTTTGATATAATCAGTTAACTTTGCAATCATATATTTTGCTCCTGCATTTAATATTGTTTTTGAGAAGGGTCTCATAGGCGTCCCCAGATAGCAAAAGGAGTCCATGTGCAAAATCACTGAAGAGCCCCTGTCTTAGAAAACCTTCTAGAGGCATATCCTGCCACTCTTCTGATGAATTTGTCCCAGATGCCTAAACTCCCAGTTACTTCTTTGTACTGAGGTTTCTGTTAACAGTAATATCTGAAAACATGTTTAATAGGATTATACTTGGATAACCTGCATCAGATTGCTTGCCATCTTGGGGAAGGAGGGAGAAAAAAATTTGGAACTCAGAATCTTATAAAAGTGAATGTTGAAAACTGTCTTTACATGTAATTGGAAAAAAAGAAAATTTAAAAAATTCTAAAAACATTTTTAAAGTGGAAAAAAGGTAGTATCTGGATCTGAGCTGACTTTAGAGGTCCTTAGTCTCAGACTGAGGCATGAGATCTAGTAACAATGGGCTACACTTGTGAACCTAAGTACACGAAGAGCTGGTTCTGGTTGGCATGCAGGCAGCGCTATAATCCCCATTTTATAGATGAGAACCCTGAAAAGAGGGGTTAAGTTCTTTCTTTGTCTTCGGTCATATGACTAGAGATGGAAGAATTAAGATTTGAACCCCTAATCCTGCAGCAGTTTTCCAGAGAAGAGCTTCAGACAGTACATCATGTGAGTTTCAAACATAGAGCTTTCAGATATCTTAATAATACATTGAAAACTGTAGTAAAGGATGTGGGTGAGTGAATAAAAGTGGAGGAAAAAACTATGAAGAACATAGCCAAGGGAAGGAAACAAGGCAAAAGTAGGGAGTAGTCTAATGGGAGGTCATTATTTCCTGAAATACTATGGAAGGCACTATAGGGAAAAGATTGATGGGCTGAGTATATTTGGAGTTATAATCATTCAGTGTATGTACACAATATAGAGATTTATTTGGAGCTTTGATGTTGCTGTGATGAGTTTCATTATCTCTCTGTAGGTTGTATAGTTTTTCCTATGTGTATCAGGGTCAAAGTTATCTTCTTAGGATATAGGCTTCCAGAAGATAATGGTTCCGTGAAAGGAGAGGGACAATTTATTTTCTTTTTCTTTTTGGTTAATAATGATATTATAGAAGCACTGTGGGAGAATGGATAGAGAGCTAGTCCAAAAGACAGGAAGACTGGCTCAAGCCCATCCTCTGACACCTACTATGTGACCCTAGGCAAGTCATTTAACCTCCAAGTTCCCTAGGAATTTTTCCCTTTCCTTTTCTTTCTTAAGATTGGGGGAGCAAGGTAGTGGAGTAGATAGATATCAGGCGTGGAATCAAGAAGACTCAATTTCCTGAGTTCAAATCTGGCCTCAGACACTTACCAACTGTATGACTCTGAACAAGTCACTTAACCCTGTTTGCCTCAGTTTCCTCATCTATAAAATGAATTGGAGAAGGAAATGGCAAACCACTCCAAAATCTTTGCCAAGTAAACCCCAAATGGGATCACAAAAAGTCAGACACAATTAAAAAAATGGCAATGATTTTCTCTCTTTCCCCATTCCCTACCATTTAAAAGTAAGCAAATAAGGGACAGCTAGGTGGTGCAGTGAATGGAGCGCCAACCCTGGAGTCAGGAGGACCTGAGTTTAAATTCCACCTCAGACATTTAACACTTACTAGCCATGTGACCTTGGGCAAGTCACTTAACTCCAATTGCCCTGCCTTCTCTCCTACAAAAAGCAAAAAAGAAGAAAAGTAAGCAAACAAAATATAAAACCCTTGTAATAGTATTTATGCTCTACCAGAACAAATCCCCTCATTGATTATGTCTCATTTCACACTTTTAGTCCATCCTCACTGACTGGAGATGGATAACATCCTCTAATCACTGGTCTTCAACAATCTTGCTCTACCACTGTCTTGATCAGAATTCATAAGCCTTTCAGAGTTGTATGTTTCCACAGTTTTGTTATTTTTTTTCTTTTGCAAAGCAAAGTGACTTGCCCACGGTCACACAGCTATTAAGTGTCAAGTGTCTGAGTCCAAATTTGAACTCAGTCTTTTTAACTCCAGGGCTGATGACAGCGTTGTTATTGTATAAATTGTTCTCTTTCTTCTTTTCACGTCACTCTACCTGAGATCATACAAATCTTCCCAGGTTCCTCTGAAATAATTTCTATCATCATTATAGAGACTTAATGATGTTCCATTATAATCAGGAACCATTATTTGCCCAGTCCTTCCCTGATCTAGGAACACCCCTTCGTCTCCAGTTCTTTGTATTAAGAAAAGAGCTGCATCTGAGTATCCTTTTCCTCTTTCTTCCACCTCTTTGGGGTATAGACCTAGTAGTTGTATTGCTAGTCAAAGGATGTATATTTACAAGTTAGTAACTTTTGGACCATAGTTCCAAATTGCCTTTCAGAATGGCTGAACCAATTCATAGCTGCACTAAGAAGAGTGCATTAATACACTGGTTTCCTCATAGCCCTCCATCATTGTAATTTTACTCTTTTTCAAGTTTGCTAACTTGATAAGTGTGGGGTAGAATCTCAGAGCTGTTTCAATGAACATTTCTCTAATTATTTCTGATTTGAAGCATTTTTATATGGTTGTTGAAATCTTGGATTTCTTCCCTCGAGTCCTGCCTGTACATATCTTCTGACCATTTATCAATCAGTGCATGGCTCTTATTCATATAAATTTGAATCAGTTTTTCATGGATGTTGGAAATCAGATCCTTTTCAGTGAAATTTTCTGTAAAGCTTTCCCTAGATTATCTATTTTCCTTGTATTTTTAGCTGAATTAGTTTTGATTTGTTCAGAAAGTAGAAGCGGCATGTGGCTGTCCCATAGGAGTCTTGTGGCATATATATGTGTTGAGTGAGTGAACAGAATAAAAATCTTAATTGGCACTTACTGAATGCCAAGCACTTTGCAAGATGCTGGAGCTCTTTACTAAGTGTTCTACAAGAAAATTAAATTTCTTGGGAACAGGTTGTGTCTTTTACTATTTGTCAATATTCCACAGTGCTTGATACAGAAAATATTTGATAAACGCACAATCAATGAGTATATACATTTGAGATAATAAGCTCTTAGAAGGAAGAGATGAAACTTATTTGAAATATTTTAACACAAAAACACAGAAAGAAGATGAAATAAATCCTAAATAAATGACAGAGTTGGCTCACCATCCCCAACTATGTTTTAAAATTCAAAACTGGATTTCAATGCAGGTTTCACAAGGAAGGGAGTAGGAGTCCTCTGGCCTGATTCTGAGCCTGTAGCTGGAATACTTGTTATTCCTTGTCTAGAAAGAAGCTTTGGATGCTTGTAAAGATACTGTGGTACAGTACCTTTTGCCCATCTGTTCTTTCTGACTCAGTTAATCAATACTGTTAATAAATGAGCTCAGTTTTGATCTCCTTAGTCATTCTGCAAATGCATTTGGTGGAAACTGAAGAGCTGTAAAGTGGGGTGGTTGCTAGGTATTTGCCTTATTTCTTATGTGTGCTACTAGAAAAGTTAACTTGTGTTAACAATAGTGAGTGTTAGAATTTACTCTAGTAAGGAGGATTCGGTTTATTCAACCAAACACATGGTGGGCTTTCTATTCACCTCCCTCTTTTCCTTTGGGATAAAGATCTTTTCCTGTAGAAACTAAGGTTATGCCCCTACTTGTGAAGCCTGGAGAGAGACACTTTGATGTGAAAGGGGATCCCAGCAAAGAAACGGATACAGAAACCGGTGTGGGAATAGGAGGCAGCTCCAGGAACAGGAAAAAGCATTGGTCCACGGGAGAGGTTATTCCGTCCTTTTTCTGTCTTTACCCAGTCTGTCTGGTTAACTTCCTCCCATAGGTCAATACGGGACCTGGGAAGAGAAACTCTTGTTAATAAGGTCAGATCCAAACACACTGCCTCACTTTGTGAGGTTGCTCTTAGACTCGTTTTTATGAAAGTTGAATGGAAAAAAAAAACTTATTTAAATAAATATTTAAATAATTTTTAAATTATTATTATTAAAAATTTAAATAAATCTTATTTATATTTACACAATTTGGCCTGCCTAAGTGAGAAATTCAACCCCTTGACTTGGTGACACAAAAACGAATAAGTTTATGATATGACTCGTTCACCCTGACTTGACTGGTAGTTTGAATATCATGCAAGCACAAGTATCAAAATATCCCTGCTTAGGTTCGGTTCAATACAATATGATTCAGTACTTATTAAGACACTGTGCTATGCACTGAATACGATGATAAAACCCTCAAGTAGCTTACATTATGCTAGGGGAAAAGAATGACTATTAATTCAAATGGCTTACTAGAACAAGAACTATGTTATGAAAGTTTCCTATAAAAATTCATATCATTTTGAAAATGTAATCATCAAAAAGAACCTTTGGCATCCAGAAGTCATACAAGTCATGGTTTTGAAGATCAAGGTTAGCCCAGCATAGGCCTACAGTCCCTCTGGTCATGTGATCCATCATTGCTAGTTTCTCATTCTTTCCATCTTTATCTTAAATGGGGTTCAATAGAAATGTTGTATATTAATAAAATATTGTCAATAGCATTACTATTATTATAATTGTCATCTCATTCCTTTAATTTAATTTGTTGGAAGTCAGAAATAAATAGTCCTGGGACAGGCCACTGCCCTGCCATGATTCTTTTATATTTTATGTCCTATGGATTAATGACAAAAGTGGACAAGATGATTGCTTTCTGTAATGGAACAGATGTTTATCTTGGTTCCTTTTGGTCCCCAGTTGATGAGTTTATCATGTGCCTACTATCTGACAGGTGGAGCAGCTAGGTGACTCAGTGGATAAAGTACTGGGCCTGGATTCAGGAAGAACTGAGTTCAAATCTGACACTAGACACTTGCTAGCTGTGTTTTCCTGGGCAAATTACTTAACCCAGGGGTGGGAAACCCGTGGCCTTGAGGTCCTCTGAGCCCTGAAGTGAAACCCTTTGACTGTATCCAAACTCCACAGAACAAAGCCTCTTGATAAAAGGATTTGTTCTATAAAACTTGGACTCAGTCAAAAGTCCACACCTGAGGAACGTGAAGGCCATGTGTGACCTTGGCTTTGCCAGTTTATCACCCCTGGAAACCCTATTTGCTTCAGTTCCTCCTCTCTAAAATGGAAATGCCCTGGAGAAGGAAATGGCAGCATGTTTGTACAAAGTCCATGGGATCACGTCGGGTCAGACACAACTGAACAAAGACAACAACTTGCCAGGTACCATGCTAGGCCCTGGGGATACAAAGCCAAAATGAGCCAGTCCCTGTCCTCACGAAGCCTTCCTTTAATTTAGTCAAGTCCAGACTTAGAGCTATATACACTTAAAGCATTAGAACATTGCTGGGCCCCAAAGTTATATCAAAATCCTGTCCCGTAACAAAAAGCATTCAGTTTTAAGCTTCAAAGACTAAACTTTGGGTCCTTTTCTTTTGAAAGGGAATCCCCTGGCTGCATAGGAGGGTTGAGATCCTCCCTCATTGCCCCCTCCCTCAAATTGGCTGCTTTGTGTTGAAGACATGAGGGAGGGTGGTTTTTGTTTTGTTTTTTAAACACCTGGTGGAAATCCTTCTTTTCCAGAGTTCAATAAAGCCCCAGTCATCAGTGTGGCAGGGCAGAGCCTTTCCCTCAAAGCCAGAAGGCTGAGCTAAGCAAGGCTCTTCACTGCTCATGCTCTACATTTTTGTCACACATACACACACCCAGAAGGGTTTGTGATAAGCATTTCCCCCCCTCAAGTCTTGAGAATGAATACATTTTTTAAAAAGTTAGGGGAACACAGACTGAAAAATACCGGGAAGCTTTTCTCTCTGAAGGTGCCTGGCTTCAGTTCCATCATATGTAATGTTATCAGGGAGGCATCAGTGTTCTGTGAAATGGAGATTTCATTCTCAGCTCTCCATTTCTCCCAAATCCTAGGAATGAAGGCAGAGGCAGAAATGACCCATTTTCTCATTTTGCATAATTTGGTATTTAAATTCAGTCTTCTCAGGCCTTTCATAACAATGCGATTTTCCCAGAGCCTTGGATCCGTCTTAAAGAAGGACTTTCGTTCAGGGTAAAACTTCCAAATAAATCAGCCAGAAATGGAAATCCATTTATGATTCCTGGGTTTCTACATGGTTTTCTCCTGAAATATTTGCTAATTATCCAACTATTTTAGCCACAGCTTGCTCAGTACCCTCTCTAATCAAATTTTTGTATTAATTTCATTCAGTCACAAATTAATAGATTATATTGATGCTGTTGTTTTGTAACCCATTCAGTGGAACTAGGTTAAAGGGTTATAAACATGGGATTAGAATTTGACTACCGGATTAAGCAGGAGAAATTGGGTAAAGTGTGAGTGTGTGTGGAGTGGGGGGGAGGGTTAGGTTTCTTTATATGCAAATATATCATAGCTGTCAAAACACCTGGGTATTACCGAGAGCCTGTGTTCTGTGAATATTGTCTATGTATATCCCTCATTAAGCAGTGGCTTTCTATGAGAGGCACTGAGCAAAGGAATCACATCTGGTTCTACTGATCTAAATACTCTTTGTTTCCAGGTGCTCTTCTGTGTGGAAGTGCCCCTTTACAGCTGTTCCTTGGAGGCTGGTTTGAAGTAGGATGCTGGACACATGTGAATCTGCCAGTAAAACTAGATTACCAGTCCTCTTCAAAGAGCTTTTTGAGGTCTGCTTGCATGTGGGGTGGTTCAAGGTGCTATGCAGAGTATCCAAAAGGCTGGATCCTGTCCACTGAAGAAAAATCATCTAAGAAGGAGCTTACCATCTAAGAAAGGCTCTGAAAGAGATTAAAGAAAGGAAGCAAGAAAGAAGGAAAGAAAGGAAAAAGAAAGAGGGAGAAAGAAAGAAGAGAAGGAAGGAAGGAAAGAGGGAAGAAGGGAGGGAGGAGGGAAGAAAACAAAGAAAGAGAAAGAGAAAGGCAGGAAGGAAGGAGGAAATAAGAAAGAAAGAAAAAGAAAGCAAAGAAAAAGGGAAAAGCATTATCTCATCTGAACAGAGCCACAGGTTCTGAAACACCAGGTTGGCATAATTTACATACACTTTATAATACAGTGATTCCAAATTGCTGACAGTTCTCCCCAGAGAAAATATTTGTAACACCACTTAAGGGAGTGTGGGAGGACGCAGGATATAGACCGCTTAATTTTATCCCAAAGGAGAGGAATAGCAGAGACAAATAGAGTCAGAGACAGACTTCATCTACTTGGCTATTTTGCGTGGGCTTGGGTCTGACAAAGGAACCCTTCTGTTTAAGTAGCATAGATTTAGATGCCTGGAATGCTCTCCTTCATCTCTGTTTCCTGGCTTTCTTCGAGTTTCAGCTAAAGTCTCACTTTCTGCAAGAACCTGATTCTGGAGGCAGCTAGGTTGTGCAGTGAATAGAGCACCAGCCTTGGAGTCAGGAGTACCTGAGTTCAAATTCAGCCTCAGACACTTGACACACTTGCTAGCCGTGTGACCTTGGGCAAGTCACTTAACTCCAATTGCCCTCCAAAAAAAAAAAGCAAAAAAACCACCCCAAAACAAAACCTGATTCTTCTTAGCCTTGAGTGCTTTCTCTTTGAGACTACCATGAATTTATTCTCACTATGTCTTGTTTGTCCATAGTATTTCCATGCTCTTTTCCCCTTTAGCCTGTCAGCTTCTTGAGGGAAGAGGACCATGTTTTCCCCTTTTTTGGTATTCTCAATACTTAGTTCATCACCGTCGTTGTCCAGTTTTGCCTGACTCTTCACGACCTGGTGACCAGAGCCCGCTGATATTGTTCACAGGATTTTTTGAGCACAGGTATTGGGGTGATTTGCCATTTCCTTCTCTGGTGGATTAAGGCAAACAGATTAAGCGCCTAGAGTCACACAGCTAGTAAGGGCTTAGGCCAGATGTGAACTCAGGTTTTGCTTACTCCAGGCTGAGCGTTCTGTCCACTGAGCCACCTAGCTGTCTCTTGGCACATAGTGGGAGCTTAATAAATTCTAATTAGTTGCTTTATTGATTGAATAAGGAAGGGAATGTAAAAGTCAACAGTGTGAATCTTCCTCATTTACTAATGGCAAGACTGGGGCGCAGAGTAGTTAAGTCCTCCAAGATCATGCAGATACCTCAGACGGGTCAGAGCAGGAATCCAGACTCAGGTTTTTGACTCCAAATCTGGTGCACATTCTCCCCAATGATGGGAGCTGTCTAATGTCAAAGAGAAAGTACAGTTTTACATGTGCCAAACCCTCTTGTTGGGCTGTGAAAATCTCAGAGGCAGTGTATACAATGTGGCATCCAGGCTTACTGGAAAAGTAACGATGTGGGATGTTCTTATGACTTTCTCAATATTTATTGCTATTATTATGCAAAAAGCTGGGGATGGTGATCCAAAAATTTCATCTGCAGTACCTTTTTTGTCCCTACTCAGGGTGATAGAGGGTTTAATAGCTTAATAATCATCAATTTCATTGGTAATTCACCCATAAGACTATAAACTCTTTGAGAGCAAGACATGGTGTTGTCTTTTCTTTTTTTATCCCCAAAATAAATGTTTGCCGACTTGACTTAATCATAGAGAGAGCCATAACATACGAGATGACAGAGGCAAAACATATCTCAGAGTTAAACAAGTTCAAACCAACCCTTCCTGCCCCCATTTCATAGCTCATGATACTGAGGCAGAGATGAAGTAACTTGCTAAAAGCCACAATATTTGATCCAATAAGTATTTGTAGGGCTGGAATCAGGAAAACTTGAGTTCAAATCTGGTCCCAGGCACTCACTAGCTGTGTGACCTTGGGCAAGTCACTTAACCCTGTTTACCTCAGTTTCCTAATGTGTAAAATGAATGAATAAGGAAATGCCAAACCATTCCAATAACTTTGCTAAGAAAACCCCAAATGGGGTCTCAGAGAGTCAGACACAACTGAAAATGATACAACGAGATAGATAAGGAGTGGGGCAAAGGGAATAAATATTTATATAGTGTAACATTAATTACATTACATTAATGTAATCCTGCCTCTATTGCTTGTTTCTTGAGTGACCTTGGGCAAGTCCCTTAATATCCTTGTGCCTCAGCTTCCGCATCAGTAAAATGAAGGGGTTGGACTCGATCAGAGGTGGGGAACCTGTGGTCTTCTATGTCCTTGGGTGTGGTCTCTTGACTGAGTCCAAATTTTATAGAACAAATCCTTTTACTAACGGAGTTTGTGCTATAAAGTTTGGATTCAGTCAAAGGGCCACACTTGAGGCCCTAGAGGCCCACATGTAGTCTTGAGGCCACAGGCTTCCCACCCCTGCAGTCTGTTCCTGGTTTTGAAAGCCAATTTTTTTTTTAAATTTATGATGCAGGAACTTTTAACATTCCAAAGGATCTAATTGTAAATATAGGGTATTCATGTAGATATGCAGATCAGTGCAGATTCAGAGGCTGAAAGGAGCCAGCCTACAAGCTAGGCAAACATTTTAACAAAAACCAAAAGCATGACCAGCCTCATTCAGATACTGGTGCCCATTGACGCCATATGCATCAACCCCTAACAACCCTACTCATTGAGAAAGGGCTTTTGAATATTTGAAGTTTGCCAAAACCACATAGTTTGTGGGTTACTGGATTTTAAAAAATGTACCTGCAAATTTGTCCTGCTAGGAAGTTTACTCTGAAAAAAAATCTAAAATGTTACATATTTATAAAGTGTTAAGAGACACAGCTTGGTATGGCGCATAGAAAACCAGACTTAAGAGCCAGGAAGACCTAGTCCCGTATTTGGCACTAGCTAACTGTGTGACCCTTGGCATGTCTTAAGGTCTCTCTAGGCCTCAGTTTCATGAGCTGTGAAATGGGGGCAGGAAGGGTTGGTTTGAACTTGTTTAACTCTGAGATATGTTTTGCCTCTCTCCCCCATCAAAAGTCTTAATGTCTTATCTAAGACATTAAGACCCTCTTAATGTCTTAGACAAGAATCTAAGACTACATATTGCTGAGCTGGTGCAGACCCATGAATGCAGTCAGATGGACCAAATCTCTACAACTCTGTTATAGAATTGAGGCAATTATCCAGATAACTTAGCCTCAAAAGTTGAAGCCTTTATTTAAACATTTAAAAAAATTAATGATGGCAAAATGATCAGAATCAGGAGAACTATTTGTAACAGCAACTCTGAAAAGACGTATAATTCTGAAAGAATCAACAATTCTGATCAATACAACACAATAACTAACTCTGATTCCAGGAGAACAAGGATGAATTGCAGTACCCACCTCTTGTCAGAGGAGTGATGGACTCTACATGAAGAACGACACGTTGTTTATCCTTTGTACTTGAAGAGAACCAATGGACGTCATGATGTTGAGATCAAGGAGAAGTGTGTTTGACTGTGGCCAATCAGGCCAGTTCGAGCTTGAAAAGTTGAGCACCAATAATCCATTTGAACATTTCATGTGGAGATATCTCTAGATCTCACATTTCCTTCATGCTCCTGCGATTCTGCTTCAGTCATGGAGCACAGCACCTACATTGGTGCCATGCTGGGCAGTCCTGTGCCACCATCTCCCATGTCCCACAATTGATACTAAATTTCTTCAGAGAGACCTTGAGAGTCCATTTAAGTAAGGCAGAATTAAGCAAAGTCTTCAGTCTCACTCTCTCTGAGTCATTGAAGTCCTGTGGCAAGACAAAAGTCAACTAGAAAATGCCTAAAAGGCAGGATTTGAACTCAGGGTCTTCCTGATTCCAATCTAGAACTGACAGTATTGGTCCTGGGGTATATATTCTTTCCTTGATGATCACCCCACCCTATTCTTATCTGCTGGTAGCAGCAGTGCCATGAGAAACCTCATAATACCTGAAGTGAGCTTGTCTTTAGGTAAGCTCTCCCCACTCACACCTCCATCACCCATCCTGTCTTGTCCCAGGTGCAAAAAGAGAGTGGTCAATGAGCATGGAGGGTAGCAGTATCTTCATTTTTTTTTGTCTCTCCTTTGCATAGGTTTACTTTTTAAATGTCTACACTTTATTAACAGAGTCTAGAGAGGAAACAAAACCACTGCCAAGCCAATTGCATCATGGCTCCTGGTCCCGTGTGTTTTTGTATGACTGTGTATACTGTGTCTGCCCCTCCAGGAATCCACTTTAAAAATGTAGATAGCACCTACCGATGTTGTGAGTCACTCTGTCAAGAGAATAATGAACAACCAACACACTACCTTCACTTATTTATTATACCCTGAGGCTCAATGGAATATGGTTTCCTTGATGAAGAGATAAAAAGGAACAACATAAAAGCAAGGAAAAAGAAGAATCCTTCATTAAAACTGAATCTACCTTCTGGACTTAACTTTCCGGCGTCCATTTTTTATTAGTATTACTAGAATGTGTCTTCACAATACAAGTTTACTTTGGAGAGCACACATCAGACATTCGCCTCCCTCTGCCTCTCACCTAGTGCGGCACAAGACAGAAAAATCCATGGAAAGAGCTGGGCTCAGGAATGAAAATGAGAAATTGAGGGAAAAGATGTACAGGTTTTCTGGGCTATAATTTAAAATGGGACCACAAAATGCGGGCAGAGAGTCTCTCCCCCAAATCATAAACTGCCCTAAAGAAAAGACTTCGGACAACAAAAAGAATCACAAGTGAAGCAGGTGACAGTGCTGACCTTGGGCGACATAGACACCTAAATGGTTATTGAGATGCCTTCTAATTTTGAAATTCTGTGATTAAGTGATTATCTCACTGAAGCCCTGGAAAGGATAAGGTAACTCAGGGACTAGTTCCCATATTGCCACAACCTAGTACGGTCACATACTTGGAAAAATCAGTGTTCTTTATGAAAATCATTTCTTCTTTCTGTGTTTTTGTCTCCTCATCTATGAGATGAAGAGGCAACACTGGGGGATCTAAAATGTCCTTTCCAACCCTCCATCTTGATGCCTTCACCCCATTTCAGATCACATTTTGACTCTCATATCTTTAACACAGCTGTCATATCCTATTGTATGTTCTAATTATCCATGTTTGCACCTTATTATCCTACCGGATAATGATCTCTGTAAGGGCAGAAACCATGTAATCAAATTTTTGATGGAGAAAGAAGAATGACTGGCCTAGCAAGATGTACATCCAAGATTTTTGAAGAGCAGATCTCAAGAAAGGATAGGTAGCTTCCCTTGGACTACAGTTTCAAAGGATAGAGAAATCTCAAGAAAGAAATTCTAAAGAAACAAAGAGAAACAATTGCTATGAGTTAAAAAAGGGATGTTGTTGTTATTCAGTCATGATGATCCCATTTAGGGTTTTCTTGGCAAAGCTCCTGGACTGGTTCGCCATTTCCTTCTCTAGTCATTTAACAGATGGGGAAACTGAGGCAGAGTTAGGTGACTTGCCTTCACAAAGGGTCACAAGGATAGTGTCTGAGGATGGATTTGAACTCATACCTTCCTGGCTCCAAGCCTAGCACTCTATTGTAGCTTCCCCTAAATCAGTGGTTCTCAACGTGTGGGTTATGTTCAATTTGTAACAATGAAAATTTATCCTGCATATCAGATAGATTCATAACAGTAGCAAAATTACAGTTATGAAGTAGCAACAAAGATAATTTTATGGTTGGGGGTCACCCCAACATGAGGAACTGTATTAAAGGGTCGTGGCATTAGAAGGTTTGAGAACCACTGCCCTAAATAAAGGACAATTGTCCAAGTAACAATAATAACAGTTAAAATTTATTTAGCACTTTAAGGTCTGCAGAGTATTTTCTTTACATATTAATTCTAAAGAGACTGAAAGGGATGAACAAAACTCTTCCATCTGCCTAGTAAGAGTGACCAACAGGATGGACAGCAAAGCATGCTTTTCCACACATAGCAGCAGAGCACCAAAGCTCAGAATGAGGCTACAGGACAACAGCAGAAGTTGGGTTTTCTGGGGTTTTTCTATATCTATATATCAGAATCTGTATCATCTATATAGTGAGGCATCAAAGAAGGACTAGAAATGCTGCTTGGTTTTGGTGGAAATAGTTATAAAAAATGACAGAGAGAAAAACCAATCGGTTCTTGTCTTACATTTGCTTTCCTTGCCTAGGAGTATAATCTTTGGACTGGAGAGGATGGAATAGAGTCTATTTCCCATGAGTCAATCTTGAATAGACTGTCAGTCCGACCGACTAATAGGGAATTTAAACCGAGTTACTAAGAAAGATTGGAAAGAAGCACGTAGTTGTGCTTAATGATTTCAAGGCATCAGGTCCAGATAAACAACTTCTGGGTTACTGGAAGAAGTGGTGACTGGGATTGCTGAACCATCTTCTGTCGTCTTTGAAAGATCATGGAGAATGGGGAATGGTGATACAGGCCTGTAATCCACACTGCTGGGAAGGCTGAAGCTAGAGGATCCCTTGAATTTGAGAGTTCTGAGCTTCAGTGGACTAAGCTAGTCTGGTGTCCTCCCTAAGGTCACCATTCCTATGGTGAAGACCTAGGAAGGTGGGGAACAGGCTGCCTAAGGAGAAAGGAACCCAGCCAGGTTACAAATGGAGACTGTCAAAGCTCCTGTGCTTATCAGAGGGGGATCAGAACTGTAAGTAGCTCCTATACTTCCAGCTTGGGTGAGATAGGGAGAGCTAGTCTTTAAAAAATTAAATTAAAATTTTAAAAAGAAAGATCACGAAGAATAGAAGAGAAACTACAGGAGAGGATAAATATCCCAATTAAAAAAAATACATTGGAACCTACTAACCATGTCAGGGAGCTTAACTTTAATTTCTGAGAAATTTTTTGATTAATTATGAAAGGGAAGGTCTCTATCAAGAACAGGTCATGCCACACTGACCTTATTTCCTTTTTTGACAACCTTATTAACCTAGTAGTTCAGAGGAATACTATAAGTGTAATTTATCTAGACTTTAATAAAGCTTTTGATGAAGTATCTCATGCTATTTTTATGGAGCAGATGAAGAGGTCTGAGCAAAGTGGTAACAAAATTACATGGATTCAGAGGTAGAAAAATGGCAAAGCTCTAAAGAGTAATAGTTGCTGGTTTGATGTCAGCTTGAAAAGAGGTCTCTAGTGGAATGCCCCAGGGATCTGTGGTTGTGGTTCAACATTTTTATCAACTTCCTGACTGCTCCACAAACAAGACAGTTCATCCTTTGGTTCTAGGCATTTTCTCTGACTGTTCCTTATGGCTGGAATACTTTCCCTCCTCCACTCTGACTGTTAACCTTGCCAGCTTCCTTTGTGGAGATTAAAATTATCTAACCTACAGCAAAAGAGACTGGGGCAGAACTCTGAGCCAATGGCACTTTACTAAAGGGTCTGTGGTCCCCTAGAATGAAGAAGATCTCAGCTGCTCCTCATGGGCTGAGATATTCCCTTCTTCCAGGACCTTGTTTTTAGGGTTTGGTACCCAAATGTGCAAAGGAGGCATGATGAAACACAGAATTTCCTTGGTTGATAGACCTCACTCTTGAGGATCAAAAATGACACATCATCAGGGGCATTACAGGCTGAGTGAAGCATGAAATATCCCCACTAAGTAGTCCTAAGATGGTCACTTGCTCATGTTGAATGAGAGAGACAGAGAGAGAGAGAGA
>CM053601.1:35958756-35975852 GCA_028646575.1 Pseudocheirus occidentalis | reverse complement strand
GAGATATAGATCTGAAAGAGTGGAGATGGCCCTGGATGCATGGGAGACCTTAGCCTTTTTAAGCTAAGGTCTTTCCAAGTCTCACTTTGATTGAGACAACTCCCATTCAGTGATGGAGCCTAGGTAAGAAATGAACCAAGGAATGGCTGCTCTCATCTAATCAAAAACAAAAATCCATCTGGGAGGGGAAGACCCTCAGGGTCCCTGACCAAAACAGAAGCAACTGCTATTCACATTCACTCAAACACAGTTTACTACAGTATCCAAGGTGGGGACACATTCTGAATATACTTGTGCATACACATCTCCTTATAATGTAATACAGTCCTTGAGGGCAAGAGCTGAGTCACTTTTGTCTTTGTCTCCCCAGTCCTAAGCCTGGCACATGGTGATCTTCTAGATAGATTTCTTGGTTCCTAGCACCATGTTATCTCCATCCTTTCCCCTACTCAAGACTGTTAAGATGTTTTCAACAAATATCAAGTGTATGAGGGAATATAGTTCACCTCCTTGGTTGTGCAATGGACTAATAAATTTATAATAAGTCCACAACTTTTCCTCCCTCTACATCCAAGTCATCTTTTAATTCTTCCTTTGACTAGTACAGACAGCTAGATAGTGCACTGGGTCTGGAGTCAGAAGGCTCATCTTCCTGAGTTTAAATTCAACCTCAGATACTTATTAGCTGTGTGACCCTGAGCAAGTCACTTCACTGTGTTTGCCTCGGTTTCTTCATCTGTAAAATGAGCTGGAGAAGGAAATGGCAAACCAATCCATTATCTCTTCCAAGAAAACCCCAAATAGGGTCACGAAGAGTTGGATATGACTGAAAAAAATGACTGAACAGCAACAATTCCCACAAGGAGGCAGTGCCATCACAGCCCTTGTTGGCACAACCTCACTAGGCTCCCCACTGTTTGGCTTCCAATTGCCACCGAGAGCCAACTTCAACAACTTTAAGCAACATGCCAGAGTATGGATTCCTCTCTTTTAAAATGTTTGCCAGCCCAATGACTGCAGCTAACTGTGCCCACAAAGATCCTACCCTGAGGCCAGCAGACTTGGTGCTGGCCTCAGCACCACCGTCAATCACGGGTCACACAGCCCGAGGCCACTGAAGGACAAGCATGACAGACTGGAGCTTTAATCCCTTGTGATGTGATTACAGAGTGTGTCATTCTGTGACAATGTGCAGGAGTCATATTGTCACCAACTGCTCTGCGGATTGACTTTTCTAACTTATATTCAGTTTAGTGCCATTTGGGAATAGTTCCTAATCTCTTGCTTCAGTCCTTATCCAACAATCCCCTCAGTACAGACACTGACCCAAGAAACATGTTTTAAGGTGGAATCCTGCTATTTCAGGGCACACGTCCATTTGGGGGCACACACCCTTTTATATATGGCTCTGTCTCTTTCCACACCTGCTCAGTGTGTTCTTTGTACCATTGGTGACGTCAATCACGCCAGAACTAAACAACACTGTTTTTCTTGTCTCTTGTGCTCCAAGATTTTCAATTTCTTTTCTACCTCCTCAAATCCTGTGCTATCCCATGCAATAAAATAGGGAAGCCACACACTACCTCTAGTGAGAGGATCTGAGTTCAAATTCATCCTCTGCATGGTACAATGGCTTTAGAGGCTGAGAACACGAATTCAACTCCTACCTTTGTCATTTATGACCTGTTTGACCTTAGGCAAGTCTCTAAACCTCTCTGACTCTCGGTTTTCTCATCTATAAAATGAGCTGAAAAAGGAAATGGCAAACCACTCCAATATCTCTGCCAAGAAAACTCAATGAAGAGTTGGATACAACTGAAAAACAAGTGAAAAGAAAAAATAAAATGAAGGCATTAAACTACATTGCCTCTAAGGACCCTTCTGGTTTCTAGATGTTGGCTACTTTCTTCTAACTTTGGAGACTTCAGAAATCCTCTGAAGGAAACTGGGCTGCACTCACTTCTAAATGGCCCTTTCTTCCTGGAGGAAGCAATAAGAGGGATGTTATTTGAGTGGTGCTCTAAGTTAGGTTCACAGAAGGAAGCACTTTTATCCTGGATTCAGGCATCGTGTCAAGAAATGAGACTATAATTGGTTTGCCAATCATTTTTTTTAAGTGCCGAACTTTTAAATTTTTTGACATAGTTCTGTTGGGTTATATCCCTTTGACGTGTGGCATTTTAAAGATTTATAAGGTAAGCAGGAGGGCCTACTTCTCTGGATCACCCAGGTCGCTCCACTGTGAACACCTAAAGATCCACATTAATCAAATGCTTTGCTCCCCCTCTCCCTTTCTAGTGTAAGAGTGGGAACAAAGATGACTTTATTCCTAGGACTTTTCCCCCTATTCCGTGTTTTTGCCTGGGTTGAAATAGGAATCAAGTTCTATAAAGGAGTGATTAAATGCAGACTTTCTGTTGAAATAGGCTGTGTTTGGGGTAATTTGAAGTCCTCTACCAGTATTAAATAGGAAGGCCTTAATCAATAGAGAAAATGTATTTGTCGTGTGGACACGATACAGGCTATTCATGTAGTAGATGGCTGCCTCTTCAACTTTGCATAAAATGTCCTCCACTTTGTTGACCCTCAGGCCCCATTTCTTTTAAAAGACATAAGCTTGGACCTGAAAGCTCCCTAACTCTAGAGACTGCCAATGTGTTAATGAGCCATGCATTGTTAGCAAAGGGCAATTCATGTTTCTCTGGTCTCCTAACCCTCCATTTTAAAATAAGCTCCACCTCAAAGAAGAGAATCCATATATTTCAAAAGATGCTTTGTTATTGAAGAGATCGCTAAAAGCCCATCAGCTCGGTTTTTTTTCTTGCTACTGGGCTTTTCCCTTTTTTATAACAGACAAAAGAGGGCTGCCCCCGCCCCAATATGTTTGCCCATTTCTGCTTGTGTTTGAATCAAGTATAAAAGGGATTTTGTTATCCCTAGATATTCCTGAAGAAATTGAGCTCAGAGTATCAACCATTTACCAAAGGGAGAGGTGAAGGTGGGGCCAGGGAAAGGGATTTGAGGAGAAACCTGCCTGTTTGCTGGCATCCTCCCTGCTTACCCAGCACCATCTAGTGGTAGATGCCAATGTGGCATAATCAGAAAGATAATTATTTGGTTTGGGGTGTCTCTGAGTCATGTTCCAAAGCATGAAGATAGAGATGCTTAGAAGTCTTCTTACAGAATGTAGTTACCAAACCTACCATCATTTAATGGGTGAAAGGTGAATTCTGAAAATTATCTACAGTGAAACGTCCATCCCAGGTCCACTCCATCTGGAATCACTGTGCCTGTCATTTGGTACATGGTCAGAGAGTGCAAAATAACTTTGATTTAATCTAAGTAAGATTCAATTTAAGTAAATATGCTTTTAAAAATATTATATTAAAGCTATTCACCTACCTGGTTTGATATTATAGTACTACCTTCATTGTCCAATATTGTTGGGATTATTCTACACGAAGAAATTTTCTTTTCAAATGACTGAAGTTTGTTGTTTAGTTACTTTAGTCATATCTGACTCTTCATGACCTCAGAGATACAGGAGTGGTTTGTCATTTCCTTCTCCAGCTCATTTTACAGATAAGGAAACTGAGGCTGACCAGGTTAAGTGACTTGCCCAGGGTCATATAGCTAATAAGTATCTGAGGTCAAATTTGAGCTCAGGTCCTACTGACTCCAAGACCAGCACTCTGTTGCCATCTCTCTGCCCTGAAGTTCATCCCATTTAGATGAAATTTGTAAAGTCTTTAGCACAATGCCTGGTACATGATAAATACTTAATAAATGTTTGTCTTTCCATTCCTTCCACCTCTCTTCCCCTTTAAGCATCGATTTTTAAAAATTTAGTAACATTGATATAAATATCTTTAAAATGTGTTACATGCTCCCTGGACTTCTTGAAATACACTTAGCACAATTTTATTTTCTCTCATTGACTATAATTATGAAGAATAATTTTGTACTTTAGAAAACCCTCATATTTACATTTTCTTAGATTTTCCTTTTTTTCTTCTTTTCAAGCTATTCACTATCTGTCTTTTCTTTATATTTTATTTTATTATTTAATTTTAACTTTTTTTTTTTTACTTTTTGGAGGGCAATTGGGGTTAAGTGACTTGCCCAAAGTCACATGTCTAGTTTTTGTGTCAAGCGTCTGAGGCCACATTTGAACTCAGGTCCTCCTGACTCCAGAGCCAGTGTTCTATTCACTGTGCCATCTAGCCACCCCAGCTATCATTCTTGAAAGGATAATGGTAGGATGGCGAGGGGAGATCAAACCTGCAATTTCGCAATTTCACCAGTGAAGGGAACTCCCAGTGAGTAAATTCCCACTACAACTTAAATCAGTACTTGCTCTACAATTCAGAACCTTAGTGACAATGAATGGTTAAGTTATGAGTCTAAGGTCATATAATTAGTATGTGTCAGAAATAAGACTTTGACCCAATCTTACAGTCACCAAGGCCACCTCCATATCACTCCTTTTTTTTTTTTTTTTTTGCTTTTTGGAGGGCAATTGGGGGTTAAGTGACTTGCTCAAGGTCACAGGCTAGTTTTTGTGGTAAGTGTCTGAGGCCGGATTTGAACTCAGGTCCTCCTGACTCCAGGGCCAGTGCTCTATTGACTGCACCACCTAGCCGCCCCCTCCATATCACTTCTTATCCCTGTTAATATGCTTTCCTCTAGAATAAAGATTCTTAACTTGGAGTTGATAGTCTCCCAGAGGTCGGTGAGCTTGGATAACAAAGAGGCAAAAGGTAAGTTAACAACAGCTGCTATATAGGCTTAACCCTTTTCTAAGCTCTTTATAGATATTTTCGCCCTTGGTCCTCACAACAGCTCTATGAGATAGATGCTAGTATGATTCTCTTTTTACAGTAAGGAAATGGAAGTAGATAAAAGTTAAGTGACTTGCCCAAGGTCACATAGCTTGTAAGTGTCTGAGGCAGGATTTAGATTCAGCTCTCCATCCACTACTGAGTTTAAAGTTCATTACCATACCTTTGATAGAAGGGCTAATCCCACTTGTCTCACTCCTGTTGCTGTGACCGTTATTGACAGGATAGTTGCATGGGTTCCTTTGTAATGGAGATAACTTTGGATTGAACCGGTGGTGATGAAAGCCACTCAATCCTCTAGGCCATCTCTTCCACCAGATAGCGGAACAGTTTTACAGCCAAGTTCCTGTAGTTCCCTTCATAGTCTTACGTATTCTAATGTTATAACTTTAAAAACATTATTCTCAGCTACAGGCTTCATTAGACTGATGTAGGCGTCCATGGCATGGAAGAGGTAGCAAATCCCTTCTTTAGAAGTTTCCCTCTAGCCGTACAATAAATATTACTATTTAAAAGGATCATAGATATAATTTAGTGAAACCCTAGTGTTTTACCCAGTGAGGTTCCTGTCTACCCCCTTTCTAATTTCCTATGAGCTGATGAGTAACCAAAGTTGTGAGACATCTGTTGAAAATCAAAAAAGCTAAGGTCTAAGTGAGGAGGTAAGGGGACTCTTAGATGGATAAAATACATGAGCTTTACTGCATGGACTTTGTAACATCTTTTTTTTTTTTGATTGCTCAGAAGCCTTTTTTTCCCTGAATTAATTCTAACCTACTTTCCAGATGACTGAGATTGCTTGTTGAGTAACTGACAGATAAACAAGGTATTAATGTATGTGATTTGTATAGGCTGGGGACAAAACAATTTCTTTGAAAACAAATATACATTTAGATAAATCCTGATATAATGGATCTATACATTAGATAAAATATGTTCTATATCCTTGGGAGAGTTGCTATAAGGTGGTTCTGCACACATGCTCTTGGTGACTATTGCTTCCTGCATTCCTTGTGACCTTCTGTTGGTTTGGAACTGAATGGACAGTTTTTATATGATTGTGATGGAAGGGATGTTTTCAGAAACACCGGGGAAGACTTACATGAACTGATGCAAGAAGTAAGCAAAACCAGAAGAACATTATATACACTAATGGTAGTGTGGAAATGATGATTGACTGTGAAAGGTTTAGTTACTCTGAACATTTCCAAAGGACTCATGATGCAAATTGTTATCCATCTCTGGAGAGAGAACTGCCAAACTTCTGAGCACAGATTAAAGCATATTTTCTTTTACTTTCTTAATTTTTCTTGGTTTTTTTTAACATAGGTTTTTTGGTTTTGTTTCTTTTGTTTCTTTTGCCTTCTCAATGGGTAGGGGAGTGACAGGGAAGAGAGAGAGAATTCAGAACAAAAAAAAACCCAATTTTTTAAAAAAATGGATACCTTTCCCCAGACCAGTGTGCTAATAGCATAAGAAAGGAGACAGATTCATTATCCCTAGCATTCTGTCCCATGAATGACTACAGAAAATGATACTGCCTATACTTTCTGTTGTGTTGCATATATCACTTGGTTGTTTAATGCATGGCGCTAAGGACACATTTCCTCAAGAGTTATCAACCATCTCTAGGTCTGCTGCTGTTTAGAACTTAAAACAAGAAAGAGAGCAGTGTGGAATGTCCATAATACTGTTCAAAAAGTAGTTTTCGTTGACTTTTTGCTGGGAACAGGGCAAGCAGCCTAGGCACTCGTAGTTCTCCATATTGCCTTCTTCCACTTCTCCTCAAAGAGAATAAGCTAATACTGCTTCAGAGGCCAAAATTACGCCCTCTATCATCAGAGAACCCCAAGGGGTGGAGACTCCAGTCAACTGGTTCTTTTCAGTCCTGTGAAGAACAAATTCTCACCTCTAAATCTCCTAATCCTTCTGATTTAGTCACTCTCTGCTGAGGGGGAAAAACCCTAAAGTCATTACTACAGGAGGAAGCCCTTCCTCTGCCACCGCTACCCCTCTCTCACACTCAGTCACCTCACTACTTACTATCTATCCCTCCACAGCTGCTATCTGTCCCTGCCTTGCTATCCCATCCATCCCAAGTTGATTGTTAATGCAGTCTCCTTTATCCTAAATCTCCTCATTTCATCCAAGATTCTTTCCCACCTTCTTGAGTTCCCTGAAATATAGATCCATCCAGAAGCCACATCCCTGGTCATCTTCTCTGTTATATGGTACTCCTTTCATGCTCCTTGGAATAGGAGGAGGAGTAGATTTATTCCATGTTTCTTGATGCAAACAAGTATGTACAAATAAGCTATATACAGGATAAACAGGAAGCAGTGCAGTGGAGAGAACACTGGGCCTAGAGTTAAGAAGACATGAGTTCAACTTTGGCCTTGGACACTTACTAACAGTGTGACCCTGAGCAAGTCACTTAACTCCATTTCTCTCAGTTTCCTCCCCTGCAAAACAAGTTGGAGAAGGAAATGGCAAACCACTCCAATATCTTTACCATGAAAACCCCAAATGTGGTCATGAAGAGTTGGGCATGACTGAAAAAAAACTGAACAACGAAATAGGGGAAGGCACTAAAATTGAAAAGGACTGCTAAAAGTTTCTTGAAGAAGGTGGGATTTTAGCTGAGCCTTGAAGAAAGTCAAAAGGCAGAGATGAGGAAGGAGATAATCACAGTAAAGACACTCAGAGTCAAGAAATGGAGTGTCATGTACAAGGAGAGGTATCCCTAGGCCCTCAGTCAGGTTCTCTGCCTTGGTTGATCGAAGGCCCTAAGAAATGTTCCCATTTATGTCTTAACACACTGAGATCATATGTGAACAATTGAAAGAAGTTTAGCCACTTATGTTACCTTTACACAGATGGTGTGTATATGTTTTGGTGTGTGCTCTCTTTTCATGGATTCAAGGTGGCCAGAAAATAAAATGATGAGCTTGAAAGTGAAATTTACCACACTCTGGAATTGATTCCATAAGAAATGAATTCTCCTGGTGTCCAGAATCCTTCTGGAAGACATTGTAACGTGCCACACTGTAGATTTGTCTCCCTTCTAATAAATAAGGAAGAAAGGAGGTTCTCAGACTTAACATCATAAAACGTCAGAGTTGGAATGAGCCTTAAAAATAATTTTATCCAACCCCCATACTTTTACAATGAAGAAAACACAAGATTAAATTAGTATGCTTGTTTCCTCATTTGCTTGGCATCATCTTTTGTGAGCCCCTTGACCACAAAGGACTAAAATTTTGCCTTTTTTGGTGTACCCACTGCTTAGCACAGTCTTGGGCATGTAGTAAGCATTTACTAAATGTCATTGAACAGTTAATAATTCCAGAGGATCAATGCAGAAGAATGCACCAGCCTCCTGATAGAGAGATCATAGATTTAATATGCAGAATGAGACACACGTTTTTGTATATGGCCAATATGGGAACTTATTTTGGTTGATTGTGCAGGTTTGTTATAAGAGTTCTCCCCACACACAGCTCTGTCTGCTTGGAGGAAGGGAGGTAAGAGAGAGAAAAAAATAAATGCTTGATAATTTTTAAAAATTTTTCATTCTTGTTAGTCAATAAGTGTTTATTAAGTGCCTGCTATTTATTAAGGCACTGGGAATACAAAGAAAGTGAAAAGACCGTCTCTGCCCTCAAGGAGCCTACAATCTAACTGGAAAGACCTCATGCAAACAACTGTGTAATGGTTGTAATCAAGGGGCAGCTAGGTGGATCAGGAGTCAGATGGAGAGTGAATCTTCCTGAGTCAAATCCAAACTCAGACACTTTCTGGCTGTATGACCCCAAGCATGTCCCTTAACCCTGCTTGCCTCAGTTTCCTCATTTGTAAAATGACCCAGAGAAGGAAATGACAAACCAAAAGATTCTAAAGTCAGCATCTTTGCCAAAAAAAACCACTAATGGGTCAAGCAGTGTTAGAAATGACTGAAAAAGCTGAACAACAACAACTCAAAAGAAAGAAGGCCCTAGAAGTAAGAGTGACTGTGAAAGCCTTCCTCTAGAAAGCCAGATTTTAGCTAGGACTTTAGCTTGTTAACTATTGATTGTCTGGACTGATATTTTGCATTGGTCTCCTATGAGATAAAATCTGAAATCAGATGTAGCAACCACTCATAGGCTTTAAACACACACTAACCTTATCCATTTGAGCAAGTCTTTGCAATAAACTTGATAGCTGTTTAAGGGGTCAGTAAGTTTCCATATGGTGAACAGAAGGGAATGGATAATCCAGGACAGACAGTCAGTCAGTGTGTTCAACTAGAGCCAGCATTAGTGAGTTGCTAATAATAAGTGTTAAGTTAGTCCCAGACCCTAGATCTATCTACAGTATTGCTTTTATGTGTTTTTTTTCCTTTATGTACTATATTACCTGGGCTTCAAGAACTCACTTGTGTTTCTGGTGTGCAGAAAATGGATTCTTTGACCAGGTTGATCAACAGTTCTTATAAGTGAGCTGTAGTCTATCTGCCAGAGAGAAATTACCCCACATATGGTCTTGTTTCTTCTTTGGCTTTCTACCAACATGCAGTTTACCTAAAAGCCTCCATGCAACTAAGTTATTTTTAAAGGGGTTGGGGGGGTGGGAAGAGAAAGAGAGAGAGAGAGAGAGAGAGAGAGAGAGAGAGAGAGAGAGAGAAAAACCCCACATAGACAGAACCTTTGAAAACATTACCCACTTAAATATCCAGGATCAGTATTAAGAACTTAGTTCTTTCTTCTTTGCTGGTCTTCTTCCCATAGTCAAGAACTCTATTACTCTATGAACTTGTTTTTCTATCAGTAGGATAATTGTCTTTCACTATGTTTGGTTTTCTTCATAAATTCTAGTTTTATTTAATGCATTTAAAATCAAAATATCCTTTGAATTTGATGATGTGATGTTAAAAAGTTATTTGCACTTAAAATTGTTTAATTTGGAATTGGAAAGCCTGGGTTTGAAGGCCATACCTGCCAGTTTGCTACCTGGGTGACTGGGCAAGTTAATTCATCTCTTTGTCCTTAAATTTCTCTTCTGTAAAATGAAGACATTGAAATAGGCGACCTGTAAAGTCCCTTCCAGTGCTACCTCTGTGAATCTATCTCCCACAGTCAAAGCAAACACAAGATTTCCAATTCTAGGTTACTAAAGTTTGGAGACATTTTGAGTTGTCTTTATTATGACAGGGTCATTTGCCTCATAGGTTGGATTGCAAATATAGCCTTACATTTCTGCTTCTCCTTCTTTCTGAGGTAATGCTACCCAGTCAAGTCTTTTGGATAGATCTATAGAATGACAATTAGGCTCATAGGACCAGTTGGGTAGAGACTGATCAAAGGCCAAATTTATATGCATTTACATGCTATTCAGACCAGTTTTTTTCACTTGCAGAAAACATTGTTCCATGTTCCATCTAGATTGAAATTTTGATTGCTGTGATTACTCTTATAAATGCAAGCCTTTAGTAGCAAAAAGAACCAGGCAATGAAGTCAATACAAGTGCAGAATAGTAAATGCAGACCCATCCCATTTTCAGTAATTTGAATGTAGGCTTAACAGAAATAGATGTCAAGTCAAGTCAACAAGCATTCTTTAAGTTAATTTATTTATTTTTAGTTTTCAACACTCACTTCCATAAGTTATAAATTTTCTCCCCCTCTCTCCCATCCCCCGCTCACCAAGACAGCATGCAATCTGATATGGGCTCTACATATACATTCCTATTAAACATATTTTCACATTAGTCATGTTGTATAGAAGAATTAGAATGAATGGCAGGAACCATGAGAAAGAAAAACAAAACAAAAAGAAAATAGTCTGCTTCATTCTGCTTTCAGACTCCATAGTTCTTTCTCTGGATATGGATGACATTTTCCACTTTGGGTCCTTTGGAATTGTTTTAGGGCTTTCGTTGCTGAGAAGAGCTAACTCTAACAGTCAGTCACTGAACAGTGTGGCTATTACTGTGTATGATGTTCTCCTGGTTCTGCTCACTTCACTCAGCATCAGTTCAGACAAGTCTTTTAGGTTTTTTCTGGTCTTCCTATTCATCATTTCTTATAACACAATAGTATTCCATTACATTCATGTACCACAACTTTCAACAAGTATTTATTAAGCATTTATTATGTCCTGGGCACTGTGCTAAATGCTCAGGATACAAAGAAGACAAAAACCCAGTCACTGACCTCAGGGAGCTTACCATCTAAGTGGAAAGGCAATACTCTTAGTAAGTAAAACTGAGGTACATATGAGATATGCTGGAAATAATCAGGGCAAAGGGAGTTAAGAATTGTTAAGGAAATCTTCTTATAGAAGGTGGGACCAGCTAAAAACTCAAAGAAAACCAGGGAAACCAGAAAGAAACTGAAGCCCAATGAGGTTAAATCACTTATCCATAGTCACCCAGCCAAAACAATACCAAAACCCTGATAGTCTGGTGTTCTGAAGTCATTCCACTGTACACTATACCATTCTGCTTTCAAGGCTGGGATAATGACAACTCAGTGACCTTCTTTTCAAAGACAAAAGACAGAATTTTATTTTTTTTTCTCTAAAGTGAGAGAGTTTAGAAAAAAGTAAAACGCTAAATTTTCTGACATATCAAGTTTTAGGAAAAGGTGGATATTAGGGAAAAGATGAGTATTAATGCAAGAAAAAAACTACTTTGTTCTTACTCTTTTAAAAGAGAACAGGAATTGTTTCTACTAATAGATGTATAAGTGTCAAGGGCCAAGGGCTACAAATCCCAGGGCATCCATTAAATGTGTCTTCCTCATTAAGCAACCTGTCTCCTGATGGTCACCTTGACCCCATAAAAAAAATGCCAGAGATATAAAAGGGAGAGTTCATCTTTCACCTGTTTTTAATGTTCTCTCCTGTCAAAGCACAGCATGTGCCCAGAAGTAAAGTGCTACTTCAAGTATTAGAATGTCATTACTGGTATCCCTAAGGAAGCTCAGTATCTTATTCTGTTTGGGGCTCTCTTCCTTCAGATGAAAATGTCCTAAAGTCCATTGACCAGAATTGAGTTAATCTACCTATAGTAATGATGTAAAGCCACAGATGGGGGGGCCTTTTTCTTTTTAAAGGAAATGAGTTTATTTTTCCTAAATAAAACCAATCCTTGTATAATTCCAACAAAACAATAACAGAAAAGTAAACCCATTAGCAGTTAAGCTCATTAGCCCTTTTGTTATTATTTGATTGGTGAAAAGAAAGGACCACTTCCAGGAGCCAAGATGGTGGAATAAGCAGTAAAATTTTGTAACTCTCCCATGTTCACCTACTAACAACCATAAAATAGTGTTCCTAAACAAATCCAGAACCAGTAAAAAGATGGGTGAGACACCCTTTTAGTGCAAAAAGAAGCCCAAAAAGGTAAAAACAAAAAAGAAAACATAAGGGATTCAATGGAGCTGAACTGATTACATCCCTACATTGGATGTAATTCAACAACTGTGCCACTAGAAGAACAGCTAGAAGGAGTATACATAGACGGCAAAGGTATAAAGTGAATTTGAAAGAATGACATGAATGAATGAAAGATGGGAAGCAATCTTTACACCAAAAGGAGTCACTGGATGCAGAAGGAAGGGAAAGGTAGAATGGGGTAAATTATTTCACATGAAGAGGCTCAAAAGACCTATTATCCTGGAAGGGAAGATGGGAGGGTGTGATAGACATCCCTTGAACTTTATTCTCATCAGTACTGGCTCAAAGAAGGAATAATATACACAATTGGTTGAATATAGAAATCTATTTTACCAAAGAGGAAAGAAGGAAGGGGGAGATTAAGTAAAGTCTGAGGCCAGGGGTGTGGAGGTGGCATGGGCAGGGAACTAACCAAAGAGAGGTCAGACAGAGAAGGTGGTAGACAGAAGCAAAACACTATTCGAGGAGGGTAAGGGTAAAAGGAGAGAGAGGACAAATAGGAGGAAAGGTAGGATGGAAAGATATATGCAGGTAGTAATCGTAACTGCGAATGTGAATAAGATGAAATCTCCCATAAAAAAGAAATGGATAGCTGAGTGGATCAAAACCAGAATCCTACAATATGTTGTTTGCAAGAAACATACTTGAAGCAGAAAGATACATACAGAGCAAAGGTAAGGGACTGGAGCAGAATCTGTTATGCTTCAGCTGAAGTAAAAACAAACAAAAAAGCAAGGTAGTCATCCAGATCTCAGAAAAAAAGTGAAAGCACAAAAGACCTAATTAAAAGAGCTAAAGAAGGAAACTACATATTGTTAAAAAGTACCATTAGACAATGAAGTAATATCAATATTAAACACATATGTACCAAGTGGTATAGCATCCAAATTCTTAAAGGAAAATGAGTTATAGGTTCATGATCAAACGAGAGAGAGAGAGAGACAGAGACAGAGACAGAGAGACAGAGAGAGCATTACTAAATATAAAATAGATAATTTGATTATATTAAATTTAAAAAATTTTCACAAACAAAACCAATGTACCCAAGATTAGAAGGAAAGCAGAAAGATGGGAAACAATCTTTACAGCAAGTGTCTCTGATAAACACCTCATTTCTAGAGAACAGAGTCAAATTTATAAGAATATAAGTCATTCTCCAATTGATAAATGGCTAAATGATATGAACAGGCAGTTTTCAAATGAAAAAAATCAAAACTATAAGAATGTGAAGAAGTGCTCTAAATCACTCTTGACTGGAGAAATGAAGATCAAAATGGCTCTGCGGTATTACCTCAAACCAATCAGATTGGTTAACATGACCCAAAAAAAAAGGGAAATGATAGATGTTGGAGGAGATGTCAGAAATTTGAGACACTGATGCTCTATTGGTAGAGCTGTGAACCAATCCAGCCATTCTGGAGAGCAATTTGGAACTATGGCCAAAGGGCAACTAAGTTGTGCATACCCTTGGATCCAGCAACACCACTACTAGGTTCATATACCAAAGAGATAATAAAAAAAGGAAAAGTAGCCTCAGCTATGTGGTGCAGTGAATAGAGCACTGACCCCGGAGTCAGGAAGACTTGAGTTCAAATCCAGCCTTGGACACTTAACACTTACTAGCCGTGTGACCTTGGGCAAGTCACTTAACCCCAATTGCCCTGCCTTCCAAAAAGAAAAAAAATAAAGGAAAAGGAAAAGCAGAAACATGTGCAAAAATAATTATAGTAGCCCTTTTCACAGTGGCAAAATATTAAAATATAAGAGGATGCCCATCATTTGGGGAATGACTGAACAATGTGAAATGACTGTGGTATATGAATATAATGGAAATGCACTAATGTGCAACAAGAAATGATGAACAGATAGATCTCAGAAAAACCTAGAAAGATTTGTGTGAACTGATGCAAAATTAAATGAACAGAACCAGAAAACATTGTACACAGTATCAGCAACACTGTGTGATGATCATCTATGAATGACTTAGCTGTTCTCAACAGTACAATGATCCAAGACAATGACAAAGGACCCATGAAGGAAAATGCTATCCACATTCAGATAAAGAACTGATGAACTCTGAATACAGATCGAAGCATATTTTTCACTTACTTTATTCTTTTTCTTGTTATCTGTTTCTTTCACAACTCCGACTAACAAAAAAAAATGTTTTACATGGTAGCACATACATAACCTATATCAAACTACTTTTAGGAAAAGGGGAGGGGAGAGAAGAATGGAGAAAAATTGGAACTCAAAATCTTGTAAAAATGAATTCTAAAAATTGTCTTGACATGTAATCGGGGGAAAAAAATACTATTTTAAAAAAAGGAAAAGTAAGTGAATGAGCTTTGACAAAGCAGTCCTAGCATGATTATCGCTAGTTTTGCTAAAGTTTGCTGTTAACCTCTTTTACATGCTTCCAGTTAGTGTATATATATATATATATATATATATATATATATATATATTGCTATTTTTATCTCTTATCTTTTTCAGTCTTCATCATTTCACTTATATCAACATCTTTCTACATGTCTTTGCATTCTTTGTATTTATCATTCTTGGAGAAAGGCATTTTCCAAAGCTCCCATTCCTAAATGTCTGAGAGTATTACCACCCCTTCACCATATACTTTTCTAAAAAGCATTTTGCTTTTCTCTAATAGACCTGGAGTAAAACTTGACCTGAGAATTTCTTACACTGCTTTGTAAAACAAAAAACAAAAACAAAACTCAAAGCCTTGTTAACAAACTTGGTCCTTCACTTCTGGTCAGCCATAAGTTTATTTAATGTCAACCATATTTACATGTGACTTTTCTTTTTAAATTAACTTTTGTTTATTCTAATTTACACCATTCATTTCAACGAGATTTTGTTACAAATTTTCTCCCCATCTTTCCCCTACCCACCACCTCAAAACAGCCATTCCACTGTATACCCCCTCCCCCAATCAGCTCTCTCCTATATCCTCCCCCATTACCCCTCTGACCTTCTGGTAGGGCAGGATGGATCTCCGTACCCCAGTGCCTGTATATCTTAAAGAGATGATGAAATGTACTTCTCTCCCTTCTTTGCTGAGACAGGAACTGTGGGTGTGGGTGAACTGTAAGACTCAGTTCACATATTTGTTAGCTTTTATGAATTCCTTCCCCACCCCATCCCCATCTTTCTATTTTATTCTTTTCTACAAGGGATGATTCTCTGGAAAAAAGAGAGAAGAGATATATTTGGAAATTAAAGGGATAAAAAAACCCAACATATCAATAAAAGTTCAAAAAAATTAATGTGTCTTCTGTTTTAGGTATAAAGTTTGATTTGGGAGAGTGTTATTTGGCCATCAGGCTTTGGTAGAAAAGGATTTAGGAATTCTTTTTGTCTTCTTCTGCTGCTCTCATTTTGATTGATGTTTTATCTTTTTAAGTTTGCCTTGATCATGTCTGTAACCATCCCCTAAAGCAATGCACACCACTAGAAAAAACTTTATCAATTAATCAATCAGTACTGTTGTTAGATTTCATCACTATCTGCTCAAGCTCTCTATTTCTCCTACTCCAGTTTCATAGGAGCTTAGATTTAGAGCAACTGCTAGCCCAGCCTTCTCATTTTACAGATAAGGAAACTGAGGCACATTAATCATCTAGTATATTTTAAGGAAGCCAAGCTTCAATATCAACACTTGTGCAGAATTCAATAATGCAGAAGATTTCAATACTTAAAACATTAAATTTAAAAATGCACAAGTCTGCAAAAATGATCTCAAAAGGAACTGGTCTGACTTGTACAGGAACACACCAGAAAACTGATTATACAATTACAGCCTAAAACAAGAAAGAGAGAAAAAATTGCCTGTTTTTCTCTAGTACATTCCAAAACCTTGGGAATTCAATAAAAATTAAAAATGTCTCTGGAAACAGATGTCAGGCCATTGTCCTATTGTTCCATTCACCATCCCTGTGACTTTACTGACTATAATTCCTTTCCCTGACCACCATCCTCCTATATATCTCTCTCCCCATCTTAGAGTACAAGGTCCCTTCAGGCAAAGACAATCTTACTTTTGCATTTATAGCCCACACTACCCTAGTTCATGTTAAGCACTTGAATGTTTTCCATATGTGTGTTTATATATGTATATGTGTGTATGCATATATGTGTGTATGTATGTATTTACACACACACATCTACTCAAGACACTGTGAAAAGCATTCTAGGAGTACAAAAAGTTAAAAGTAAAAGTATGATTCTTATCTTCTAGAAGCTTAGAGTCTAGATAGGAAATAAAAACATAAAGCACAAACATTAACAGTACAAGAAATGCACCAAATTAACGGATACAGCCAACAAACACTTTAAAAGTTCAAAGGGGATTGATAATACAACCAGACTAATGTCCAGTGTGAAAGTATTCGCAGATCCTATACTTGATTGCACGCCACCATTGGGAGGGGTAGAGAAAGGAGGGGAGAAAATTCGAAACTCAAGGGACTGTGGAACTGAATCTTGGAAACTAAAAGTACATAAGCAAGTCAATTTTTTTTAAAGGGGGAATAGATATCATTTTTGGCTGTATACCAAGCCAAACTATACCTTTAAGTAAGTTTCATGGAGAAGGTAGGACTTACACTGGAAAGTGAAGGATGGACTAGAATTTGCTTAGATGGAGGGGAGAAAGGATCCTTTCATTCCAAACTGGGGAAACATTACTAGCAAAGACTTGGGGTTAGGAATGTACAAAGTCTGTTTGAGAAATAGTAAGGCAACTACCTTGGTCAGAGCGGAGGGTTCAGGTCAAGGAAAAATGGATAACAATAAAAT
>CM053601.1:35940691-35958256 GCA_028646575.1 Pseudocheirus occidentalis | reverse complement strand
ACAGTAGTCTTGTTGTATAGAAGCATTGTAACCAATGGAGCGAATAATGTGAAAAGAAAGAGAAAAAAAAAGAAACAGAAGAAACAAAACCAAACTTGGAAGAGAACAGTAGCATGTGTTGCTTCAGTCTCCATTTAAACTCTGGTCTTTCTAGATCTTTCTCTGAATGTAGATATCTCCTTCCATTCTGAGACTTGTAGAGTTGTCTTTTAACTGTGCATTGCTGAGAAGTGTCCAGTTTATCAAGGTTGGTCGTCACACGTTTGTCCTTCATTCTCAAAGAGGACCATGATATTGGGAAGATGATGATGCCATGACTTGCAAATGAACTGGACTTAAGCAAGAGAGAGCTGTGTAAAGTCACCTGCCTCACTTTCTCCTCTGGAGCCATCTGGGTCCAATGGCAAGATATAGATCAGGACGACTGTTGACAGCCACCAGGGCTTCTTCTAAGTAGACCTAGGAAGACATGGGGCAGCTAAGTGGTAATGGATGGAGGACCCAGCCTGAAGTCAGGAAGACCTGAATTCAAATGTGGCTTCAGACATTTAGAAGCTATGGCCAACTGATTTGGGCAAATCACTTACCCTCATTTACTCAGTTTCCTCATATGTAAAATGATCTGGAAGAAGAAATGTTATCTTTGCTAAGAAAACCCCAAATGGAGTCACTAAGGGTTGGACATGACTGAAACAACAACAGTGAAGACATAGGGAAAGCTCACTGTCATTTTGTAGGTGAGAAGTCCTTTTGTAAAATGAAAACCTTAAGTTTCTAGGTTGGAATGTACAGCAGAAAGGATACTAGATTTGGAGATGGGGGGTCTGATGTTGGAATCTCAGCTCCATCGCTATCTGTGTGACCTTGGGGAGATTACATAACATCCCTGGGTTGCCTCATCTATAAAACAGGGGGCTTAGATGAGGTGCTCTCCAAGGCTCCTTACAGCTCTAGCCCTGTGATCTTATGAACCTAAGTGGTTTGCGTTTGTTAAATGGGATTTTAAAATTCATCCTACCTTTCCAGTCGTTTTATACCTTTCACCCTTCTGTTCTCTATGATACAGGTACATTAATGTCCTTGTCTTCTTTGTGCATGTTTGCTTCTTTGTCTCCCTACCTAGAATCCTTCCTCCCCTCATCCCCTCTGTTGCCTGGTTTCCTTTCAGTCCCTCCCCAAATTCTACATTCTATAAGCAGTATTTCTCAATACCCCTAAATTCCAGAACCTTTCTTCTGTTGATCACTTGCAGTTTGACTTGTTTGATTTCATGTTGAAAGCAGAGGTTATTTTTCTCTTTCTTTGTATCTCCAGCTCATAACATGGTTTCTGACCCATACTAAGCTTGTTGACTGTGTTGGTGACTTTATCATGATATAGTAAAATAGTTTCTAGATTGGTTTTACCTTTTAAAAAATATAATTCCATTTTAACCTAGGTTTTACCGAACTTTTTTTCTTTTTTCTATTACTGAATTTTGGACAATTTTATTTTGTTATACCATGCACAGAACAAGAGAATTGTTATCCCCTATTCCATGTGAATTAGGATATGAAAAAGAGTGATAAGGGGACAGGCTTCCCTTTAAATCATAGATTGACTTAATTTAAATCCAAATCTGAGATTCTGTGATGTTTTTCTGGGGGAATACATTGTTTCTTCTCTTCTTTTTCCCCAAAGGGGATGGATTAGCTGATACCTAGAGTCAGTAGCTATCTAGTATGGTATACTTAAGACCTAAGAAGTCATTAGGTTACATTACTAATCACTTGAACATCCTATTTGTTTGTTTGTTTGTTTTTTGTCCCTGTAGACACACGATCTTTGTCAGCAATACTTCCTCTTTGCTAATCACAGACTTAGCCAATTCTACCACCAGGCAAGACCGATTTGGGGGGCTCCATTTCTTCAACCCTGTGCCCGTGATGAAGCTGGTAGAGGTTTGTATTTGGATAAATAAGCACCTGCATTTGCTTGGTTGGTATTCTTGACTTGGTTTTTTCTTGTGTTCAGATAATGATGTTTCCTTCTCTTGGAAAGCCTCTTTTCAAAGGAGGGAGAGGAAAAAGTATTAAGAAGAGAGGGATAGGGGTGGCTAGGTGGCGCAGTGAATAGAGCACCGGCCCTGGAGTCAGGAGTACCTGAGTTCAAATCTGGCTTCAGACACTTAACACACACACACAAAAAAACACTAGCCGTGTGACCTTGGGCAAGTCACTTTAACTCCAACTGACCTCCAAAAAGCAAAAAAAAAAAAAAAGAAGAAGAAGAAGAGAGAGATGAGGGAGGGTTCAAATAAGAGAAGAGAGAGAGAATAAATGAGGAAGAGAATTACTGGGATAACTGGGCCATAACTTCTTGAGTCCTGTGCTTACACCAATAGTAGAGAAGATTTTGCTGCTGGTCAACTGACGGACTACCATATTTGTTTGTAGGATTGTGAGTAGTATAGGAATGGTCTAGCCTGAAGGTTGAAGAAGGCAGCTTGGAAAAACAGTCCCCTTTCAGAATTCATGACCAAACAAGAGATAGAGACCATTGTGGAATGTAAGATAGATAATTTTTATCATATCAAATTTAAAAGTTTTTGCACAAGTGAAAGCAATTCAGTCAAGAAACAGGAAACCAGGAAAAATATTTTGTAGTAAACTTCTCTGATAAATACCTCATTTCTCAAATATAAAGAAAACTGAGTTAAATGTAAAAGAATACTAGTCATTCCCCAGTTGATAAATGGTCAGAGGATATGAACAGTTTTTAAACAAAGAAATCAACAGTCATGTGAAGTGCTCTAAATCATTGTTGATTAGAGAAATGTAAATTAAAACAACTCTGAAATATCACCTTATACCTATCAGATTAGCTATTGTGACAGAAAGGAAAAATAAATGTTAGAAAGGAGATGGGAAAATAAGGACACTAATGCATTGTTGATGGAGTTGTGAACTGATGCAGTCATTCTGGAGAGCAATTTGGAACTGTGCCCAAAGGACTATCATGCTATATATACCCTTTGACCCAACAATACCACTACCAGGCCTATATCCCAAAGATATCAAAAAGGAAAAGGACCTATATCCACAAAATATTTATAGCAGCTCTTTTTGTGGTGGCAAAGAATTAGAAATTGAGGGGATGCCCATCAACTGGGGAAGGACTGAACCAGTAATGGTTTATGATTGTGATGGAATACTGCTGCGTTACGAGAAGTGATGAGCAGGATGGTTTCAGAAGAACCTGGGAAGACTTACATGAATTGATACAAAGTGAAGTGAGCAGAACCAGGAGACTATTGTGCGTAGCAACAACATTATTGTATGATGATCAACTATGAATGACTTGAGATATTCTCAGCAATACAATGATCTAAGATAATTCTGAAGGACTTATAAAGAAAAATGCTATCCATCTCCAAAGACAGAACTGATGGCATCTGAATACAGATGGAAATATACTTTTCCCCCTCACCTAAAGGTATTTTATTTTTTCCAATTACATGTAAAGATAGCTTTCAACATTCTTTTTTTTAAAGATTTTTGAGTTCTAAATTTTTTTCTCCTTCCCCTCTCCCTCCCTCCTTTCCAAGAGAGCATACAATATGATTTAGGGTATACATTAACAATAAGAAATATATGTTTTTTTACTTTATTTATTCTTGAGGTTTTTAAAATTTGTTTTCATTTGCAATTTGGCTAATACAGAAATGTTTTGCATGACTATATGTATGTGTCTGTTGTGTATACATGCACATACAATTTGACATATATATGTATACACATATATATGTCAAATTGCTTTGCCTTCTCAGGGAGGGGGAAGGAAAGGGAGGGAGAAAATTTGAAACTCAAAATTTTTTTAAATGTTAAAAATTTTTATTTACATGTAATTGATGAAAAAAATTAAATGTAAAAAAAGAAAGAAAATAAAAAGCACTCCCCTTGTTTGATGATACTCCAGAGGGGTTACTTAACACATCATCCCCACAAATCCAACACATGACAGTCTTACTGGACAAGACTGGCTTAGAACGCAACTGTTGTACTTCCCATCTTCACCACTCTTGGTGTGAATTTATTTGCACTTTTCCTAGTGTGCAAAATTCTTACTAATGTAATCATCCAGTAGGAAAAGCCCAATGAAAGAGTACTGAATTGAACCCAAGTTCCTGGCCCTGCTCTTTATGATTTGTGACAAGTCACTTCAGTTCTTTGGACCTAAATTTTCCCATCTGTACAGTGTTGGATTTGGACTCCATGACCTGTAAGGTCCCTTCCAACCATAGATCTGTGATCTCATATAATTGTGAACAGCGCTATTAAAAATAGCTTTTGTGGCTTTGAGAGTTCTCACCCTAGGCCAGAGGCATTTGGGAACAAATGGCCAGGGAGGGATGTCTACAATGATGCCCAATCATTTGCTGTGTTGCTTTTGTTGGTTTGCTTAGAGACTCTGTTTAAAAGGGAGATGTATTCACAATAGACAATTTGCACCTAAAAATGTAGCAACTTGCCTTTTACAAGGACTAATAACAGTGTCTGAAGAGTAGCAGCTATTAAAATAGTATTTATTCCATGGTTGAGGAGTTATTGGCATGCGAAGTGTGGGGGAAGGCATCCCACATCCAGGGTGATGGGAGCCAAGGGAAGCCGTGGAGACTTGTGACATGGCTTTTCCTGGGAAACAGTATTGGTGTCTGGGGTTTTTTAATTATCACTGTTCCCTTTAGAGAGCCTTAGCCTTTCTTCAACCTGTCTTGTATCTTTGTTTCTAAATTCACTGCTCTGCTACCCTTTCCATAGAGTCTCCCTTCACTTGGACTTTGTGAATACATTTGGTTTCCTTGGTAATCTTCTGTATTGTAGTTCACTTATTTTAAAGCATTTTTCTGAGAGGGAACCAAAGGGCTCATGACTCAGGAAAGGTTAAGAGTCCCCCAAATCTCGAAGGCCTCTTCTGGTTCCAAATTCTCTGATTTTATGAAACAATCACTTTTTCTGAAGCTGTACTTGGGCAGTTTCCTGATATGTTGAACCAGAACCATCCATTCCTTTTTTTGTTGGGGAAAATGTTAAACATTTATTTAGGGGTGTGTGTGTGTGTGTGTGTGTGTGTGTGTGTGTGTGTGTGTGTTGCATACAACATGTCTATTATGTAAATTATCAGTCCAAACTTAGCTAGCATTGATGCCAACAATAATGTCCATTTTTTTCTTTAGCAAGTTAATGCCTGTATTAACTGAAGTTGACATTATCCTGAAAATATTCAGAAACTGTCCTCCATGTTATTTCAATAATGAATCCCACATTAATGTTTACATTACCCAGTTTTGAACTTTACCTATCATTTATGCATAGCTTCCTTTGGCTATTGAACACAGAAATTAAGAGGACAATTTCAAAAACCATTTTTCTGTCCCTTTATATAGGGGGAACCACGTGCCTTAACTTTCTACCTTACCAGCCTTTCTACTACAACTAAAAATACAACGGTTCTTTACAAAACACCATGCCCCCATCCTGATCTTCCCCCAGATCACTTTTTTCTCCCTTGGATCTTTGACCAAACATTGAGTAAAGAAGTTATTCCATACATTTCAGACATGTTAGCACCTACCAGCTTTATTGCCCTAACCATTTATTTTTTCTTTATTTTTTGAGAGGGGAAAGTAGGACAGTTGGGGTTAAGTGACTTGCCCAAGGTCACACTCTTGTGTGTGTGTGTGTGTATGTGTATTAAGTGTCTGAGACCAGATTTGAACTCAGGTCCTCCTGACTCCAGGGCTGGTGCTCTATTCACTGAGCCACCTAGCCACCCCCCTAACCATTTCTTTAATCAGATTGACTGAGATAAGAATTTTTTTTTTTTTTTTAGAATATAGTCTCTTTGGATTTCCTTCCAATCTTTGGTATCTTTAACATGGACTCTAATTCTTCTTCCTCCCCTCCCCTCTTTTCCATTTCCCTCCAGGTGGTACTTTAGCCTTTTTTTAGTCATGCTACCACACCCCATACTTTTAACTAATTCATGATCGCATTAAAACATGATTTATAATAATACTCTATGTTTATATAGCACCTTTCATCCAGGGATCTCAAAGCCCTTTATAGACATTAAGTCATTAAATTATACAACATCCCTCTGAGGAAAAGATGTGCCAAGCACTCTTACATCCATTTTACAGGTAGAGAAACTAAGGCATAGAGTGTTGATTTGACTTGCCAATATAGTATATGAAAAAGTCGAGAGTATGAAATAAGATTGGAAAATTGGAATAGAGCCAGATTGCACAGAACTTTGAAAGCCACAATTCAGGGAATTTATATTTTGTTAGCTAAGCAATGGGGAGCCATTTGAGGTTTTAAAATAAAAGAATGATGGGGATTAGAGTAGTTATTACCTTAGAAAGATTACCTGGATGTGAAGGATGGACTGGAGTCAGTGGTTTAGGTGAGAAAAACAGAGGACCTGGACCAGATGGATTATAGTAGGAATGAAAAGGGGGAAACAAGATAGAAGAGAGACTGTCAGGATTTAGAACCAATAGGATTTAGAAATTGAATTGGATGTTGTTCAGTGAGAGGTAGTATGGGTTAGGGTGAAGAGTACTTATTTAGAGACAAATCTGGGTTCCAATTTCAGCTCTGCTGTTTATTGGATGTGTGACTTTGGACAAGTCCCTTATCTTGCTGATTATCAGTTGCTTCCTGAAAAATGAAAGGGTTGAATTAGATGATTTTCACTATGCCTTCTGTGATTGATAGGCATGAAGAATGTAGCAGGAAGGGGGAGCATTTTTGTGGTGTAAAGGGAATTCTGTTGTGGATGTGTTGAGTTTAAAGTTAAAGCTTCCTCCAGCTGGAGCAGGCTATTGTAGATACGAATGGGTGGGAGCTCTGGACAGAGCTGGGGGTGGAGATGGAGATTCACAAGTCTCATGCCTTGAGGTGATTAGTTAAGCCTTGGGAGTAGATGAGCTCAAGAGGGAAGAAAAAAGAGAAAGAGAGAAGAGAGCATTAACCAAGGATAGAACCTTTGATGGGTGGAAGAGAGAGCACCATTATTCAGGAAGAATAGGAGATGGGGAAGGATGGTCAGAGAGCTAAGTAGAGACTCATGAAAGTGAAATACCAGGGAAGCCAAGAGAAGAGAAAGGTAGAAGTGGTCTAAAATGGCCAGGAATGTTCACAATTAGGTAGAGAGTAAGCAAGGAGCCTTAGAGATTCTTTATCTTACAGATGAGGAAATCACATCCCAGGGAACAACATCCATTCCAATTTCCAAATCCTATTGATTCTAAATCCTGACAGCCTATGGTTCTTTTTACTGCTTCATTACTTTATACAGCAGAGCCCTGCCATAGGGCTTCACCTTAGAACTCACTTGGGGTATGAGCAATGATACCTACAGACTAGTTTTGCCCTTGCTTTTATAGGGTTTTGTGGTCCACTGCTATTGATCATTTCCTCATTTTGTCCTATTAATGTCTCTATTTGAACGACTTCGAGGCCATTACCACATTTTATGCTTTGTATTACCAGGTCGTTAAGACACCAATGACGAGCCAGAAAACATTTGAATCTCTTATGGACTTTGGCAAAGCTTTGGAAAAGACACCAGTATCTTGCAAGGTAATCTGGGGGTAGTTTGGAGAATGGGTGGGCTTTAATCTGGAATGTTAGGGGCTTTAGCTCTCCTCCATTGGGATATTTGCCCTTTTCTAGGTTGAAAAAGAAATCTGCTAGTGATTAGATATGATTAGAAAAATATTCCCCTTCTCCTTCTTGTTTTCCTTCTTTCTTTTTTTGTTTCCCTTTCATCTCCCCCTCCTCCTTTTCTTTTCCCCTTCCCTTTCCCTTCCCTTCCCTTCCCTTCCCTTCCCTTCCCTCTCTCCCTCGCTCTCTCCCTCCCTCTGCCGCAAATAAACCATATCAGATCACAGTTGTTATGAGTTAGATTCAGTCTGATGGAAGTGTATAGTTCTTATTAATTGAAATCTTTGAACTGATGAGAAATTGACTTATTTTCCCTTACATAAAAAAGAGCATCATCTTGGTATTTTAATGTTTGGATGCCATCCCCACACTCCTCAAGCCTTTTGTATTTTTTTTTGCAAATACTTGTAGATAGATGTGTATGTTGTTGGCAGTCTGCGTATGGTTGGGGGGGGGAAACCTTACCAGAAGTTCCCAGTGACATCATTGGCCTTACTCATGTCACCCTTCTCTTGCCCCTGTCTTCCTCCTACCCCCATACTTTAAGATATGTGATGTGTTTTCCTCATGGAAACCCTGTAAGGTAAATATATGTAAGTATTAGCTTCATTTTATGACTCAGGAAGCCTGGACTCACAAGGGTTCAATGTCAGGCCCACAACTAAAACCAGCCTTATAAGGAGTTGAATGGAATGACCAATTCCCCTTTCACCCGCCGCCTCCTGCCATCTCCAGAGAAGTGATGGGCAAGACATTCTTTACTTCTGGAAAAAGGATTGGGACTATTTCTGGTCCAAAATTCTAACACTACACTTCATGTGGTCAATATGGCTAGATTGTTCTTCTCTAGTCTAAAGGCTAAAAGGTTATTCTGAGAAAGAATTTTACAAGGGCTTTCTTTCACCTTGTGGGAACAGTTTATAATAAAAGACTTTATTCAGACATGTTGTTCAATATCTCTTCATTGCCCCAAAACCTATCCACAGCCTGTGATACAGAACGGGTAGATTGTGGCATAAACATTAAGGTGTATGAAAAGAGTGTCTACTACGTTGGAAATCTGCCCCTTTGAGCACTTCCTCCGATGGAGAAATCAGAAAATTTCATGCCTGTTCTCCAGCCTCATGAAACCACACTATCTCTGTGACTGAGTTTCACCACATGTAAATTGGTCTTGGGCTTTTGTTTTTAAACCACTATAGTATTTGGGCAGATGGGTCTGTAGGTCATTAAAAATAATGTGGAATTTGAAATAAATTTTCAACAGTATATATCGATAAGAAAACCCAGATAATATGTCCGTTCACCCCTAACAAAAAGGCAATGTAATTATCTTTTACCTTTTATCTTTTATCAAAATTTTATATTATTTTATCAGAGCTTTTGGGTTTTTTATTGACAAAGTATTGTGATTATCTGACACTTTTTCTTTCCTTCTTCCCCCCATAAAACAGGATAATCCTGGATTTATTGTAAACCGTCTCCTCGTACCATATCTTATGGAAGCAGTCAGGATGCACGAAAGAGGTAATTTTCTACCCCTTATTTTGCAAAAGGCTAACGTTGCCAGACTGCATGTGGGACGGCATTCCTGGAGTCAGTCTTATTGTTCATCTTGGGAAACTAGGGACAGTGTGCATTGTACTCGGGGTCACTGACAAGCTGTGGGACCTTCTTTGGGTCCTTTAAACTCTCCAGGCTGTACTTTCCCCATCTGTGACACTTAGGGGCTGGATTAGATGGCATTCTAAACTCCCATGACCTCCACATTCATCCCACACAAAGGCTTTTGGTGTGTTCATAAATGTCTCATCTCTGTGATCCCAAACACCAAGATTTCTCATGTCGACCATAACATCTCCCTCTGCCTCACTCCTCTTAAACCTGTTCTTCATATTCCTTGTGAGGTCCATTCTCTGCCCTTATACTTGTTCTCCCAGTTCCTCTTTCCTTCTCTTATCTCAATTCCTTATCATCAAAGTGTTGACCTTTGACCAGAATAATTCCTGTTTTAGACCATTGACCAAAATTTGCTTTTTTTTTTTTTTTTTTTTTTGTGGAGGGAAGGTAGGGCAATTGGGGTTGACTTGCCCAAGGTCACATGGCTAGTTTTTGTGTTAAGTGTCTGAGGCTGGATTTGAACTCAAGTCCTCCTGACTCCAGGCCTGGTGCTCTATTCACTGTGCCACCTACCCGCCCCTAAACATATACTATTTAAAAATTATTTCACTAAATATTTCCCAATTACATGTAAAAAAATTTAAACAATCATTTTAAAACTTTTGAGTTCAAAATTCTTTCCTTACCTCTTGACCCTCCTTACAACGTGAGAAGGCAAGCACTTTGATTGAAATTATACATATGAGGTCATGAAGAGCATAGTTCCAAACAAAATAAAATAAAAATAAAAATAAATTTTAGACTTAATTATTAAAACTTAAATACATAAGAAAAGAAAAAGAAACATTATAAACAAATATAAAATAAGAAAAGAAAAAAACACATGTCATGTGCACAGTAGAACATAAGAGAGGATTCAAAATATGTAAGGAATTTTTTTATAATATGCTTCAAAAATTGTTTTTTACATGCCACTGGGCAATAAGATATACAGGCAATGGGGTATAGAAATCCATCTTGCCATGCAAGAAAGTTAGGAGGGGATGGGAGAAGACATAAGAGAGAACAGATTGGGGAAAGGGGTATACAGTAGGCTCACTGTCTTGGGGTGGGGGTAGGAGAGAGATGGGGTGAAAATTTGCAACTCAAAATCTTGTTGAAATGAATGTTGAAAACTAAAAATAAATTTTAAAAAATTAAAAGAAAAAAGTATGCTTCAATCAGCATTCAGAGCATTAGTTTTCTCTCTGGAGGTAGATAGCATAAGTACTTCAGAATTGTCACTGACCAAAATGAAGTCTTTGATCATCCTTAAAGTATTGCTGTTACTGTGTACAATGTTCTCCTGGTTCTCCTTGTTTCACTTTGCATCAGAAGATATGTCTTCCCAGGTTTTTCTGAAACCAGCCTGCTTGTCATTTCTTATAGTATAAGAGCACTCCTTACAATCTTGTATCACTCCTTGTTCATTCTCCAATTGATGGGCATCCCCTCTGTTTCTAAATCTTTGCCGCCACAAAAAGATCTGCTTTTTTGTATATATAGATCCTTTTCCCTTTTCTTTGATGTTTTTGGGATATAGATCTAGTCATGGTAGTAATGGGTCAAAGGGTATACACAGTTTTATATCCCTTTGAGCATAGTTGCAAATTATTCTCCAGAATAGTCGTAGTTCACAACTTTACCAGCAGTACATGAGCATCCCAGTTTTTCCACATCTCCTCCAGCATTTGTCATTTTTTTCCTTTTCTTTCATATTAGCTATGAGGTGATATCTTAGAGTTGTATTAATTTCCATTTCTCTAATCAGTAGTGATTTGGAGCATTTTTTAATGTGTCTATTGATAGCTTTTGTTTCTTCTTCTGAAAACTACCTGTTCATATTATCTGACCATTTATCAACTGGGAAATGGCTCTTATTTTTATAATTTGGCTCAGTTCTTTATAAAGTCGAGAAATGAGACTTTAAATTTAAATCAGAGAAATTTGTTGCAAAATTTTTCCTACTTTTCTGTTTTCCTTCTAATTTTAACTGCATTGGTTTTGTTTGTGCAAAAAGCTTTTTAATTTCATGTACCCACAATTATCTGTTTTACTTCCTGTGATCTTTTTCTCTCATTGGTCATAAACTCTTCTCTTCCTGATAGATCTGATAGGTACATTTTTCCATCCTCCCCAAATTTACTTATGATATCACCTTTTATGTCCAAATCTTTTATCATTTTTTTTTACCTTACCTTTCTATACAGTGTGAGATGTTGGTTGATGCCTAGTTTCTGTCAAAGTGTTTTCCAGTTTTCCCAGAAATATTTGTCACATATTGAGTGTTAAACTTAAAAGTTTAAAAGTTGGATCTTTTGTTTTATCAAACACCAGATTACTATGGTGATATGCTACTGTGTATTATATAGAGAATCCATTTCAGTGATCCACCACTCTTATTTCTTATCAGTATCAGATTGATTTTGGTGATCACTGCTTTGAAAAATAGGCAGTTTCTTTTTCTTGTCTTATGGCTGTAGCCAGCATTTTAAATACAACATTGAATTACAGTAGTGATAATGGACATTCTTATTTCACTCCTGATCTTATTGGAAAGGCTTCAAGTTTATACCCCTTATAGATAATTCTTGTTCTTGGCTTCAAGTATATACTACTTTACCATTTTAAGAAAGGTTCCATTACCTCTTGTACTTTCTAGTGGGTTTTAATAGCATTTGGTGCTATATTATGTCAAAGGCTTTTTTGGGGGGGGGCATCTGTTGACATTTTTATTGTTATTATTATTGATATAGTCAATTATGCTGATAGTTTTCTAGTATTTCTGGTGGTATATGATTCTTGTGATATACATATAATCTCCTTGCTGGTATTTTATTTAAAATTTGTATATCAGTATTTATTAAAGAAATAGGTCTCTAGTTTGGTTTTTTTTTTTGCTCTTCCTGGTTTAGGTATCAAAACCATATTCATATTATAAAAAGAATTTGCCTATTTTTCACATAGTTTTTATAGTATTTGGATTCCTTAAGTGTTTAGTATTCACCTGTGAATCCATATGGTCATGGGGTTTTTTCTTAGGGAGCTCACTGATAGCTCGTTCAATTTCTTTTTCTGACATAGAGTTATTTAGGTATTCTACTTCCTCTTCTATTCATCTTGGCAGTTTATATTTTTATAAATATTCACCCATTTCACTTAGACTCCAGTTTTGCTGGCACATAATTGGGCAAAATAACTCCTAATAATTAATTTCATTTTCATTGTTTCCATTCATTTGCCCTTTTAATTTTTGATACAAGTAATTTGATTTTCTTTCTTTTTAAAATCAAATTAACCAAACGGTTTATCCATTTTATTAGGTTTTCCCCCCTCCAATAAAACCAGCTCCTAGGTTTATTTATTTATTAGTTTAATTTATTTTTTACTCTCAATCTTATTTTCAGGATTTTCATTTTGTCTTTAATTGAGGATATTTAATTTGTTGTTTTTCTAGTTTTTTAAATCCACATCCAATTAATTGCTCTTTCTCTCTTTTATTGATGTATGAATTTAGAGATACACATTGGGCATCCCACAAATTTTGAATGTTGTCATTCTCTTTAATGAAATTATTGTTTCTATGATTTGTTCTTTGACCCACTCATTCTTTAGGATTAGATTATTTAATTTCCAATTAGCTTTTAGTCTGTACTTCCACAGCCCTGTATTTAATGTAATTTTAATTGCATTATGATCTGGAAAGGATGATTTTCTGCATTTCATTATGAGGTTTTTGTGCCATGATCAGTTTCTATGAAAGTGTAATGTCTAACTGAAAAGTAAGGCCTTTCTCTTCCAATTCAGTTTTCGCCACAAGTCTATCATATCTAAGTTTTCTAAGAGTCTGTTCATCTCTTGACCTTTTTCTTATTTATTTTATGGTTAGATTTATCTAGCTCTGAGAAGAGAAACCGAGGTCTCTATACTAGTATTTTATTTTTCTTTCAATATTTGAGCACTTTTTCATATCATTGTTGATAGCTTGCTTTTCTTCTTTTCAGAACTATACTTTGCTGACTTATCTATTAGGGAATATATTTTATTCTTTTATGCTTGTAGCAGTTTCCTAGATATCTCGGATATCTTTGCCTTTGCCAAAGAAATCTCCTATGAAGATTCCTCTCCTCTCTCTCCACCCTGAATGGTTTTTCTTATAATTTTTATTACATTAATTTTGCTTGTGCAAAAGTTTTTCAGTTTTATGTAATTGAAATTGTCCGTTTTATCTCTTCATCTCTGTCCATTGTTTAAAATGTTAAGAATTCTCCCTTCTGCTCACCATAATTTTAAAATTGTATTTCCTTCACTTTTTTCTAATTTTTAGAAAAAAATATGCAACCTTTTATACGTTTACATCATCTCAATTTGGGGCTTGTTGTGGTATGTGGTATGAGTTTTGGTCAAAACCTAATTTCTGCCAGTCTCCCTTCTTTTTCCTCTCCCTTTCCCCTTTCCTTTAATTATAACCCTCTTCCTATGTGCCCTTCCTCCTATATATAAGGGCCCTATCCTGGCCCTTATTCTATCCAGTCTGTATACTCTTCTTTAATAATCTCTTGAATTCCCGTGGGTCCAGCGATTTCTATGCCCACTACCCTCATTTCTATAAATAGCAGTTGTGAGCAGCTCAAATTCTGCCTATGTGCAAGAGGGCTCATATTTCCCTCATCCTATTCCTCCTCTAGATTTCCCTCTTTCTTTTGAGGGTGCCGCCATCTTTCCACTCCCTTGGGTTTGTTATCTCAGTGGCCTCCTTGAGTCTTTCCGAGTTTTTCCTTGCCCTCAGCTCTCATATCTGACCATATGACAAATCTTAGCCCTTCTACGTCCATGCCATCTCTCATCAACATGCTGTTCTGCCTAGACACGTAATCTCTCCTCTGTTTGAAGTCATTATCACCTTTCCCCTGGACTGTTGCAGGAAACTCCTAATTGGTCTCCAGCCTCTTCTCTTTCCAAACCATCCTCCATACACCTTCCAAACTGACATTGCTAAATTAACACAGACCTGGCCGTGTTGCCCGGCTGCTCAGGTATCTTCAGCATCTCCAGAGTCAGAAGTCTTCAGATCTCTAAGCTACAAAACCTTCATCTCTGTGCTAAAGACCTTTCGTAATCTGGCTTTCACCTTTCTTTGTTGTCTTGTTTCTTATCACTGCATTTCAAGCACTCCATTTCAGGCAAACTGACCTGCTGACTGATACAGTGATAGTTCCCATCTCACCTCACATACTTGCTGATCATGTAAGTCAGTTAACCTCTCTGAGCCTCATCTGGAAAATGGTGCACTGATGATGAGGAGGAGGAGGAGGAGGAGGAGGAGGAAGAGGAGGAGTATCCCACAAAGTTTAGAGAATCCAATGAGATAATGTACGTAAAGTACTTTGCTGCCCTTAAAAGCTCTAATGTAAGGGTTTTTTTTTTTTTGAGAGGAGAAGGCAGGGCAATTGGGGTCAAGTGACTTGCCCAAGGTCACACAACTAATATGTGTCAAGTGTCTGAGGTCGGATTTGAACTCAGGTCCTGACTGCACCACCTAGCTACCCAAATATTCAAGGTTTCTTAACAAGAAGTCCATGAATAGATTTCAGGGATCCATGAACTTAGGGAAAAAATACATCTTTATTTCAATAAATCTGATATCCTTTGTAATCCTCACGTCTTTTATTTATACATTTAAAAATAATCCGAAAAAGACTTTAACAGACTCCAGAAATGTCCACTGAACAAAAAGGTTAAGAACCTGTATTTAATATAAATTTCAGATACTATTCCTATTTCTTATTTTTATCCTTTGAATAGGTGGTTTCCCATATCAGAAATGCTGCCTCTCATTAGCCTGCCCTTCCTTTCACACCCAGCTAAGGCACCACCATCCTGTGTGAGGTTTTTCCTTATCTCCCTCCACCCCTAGTTGTTAATGTTCCTTCCCTCATGAAATTACCACCAAGGAACTTAATATACGTTGCACTCTTCTGTGGCCCTCCAGTAGAACAAAAGCTTATGGAGGGATTGCTTTTGGCTTTGTATCCCCAGTGTCTAGACCTGTGCCCAGCATACACTAGGTAACAAATGCTTTTCCAGTTGAAGGATCTTACCACTTGAACATCCTGTGGGGTTCTCATCTCCTCGCTCATGGCTCTGTTACCATCTTCTTATCAGTGGCCCTCTGGGGCGTGAGAAGCTTCTTGAATCACTTCTTATAGATCAAGAAAATAGGGAAGATCCTTAGTTTACCTACCTGAGAAATAGACAGCTTGGGGGGAAATCACCCAGAGTGAAATGAAATGCTTCCTCCCACTTGTCCCTCCTCCAGTTCTGGGAAGGTAACTATCATGTCTGCTTCAAAGGCAAACATGCTTTAATTCGGCTGGATAAAAAGCAGCATAATTGTTTTCAATTACTCCATTCACGATTGCCTGCTCCTGAGAATGTCACTTTTGAAACAAAACATTTTTAACTGGCACTTCCTGAGAGATGAAAGCACATTTGCTTTTATGAAAATCTTTTTTAAATATCAAAACTTTTGCCCCTGTTTTCTGGAAGCAATTGCTTCACTTTCCCTCCAAGATCAAACCAACATTTCTGTTTATCCATCAACAAATATACCTAATTACTCCTCAAAGGGAGTGAGAAGCAATTTGCGCTCTCTTGAAAGACAGTTTCTTTTAATAAAATACTCTATTTTCGAATAAAGTATGTGGGTGATCCACTCCTTATTGGCTTTATTCTTACAGCAATATTCTGTCACTTAAAAACATTTTTAGAGATAGTATGTCTCAGTGTAAATCATAAGAATTTATTCCTTTTTCCTTTCTTCTTCTTCTTCTTCTTCTTCTTTTTCTTCTTTTCTTCTTCTTCTCCTCTTCCTCTTCCTTATCCTCTTCCTCCTTCCTTTTTCTTTCTTTTTCTCCTCCTCTTCTTCCTCCTTCTCCTCCTCCTTATTCCTTTTTCTTTCTTTCTCTTCTTCTTTTCCTTATATTTCTTCTTCCTTTTTCTTTCTTTTTCTCCTTTTCCTCCTCCTCTTTTTTGCCTCCTCCTCCTCTTCTTCTTCCTCATTTTCTCTGTCTAAGAGCTAGAAAGTATTTTCACCCAGAGGTTCTTAATCTATTTTTTTAAAAAAAATATCACAGACTCTAATGGCAGTCTATGAACCACTTCTCAGAATAATGTTTTTAAATGCATAAAATTAAATACACAAGGATCTCAAAGGGAGGTTTTGCAAACCTGAGGACTGCAGGTGAAGAATATCTGAACTGGTACCAAACTCTCATTTTGCAGATGGACCAGCTTGGGCCTAGGCAGGTTCCCCAGGGCTTCCACAGCCACTTTTTGCCCCAGTCAAGATTTTGAGTCTGCATTTTTGGCCTCCCGGTTCACTGCCAACTTGGTCTCTTTTCTTGCTGTTTTTGCCACCCCACCGTGCTGGTGTGGGGAGCCAGCACTCTGGGTACAGATTAAAGAGGCAGCATGTGGCAGAAAAGCCCTACTTAGCTCAGGAGTGGTGGACTGGCTGGCTTCCAGAAATTCATCTTGTTTTGCTTTTGCTCTTGTCATTGTTCATGCCAGCTCTGATGTTTGTGGTGGGTCCTTATTTCTCGGCCATGGAGGTGAGAGGAGCCCTAGAATTTCGCTGTGGTCTGTAGCCTGACGCACATCAGGTGGGCTAAGTGCTGATTGGCTTTGGAGTGTCTCTGCACTGTACTGTTGTGTAGACTGTGCAAAGTAAGCAGGTCTTGTGGTATTGGTGCCCACTTGATATTAGTGGCCGGAGCACAGGAGATCTCAGAGATCATAGTTGTATCATGAGAATTTTAGTTATTATTTTCTTATTATTATTCATGACATGGAGTTGGGAGAGGTTGCCAGATGTCTCTGTTCTATTTGCCACACTTGTGAATACAGCTAGGAGACAGATAGGGACTTTTGTTGGAAAAGGAAATTCCCCAGAAGAAGAACCTTTCTCTACCAGTACAGGTGGTACCTCCTCTGCCAGTTAGTCTTAGAGTTGCCTGGGGGGGCACCAACATGTTACCTTACCCAGACTCCCACAACCAGAAGGCATCAAAGGCAATATTTGAACCCATACTCTGAGGCAAGCTTTCTATCAACTATACCACACTCATAACCTCTTAGCAGCCTGATTTCAATAAGTAATTGAGTAAGTGATTTGAGCAAGAGCGAAAATTCA
>CM053601.1:35912190-35940191 GCA_028646575.1 Pseudocheirus occidentalis | reverse complement strand
AAAGGAAAAGTTTCTTTCAAAAATGGGGGAAAAACCCAAAGAGGACAGATGTGATTATTTGACATGAATGGTAGGAGGTCACTATAGGAAAAAAAAATGGTGTTATTACTATTATTATTATAAACTAATCACATCAATGGGACCAAGAGAGTTTTGTTTTTTTGTTTCCAAAAAATGGACTAAAACCTTCTGCATTTTTACACCAGACCTTTCCTTATGTCATTCTGAGACGCAGTTAATCCATGTCCCACATTTTGTCCTGGAGGGCAGAACAGCCTTTGAAACGCCTTTAAAAGGAGTGAATCCAGTTACTGTTGTGGCTTCACAAAAGCAACTCTAACCCAGCAGATAGCCCCTGTAGAAATGCAGAAAAGAGTGAAAAGCAAATATTAAATCATTCCATTCACAATCTTTCCATCTACCTTTTGTTTATAAAAGGCCCTTTTCACACCTGTCCTTTGATCTTCACAGGATCCTGGGAGGGAGGTGCTATTACTATGGTGCTCCCACAGTGACATTTTTAATCAACCATTTTTAACTTTACTAATGACTAGGAAAAAAAGGTTTAACCAAATACTTTCACAGTAATTAAATCAGTGTGCAAAAAGACAAAGATAAAAACAGGAAAAACCAAGTTCCTTCTACTTGAAGAGATGAAAGAGGAAAAGATTAGGAGCTGTTTGCAGTAGCAAAAAAATTAGAAATTGAGCAGATACCCAAGACAACCTGTATGAACGAATGCAGAGTGAAGTGAGCAGAACCAGGAGATTAAGAGAATAACAATGACATTGTAAAGACAACACATTCTGAAAATTGTAGGAGCTCTGATCAACACTATGACCAGCCACAATTGCTAAGAATTCATGATCAAACAGAACACCCAACTCCTGAGAGGTGACAGACTGAAAGTGCAAACTGAGACAGGGCCAAGAGAGGAGCTTGTTTGGCCCGATTATACTTGTCACAGGGGATTCTGTTTCTCTTGCTTTCTCAATGAAGGAGGGGTAGGGAAAGGTGGAAAGGAAAAAAAGCAGATCTTCACTTGATAAAAAATTCATTTAAACAAAAGAAAGAAAATTCCTTATCAATTTACAAGTCAGAATATACTTCCCTATAGAAGACACACACTACTCCTACAACTAGAATGGGAGTTTCTAGAACCTAAATGATCAGCTAGCTGATTCAGCTCTTCAGATAACATGGAAAAGAATATAACAGTGAATGGCCTATGAGGGAGAATAAGACACACCTCTGTGGAGGGGACAGAGAATATCCCTTTATGGAGGGAGAGGATGACTGGCAGCATCTAGCCTCGACATTCAGGGTTTCTAAGTCAAGCACTATGAGATGCCAGAAAGAAACCCCCAAATTCATACAAACAGGGACCAGGAAACCCTTTAATAATGAGAATTTAAGTTAAACCCAGGTTTTCACATTTTTCTTTAAACATTAAAACATTTTTAAAATTGTCTTAGAAAAAGTAATCATATATTGACAGGCAGCCACAGCTTCCCCAAAGTGATTTTGCAATAATAATATGCAATAATTTTTAAATATTTAAATTATATCAAATCATTAAAAATCCTGCACACTAGTAAATACAAATAATTCTGTCATCTTTGTTAGGTCTCAAAAATAAATTCATTTGAAATAAGTTATTTTTTCTACTGAACTATATGTGTATATATAGGGAAGGGGTATCTGAAAGTGATATTTTAGCTGACTGTATATAAAAGACCTACAAGTAAATTCCTTATAAAGATTTTTAAAAAAAGGCAAGTCTGGAAGTCAGAATCTGGTTCTATATGACCTTGAGATTAACAAGAGGTGAATGCTAACTGAAAGAACATATCTAAATTCAGAATACTAAACAACATATTAGCTATGTTTGCATATAATACCCAGTGTAAATAATAAATCCTAGTAATTCAATGTTGAAGAAAAACCACCTGCCCCACGTAAGTGAGGTAAAGCATGAAGGAATACAAATTTGTTTTCATTTAATAGAGGGGATCATATTTGTATATCCGGATTTATATGAAAACGAGTTTTACAATGTTTTCCTCTCCATTTCAGCAAAATGTAAAAGTCATCTTCTCCAGTCTTGAAGTATTTCCATACCACAAACTGGAGCAGGGGAGGGGGAGTACAAAGCAAAGAAATGGAGAACAGGAGAAACCCCAAATAAAAAAGAGTAGTCGCTGCAAAATATGTCAGTTATAAAACATTAAGTCTTGCCAAATTCAAGAAGTCACTGTGGATATTTTATAATTTGCACATACTCTGTAATGCCTACCCTATTTTTAATGTTTCCATAAAAAACAGGGACCAAATATGAGGAGTGACCTTGGTCAAATCACTTAAGATTATTGGGCCTCTCAGTCTTCTTATCTGTAAAATGAGAAGACTGAGTGAGATGGCTTCTGCAGGCCCACCCAGCCTTAGGTCTATGATCCCATAGTAAGAGGGCCTGGAAGGGAGCACTGTCCACTGGGAAAAGGCCATCAATTTGGCATTTAAAAGGTCACTGGTGATCTTAAAAAAAAAGTTTTAGTAGAATGCTAGGTTTGGAAGCTAAAGCTACAAATGGTTTAGGAAACAAAGAAAAAACATGACTGACTTCCATGTGAGATCCATGGAACCTGTCAAAATTACAAAGGCAACTCTCAAAATACCTTCAAAACTCATGAGGAGAAATGCTATCTACCTCCAGAAAGACTAATGGAGAGAATACAGAATGAATCATTCTTTCCCTTTTTCTCTTTTTTTGGGGGGATGGTGGTGGTGGTAGTAGAGACATGACTTAAACAATGCAGAAATGTTTTGCATGACCTACCAGAAAGTTAGAAGGGCGCTGGAGGAGGACATAAGAGATAGCCAAGTGGGAGAGGGGCTTTACAGTGGGAATGCTGTTTTGGGGTTGTGGGTAGAGGAAAGACGGAGAGAAAATTGTAACTCAAACTCCCGTGGAAATGAATGATGTAAACAAGAAAATAAATAAAATAATTCAAAAAAAAAAAAAGAAATGTTTTGCATGACTTCATATGTATAATGGATATTGTAATTCTTGCCTTCTCAATGGTGGGGAAGGGATAAAGAGAAGGAGAGAATTTGGAACTGAAAATAAAAATAAAACTAAGCCAAAAAAAAAAAAAAAAACAAAACCCTCCAAAGCTACAGAAAAAATTGGAAATAAAACACCATGATGTCAACTCCCTTACTGATATTTCTTAATGTCCACATATAGGTCTCTTTGAGAACATATTAAATGTTTGGGCACAAATTTTTAATGTCAAGATCCGCCTCTAGAATTCTCTATTCTACCATGGAGTAATGGGCTAAGTGAGGAGGTCCAGGTTCTAGGACAAGCCCCTCTACTGACTAGATATATTACAAGTCACCCATCTCATCTCCCAGGCTTCAATTTCCTCAAATAAAAAAGGAGTTTGAGAAGAATGAGCATTAAGGTCCTGGTCCTTTCCAGCTCAAAATATTCCTTATGCCATATTTTGAACACTATCCAAGTTTACAACCTAATAGTAACATGAACCATGAATGAGAAAGCTTAATAACTTACGGCAGCTTCATTCTCATGAACACTCTCGCCATGAAGAAACTTAAGAGGACACTGACGAAACCAATGAAAAGAAGAAGAAACCTATTGAGCTTGGGAATATTTGGTGCATTGGAGCGGTCTAGGATTATGAAACCTAAACCTCCCATTGTAAACAGGAAACTGGATGCAAGTCCTTCCATAATATACTGTCCATTTACTCTGCAAAAGAAAGAATAATTTTCTGCAAAAAAAAACATAAAAAAGGAGAATTTCCTGTATTCAAGACTAGCTTTTCCTTTAGTCTGAACCTAGGATTCTCAAATGCTCCCTCTACCCCTTCTTTGCAGAAGTGGGAGAGTGTGAGTATGGACCACCACCTACACAGTCAGAAATAGTTGCTGTGTTGGCTGGATTTGTCAAATTGGTCCTTCTACTCTTTGAAACCAAACTCTACTTTATGTTGCTCTTGTTTCCTGCTAACCATTCATTCTGAATTTTGTAACCAGTCTTCTATCTAGAATAATAATTATTTTTAATCCTTTACTTCATTTTTAAATCATTCTACCTATTAAAAAAAATTCAAATTTTTAGCTGCTGCACTAAAACTCACCTTCCTATAGAATGTCATCCTGCTTACCTCAGGTGTAAAACATTACACAAGTTCAAATATGTATTATAAATGGTAAATGAATTTTAAACTTAATAGATAATTTCTTGTGTGATAGGTAAAAAAAATTTTCTTTCCTTTTTTTTTTGCTTTTTGGAGGGGAGAAGGCAGGGCATTTGGAGTTAAGTGACTTGCCCAAGGTTATACAGCTAGTAAGTATTAAATGTGTGAGGCCCCATTTGAACTCTGGTTCTCCTGACTTCAGGGCTGTTGCTCTATTCAATGCACCACCTAGCCATCCCAGAAATTTTCATTTTTAAAGGGGAAATCTTTTAAGGGAATATTATAAATTTAGAGCAAAACTCATTACTTAAACACAACTCATCACACTGAGAGCATTCCAAGGCTCATCTTAAATACTACAAGCGTAAAGAAACCATTTTTATTAATCATTCTATAATGTGTTTATTTTGAATAGCTACCTTTCCTTAAAGAAGATTTATTTATTCCTTCCTTCCTTCATTTATTTATTTGTTTTGCATTTTGGAGGGCAGCTGGGTTAAGTGACCTACCCAAAGTCACATGGCTAGTAAGTATGTCAAGTGTCTGAGGCTGAATTTGAACTCAGGACCTCCTGGCTCCAGGGCCAGCGCTCTACTCACTGCGCCACCTAGCCGCCCCAACATGTGCTTGTTATACCTCCCTCTCCCATCCCTCACTGCTTTACCTATATGCCAAGAAAGCCACTGGTCTCTGATGTCCGTGTTCATCTGTCATTGATCCAACACTAGGAGGTTCCACAATGACATCATAAATTATTCCTGTGTAGAAAATAACAGTGATAATTCAACTAGATTAATAAGGTTATGCCTTTCATTTATCTCTGGAGATATTTATTTATTTATTATTAAAATAAAAAACGCTTAGGATTTGTTTTTCTCCATCTGTAAAGATCAAACAAGTCTATTGATATGGTTCCTTTAACTTTGTGTTCATTATTTTAGAAAACTATTTCAAGGTAAGAATGAGATTGGCAATTTTTAGTACTGCTGCAAAACAATCAATACTGGAGAAGGCCTTGATATTTGTTTAAAGGAAAATACAAATTTATGGCCTGAATTCAGCAAAAAAAAAATCCCAAAAACACACACACACACACACACACACACACATATTCAATAACAATTTCAAAAAAAATGTTTTCCTTAAATTGTGAATTATTTCTGGAGAGGTCCTATGTATGTTAAATTTAAAATCGAATGAAATATTTTAATGTCTTCATTTAATGTCTTTAATTCTAAGACCTAGCTTTTTCAAAAATTTAGAAACCAATTATGTGTTTAATGACTAGGAAACTGTTATACTATTTGTGCTATATGGACATTTTGAGCATGTTATATGAGTCCTAACATTTTATTACGCCATGAACAATAATATTCTTCACAAGATACAGAAAAACAAACGAAGACCTGATTAACATGTAAGGTGGCTGAGCTGAAATAAAAATGTACAATGACTACAATAATGTTAAGACAATATCAAGATGTAGCAGAATCAAATGAATTTGGGTCAAATTAAATGGCTATATCAGACTACTGAAGTTAAAACATTTCCATGAAGAAATGGTTAACCAAGAGCTGATCAACAAGCACCTACTATGTGCCAAGAACTGTACGAAGGGCTAGGAATACAAAGAAGGTCAAGAAACAGTCCTTGCTCTCAAGGAGCTCACAATTCAACGGGGAGACAATACACAAACAACACAAACAAGAAACCAACAGGACAAACTGGGTGGTGTTCTCAACAATATTAGAGGCATGTTTAGCTTATAATGTCTGGGACTTCACAGGGCCACCCAATTCAAGATGTCTGGAGATTCTGGCCAGATAAGCAGATCAGAATCATTTGCAGATGGATAACACTTGAATCCATGAGAGCTGGTGAGGTCATCAAGAGAAATAGTATTTAGAAAGGAGAACCCAGAAAGGAGATACCTTCAATTAGTAGATGTGACCCAGATAAAGAGACATCAAAGTAGAGAATATAACATCCAGGCAGGTGGAAAACCAGGACAGAGCAGTGTCAGGGAAACAGGGAGAAGAGAGCGAGAGACAGAGACAGTGTCAGAGGCTGTAGAGAGGTTAAGGAGGATGAGCAATGAGGAAAGGTCATTATTATGTCTGGCAATTTAAATCGGTATCACTGCGAAGAGGAAAATCACATCTGCTGCCAAGTGCCAATCACTGTATGACACATCTTTTTGCCTAATCTTTTGTGAGCAGGGACAGTTTCACTCCCGGTACTCGTATTCCCAGCATCTCATACAGTACCAGGCAAATAGGCTTGGTGACTAACTGAAGATACTCCGCGGAGGGGATCTGGGGGAGAGACTTGATATACCAAAATCATATATCGCCTTATTTTAAAGACCTGCTTAAAAAACCCAACAGGTCTGAAGCACTGTCAGATGATCTTAAATGTTTTCTCATTATGACTTTAAAGTCAGTACAAAGGTATTACTAACTTTCCTGCTGATATTCCACAGGATAATGTTGGCAGTCATAGCAAACTGCTCCCCTTTAGGTCACACTGATGACTAGAACACAATACCCCATGAGGGGACCAGAAAACAACAGTGTTTGACCTCCAGTGACAGGGCTCTGAACTCGTGATTCTCACGTGATCTACATTATTTACCTTTTTCCAATACACTTGTGTACTTTTCTCCCTCACTTAACTTTAAATCTAGGTATGGGTTCCCCTTAGGAACGGTGATGTGGAGCCTCTAGCTCAAGTGGCCCTGTGTCTTCATGCTGTACCACTTCTTTGCTACGTTCACACATCCAGATTTCTTCTCTTCATGCTACTGTCATAAAGAACTTTTCCCCAGTACAAACTACCTCTCTGCGCCTCCCCTCGGCCTTTAATGATGCTATAACCTCAATTCTCAGTTTTTAGGAGAGAACTTTCCTCCTTCCAGCAAATTTGGAAACTGAAATGGACCAAATTAAACAACAGGAATTTATTACAAACTTACTTTGCAAACTGTTTCATCTAATGAAGAATATTAAGAAAATGTTTTATTATGCATGTTTGATTTAGATTCTATACAATTTAAACAGAAAAAATAAACTTAAGTTTCCAGTCAAATAATTAAAATAACGTATTAAATAATCCCTAAGAATAAACTGTTAACATTTAAATTAAACATTAAATCAAACTCATTCATTTGACAAAGACACATTCAGTGACAGATGGTGATCGTGGCCCTCAAAGAACAAGCTCGTTATCTTTCCCCAGTCGGCTGTACCTACTAGCTTGTCTTTCTCTGGCAGAGGCTCTCCCATTCTCCCATTCATCCAGTCATATTTAATAAACATGTAATAAGCACCTACTATATGCAAGACACCAGAGATAAAAGATGAATAAGAAAAAAGTTCCCAGTCTAATAATAGGGAAGATAAGTTGGTGGGGAGAGCAGGCTGTGAAGACACGTGCTTTGATGATCTGTAGTCTTATCCTCAAATGTTAAATTTGGTACCAACAAACAGAAAGAGCAGCAGATTCAGTCAGAGGTGGTGGTTGTTCAGTCACGTCAGTCAGGTCCAATTCTCTATGACCCCATTTGGGGTTTTCTTGACAAAGAAACCACTGGTGTGCTTTGCCACTTCCTTGTCTAGCTCATTTTACAGATGAGGAAACCAAGGCTGACAAAGTTAAGTGACTTGCCCAGGGTCACACAGCTAGTGTCAGAAGCCAGATTTGACCTCAGGAAGATGAATCTTCCTCATTTCAGGCCTAGTATTTAAAATCTCTACTCTTTCACTTACTCCCTGTGTGAGTCAGAGCAACACACCCTTAGTCTGGTTAAGCTTATGGGCAACATGGGGCATTAACATCATTTTCCAACTACAGGCCCCATGAGATCTACAGGCACTCTCTTCCACTGATGAAGATCATAATTCACTCATGGAGAAAAATAACCGTAACACAAACCACAATGTGGTAGGGGGCAGCAAGATGCCTCCATGGACAGATACTGGCTGAGCACCGGGAAGATGAGTTCAAATCCAGCCTCAGACACTTATTAGCCATGCGACCCTGGGCAAGCCACTTAACTCTAGTGACCTCAGTTCCTCATCTGTAAAATGGAAACACACTAGAAAAAAATGGCCGCATACTCAAGTATTTTTGCCAAGAAAAAGTCTACGGGGTCTCAAAGAGCTGGACACACCTGAGTAACAACAACGTGGTAACAAACACAAGTACAAAGAGTTCTGACAGGAGCTGAGGATTTCTTCTCGTTGGAAGAATTAAGAAAGTCCCAGTGAAGGAGGTGGCACCTGAGGATGGCCAAGGTGATGCAATGGGAGCAACATACAGAATATATAAAAGAGTCATAAAGGACATAAGTGCTTACCATGTAAAAGTAGTATGCGAAGCGCTGGGAACACAAAGGGAAAAGAGAATACTTGGAGCGGCTGGGTGGTGTAGTGACTAGAGCACCGGCCCTGGAGTCAGGAAGCCCTGAGTTCAAATCCGACCTCAGACACTTAACGCTTACTAGCCGTGTGACCTCGGGCAAGTCACTTAACCCCAACTGCCCTGCCTTCCCCCTCCAAAAAAACCAATAACAAACAGAAAAGAGAATATTTGCTCTCAAGGTGGGAGGACGACACATACAGGAGGTTTCAGTTGCGAGGCACAGGGAAAGGTCTTGTGGAGCGGCAGAGATCATTTCTACTGATAAAACCGTCATCAGTTTCTGAGGCTGAGACAGCAGCCGGTGCCGAGGACTCTGGTAGTGGCTGGAGGGTCCTGCAGAAGCTGTGGCATGTGAAAAAGTAGCTGCCAAGTCCTGCTCCACAGGGGTTACTCTCCCAGATGATGGCTTCAGGGACTGGACTAGAAACAGGCCTAGTCTGGGGGGCAGCTCCCAGGGTTCCTCAGTTTACCTCCCAACAATGACAGCTGGTCACTGGTTAGCACTGGTGGTGATGAGGAAAGTACGCCCCTTCTTCATAGTGATGCTCCCCTCTGGAATGGCTGACATTTCAGGGCTGCAGATGATGCATTTCCTTTGACTCTCACTAGAGCCTTGTTAAGTAGAGGCTAGATTACCCCAAACGGAGACCCTGGCGCTTCAGTCGCTTAAATTGAGGGGCCTGTGGTCACACAGCTAGTAAGTGTCAGGGGGCAGAACAAGATCCCAGGTATCCGATGACCCCAAATCCAGTGATCTATTCATGACACCAACGCTGTCTCATTTCAAAAGGAGGCAAAGGCAGGATAGGGAAGACATTCCAGAAATGAGACATCATGGAAGATGGGAAATCGCAAAGTAAGTTCTAGGAACAGGAGAAGGGAGAATAGGAGGCTGCCCACGGTGAGTCTGAACTACATCTGGGAGACTTCAACATCTACACTGATATTCCCTTCAAACCCCGCTGTTTCCCATGACCTGCTCTTCCAGCCAGGTCCAGCCACACAGAGAGGGCGTGAATTTGGCTTTCCTTGTGCATCACTACCATGAATTCTGAAACTCCCCAATCTGACCCCAATGTGCTGTCATACCACCTCTGCCCTCTGCCCGACAAACCTAAACCCTGCTCTTCATCTGCACCACAAGCTCCAATCGATCCTGAGCCCTCAGTTCCCTCCTAGGCCATCTCCTCTGCACGAGCCGCACTCTCCTCCTTTCACTATCTTGACCCTGGTTGAACCAATTCAATTCTATGCTGTTTCTTGAGTCCCTTGCCCCCTTATATCTCAATTCTGCCCTGCCAAGCCTCAGCCTTGGGATCATGCCCACCATCTGCTGCCTCTGCTCCTACATGCTACTGAACAAAAGTGGAGAAAATCACAAAATCACTCTGAAATGTATGTTGTACAACCTCAACTGGGCCCTCAACGCTGCAAAGCGACCTACACCTTCTACAATTCAGTATCTCACCACAACCACTGCTTCAAACCTTTTCAATGACCCTTAATCCCTTGGCTCCCTCTTAGCAGATATTTTACTGAAAAAGTGAAGGCCATTCACCAAGAGCTCCCTCTTCTCGCCTGTTCCCCGTCTTCTACGACCCAGATATCTTCTGCTACTACCTCTTCCCCCTTCCGTTTGAAGAATGAAAAGGTGGCTCTGCTTGCCAAAGCTGATCCTACTATCCCATTCCATCCCACGTTCTCTGACGGCCTGCCTTCTCTTTCATCCCCATTCTTACTTACCTTCAACATCTCCCTTTCTACCGGCTGCTTCCCCACTACCTACAAATATGCCCATGTCTCCACCATCCTCCACCCTGATCGACCCAACCCTGTCACTGCCTCATATCTCTGCAGCCTCTGTAGTTAAAATTTTGGCAGGGACCTCGAAATAAGTGCCTTTACTTCCTCAGCTCTCTCAACACTCAACAGTCTGGCTTCTGACCTCACATTTCAACCCAAACTGCTCTCTTCAAAACTACCAATGATCTCTTGACTAACTGTCAGATCACATGGCCCTTTTCAATTCTCATCCTTTGAAACTTCTGTGACAATGTCACTCCCTGCTCTTTAAAATTCTCCTACCTACGTTTTTATGGTGCTACGCTCTCCTGGTTCTCCTTCTACCTGTGGGATTACTCCTTCTCAATCTCCTTTGATGGAATTTCATCCAGGTCTTGTCCAAAAACCATGGACATCCCACAGAATTCTGTCCTGGGTCATCTTTTCTTCTTCCTCTGCATTATTTTACTTAGTAATCACTCCTATGGATTCAACTATCTCTATGCAGATGACTCTCAAATCGACTTATCTAATACTAACATCCACTGACCTCCAGTGTCATCTCCAACAATTAGCCTTCTCGAATTATATGTCTAACAGAAATGTTGAATTCAACACACTCAAAACTGAACTCCTTCCCCACTCCCCAACTTCCCTATTATTGTAAAGGGCATCACCATCAGTCATCCAGCCAGGCTCAAAACCAAGTAATCACCCCCTGACTGCTCACTTTATCTCCCCCTATATCCAATCCGTTGCCAAAGCCAGTCAATTTTACCTTTGCAAAATATCTCAAATACAACCCCTTCTCTGTCCTGATACTGCACCATCCTGGGGCAGACCCTCATCCCCCACACCTGAACTACTTTAAGTCAGCTGGAGGGCCTGCCGGACAGGACTCTACCTCTCCCCACGCCAGTCCATATTCCACTCAGCTACCAAAGTGATTTTCCTAAGTGCAGGTCCCCCCAAGTCTCGTTGCCTCCCACTCAATAAACTCCCAAGGCTCTCCATCACCTCCAGAACCAAACACAAACTTCATGGGGCATTCAAAGTCAAATGACCTACGTCTCCCACACATGCCTTTCCACCGTTAGACCTTATTCCCCACCGTGTTACTGTTTGTCCCTCATTTTCACAGAGGACCAATGACGTCACAAGGTGATGTCTTGACTTGATGGTGAACTGTATGAAGTGAGGCAGAGCTGCATAAAGTCGACACTCTCTCTTCCAGTCACTGAAGCCGAGTGGGAGGACAAAAGTCAGGACAACCTTCGATGGCCAGGAATCAGTGGATAACCTTAGCTCTTCCATGTCTGGCAGAGTTCTCCACAGCACCAGTTTCAGTCACCTTCATGGCCAATGGCAAATTTAAGTTAATTATGTAAATATATTTAGCAAAAAATCAGGACTATTGTACCACATGAGAACCACAGCCCTTGAGAAAGGAAAGTCAAAAGGCAGGGAGACCAGTTACGAATCTGGACTGAAGGTCTATGCAAGAGGCAATGAAACTCCTGGACTAAGATGGTAAAGAGGGGATGAATGTTGGATTCACTTCAAAGGAAGAGCTGACAGCATTACTGATAGAAATAGAGAAAAGAGCCAAAAATGACTCTCTTTGAAACTGGCGGACTTGAGAGAACAAAACAGCATCTCGCAGACATATGGGAATGTAGGATTTAAGAGGATGGATGGGGTTTTGTTGGGAGTGAGGTGAGGAGGGAAATGAGGTTGGTCTGAGGCATGCTTGAAGTTCCATTTGAATATGCACATGGCATCCATGTGTTCAATGGGCAGCTGGAAAGGTGGGACTAGAGTCTAGGAGCATCAATCAGTTGATACAGATACAGATCTCAAAGTCATGCACAGAGAGGTGATAACTAAAGCCATAGCCTACATAGGAATGACTAATGTGACAGTGTACAGATAACAGCAATAATGACAGATCCTTGGGGGATATTCAGGTTTAAAATAGGAAGATAATGATCCAAAGATCCAGAGTGGTCAGAGAGTGATGTCATCAAAGCACACAGGTGCACCCTCTACAGAAGACTTGGGAGCTGTACTTTAAATAAAAAGTCTACAGGTGCTTATACGAGTCTACAGAAACTCTCCAACAGACTTCTGAGGTCGAAAGCTTCCTGGGAGGGCACAGGCAAAGAACGGTGAATCTAATGTAGGCACGAGGTAATTTCAGGTAAAGTTAAAAGCAAAATTTCCATGATGCAGAGAAACTGGTCTATGAGGATGCAGATTATGGAAAGAAACCAGCAGATTGAGGATACAGCTACAGAACTCTCCATTTTCTTACAGGAAAGTAAGAACGTACTGAATGAAAAATAAGGTCCCCCTACTAATAATCTGTAATTCTGTAAACTATTATTTATAAAAATAGGAAAATTAATTTTAAAATTTTCATTTACTAAATGACACTTGTAATATAACATGCCAAATAACTTAAATGAACACTTCTGACTATGGTCAGTATGTTAGAATTTTTCTCTCAATTCACTTATACAGGAATAGTACATTCTTTCCGCCTCACTGTCATCAATATTTAGAATTTGTATAAATGCAGGCTCTCTAGACAAGAGATGGGATCTACTGAAAAGGGCACGGGTGCACTGAAAAATCAGGAGACCAAATTCTAATCTCAGCTCCACCACTAACTAGTTTCTTGATCTCAGGGGAGTGAGAGAAATCTCAAAGAGGAACGGAAAATAAGGAGCTATTTATTCTAACCTATCCCTTTCTACAAAATACCAAACAAGTGGTCATCTAGCCTTTGCTTGAAAACCTCAGAAGAGTTAGAGGTGAAACCCCTAGATATTAAATACCTTCTTCCACTTTGGGAAAGCTACTGACCCATTTTTGGCATTAGGCCCTTCACAATCCTGGATGCCCTTTTAAAAACTTCCTCCACCCTACTCAAGAACTTTCTAAGACACAGCATAACAAACTGAATACAACAAATACCCTAGAACTGGGGTGACCCGAGCAGAGCAGAATGGCACTACCACCTTCCTAATCTTGGATACTATACCTGTCTATACAGCCCAAGACATTTCCTCATCAAAAAAGGTTTGATTGAATTAGATGACTAGACTCTTAAGGTCCCTTCCAGCTAGGACATTTCTATATTCAAAAGAAGAAGTTAAGTCCCAGGGGCTCCTCTTTTCTTAATCTACAATGCTTATGATTCAAAGACTTTTCTAAGCTGAGTCTAGGAGCTGGAGCAGTCTTAGGAGGGAAGAAGCACCCCAAGAGGGGCTTATCACAGGCTGCCAACTCATCACTCCCGTACAGGACCCACCCTTTCCAACTTCTCAGCACAAAGCTTCCAAGACTTCTGATTTCACTGGTCTGAATAAGGCTGGGACAAACGTCCCAGTTAATTCAATGAATGACGGCACTGAAAAAAATGTCCTCACCAGTATCCTACTTTTTGGCAAAGAACTTCTCCAAATTAAGCCGGACTGGGGGTTCTTTGCTACCTTTTGTCCCCTAAGCTTTCATTACTTTGTCTATGAACAAAAGAAGTTTTATAACTGTGGGTCTGCTTCCAGAGTTCTTCCAACCCAAAAAGAGAAGACTGAATCTTTACTTCAACAAAAGTGGATTCTTTTGTAAACCCAAGTATTTTGTTATGCATTTATAAATATTATTTGTGATGATCCAACTGTGTGTCCCTGAAACGTAGTAGTACTACACATAGCAGGCGTTTAATAAGTTTTATCGATGGATCAACACGATAATGTCTATGTACATTTAAACGCACGCTGTTCTTGCACGAAGCTGGAGATCAAAGGGACACCGAGACGGCTAGTGAACCCCTAAGCCCGCCGGAAACCCCCGATCCCGAGTCCCGCCGCCGTTACCTCCCGTGATGAGGAAATAAGACACCACCACCAGGGCGTACACAGTCATCGCTGACGGCATGTGGGCCCATGGCGGCTTCTTCAGCTTCAGGTTGGGACACTCGAGGACCACGAAGGGCACCCGGTACAACGTCTCCATAGCGGCGGCGGGGGCAGGCACGTCCGGAGGCCCCCGAGCCCTTCCCTCCGCGGTGCTGGCGCTACCGCCGCCGCCGCGGCACCGGAAGGAGAATCCTTCGTAGGGAGCGTGCTCGGGGGCGGGATTGCGAAGGTCCTGAAAGCTAAAAATAAGACCTGAGCAAGAATAGACGAGAGCTGTGACAAGCAACCTTAGCAAGCCTAAAAAATAAAATGAAATTATTTTACGATGTTTCCTGACACTGGAGGTGTTTGGAGATTTGGGAATTTTTAATATACTATTGCGTAACGAGGTTTAACCGGCCAGGATCCGCACCGTTCTTGACGTGGCGACGGCGGAAGAGCGGAATTAACCCCTCCCTCCTCGCCGTTCCCCACTGGCCGCCGCGGAGGTGGGCGGGTCCTGACGTCGTGTAGCTCCGGGATTGGATGAAGGTGAGTTGGAGGCCAGGTGGGCGGGCTTTTTGGGTTGCCTAGCAGCCAAGTCCCAAACGGGAAATTGCATACTAGTAGCTAGGCCTTACTTCTGCTTGAAGAGAGATTTGGTGGTGGGAGGAACCGTCTTAGAGGTGATCGAACCTCCAGTTTTTTACAAGCTAAGAGCCCCACTGCTGTAATAAGTGCAGTCATAGTTCACATGTAGGTTTTCGGTCTTTAGATCCAGTATATAGCATGCCGCCCTTGACTTTCTCAGCTGTGAAGGGGGGAAGGAGAGAAGGGAGGTGTGGGGGAGGGGTGCGTCCCCTAATTATTGGGAAATGTTTTTTGTGACTGCACATGTATAACGTGTGTCAAATGTCAGATCCTCAATGAGAGGGAAGAAAGGAAAGAATTTGGAACTCAAGGTTTGAAAAACAAAGTTAAAATTGGGGGAAAAATAAAATATTTTTTTAAAAAATCCCTGTAATGGGGAACTTGACATCTTTTTGGACAGGCTGCGAAGGCTAGCAACAGTTTTGTTTTATTTTTTTATCCTGGAAATAGTAAACTAACAGATTAAATTAACTAATAGGCATTAAGTTAATAAATTAACAATTAATAATTAAATTAACTAATGGAGATTAAACTAACCCCAAAGAAGTCTACTGTCATGACCTCAAGAAATTGTTTTTCTCAGAACCATAGTATTAATCTTTCCAATTTGTATGAAGTCTGTGCACTAAAATACATATTATTACTTTTGATTTGTACTCTTTTACTATATTTTTTCATTTTTTAAATCGGAACACAGAGACACAGAACCTTTTAGGACTAGGTAGTATGGTGGATAGGGCGTCTAGGTGGTGTAGTGGATAGAGCATTGGGAATGGAGTCCAGAAGACGGGAGTTCAAATCCAATCTCAGACATTTACTAGCAGTGTGACCCTGGGCAAGTCACTTAACTGTGTTTGCTTCAGTTTCCTCATTTGTATAAAAACCTCCAAAGGAAATGGCAGATCTCTCCAGTATCTTTGACAAGAAAACTCCAAATGGAGTCAGAAGAGTTGGATATGACTCAAAGAACTGAACCTTAATGAGGCAATTAATGGGAAATCAACTGCTTGCTTTTAAATTTATCCTTAGTAATATTAATAGCCATGATTTAGGGTCATAACATTCAGAACTTGTCTTGCTATTACAGTTGGAACTAGAGACAATAGTTTTGTGCATTTAATAGAAGCCTGCTTCCCTAAAAAGATCTTCATCTTAGGGATCACGGTATTGTGGAAAGATGACTGGGTCAAGAGTTAGAGGTCCTCGGTTTAAAGGCCATCTCTGACACTGGACTACCTGTGTGATTTTGGGCAAGTGATCTTCAAATCTCTAAATCCCAGTTTCCTTATCTTTAAAAAAAAAAAAGCGATCTGGACTAAGATCCTTTCTGTCTCTAAATCTGTGACACTGAAAATCTACCTTAATGCAACTTTTACCCGTTTCTCCAATGTCTGGAGATGTGCACAGCAAATGTTGGGCATCTTTCAGTCCTTCAAACGCTAGAAGTCAGCTGTGTGTGCCCTCTAAATCTCTTTTCCAAATTAGGCACCCCTGGTTTTTTCAGCCAGTCTTTGTATGAGATTGTTTCTGCTAGCACTTGCCCAGTTCTATAGTTCTAGGCTTGTGAACTCAATAATTTGGTAGTTACCAAATGCACGTATGGAGAACACATATGGCTGAGGTACTTCACAGTCTGTAGCATGCAGGATACTTTCTTAGCAAGGTCCTTAACAGAATTCATTGTGGAAGGTGGTACTGGTGATGAGCGGACCACTCCTCTCTGCTCAGATGGGCTGGTTTCATGTTGGTCACGAAGCTTCAGCTGAGTGAGTCTGTCAGACTGGGTCAAACTCCTCCTGGGAGTGGACTGGGGAAGATGCTCAGCCTCTGGCTAAGCCTGCTGCTGGGCAGGTGACTCAGCTGATACTCAGCGAGGTCATGCTTGGCCTTGACTTCACTGACCCACTTGATGATGCCCTGGGCCCCCTCTTTGGGGGGTAGCTGCAGTCTTCTGCCTCTCTGTAGCTCAGCTGGTTGTGACAGATAATGTTACAGTGCTCTTCCAGCCAGGGCAGCCTTAGCCTTGGATTGACAGAGCCTTCTCTTCATTGATGATCTGGTTACTGCCAAGCAGGATGTGTGGGAGAGGTTCCGTCTCTCCTATTGGACGGTCCATCTTGGTTCAGAAGTGGCTTCCTTACTTATGGTGTTTAGCCCAGCTGCACTTCCCAGACAACTGTGGGGTCTAACGTAAGTGACTGGCTGGTGACAGAAGGGAGCAAGCATTTATGAAGCACGTACTATGTGCCAGGCACTTTACAAATATTATTCCGTTTTACAGCTGGGGAGCTGAGGCAGAGGCTAGTTTACTTTCCCAGGGTCACAGAGCTAGTCAGAGTTTGAAGCTGGATTTGTACTTAATGCTTCTTGACTCCAGGTCTGGTACTTCTGTGTCTTGAGGCAAGTTCATTTTTTAAAATTGATTTTTGTTTTTGTTTACTTAGTAGAAAAAAACACAAAAGACTGTGTGTGAAACTGCAGGTCTTTATTATATACAACTTATTTTTCTTTTTAAGATTACCACATAGCTTTCAAAACTATCCTGCTTGTCTGGTCTTCCTTCTGTTTGTTTCTTTTTCTTTATAAAGATGTCTGGGGAAAGTTCATTGAGCTATTGAAGCCTCAAACTTTTTCTAAGGTGTAAAATGTTTCCTTGACATCTTCGTTTCCCCTTCACGTTTTTCCTGTTCCTATTATGACCTTCAATCTTGGTGAAGTCTTTATATCTATAATTCCTTAGAGAGTTTCCTAAGAGATGCGGGACTTTGTTGTGTGTCTGACTAACTCCTGAAAGCCGTTCCTTCTCTACATGATGGAATTGAGAAGAAGGGAAGCAGGAGAGATAGTCTCTGATGTTACCTCTAGCCACCTGTCCCAGTTCCATGGTCCCTTTAAGTATGGGAACTGGAATTATTGTGGAGAGATGACCACTTCTTGAAACATAGTTTGGAGAACCAGTGGGGCTGTCTAGCAAGGCAGTTAACAGTCTGGGCAGATGAAGAAAAGGCAGAAAAGGAGATTGTGAAAACAGGAATTAGAGACCAGAGAAGCCAAGAAGTAGGGTGGAGTCCTAAGAGATGATAAAGTCTGGCTTGACAAAGGGACAAATAAATTCTGAGTGATTCCTCAGAAAAAGTACTTTGAGTAGGGAAGTGGGCATGGGTTGGGAATTCCAGGAATATCCTATCAGAGTAAAAAGCAATTGGTTCTAGTGTTCAGGCTTTACAACATTATTACATTTGAAAATTAATTTTCTATTATAATAAGGAATATTCAAATCCTCTTAGTTACAACAGACGCATGAAGAATTTGTCATACTACTGACAGGCCTTGTTTGCTGCTGGTAACGTGGTCTTTGGGGTAAATTAAGGCTATTCTTTTTCTTTTTTCACTTGAAAAATATGGCCACCATGATGTAATTGTCTAATTATTCTTCAGACAGAATGAATAAACTTAATTGTTATGAGTAGTTCTTTAAAGATGCATCCTTTAAGAAAATATTAAGGGGATCTTTCAAATTTCAAACAGAAGCTGAAATATTCAGACCCACCAGGGATAATGAACCCCTTCTGTGTTGAAGAACTAACTGATGAGGCAAGCCATTCCATTTAGGGGTAGTTGTAATTTTTAGAAGGTGTTTTGCATTCTGAACTCTGATCCAGTGATTTCATAAGAAACAGGGTCAGGTCAGTTTATTTTAATACACTGAAGCTTGCCTTACGAACTTCATTCTGTATCTCATTTTCTTTCCATTTTATGGTTATATTGTGGAAGATTTTTAGATGAACTCTGCATATTTCTGATGTATTAGTGAGATAGAAGCACCAATAAAAAGTGTGGTGTTGTGGGAGGAACAATGGTCTTAACCACTTCTGGCCTCAGCTTGCCCATTTCTAAAATGGGATTAATACTGTTTGTGCTATTTACCTCCAGGATTATTGTCATGCAGGCAGTCAACAAGCATTTATAACTACTTAAGCAACACAAATGTGAGATACTATTTAATGTCAAGAGTGAACTTTATTTTATCTGTTTTATCATTTATCTTATGTAATTTCTATTATTTTATGTATGTTTACTATGGTGTCAAAAATAAACATTTTAAATATATTTTATCTGTTTTTTATTATTCATTTTACCTAGCATATCATCTATATTTAGCTACTATTTAGTATCAAAAATGGGCAGCTGGGTGTTGTAGATAGAGCATGGGGCCTGAGTTAGGAAGCCCTGAGGTCAAATTTGATCTCAGGCACTTACAAACTATGTGACCTTGGGCAAGTCATTTAACCCTGTTTGCCTCAGTTTCCTCATCTGTAAATGAACTGGAGAAGGAACCACACCAGTCTCCCTACCAAGAAAACCCCAAATGGAATCATGAAGAGTCAGACACAACTGAACAACAAAGTGGTGTAAAAAAAAAAAAACAAACCCAACACATTATTTTATCCATAGCTGAGAACCAATAAAAGTAAGCAAAAGTGGTGATTGCTTGTGGTCTGCTTACCAGACCCATTTGCAAGTCGATAGATTACTGAGGTTATCATAAAAATAATTCCAATTCTTTAGAACAAGAAGGTGGTGCAGTAGATACAGTGCAGGCTAGACTTCAGAAAAATTTATCTTCCTGAGTTCAAATCTAGGAGTAGCTCTGTGAGCCTGGGTAAGTCAATTAATTATGTTTGCCTCAGTTTCCTTATCTGTAAAATGAGCTGGAGAAGGAAGTGGCAAACTCCTCCAGCATCTTTGCCAAGAAAACCTTGAATGGACACAACTGAAATGACTGAACGAGCTGCCGACATGAAGTTGCTTGTGGTAGCCACAGTGGGGCAGGAGTTCGCTTTCAGAAATAATCACAGTATTCCATAGCACTGTAATTTTTAAAACCACTGAACTCGTGTTGACAGGGTGAGATTTACAAATCATTTCTACAAGTGTAATGAATGAAAGTGTGAGCTTACTTAGAGGAATCCCACCTCCAGGTTGTGAAGGACTCATTAGCCATCAAGCGTGACCAAAGCCAAGGGCCTGCCACACATACACCATGTAAGCACATTTTAGAAACTCCAGTGTATACTTCTGTTCACAGAAACATCTTGCAGGAACAATGTTTTAGATAAATAAAGTAGTTTGGATTTCGTGTCAACTGATTGTCTTGCAAATCAACAAGAATTATTAACTATCCTTATAAAGGAGATTTTGGATATGGCTTGCTGGCTTTGATACTCATTGGCTGGGTTATCTTCCTTGAGTCTTAGTTTCTTCATCTGTAAGAGGAGCTAGATAGCCTTGAGGTCCCTTCAAGTTCTATCCAGATCGATGAGCCCTTGATCCTCCCAATTCTAAATCCTATGATCTCTAAGAGCACAGAAAAAAAGAGATGGGTCTTCCAAAAGAGTGGGAATAAAGTGCAGGGACATTCTTTAGCACTCCAAAAGAATCTGTCCCAGGATACGAGTTATAATTTGGGGACACAGGTTTCATCACAACTAGTACTCTTTAGAAAGAGTGAAAAAACCAGAAATCCAAAGATTCCTTTGTTTCTATAGATATCAAGAGGTGAGGGCTTCGTGGAGGTGCAATTGTTACTGTTTGCCATCCAACCAAATACAAGACCAGGAGCAGTCAAAATGGTTCTGTCATAAGAACTCATATTGATTTTTAAAATGAAAAGAGTCTCTGCTTTAGAAATGACAATGGATCCTTTAAAGATCTGATTCATCCATATTTGCACACATTGAAAAGTGTGTTTTTTATAAACTGAATAAAAATATCTAACTTTTTAAGAATGCTGTAAAATATTTCCATATGTATATTATATCAAAGTACTTTTCTCAAGTTTGGTTGAAAGGAAATACCCAGCGCATTAAAGCCCATCAGAATAGATGGTTCCAGTTGTGGTTTTCAAATGCCCAAACATGCCTCTGCCCAGAACTAATCAAATACAGCTTGGCATATTTGGCAACTTAAAAAAAATTTTTTTCCCCTTTATTTGAAGAGATGAAAAAAAAATCATACTGTGTAAAAGAATAATATAGGAGGATAAAATTTCAGTTGCCTTTTTTGAGGGGCCATTTTCAGCATTATCACTTTTCTTTAATCATTCAAAATGGGATGCACCATCTTGATGCATTTTGCTTCTCTGTTCTGCCAGGAAGTCCCCAAACTGCTTTGAGAAAGCCACAAAAGGGTAACTTTCTTAGAGAGCGCCCGACTCAGATTCTCCAAGCAGGGGAAAAAGTTTCATTTTCCAAAGGTCATATTTAGCATTTACGTTTATATTTATATTTGGTAAGGTTGTTGTCCTTTCTAGAAAAGGACCAAAATGACACCACCCTTTCTATTTATTTAAAACTTGGGTACTGAAACTCACACCCCACTGGAAACACTCTGTTTTGCTTAGCTATTGATTTCTGCTACTTTTACAAATAGAACACTTGTTGCCATAGTGCATGGGACTGTAAGTGCCTACTATCCAAAGGGACACTTTCTACCCAACTCAAAATTCCTTTTTAATAGGGGACAAATAAAGTTGCATGTAGAATGATGGGGTTTAACATACAAGCCCCTTGAGAGAAGTAAAGACTTAAAATTATGCTGAGGTATAAGTGATAGATCTGTGATTTCTTGGTATAGAGAATCCTGACGTGAGGAAGCTCCTTCTTACCGATGCTGGTCAGTACCTTCTTTGCAACTTGAAGTCTTAGAGAATTACTGCTGTTGAGTCAGTAATTTTTCAGTCTTGTTGGGCTCTTCGTGACCGTATTTGGGGTTTTCTTGGCAAATATCCTAAAGTGGTTTGCCATTTCCTTTTCCAGCTCATTTTACAGATAAGGAAACTGAGGCAGGGTTAAGTGACTTGCTCAGGGTCATGCGGCCAGTAAGTGTTTAAGGTCAGATTTGAACTCAGGAAGATGAGTTTTCTTGATTCCAGGGCTGGCACTCTATCAGCTATTCAGAGGACACTAAAAAGTTTAGTGACTAGCCCAGGAACACACAGATGATATACAGTGTCAGATGTGGCACTTGGACCAGACTGCTCCCATATGCACCATGTCTCTCTGTTGAGGTTTAAATGAGTATTCAATTCAATAAATATTCATTAAGGACCTATAATGTGCAAGGTACTGTGCTAAGCAATGGGAATACAAAAACAAAAAACAGTCCCTGCCCTCAAGGAGTTTACATTTTGCTGAAAGATACATCCTGAAAAGAGAGAAATAAATATCAAATAATTTGAAAAGAGATAGACCTTGGGGTGGCTAGGTGGAGCAGTGAATAGAGCACAGGCCCTGGAGTCAGGAGGACTTGAGTTCAAATACGAGCTCAGACACTTAACACTAGCCATGTGACCTTGGGTAAGTCACTTAACCCCAATTGCTCTGCCCTCCCCCCTCCAAAAAAAAAGAAAAAAGAAAAGAAAAAAAAATAAAGACCACTAACAAGGAGAGTGATTGAAAGGGCTTCCTATAGGAGGTGGCTTTTGAGCTTAGCTGTGAAGGAAGCTGAGGGTTAGAGGCACAAAGGGAGAGGAGTACATTCTAGGCATGGGGAAGTAAAATACGGAGTTCTGGGAATGGTGAACAATTTGTCCTAAACATGAAGTGAGACCACTGTGAAAAAAATCAAAAGTTAAGAAAGGTAGACCTGAGACAAATTGTAAAGGGCTTTAATGCCAAATAGAAGCATTTATTTTTTTTCCCCAGAAGCAATAGGGGGCTTTGGAGACGCTAGGCTGGATAAGTGACACCGTGAGAACTCTCACTTAGAAGATTAATTTGGTAGCTGTGTAGAGAACCAGCTGAAGAAGGGAGAGGCTGGAACCAGGCTGGAACCAAGCTATTCCAGTGGTCCAAAAAGAGGTTATGAGGATTTGAAGCAGGGAGATGGCTATGTGATGGGAGAGAGGGTGATATTCTAATGTGAGAGGGGTGAGATCAACAAAACCTAGCAACTAATTGGAGGTGGGGAAGCCCGCAGTCAGAAAGACTCATCTTCCTGAATTCAAATCCATATTAGCTGTGTGACCCTGGGCAAGTCACTGTGTTTGCCTCCATTTCCTCATCTGTAAAATGAGCTAGAGAAGGAAATGGAAAACTATTCCAGTATCTTTGCCAAGAAAATACTAAATAGGGTCATAAAAAGTTAGAAACAACTGAAAATGGTTGAACAACAACAACAAAATTGGATATGGAAGTGAGAAAGAGAGAGAAGCAGGCGGAGGATTTCCTCACTAGCAGAATGAGAGGGGTTGCACTAGATGACTCTCAGGTATCCTGCGGCTCTGAGTCTATGACTCTGATCCTATGATTGCCACTGCAAACCTTGGAGAGCGTAAGGATGGTGGTGAAACTGACAGAACTGGAAAACTCTGGCGTGAGAGTGGGCTTAGAAGGGAAGATAATGAATTCCATTGTGTGAATATTGATTTTGAGATGCCTGCATCCACATGATTTCTGGCCCACTACTGGCATTTGAGGGAAAAATTAGGGCTGGGGATATAGATTTAAGAGTAACCACCATAGAGATTATTGAACTGAACCAATGGACATCACCTACTGAGAGGGTGAAGAGAGAGAGGTCGGTCCACAACTCAGCCTTGGGGAGCATTTTGAGACTGGGTATGAAGAGGTTACCCATAAAGAGGGTTAGGGTTGCACTGGAGACCCCAAAATACCAATGTGCTGGGTCCTGCCGAATGAACTCGACTCAAGTCTTCTCAGCCAAAGAAAAGTAAAGTTTATTAATAGTTCATTAAAAGTTCGCCATATGGGGTAGGCTCTTAGGGAGCCTAGGTATCTGGGACACTTGCATTGAGCAAGCAGGCCAGAGTAAGTCTGATGCAGAATAAGTCTGTGCTAGGTCATTCTATGTCACTCTCACACCACATGGAGGGAAGATGGGGTCTTATGTACAGAGGAATCTAGGAGTGCTCTAGAAGAGGAATTTGGGGAGGGTCTTCAGGAGGAATTAATGAGGTCAATTCAAAGGTGGATTGATATTTTGATAAACTCAAGGGTGGGAAGTAAGTAGACAATGGAGGGCTAGACTAGTAACAGAGGTTTGGGCCCAGCCAATGAAGAAGTTATGGCCTCTGCAAATACCTCATCAAGTGGGAAGATTTAATCAGATTTCAGGGGGTTTCCCAGAGCCTGCACCTTAAAGATTCAAGGAGAGCTCAAGGGGACTCCCTGAATCTGCACCTAATCAGGTATAGCAAACATCAGTCAGATATGTAGGGTGGAGCCCGAGAAGATCAGGGTCACCAAAGTTGAGGGAGGAAAACGTTTCCAAGTGAGGGTGTGGGGCATAGGGTCAGTGTCACAAGCTGAAGGGGTCAGGAGGGATGAGGACTAAGAAAAGGCCATTCGATTTTTAACAATTATGAGACTGCTGGTAACCTTGGAGAGAGCACTTTGAGTCAAAAAATGAAACCAGAAGCCAGGTTTCAAGGGATTGAGAAGTAACTGGGAGGTGGGGAGGTGGAAGCAGAGAATTTAGATGACTTTTCCCAAATTTGGCTTTGAAAGGGTAGACATCTTTTTCTGAGAGATTTTTAGGACAGAAAGCCAGAGGATGGACCGCGGCTGGGGAAGTTGGGGGCACGAGGTGGTTCTGAATTTATTCATGTGCAGATTTCAAAGAATAAAATCATGTAATTTTAGTGTTGAAGGAATCACGTAATACAAATTATTACAGAGAAATTAAATTAATTAGTTAATTGAGTAGGATCACAACTAGCTAGTTGGTGAGCATTTATTAAGCACCTGCAAAGTATCAGGGACTGAACTCATCCCTGAGGATAGAAAGAAAAGCAAGAGACAGTTTCTGCTCTCAAAGAGCTCCCAATGTAATGTGGAAGATCGTGTTCAAAACAATTATGTACAGACAAGATATAAACATGAGGAATTGGAGAAAATAGCTTTAAGGGGTTCAGGAAAGAAGATGGGGTTTGAGCTGGGACTGAAGGAAACTAGGAGCCAGAGGTTAGGAGGGAGGGCATTCTAGGTATGGGAACAACCAGAGAAGATGCCAGGAATCTAACAATGAAAGGATTAAAAGATAAAGGAACAGCTAGGAGACCAGAATCATTGGATTAAAGAGTACATGTTGGGGACTCAGGTGTACAAGGACTGGAAAGGTAGGAGGGGGCTAGGCTATAAAGGACTTGGGATGCCAAACAGAGGATTTCGCATTTTATCCTGAAGGTTATAAGGAGGCACAGGAATTTATGGAATGAGGATGGAGGTGTGAGGAAGAATATGTGTGTGATGTGCTCAGACCTACATTTTAAGATTAATTTGACAAAACAAGCAAACAAAACATTTTTATATTGGTTTGTAAATTAGCTAATTTACAAAGGGTTCTAATTCTGGCACAATTCAGAACTAAAAAGAGTTATGTACAATTCTTACATTTGCATGTAAAGAAACTGAAGTCCTGAAAAAGTTAAGTGGTTTTCCCAAGCTCATCGGTAATGAGTAAAGTTAGGACTTGAACCCCCAGGTTTTCTGACCAAATCCAGACTCTCTACTAGTGGTGATCTGTTGGAGGAAGATTGCATAGGTTTATAAGTAGCAGAGCAGAAAACTGAAACGATCTGGTTGCCCTCCAGCACGCCTACCTCCAAAATCAAATGAATTAGAATTTATAGCATATCATAAAATAATTAATTCATGCATCCAAACTCCAACTCAGTATTCAGGTGCAGCACAAATATAAAATAAAATACTTTACATCACTGAGTTAAAATTAGACACCAGAGTTAATGAAGAGGCTCCACACATCACAAAATATTTTGAGGGGCTGTCTTCTCTTTGCATCTGTATGTGATCAGTTTAAAAGGAGTTCCACTTTTCTCAGCTTTTTAGTGTGATCTAGGACAGAAGTACAAAATTATTGTCCTTCATATCATGGACGTTTGGGGTTAAACAATTTTCTAGGAGATTCAGGCTGCTAATTCCAGGAGTGGGCCAAATATACTGTCCCTAAAAATGTACTACTTTTATTTTACTATTTATTTAAATGATTAAATTATGGATTTAAAATGAGAACTGCTTTATGTATATATATGTATATATATATATAACTATATATATTTACTGAAAATTAATTACATGAATTAATGACCATATTATTAGGTAAGGGGGCTTTAATTTTTTATTTTAACACATAAAAATGTCAATTTTTTTAAATCAAGCTTTGATTAAGCTCATTCTCTGTATCTTCTCCAGCCTAGAAACTAAATAAAAGTTGTTTTTTGGCTTTCTTTCTTGAAGAGGACCATGGTGTCAGGAAGATGATGTCATGACTTGCATGTGAATTGGATTTAAGTGAGGCAGGGCTGTGCAAGGTCACCAGCCCCACTTTCTCCTTCAAGAGCCCTCTGGATCCAGTGGCCAGATAAAGATCAGGATAACTGGAGATGGCCCCAGATAAAGGTAAGAGCATGGTCACATGGTTACAAGTCTCCCTTGGGTTTTGTATGGGCCAGATTTCAGGAAAAAATAGTGTGCGTAAAGGGTATGTTTAAATTACAGAGTGCCTATTGGTTTATTATTTATTGAGTCATTTCAATCATGTAGGACTTTTTGTGACCCCATTTGGGGTTTTCTTTTATTTATTTATTTATTTTTAATTTGCAACATTCATTTCCCAAAGATTTTGAGTTAACAGTTTATCTTCCTATCTCTCCCTTACCCCCACCCCAAGATGGCAAACTTACTGAATACCCCTTCCTCCAATCTGCCCTCTCTTGTATCCCCCCCAATCCACCTCGCCTTTCTTGCAGGGCAAAATGGATTTTTATACCCATTGCCTGTATGTCTTATTTCCTGATAGCATGTAAAAAAAAAATTTTTTTTAACATTTGTTTTTTAAAACGTTGAGTTCCAGATTCTCTCTGTTCTCCCCTCCTTACCACCCCCACTGAGAAGGCAAGCATTTCAATATAAGTTATACATGTGTAGTAGTGCAAAACATTTCCATAGCAGTCATATTGTGAAAGACTAACCATATTTCTCTCCATTTTATCCTGCCTTCCTACTTATTCTATTTTCTCCTTTGGCCCTGTCCCTTTTCATTCTAGCTACCCCCTCCCCCAATCTGCCCTCCCTTCTATCCTCCTCCCTCTCATCCCCTTCCCCTTTACTTTCCTGTAGGGTAAGATACACAATTGAGTGTGTATGTTATTCCCTCAAGCCAAATGCAATGTTCTTAAGGTTGACTCATTTGGGGGTTCTCTTGGTAAAGATACTGGAGTCACTTGCCATTTCCTTCTCCAGCTCATTTTATAGATGGGGAAACAGAGGCAATTATAATTGACTTGCCCAGGGTCACACAGGTTGTGTCTGGAGCTGGATTTGAACTTGGGAAGGTGAATCTTCCTGACTCCAGTCTCAGAGTTCTATCCACTGTGCAACTTAGCTACCTTTATTACTTGTAATACTGATCATACTCCTCAGAGAATTGTTTAGCTTTGCCCTGGATTTGGCGCGGGTAGCCATAGCTTTTTGGCTACTGGCTCCTGCTTCTGCAGAGCGATACTGACTAAGAGAGTCAAATAAAGCATCCATGGGGCCCATTGGAGAGAGCTTTGGATCTGGAGCCACAAAGACCTGAATTCAAATCCTAACACTAGCTATGTGACCCTGGGCAAATCACTTTACTTCTCAGGCCTTAGTTTCCTCATCTGTCAAATGGGAAGAAAAGCACTACCTTGTGGGTTGTGGTGAAGATCAAGTGAGGTAATAATTATAAGGCACTTGGCACAGTGCATAATACATAACTAAATATTAGTTATTAATATTATGATTATTGCCTCTCAGGGTCGTTGTAGCCAATGAGGTATTTGTAAAGCACTTAGCACAGTGGCTAGCACACAGTAGGTTCTATATAGCTGTAGTAGTAGTGGTAGTAGTAGTAGTAGTGGTAGTAGTAGTAATAGTAGTAGTAGTAGCAGTAGTAGTAGTAGCAGTAGTAGTAGTGGTAGTAGTAATAGTAGTAGTAGTAGTAGTAG
>CM053601.1:35862662-35911690 GCA_028646575.1 Pseudocheirus occidentalis | reverse complement strand
AAGTATATAAGTATAAGCATATACTTATGTACTTTATAATATATACTTCTATATTTAATATAAGTATCTGCTTTATATTGCATACTTCTATACTTCATAATTATCCTATGAAATGAAAAAATACAGCCAGTAGATATTTCCCCTTTAAAATAATACAATGACCTCTACTATCCAAGGCTTACTTAGTGCTATTAACTTTCACGTTAGTCTTAGCATCAGGTAGAAGATGAATCAGTAATCCTTTCAAGCCAGAAGATAAACCATTAGATAAACAAACACATTAAACAAGTTAACTCCACTTAAATATTAACTCAATGGCAAAACTTTCCAAGGGGAAGATGCTTACAGTAGGAAAAATACAGGTAACCCATTACCATCTTCGTAGTGAATAAAGAGACCCATCTGCTATTTCAATATAAAAATGAGACTTTTAATTTGCTTGATAAATTAGCATAAATCTCCTACAAATGCATCCGTGATCAAATGAGCCATGGCATATGTAAAACAACTTCAGGGTTGTTATTAAAAGAAACCCACCAAATTTATGCCTTTCCTGCTAAAATTCAGTATATTAGAACACTGTTCAACACTTACTAAGGACCTACTGAGTATAGAGCACAGTGCTAAGGACTAGGGGAAATACAAAGTTGATATGATGAAACAAAAATCTCTATCCTCAAGGCGTTTAGAGGCTGGTAAGAATTTAGCAAAAAATGTTAAGCATGAAAGAAAAAAGTTGCTGATGAGCTAGAATAATTCCTAATTAAAATTCAAGTCTTTTTAAAAAGCCAAAATTACTCATCTGACTTAACCAAGTTCGTGGGTGTTTGTTTCTTTTAAACATTCCCAAAGGCTCACAGCCATCCAAAATTTGCCAGGGGCCTACAAACTTGGGTAAAACTTGACTGGCCTACGCTCTTCTCAAGCATACCCAGTACAGAAGCAATACTCACTGGCACAATGATTATTCTGTTCATTTGTATCTGACTCTTCATGACCTCCTATGTGGTTTTCCTGGCAAAGATACTGGAGTGGTTTGCCATTCCCTTCTCCAGAGGATTAGGCAGAGGTTAAGTGACTTGCCCAGGGAAATACAGCTAGTAGATTGTCTGAGATCTGATTTGAACTCAGGTCTTCCTGACTCTAGGTCCAAAGCTCTATCCACTGAGCCAACTAGCTGTCTCCATAATAAGTGTTACCCTTAAATAACTGTCTCTGAACCACAATAACAGAGATAAGGACAAGATAAGAGGCTGAGATTAACGAAGGCAGGAGTAGAACCTCTCTCAGTAAATATAAGGGGTCACCAAGTCATAATTAAGAGAGGCAAGCCTCACTTAGTGAGATCTGCCCTCTGCCTCAGGAACACCTGGTTCAAGTCCTGCCTCAGTCTAACCCAGCAGTTCTCAACCTGTGGGTTGCAACCCCTTTAGGGTCAAACGACGCTTTTACAGGGGTTACAGGGGTCACCTAAGACCATGGGAAAACACATATTTCCCATGGTCTTAGGAACCTCCTCTATTGGTCTCCAGGCAGGTCAGCCCACATGCAGACATGACCACATACAACTATTAAAGGGTCATGGCATTAGGAAGGTTGAGAACCACTTGTCCAACCCATAAGGAGTGAGTGATCCTGGGGAAGTCACTCTCTCATATCCCAGGCAATTTTCTAAGACCAAGTAACAGGTCCAGAACCGCATAGGCAAGAGGAAATTGTCTCATCAGGGAATTCCCTAAAACAATGAAATCACAGGTCTGGGTCTAAAAGAGAACAAAACAATCCAATTATAAGAATACAGATGTAGAGCCTGGAGGAAAGCGAAAAGTCATTTAATCCAAACCCTTTCATTTTACAGAGGAGGAAACAGAAACTGAGAAAGACAAGTGACTTGGCTGAGGTCACACAGCTTCTAAGTGACTGAAACCCAAGCCTTCTGGCACCAAGGCTCCTTCTACTGCTCCAAAGCTAACTGGTAGAACATTAACCTAATATGCTAATGTGACATATGAAAAGTTCAAGACTTCGTTTCTGGATAATTAGTAATTTTTATTATTAAACTAAATTTGATTAAATTTTAAAATAATTAATTAATTAAAGAATGGTCATTTGACTTTCTCTCAAAAAACAAAGACCCCTGCTGGAAGCTTCTTGATTCTTACATTCCTTAGGTTCCCAAGGTGCCTAGGAGGCTCTGGAACAATCCAGCATTCTGGTAGTAGCCCCAGATGTAATTGGGGGGTATTGAATAAAGATAAGGGGGCAGTGGGAGCATAAGGAAAGAAGAAAATTTTGAGAAACCATTCATATATTTTCGTCTACTGTGTAACAGAGTTATAGCTGTAGTGATTACATTTTTTTTCCCAAATAAACACACAAAATGCAAGTTATAACTCATCAGTGGTCAAGTCCGCCAACAGGTCTTAACAAGCAAGTGTTGGCAGGTGAGTATGCTGAATACTGTCAGGAAGTCCAGCATGCATCAGCAGGAATACATGTACCTAATGACTTGTTCATAATAGAGTACTATATGGTTACGAACACAATATCACATCATCAAAATTTCAATAAGGAAAACCTCCACAAATTTACAATAAATTTTTAAATTTAAGATGTGCCATTTAAATATATATATGTGTGTGTGTGTGTGTGTATATTTAAATGACACAAATTTTTTAAAAAAACATTAAAGACTTAAAGAAAGTAGATTTCTGTGGGGGGCACAATGGAGGCTGTAGGCCAAAGAAGTTTGGGAACCTCTATTATATATCCTTCAGTTAATGAGAGAAGGAATATTATAATGAGAGGTAGGCCTATTCTGCTGAAGCACCAGGGGACTGACTAGCTTTGATTATGTCACTATTTTTTCTGACCAGACTATCCCCAACCATAAGCAATCTAGACAAAGGAACCTACCCCTGCACAACCTAAGCATGTCCGAATAGAACACAATAAGCTTAAATTCACCTAGCTTAGATTCTCTTTGTAAGGTTTTCTCCTTGGGTGGAGTAAGAAACCCACCTAGATTTTAAAAAAAATTAAAATTAAAAAAAAGAAAAAGAAAGAAACCCACCTAGATAAGATGATCTGGATGGGAAAAGGGGGGGCAAGATCAGAAATCTCCTTGATTTCCAGTCTCTCAGACTGGTCTTTGAGTGAGGAAATAGAAAAGAAAATCTATGTCTCAGTTAATAATTGGTTATTAACATAAGAGAGAAAAATCATCATTTCTCTCACCAGTCAGGGGTTACCAAGCAGCAAAGCACAAATCTAGGACCTACAGCTAAGTGTCAGAAGGAGGAAGAGTAAGGAAGAGGTCCCTAGTCCTCTGACTTGACTATCATTTTGTCAAGTGTACTAACCAGTGTAGTGAGGAAAACATACCTGAAGGTTTGGTACAAGGCCATCTAAGAGCAACCCATCAAATGAGCCCAACAGTCTCTCTTGATCAATGGTATCAAGGGATCCTTTTGTTGTGAGAGTCTGGTTGTGGTCCATCTGATCTCAAAAGGTTAGGGACATAGCCAAAATACTCCCCAAGTTCTCACCACACAATTCATATTATGTTTTCTTGAAACCCCACAAGTGAAGAAGGCAAAACAAGTCATTCCCCATGTTTTACAGATGAAGAAACTGACTGATTTGCCTAGTTACAACCCAAGTAAGTCATGAGGCTGGATTTCAAACCCAAGTCTCTCTTGATTCCAAATTTAGCATGATTTTCCTTTATTCTCAATCAGTCAGAATTAATTAAGAACCTAGTACGTCCCGTGCACTCGGTTGCCTCTAGGTACAAAGAAAAACATGGAAGTCTCTGCCCATTCTATCAAGAGAGACAACAAAGACATAATTAAACAAATACTAACTTAGATATAAAGTGAAAATAATAAATTAACTGTCGGGGAAGGGGACCATGGTGTAAAGGTTTAATTACACCAATGAGTTTGTAATTTCAAAATAATTCCAAACTAGGTTATCAATTGCACAATTAACCCCAGAACCATAACCCTCTTGGAAAGAGGGCAGAGTACTACGGATAAGTGATGAGATCAGAAATTCCTTGAGGGCAGAAGCTGTATCTTCTTTCTCCTCAAGTCCTTTGCTCCCTCCCCCTTGGCACCTAATTCAATTCAGTGCTTGGTGCTAAAGTTAAAAGGTACACTAAGGCTTCTGATAAAGAAGTCTGGTGCCCAGTGCAAATTCTTTGTATCCTTTCAAATTTGGGAAGAATCTTCCTTCCCCCTTCTTAACGCCCCCCAACAAAACTGGGAGATATATGGAAGGAAATATGGATTTCATCAGAAAAGGGATTTTCCTGCGTGAGTAAACTTCCTCTGCCTGTGCAAGGATGGCACCTTCTCTGCAGATTATATTCTTAGAGAATTCTCTCGGAGGTTAAGTGATTTGCCCAGGATCACAGAGCCAGTATGTTCAGTCTGAGTCCAGAACTGAGCCCAGCCTTCTTAGATTAGCTTACCAATAAACCCGTTGTTTTTTCACTTGTGTCCGACTCTTTGTGACCCCAAATTGGGTTTTCTCGGCAGATACTGAGTACATATGAGGAAACTACCGCAAACAGGGTTAAGTGACTACTTATCTAGGGTCGCAAAATATCTGAGGCCAGATCTGAACTCAGAATGATGAGTCTTGTTAAGTCCAGGCCCAGCATTCTGTCCACTGCACCACCTAGATGCCCATATCCCCTAAACTAAAATGTAGGAAACAATGGGGAGAGAATTACTAAGAAAGCAGTTGAACAGTTCTTTAGAGATACTCTATCTTTTCCAAATCAATCAAATATTTACTGAATGCCTACAATTGGCAAAGCAAGTGTAATGTGAGAATTTTCTCACAGTACCTAACAAATTTATTGTAAAGCACCAAGCCCTTTTTACTGGATCTTTGTTGACTCAGAGAGACTCATAAAGTAAGGAAGTTGATATTATTAGCCTAATTTTACAGCTTAAGTGACTTGCTCAAGGTCATGCAGTCAGTAATGCAGTGAGAACAGTGTTGGAGTTGAAATTAGATGAGTTGAGTTGTCCTTCCTCCTCATCCGCCCCCTGCCTTCATTCAAATCTCAGTTCAAATCCTACTTTCTCTCTCTCTCTCTTTTTTTCCTGCTTTTTGGAGGGGGGAGGGCAGGGCAATTGGGGTTAAGTGACTTGCCCAAGGTCACACTGCTAGTGTGTCAAATGTGTGAGGGCACATTTGAACTCGGGTCCTCCTGAGTCCAGGGCCCGTGCTCTACTCACTGCGCCATCTAGCGGCCCCCAAATACTACTTCTCCAAGAGATTTTGCCGAGGCTCCCTTATGCTAGAACATTGCCAATGAGATTACTTCCAATTTAACCCCATGCTTATCTTGTTTGTTTGAAGGTACTCTTTGTGGGCTGGGGCTGATTTTCCTTTTTCTTTGCACTTCTCAGCACTTTGTATATACATACATAGTATGTGGTTAATAATTGCTTGTAGAACCAACTATTATGTCAAAAGAACATATCTGGTAAGGTCTTTTCAAATCTTAAGGTTGCAGGTAAATAATATTAGAGAAAGAGGCGCTGGCCTCTTTGGGCATCAGACCTTCATCTGTAAAATTAAGGAGCTGGGCCAGAAGCCCTCTAAGGCCCCTTCTAATTCTAAACTTAAGATTTTACTATTCTGTTACCTTAAAGAACCCAGATCTTCTGACTGCTGTTCTAGGGCAGATTTTTATTATACTGCAAAAATGCATTCCCAGCCCTCGAAGGGCTTTCAGTTTAGATTAAGCTGGAGTTAAGAAAGCATAAAAGGCTTAATACGAGGTAGAACTTTGAAGACTGGTACAGGCAATAGAAAGAAGACTTTCTTCGCCAAATAAACTCTCCTGCAGCTGCAAGCCTTCTGATTTGGGGGCCGGGGGGAGGACGCAGAGGGTGCACATCCACACCCCTTGATTGTCACCCAGTCCAGAGCTCAGTCGCCTGCTTTGGGATCGCAAACTAACCGATAGAGTTAAGATGCCCGGAGGACTCTTGTAACCCTTCCTCGCCTCCCTTCCCAGGCAGCTGCTACAGTAGCAGCCTAGACATCGGTGGGGCGGAAGAGGGGCAGGGCGAGGGGCTGGAGTGGGTGCGGGAGGGGGAAGGGAAAGGGGACCTTGCCCCGGCTCACCTGCGTGATCCCTGCACCCATGAGCCCACCTCCAATGACAGTCACGTGCTTGATGAGGATCTTCTTGGCCGAGGCGGCGGGTCCGGTGGCGGAGGAAGAGGAGGCCATAGAGCGCACGAACTGTCGGGTGACGAAGGCCATGGTTTAGCAGCAGGTAGGCACCACTTGCCCAGCAAAGCGAGCTCGAACCCCGTCAATCGGCGGAGAAAGAGGCGCAGGTTATAGAGGCCGGAGAGAGAGTGGCCAGAGACGTCACAAAGGGAAAAGGGGCGGGGTGGAGGGAGGTCGCGGAACGTTCGGCCCCCAACGTTCTGCACCCCATTGGTCAAGTCCAGCAGCCTCTGGTTTGAAACGTCTCAAGGGCGGCAGCCTGGCAGCCACGTGGGGGGCTGGCTCAGCCTGTCCCCGCCCCCCTTCGGAGCCCCCACCCCGTGACCTCTCCCCCACTTTTAAAGCTCGCTCCTTCCCTCGGTCTCCGGGACGGGTCTGGGCTCCTGGCCCAGTAACCTCAGGCTTTCTTTTGGGGGGAGGCTCCCTTGGCGGAGGAGTGAGCTGTCCCGTGGCGAATCCTCGGAGCCTTTTTTTAAAGGAAGCCTGTGTTAACGCCCAAACTAAACAAACTAGATGTACTTTGTACAGTACAAAATCTTCGTGGCTGGCCAGCGCAGAGGCGGGCACTCACGTTCTTTGGGTGCCCAAAATAGCCACGCACATATTTTCTAAGGCGCCCCTATGTGTACTGTTTACACTAGGGACTGCGTACTTTGGTTGGGATTATAAACTGTTCGTAGCTGCTTCTGGATGGAAACCCAACCAAGTTCCAACACATTTAACCAACCTGCAATAGTCAATTTTTAAAAAAATATTAAATGCTTTCTCCAGCATAATTGTCCTCAAACTAACTGCAACAGGGGGAAAAATTTCAGTATCTTAATCCAGGTTCAGTACCAAATGTCTAAAAGGTGCCAAGCAGGGGGTGGAGCCTGCAAAGACAAAAGACAGTTCCTACAATCAATAAGTGAACCTACTAGTGAGAAAACAATGCTTTTTAGTCAGGAGGGCACAGCTCGTGCTAATGTCTAGAGGCTGGAGATGAAACAGCTAGTAATTCAAGTTACCTAGAAAGTAGAATTTGTTACAGGTAGTGGTATGAAACAATCTGAGGAGGAAGACTGGATCCAGGCAGTGAAAGGCCTTAAATGCTAGGGTGAAGAATTTGTATTTTATTTGATAAGTGAGGTGGAGCTGCTGAAAGTTTTAAGGCACATCCCAAGGATGCAGGTGGCAACCCGTGTATGCTACCCATCCTGTTCAGCTCTGGTCTGTGTCTTCCCAGAATTTTGCTGCCCCACATGCACACACATTGTCACTTTTGTCTTTTTATCCCCAAGACTTTGAACAGGGACTGGAACTTAATAAATGCTTGTTGATTGATATTAGGAGGGTAAGGAAAGAATACTTATTTTCCAGGTTATAATATGTGGGCTTGCAGTTAGATGAGCAACAAAATTGTCCATTAGGGGTATGTGTTTGGGGGAAGGGAGAGAGACTGGATCTGTGATTTCTTTGCTTTAGATAGTAGAAATGATTATTCGTAACCAGTGATTTGGGGAAGAGCTAGATTTCCCCTTTTTCTTTTATTCTGATTTCAAGACCTTAGTCTCATGAAGGTTGAGCTAACCCTCTCTTCTATCCAGACCCCACCCAGGTGGGGCAGCCACTGTGCTCTACTCCAGTTTGGATGGGGATAAATTCTTTCAATAGATTGCCCTAACTTAGAAGAAAATGACAATCAAAGTTCAGGTCTAGCTCCTCATTATAATTAATATTCATTCTCTCATTAATTGTTAGCCAATCAGAGTTGGCTCAGGACTATTCCTCTACCAAAACCCATGATTATCTTTGGTCTAAGAGAGAGATGGTCAAATGACCATCCTTTTATTAAAATACTGGCATAATTAATAACATGATTAAATTACCCAGAAATGATATCTCTCAAACCTTTTTAAATTATTTTCCCCATTTTACTAAAGAGAAAATTGAGACTAAGAAAATTAAGTGACTGGATCAAGGTGATACATATTATAAGTGATCTTATGGGCTCTCGGAGTTTGTTGGATGAAGAAATAAATGAATTTCACTGCTCCATTACAATTCTGACTTCCTGATCCCTTGATCATCTAAGCTGGCTGCCTCATTTTACAGATGAGGACATTTTCAAGACAGAGATAGAGAACAACTTTCCTAAGGTTCCATAATTAAGTGATCCCCAAGATCTGGTGCTTTTTTTCCCCTGGACCACATTAATTTTTTTTCAAGGCATTTGGGGTTGACTCAGCCAGGGTCACACAGCTAGTTATATGTCAAGTGTCTGAGTCTGAATTTGAGCTCCTGACTCCAGAACAGGTGTTCTATCCACCTTGCCTCCTAGCTGTCCCAACCATATTAAACTTACAAAAATAGGCCAACATCTCCACAGAACACAGTGGGATTGTGTGCCAGTATGGTCCCAAATGAAAGGACTGGACAGCATGAACTGGAAAGTTTCTACCACTTCTGCAATGCCACGTAGGATCTGATGGTTCATTTTAGTTAAGAACATGATGCTTAGTTAAGAACATGAAGACAAAGGGACTGAAGTATGGCTAAGTTGGTTGCTGTTCTAAATGCCTTAATTTATGTACTTAATACCACCATTTTTGTACTTAATTTCCGCCTTTGCAGAGGCCCTAGTCCCCAGTGCCTGGAATGTTCCCCCATTTCTTTTCTGCCTTTTGGAACTTCCTACTAGTTCTCTTCAAAACTCAGCTCAAATGCCACCTCCTACAAGAAGCCCTCCTTGATATCACCAGTTGTTTAGACTCTCTCGAGTCTCCCTGAAATTACTTGACATTTATTTTATCTGTGGGCATGTTCATTTCAAATAAAATGTCAACTTCTTGAAAGCAGGAACTATTTCATTTCTGTCTTTGTATTTGCAGTTGACACAATAAATGCTTATTGTTTTAAATGAAATTAGTAACAAGAATAATGATAGCATTTGCACAGCACTTTAAAGTTGGATGGTGTAATAGTAATTAATTTAGCAGGTACTTAGCCCTTATCAACTAAGGGCTAAGTACCCCTGTGAAAGAAACAGAAGGTGTGAACTCTGTCTCCATTGCTGACATAACAGAAAGTGGTTGGCTGAGACAGGAAGCCTGTGTGTGTGTGTGTGTGTGTGTGTGTGTGTGTGTGTGTGTGTGTGTGTGTGTGTGTGCTGGATCAAGCCCTCTTTGAAGGTCAAAATGGCTGCTGCCTCCTGGAAGGCTAAGATTTCTTCTGGGTCCTAGGGCCAGTGGAACTGCTGGAGCACTGAAGTAGCATGACTCGGATAAGACTTTGTTTGTTTGTGGCTTGGTTTATCCTTGAGTTCTCAGCAACAGAAGTAGTGAAGGGTTTGAGATGTGCTGGACTCTGTGAACTTCAGTATGTGCCAGGGACTGCCCTGAGGAATGGACAAGGACCTGGGAGCTGTCTACCTCTGAGGACTGGACAAGAATCTGGCAGCTGTCTGCTTCTGAATCCAGATGACTGTTTGGTGGATTCAGGAGGGAGCTGGGACCATGGAAGGGGATCCAGGGAATCAGTGAGACCACCCAGAGTCAAGATGAAGAAAAGGCCTCCCTTTGGATATTGAATGTGTGATGAAATTGAAGTTTATTAGAGACCGAGGGGTGGAGGGTTTATGTAATTTTCTAATGACTGTATTTAGTGATTAACGATACTTAGTGACTGATTATTAGATAAGTGACTGATTAAGTTAATCTATGATTGCCCCATGAGTGGAAGACAGACTTGTATTGTGAAATGATTGAATGATTAAGTAAGGAGGCAAACCTCCTTAGGGAAACCAGATGATTATTCTTGTGTTCCTTATCCCGAATACTGTGACCACTTTGGTGAAAACTATGTGGCCATTTTAATGTTAAGCTGTTGTGAATACTGTATTATTATTTTCTGTGATAATATGTAATGTTGTTAATATTGCATTTTGATTTATTGTGAATGTTTGCCTTGATCTGTTATGGAATAAATGGAGTGTTCAATATACTATGTAATCAGAATCTTAGAAGCTGTTCACAGTAGCATTCTTTTGGGAAGCTGCATGTGCATGGCATTATAGTCAAGTAATAGTTACATCATATCCAAAGATAGTTTGCTTTTTGCTTTCTCCAAATTGTGGTCTTTCAGCTCTCAGTGACCCAGTAAGGGTTTTTGATGTAGTAGTGGTAGTAGTAGTAGTAGTAGTAGTAGTAATAGTGGTGGTGGTGGTGGTAGTGGTGGTAATAGCAGTAGTGGTAGTAGTGGTAGTGGTAGTAGTAGTGGTAGTAGTAGTAGTAGTAGTAGTAGTAGTAGTAGTAAATTATACTTTAAGGATTGAAAAGTTATTTATAATTACTATCTGGTTACACCCTCACAGCTGAGAGGGAAGTGCTATTATCACTCCCATTTTGCAAATGATGTTTTTAGCTTTCATCTTCATCCTGATGCTGTGCTATCCTCCCTTTTACAAGAAGTGTGTGCCCTGGGAAGTGTGATTTTTGCATCTTATCACTCCCCTTTCCTTTACTACTTGTCAGGGTCATGGGTGAAACTGCTTCAGTTGGACACTGAAGGCATGACAGCCTCCCCCTCTAAACTCTATGATGGTGGCCATCTACCAGTTGAGATATTTGATACCCAGAACTTAAAGGAAACCTTTGCCATTGAAAATGTCACCGACCATTGTAAAAGTAGGATACAAATTCTGAGACTTATGTCATGGGGAAACAAAACAAAACTGTGATGTGAAGAGAAATGCCATGCCTTCCTGAGATCCATGAGGAAAAATTTAGAGATAAAGCCTTTTCCATTCTTTTTTTTAACATTAAAAAATGCTGTCATTTGCCCCAGAGAAGCCCCAACATTCCACCTCAAACTGCACACCGTCTACCATAACCAGTGCCAACTCCTTCAGAATTGGATGATTATGTTGACAACCCTATGAAAACTCACAGTTTGAGTGGGGGCAGCAGATCCAATCATTTTGCCTTCTTCATTTTTGCTACCTCAACTTTCATAGGCTGTATTTTTCTCTTTTTGGCAAATGCTATTGACTATGAGACTATTTGGGAATTGGTTTGGGGTGGGGAGTCATGGCAAAGAAGCTCATTTTTTAGAACATGTTAATAAAATACTATATCTTGTAATTCAGTTATAAACCTAGAGAAGGAGAAATATCAGTTCGTACATAGATGCACGAGTGCCAAGTGGGTTTCTGAATATGAGCTATTTTCTATATGGGATTACTATATATAGAAATATTGTCATGGGTTGCCAGCCAATAAGACTTTGAACTTGAGAGAGGTTAATTGTGTTTTAAGAGAGGGGAGACAGAGACTTTTTAGTCTGCTAGTCTCTCACTGGCTTCAGAGGTTTAAGATTTGGGTGGATATGTGTGTGCAAGAAATGAGGGTAAAGCAGGGAAAAAACATAGGTGTTAGATGTGCCTGACTACCTATTAATATTTGAAGTCCCCTAAGTCCCAGTGATATTTAATTTGGGACAGATGAATTCAAGGAATGTCATGCTCTGGGCAGATGAACCATGCAAATTACCTAGAAGTTTCAATAAGCTTCAAGGCAGCACTTACCAATCCTAGAGAGGGTAGGACACATCTGGTGACATTTGCCTTTCATTTCTGCCCTCATGGCAAACGTTTCCAACTCCTTCTATAAGATCACTGTCTTCCTGGATTTTCATCTGTATAGCAACACCAGAGAAATAGTGATGCAAAAAAAGTAGGCATTTATAGCAATTAGCCTCTATGGATCATCTGTGGTCCTATTATTAAACATGCAATGTCCCAGATACAACGCAGCCTAATCTATTCCTCTTCTTCCTATTTTAGAACCAACTTGTCTGGTATCTGCTATAGGCATTGCCATATTTATTGATGAGCTAACTAATGCTCTCTCTGTCCAACTGAATAACATAATCTGGGCAATATGTTTTTCATCCACTTTGCTTTTCTATTGTGGATGGTGAGGCTGATCACTTTCAAATGAATTTATATTTTAATCAAGAGGCTTTGTAGTGTTTATGAGTACAATAAAATTAGTGCAATGTTCTCTGCAAATAGGAGAATTTAAAAAATAAAAAAAACTTTTTATTTGTATTCTACATAGGACATTCTCTATGACACTGATGAATACCACATGTATTCCTTCCTTAAGTCTTACTTAACATTGCTTCTTAGTGAATTGTTAGCTATATCTCCACGATCACATAATGTTGTGGGATCTCAAAGTACTTGGGTTCATTCACCACTTCTACACATGTCATATCATCTGATATGATTTCAACATGTGTGTAGAAGAAACTTTGAGTAAAACTGTTATGACTTCATTTTCTTACTATTAAGTTGGATGTTTAAAAAAATTAGTGTGATCTTATTTTCTACGTACCTGAGTCAGCTGTATAACTATGAAAATGTGATGATGTACTCTGGACACTGCCCCAGAGGAAGGAAGGGAGAGAGGGAGCCATAAATTCGTAGACTGACTGATGAGTCCACAAATGCATCCCCTAACACCAAGGGAATGAATTCTAACATGTTTTGTGTTTACTCTAACTTTCTTGAGACTGGGGTCATCACTAGCACTTGGCATCTTTTTTCCTCCAATTAATATTTTTGTAAAAGGACTTGACTTTCTCTTTTCTACTTGCATATAAAATTACAGATCCCCTTAACCAGAGGTTCCTGGAGTTATTTGGCCTACTGCTCCCTTTAAAAAAATTACTCAGTTCCTCCCTGGAAATCTACTTTCTTAAACCCTTTAATGAGTTTTTTGAAATTTGCTTAATTTAAAAAAATATATAAAAAATGTATTTTTAAAAATTGCGCATCTTAAATTTAATAATTTATTGTAAGTTTGTGGTGTTTTCCTGCATTAAAATTTTGATGATGCAATATTGCATGGTATAATCATATAGTATTGTATTGTAAATACATATGCACATACACGTTACTGCTTATGCATGCTGGACTTCCCAGCAATGGGAGACACACTCATTTGCCAACACTTGTTTGTTAAGACCTGTTGGCAGACTTGACCACTGATAGGTTGTAACTTGCGTTTTGTATGTTTATTTGGAAAAAAAAATGTAATCACTACCACTTTAATTCTGTTACATAACAGATGAAACATGTATGAACAGTTTTTCAAAATTTTATCTTCTCTTCTTATGCTTCAACTGCACCCTCATTTTTATTCAGTTCCCCTCCCCAACTGCATCCAGGGCTACTACCACCCTCTTGGGCTGTTCCAGCACCTTACCTGGAAGCAGTATTGTAATCTTTAACTTTTAAAGCTTAGATCCTGGCAATCCTCTTGATTTCAGCCTGCATGCAGCCCAGGCACCAGAGGATATCATTCCCATCTTTCACATGGTCATGCAGCTGTTAACAGTGATACAAGAAAAGAGTGAATCAGCATCTGAACTCTCATATTTTACCAGAAGCAAAAATGGGGAAGGAGAGCACAATTCAATGAAGAAAGGTCAGAATTTGCCTTTGATTTGCAGGAAATTAAAGAATTCAAGCATATTGGGAGCCACCTTAAGAGCAAACAAATAACATCTCTACTATTTAAAAGTCTTGCCAGATAGAAAGCCAGAAAACAGTTACCTCTTATGACACGACATCAAAGGACAGAGTTCAATTAACAACTGGCAATAGTAATGAGATGTTATTGATTAATTACAACAAAATTGCATTTGTAATTACTGTAAATAACTTGTGGAGGATGCTATTGAGAGGGTTGAAATTTATTCTTTTTTTTTTTTTGCTTTTTGGAAGGCAATTGGGGTTAAGTGACTTGCTCAAGGTCACACAGCTAGTACATATTAAGTATCTGAGGCTGGGTTTGAATTCAGGTCCTCCCGACTCCAGGGCCAGTGCTCTATTCACTGCATCACCTAGTCGCCCCTCGAAATTTATTCTTGACCCTCTTGCTTTTACATACTTTAAAAATATGTTTTCAACATTATGTGGTGATTAAAAAGTTTCAAGAGACATAGTTTCTGGGTAATTTCATCATTTTGTTAATGACACCAGCACATTTATTAATAAAAGGATGGTCATTTGGCCTTCTCTTTTAGACCAAAGACAGCCACGGTTCCAGGCTCAGGTCTTATATGTTCTTTTGGAAGAGGAGTGCTTGTTGGTTAACAATCTATTCAGGAATTTATGTCTCACCCAAGACTTGGCAGAACACAATGGCTACCCCACTTGGGTGGGGTCTGAACAAGTAAATTATTCCAATCTCATTATCAGCAATATCCTTCAAGAGACTTGAACTTTTTTAAAAACAGGACTTTAAAAAAAGGGGGGAACTCTGGATCTCCCCAAATCATTGGTAATTAATAATTATTTCTCTCAATTAGTAAATCCAGATATGTAACTAAAATCTCTACCCAAAAGACCAAGATGTCAAATTATTTAATTTCTTTAGGCATTTAAAAAAGTGGGGGAGGGGAATGGGAGAGAAAAGATAAATGCTTGTTAATTAAAAGAAAATTAATAGAATAGGAAAAAACCAGATAATTTCATCTTTTTTCTGATTTTCCTTATTTTTCTAAGCTGTCTTCCTAAGGAGTGCTTTTCTTCCAAATGCTGTCTTGCTCTTCTACCCCCCCCCCCAAATTTGGAAAGCATTTCTTTAAATGTCCGAACAATGTGGTACTTCCAGTCTTTAGATTAAGGATATCACGATTAGGATCAAGAAATATGTGTGATGAAAATCTTGGTTGGAGCAAACCTTTCAGAATGCATTTTGTTACTATTGAGTCAGATGCTTTTTTGAACAACAACAAATGCACAGCCGTAGCTACACTCTCTGATGAACCTTTCTCTCCAGTGAAGACTCTTCATTCTCTGAAAACCGCATAAAGTACACTTCAGCTGGCGCACAGGATAGAATGCCGACCTTGGAGTCAGGAAAACTCATTTCCTGAGCTCAAATCTGGCCTCAGACACTTACTAGTTGTGTGACTCTGAACAAGTCAGTTAACTGTGTTTGTCTCAGTTTCCTCACCTGCAAATGAGCTGGCAAAGAAAATGGCAAACCACTGTACTATTTTTGCCAAGAAAACCCCAAATAGAATCACAAAGAGTCAGACACAACGGAATTGACTGAACAACAACACACTTGAATATCTGTTAACATACATCATTAGCCACATAAATTGGCACATAACTTAGCCACAGGTGATCCTCCCAACTACACAATAAAATGTATGTACAGGTACATCCACAAAAGTTCTACTTCCATGTTCATCAACTCTAAAATTCTTTTATCTAATGATAACCTTTTATCATTCCACATTTTCCTGTTCCTTTGTCTGATTCTTAATCCTGGTCTTCATCTTCACCATGACCCTTCACCAATCTATCCAACTTTCAGCTCTTCCTCTGGTCATCACCCCTGCCCTGGCTACACTTCCCGTCCTTCCCTGCTTTGACCCCATGGTGAATCAATTCAACTCAACTCTACCCTCTACATTTGAATCCTTTACTAGCTTGTCCTATCACCAATCACACCTTGTCAAATCTCAAGTTCCCACTCTCTGCTTCATTCTTTTATGTTCGTGTGCTGATGAACAGAGCTGCAGAAAATCATGAAACCAGGTTAAATTGGGTCCACTACATATTTATGCTACAAAAACTCAACTGAGTCCTCATTGCAGCATGACAAGCCTTTCACATCTCCTTAATTGACTCAGTAATTGAACCTTCTCATCAACATCCCCTCACCTACCACTGGATCTCCTCTCCTTACCCTTTCAGCTAAGAACTTTACTGAAACAATACTTCCATTTGCGAAAAAGCTCTCTCTTTTCCCTTCCTCCTCATTTCACAGATAACTTCTCCCATTACCTGTTTCTTTACTCCTGTCTCACATGAAAAGGTAGGCTTTCTCCTTGCCAAGGCAAATCCCTTAACGTGACTGCTTAATCCTAGTTCTCCCATCTTCTCTAACAGATTGGTCCTTCCATTATCCCTATCTTCTCGCTGATCTTAATTTCCAAATAATGGTTTGGCCATTTTTCAGTCCTCACCTTCTTGACCTTTCTATAGCCTTGGACCCTGTGAATCATCATCTCCCTCTGGATATTCCTTTCCAGGTTTTTGTGACTCTGTTCTTTCCTGGCTGTCCTCCTACTTCTGTGACTGCCTCTTTCTCATTCTGTTTTGCTAGAATATTGACCAGCCAACTCTTTGTCCTTGTCTTTTCTTCTATGTTATCTCTTGTGGTTATCTTATCAGTTCCTGTGGATTCCATTATCATTTCTACACAGAGGATTCCCAGATCTAGCCTCAATCTCTCTCTTTATCTCACCTGTGACAGAAGGGTAGCACTAGCAGCAGCTACACCCTGATAAAACCATCTCAGCCCATGGGCTAAACCAATTTGAGGGTAACTGGCAGGCCTTAGGCCCATTTGTGAGTTAGGGGGACATCTACCCCAAGCATGTGGAGGCTTTCTCTAGTGGAATGAGCAGATGAAAAGTTTTTCCAACCATGGAAGCAGGTGAAGCAGGCACTGTGGAGTTCTTTGAGCTCGGTTAGACATCAGAGATGCCAAAATTATCCACTGCATTCCAGGCTGGTTAACCATCTTGGCTTTTCTCTTACCACTGGATTTTGATGACTCTGGAAAAGAAAGTAAGGCTGACAACTTTGTGCAACTCTGCCTCACTTAAATCCAATTCATAAGTGAGTCAAGACACTATGATGTCCTCTCCAGAATGAAGGGTGAATAATGGTCTCTTATAGTTAACTGCCTTTTGGACAACTCAAATTGAATGTCTGGTAGGCATTTCAAACTCATATGCCCTGAACAATCCATTATCATTCCTTTGACACCATTTCCTCTTATCAGCTTTACTGTTAATGTTGTGAGAGCCACCATACTTCCAGTCACCAAGGTCTGGTACCTTCTTGATTCCTAACTTACATTTACTGTGTACATCCACCCTGCAGTAAAGTCATCATTTCTACCTTCACAGCATTTCCTATATACGTCTCCTTCTCTGTTCTGACCCTGCCACTTGGCACAGGCCCTCATCACCGCACCTGCATTATTGCAGGAGTTTAGCGAGTGGTTTCTGTCCTTCAAGTCTCTCCCCACTCAGCCGCCAAAGTGATTTTACTGAATAGTTCAGGTCTGGCCATGTCAACCACCTATTCAAACTTCAGTGGTTTTGCATTACCTCCAGGAGCAAATAGAAAAATTCAGTGGTATAAAATATAAAATGCAAACATATAAATATAATATATAAAATATTATCATGTATAAATAAATAAAATATATAAATATAAAATTACAAATATAAAATGCCCTTCACAACCTTATCCCTCTTCCCTTCCTGCCTCTCCAGTTCAGTCCCTTAATTCTATGTATTCTATAATCCAGTTATGCTCATCTGCTTTTTGATTCTCAGAGATGACACTCCTAACTGTACCTCTGTCTGTCCTCGGTTCCTGGAATACTCTCACTCCTCACTACTGCCTCCTAATCTCCCTGACTTCTTTCAGGACGCAGCTCAAACCCTGCCTTTTGCAATAAGCCTTTCCCAGCCCCCACCTACACATTCTCAGACCCTTACCTCTGAGATTACTTTACCATCTGCCATCCATCTGTCTCTCTATCCACACAAACACATATGTATACATGTAACTATGTACATAAAAATTTTTATTTATGTATATATACAAGTAGCTATGTACATAAAATATTTCATATATTTATATATAAATACATATAAATAAAATCTTTTATGTACATAGTTCCTTGCAGACTTTCTCCTCCCATTTTATATTACCTACCATGATAATAGCTAATGTTTATATAATGCCTACTATATGCACTGTGCTAAGTGATTTATCAGTTTCTATCATTATCTCCATTTTACAGATGAGGAAATGGATGCAAAAAGGGATTAAAATGACTTGCCCAGGGTCACCCATCTATAGAGTATTTGAGGCCACATTTGAACTCAGGTCTTTCTGACTCCAGGCTCAGCACTCTCTCTACTATGCCACCTAGTGACCTATGAGCTACTTTGACAAAGGCAAAGGTTTTGAGAGTAAACTAAGAAGCTGTTGACTTTGGCAGGCATCAAGAAATCTCATACTTGCAGTGCACCACTTGCAGAGAAAGCTACAACATGAATGTTTGGGTCACACTGTTGGACTTGCTGACTTAAAAACTCGATAACAGGGACTATATTTTTGCCTTTCTTTGATCACCACAGAACTTAGCTTAGCACTAATGCTGAACAGATAATAGGTGCTCTCTCAATACTGGTTGGCTAACTGACTCCTCTTCCCGCACACTTCAGGGTTAAGACAGATTCAGTTCACTTCTCACCTGATAAGGTAAAAACACTCAGACCTACACTCAACTCATTCCTCATCTAAATAATTTACTTTCCAGGCTCATATGTCACTCTCAAGAATATGGGTGGTTGATTCTATGTAGCTTCTTCCCTTTAGCTGACCAGGATATCTAATTATCTCCCCAAGAAAAAAATACAAGGTTGTGGTGTCTTTTCTTGATAGGGTCCTGATAACTCTCTGGGCCAGTTTTGTAGACTGATGAATTAACCAACCTTTCTGCTACTTAGGATAAGGTGATTTTCCGTGAGTCCTGATTTTGTGTGTTCTGTGCACCCCAAGATTTCTTGTTGTTGTTTAGTTGTTCTAATATATGTCTTACTCTTTGTGACCTTTTGGGTTGTTTTATTGGTAAAGATACTGGAGTAGTTTACCATTCCCTTCTCCAGTTCATTTTACAGATGAGGAAACCAAGGCAAACAGAGGTTAAGTGACTTGCCTGGGGTCACACAGCTATTAAGGGTCTAGGATCCAGCTCCAGGCTTGGTGCACTAGCCCCCACCATCAGCAAAGCTCTATTGCTAAAGACCATGACAATTCCTAGGGTCATATATTTAGAGCTGGAAGGAAATTCAGAGGCTGTCAAGTCAAGACCAATGGAAGCCAAGAGCATAAGATCATAGATTTATTTAGGGAACATTGAGTTTCACCCACCCACTTAATTTTACAGATGAGGAAACTGAAGCCCAGAGAGGCTAAGTGACTTGTTCAGGGTCACCCAGTTAGTAAATGGCTATGGAAGAATTCACACTGACGCTTTTCTGACTCATAGTCCAGTCCTCTATCCACTGTACTCTCTTGCTGCCTCAATGAACATAAGCTTCTTTCTCTCAGAGCACTTCCGAGTCAAAGTCCCTTGGCTAACAGTAGGTCTCCTTTAGCCAGTCTCTCAGGCAAGAGATCTACATGGTTTGGAGTTGCTAAATGTCATCATCTTCTGAAACTCTAAAGTTCAGCAATAAGGCAAAGGTGACTGTCATGCAAACATAAGAAACTATGGGGCAAAACCTAGAGCATCATTTCAGTGCACAATGGAACTCTACTACATCTTGAGCCCAGTTGAGGTTGGTCATGTGGGGTGTGTTCAGGGAAGACCAGCACCTCTGGCGTGAGGGCTGCCGAGCCCTTTTCAGGGCTGCTCTCCATCTTTGGTGTCTACCTAATCCACCTCACTCTTACCTGTGGCTCCAAGAAGCTGTAGGGTGCACAACAGCCACATCCCAGTAAACCCTTTTGAAAGACAGACTAATCCAGGTTGAGGGTAATTGAAAGGTAATCAAACCTGTTGATGAATTATGGCGAGAGGAGGTTCACCCCAAGCATGTGAAGACCTTCCTTGCTAGAATGGGTAGGTAAGAACAGTTTGTTTCAACGGCCATGGAGGCGGCTGAAGCAGGTGCTGTGGAGCACTTAGAGCTTGGTTAGACATCAAAAATGCCAATGTCACCCACTGTATCTCAAACCATCACCAGTCATCTTGACTCTGACCTGCCACTGGACTGTGATGACTCTAGAGGAGAGAGTGAGGCCAGTGACTTCAGGCAATTCTGACTCACTTAAATCCAGTTTATGCAGGAAACAAAAACCATCACCCATAACATTTATCATTTTTCCAATCTCAAAGTCCTGTGGTGACAGGCAACTGACAAAGCAACAGGGTGTATACACTGGGAGCTGTAGTCACAACCCTGCACACAGCTGGCCCAGGCCATAGGGTCGTCTTCTCACCGGAAGCAGCAGTGACATTTGGCAGCCCTCTGGGTGTCTGAACAGCCTTTTTTTTAAACTTATTTTTAGTTTTCAACATTCATTTCCACAAGACTTTGAGTTGCAAATTTTCTGTCTTTCCCCTACCACCCACCCCAAGATAGCAAACCTACTGAATACTCCTTCCCCCAGTCTGCTCTCTCTTATATCGCCCCCCTACAAGATGGATTTCTATACCCCAGTGCCTGTGTATCTTCTTTCCCAGTTGCATGTAAAAAACAATTTTTAACAGTTGTTTTTTAAAACTTTGATTTCCAGATTCTTTCCCTTCTTCCCTCCTCACCCACCCCCACTGGGAAGACAAGTAATTCAATATAGGTTATACATGCGTAATTATGCAAAATGTTTCCATTAGTAGTACTATTGTAAAGACAAGCTATATTTCCTGGCCTCCCCTTATTCTATTTTCTGTTTTGACCCTGTCCCTTTTCAAAAGTGTTTGCTTCTAACTACTCTCTCCCCCAATCTGCCCTCCCTTCTATCACCCCCCTCTTATCCCCTTCCCCCTACTTTCCTGTAGGGTAAGACCCCCTATTGAGTGTGTATGTTACTCCCTCTGTAAGCCAAATTCAATGAGAATGAGGTTTTCCCGTTCCCTTTCACCTTCCTGCTCTTCCCTTCTGCTATAACAATTTTCTCTTGCCTCTTGTATAGAGCATGGATTTCTTTAGCATGTGTTTGGTCAAGTACAAAGGTTCTGTCCAATTTCAGCTTCTTAAATAATTACAACCTGACACTTATTAAATGCCAGTTATGTGTAAGGCATGACGCTAAGGGTGCTAAAATGAAAAAAAAATCATGATAATTTTTATCTCCTCCAGAATTCTATAATCGCGTGAGGGTAGAGAGTATGACCTGAACACAAGCATCATACAATATAGAGCGTGATGAGGGTGGAAGAGTAACTTAATCCAATGCTCTAGGAATCTTGGGTGTTAACCTCACTTTTAGAGAGAAGAAGGAAGATGGTGACCCAGTGATAGAAACTGAAAATGAGTGGTTAGCAATAGGAGAAAAACCAGGAGGAAGCTAAGATGGGAAGACAATCAGCAGCGTTTAAGTGTAGTAGAAAGGTTAAGCAAGATGGTGCTTAAGAAAGGGCCTTTGAATGGAACAACCCAAATGAAAACCATCTCCCAGTAAGTGGTTAAAGGATATAAATAGAGTTCTCTTTAACAACTGCACACTATTAAGAATGGAATGGAAAATGCTCCAAATCACTAATAAGAGAAATGTCCATCACAACCATTTTGAATTCCCACAGAAAACTGGCAAAGATGACAAAAGGCTGGAGGAGTTTTAGGGAAACAATAGCGACAACCCAACATATTTATGCATTATTGGTCCAAGCATTCTACAAAGAAATTTGGAAATGATGCAGATATTCACATCTTTGACCCAGAGATCCCGCTGTTAGACGTATACCCCAAGGAGGTCAGTGACAGAAATGAGGGCCACAAATATACAAAAATATTCATAACAGCATTTTCTGTAGAAACAAAGAACTAGAAATAAAACATGCCCATCAGCTGGGAAATGGCTAAACAAACATTAATGGAATGGAGTGTTACTAGACTATAACAAGTCGTGAGAATGATGAATGTAGAAAAGTATGGGAAGCCTTATATGAACTGAACAGAGTGAAGTAAGCAGAACCAGGAAAACAATGTACGCAATGATGTGACAATGTAACTGGGCAGCTAGATAATAGGATGGATAGACTTAGAGCCAGGAAAACTTGGATTCAAATCTGGTCTCAGAAACTTATTAGCTGTGTGACCCTGGGCAGTCACTTAACCCTGTTTCCTTTAGTTTTTTCATCTGTAAAATGAGCTGGAGAAGGAAATGGCAAACCAGCCAGTATCTTTGCTAAGAAAATCCCAAATGGGGTCGCAAAGAGTTGGGCATAACTGAAAATAACCAAACCAGGACAACGTGACAATGTAAATGGAAAGGGGAAGCACAAAACAATTGAAGCTGAGTGCTGCAAAATTACAATGCCAATGTTTGGCCCCAAAGAAGATACGAGAAGGCACTCCCCCACTTTATTTGTCGAGGTGGGTTACTATGGGGATGTGACATGATGTCAGACTTTTCTGATACATTGGTTGATAACCTGGGGGACTAGAAGGATGGTGGCCCCTTCTACGGCAATAGGGAAGTTAGGGAGGGGGGGGGAGTTTGGGGAAAAAAGAAAAGATGAGTTCAGTTTTAAACATGTTGAGTCTGAGATGGCTTTAGGAGACATCAGATTCAAGACATCTAATAGGCAGTTGGAAATCTGAAGATGGAGGTAGAGAAATTAGGGCTGGGAAAATGGATCTGAGAGTCATCTGCATAGAGATGATAATTGAATCAATGGGAGCTGATGAGACTGAGTGAAATACTAGAGAGGAAGAAGAGAAGAAGCCCAGGACATAGCTTTGGTGAATGCCCATGGTTATAGCTATAAGGTAGATGAAGACACAGCAGAGGAGACAGTGGAGTGGTCACACAGTGGAGTGTTCTGACTTTGGATAGCTCCATCATGCCCAAAGGAACCTTATCATCCTTCCAGATCCCAGCAGCTTTGGTACTCACACCTCAATAGTGACCTGTGCTCTAGGACCTCTTCAAATAGAGGGTAGAGGGGGCGGCTAGATAGCCAGTGAATAGAACACCAGCCCTGAAGTCAGGAGGACCTGAGTTCAAATCTGACCTCAGACACTTAACACTTACTAGCCTTGTGACCTTGGGCAAGTCACTTAAACCCAATTGCCCTGCCTTCTCTCCCCCCCAAAGAAGCAATAAAAAAAGAAAACAAAAGAAAACAAATAGAGGATAGATGAGAAAATTCCTCCACAAACCTCCATTTAAAGAAGGTGCCCAGCCCAACCATCTCTTCATTTGGACTTCTCCATCACATCTTTGTATTAGGTGCCTTCCCTTCCTTATCACTCCCCTTTTCAGCTCCTTTTTTCATTTTATCTTCCCGTTAGACTGGAAGCTCCTTGAGGGCAGGGACTGTTTTAGTGTATGTATCCTCAGCACTCAGCATAGTGCCTGGGACTGACTGACAGAACCAAGAGAAAATAGGGTGGAGAAAATCTAGAGAAGAGAGTATCAGTGTGAGGAGGATGGTGGGCAGTGTCACAGCCTGCAGAGTTCAAGGACAATGAGGATGAAAAATGTTCATTAGATCTGGCAATTAAAAGATATTTAGTGACTTTTATTTTGAGGGTGGAAGGCAGAGCAATTGGGGTTAAGTGACTTGCCCAAGGTCACACAGCTAGTAAGTGTTAAATGTCTGAGGTTGAATTTGAACTCAGGTCCTCCTGATTGCAGGTCTGGTGCTCTGTTCACTACACCACCTAGCTGCCTCTTCTTTAGTAACTTTGGAAAGGGCAATTTCAGTTAAATGAAGTTGAAAGCAAGATTGCAGAGTTAATATGAGGAAGAAGAAAGGAAGTCGAAGCATAGATTATAAATGGCTTTTCTAGCATGTGTTGCTGCTCCTGTTAGGCAGAAAGCAATAAAATTTCAGAGCCTTTCAATCCTCAGAAAAATGAAAAAGCTTAGGGAAAAAGGAGAAAATGGGAGTGGGATTGAGGGAATGTACTTTGAATTCCTAAGCCAGAGAAACAGCACAGACTCTCTCTCTGTCTCTCTCTGTCTCTCTTTCTCTCTGTCTCTCTGTCTCTGTCTCTGTCTGTCTCTGTCTCTCTCTGTCTCTGTCTCTGTCTGTCTCTGTCTCTCTGTCTCTCTCTGTCTCTGTCTCTGTCTCTCTCTGTCTCTGTCTCTCTGTCTCTGTCTCTGTCTCTCTCTCTCTGTCTCTCTCTCTCTCTCTCTCTGTCTCTGTCTCTCTCTCTGTCTTTCTCTCTCTCTCTCTCTCTGTCCTTCCCAGATCAAGCAGTAGAAGCCAACCACAACAGAAATAGCAATAAAGAAAAACAAGCAAACAAAACCTGTCTCTACTCTTAAGTATATTTGTTTTTCAGTGACATAAATAACCTTTTTACCTCCTTTTTTTTCCCATGGGAGGGATGGGAGTAGAATCCTTCCTTGTTCTAGTATCCCCTTCCTAGCCTTTCTCTACATAGATAGAAACTAGGTCTGTCACTTAATTCATATAAGGAATTCTCAGAGTGAAGGAATCCCCTTTTCCAATGCATGCCAGCCCCCTCTCTGAACCCTCTACAGGCAAACCTTGTTTTATTACACTTTGTTTCACAGGTGGTATGATTTTTAGAAACTAAAAGTTTGTGGCAACCCTGTGTGGAACAAGTCTATCAGCGCCATTTTTCCAACAGCATGTTCTCACATTGTGTCTCTGTCACATTTTGGTAATTTTCACAATATTTCAAATATTTTCATTATTCTTATATCTGTTACGGTGATCTGTGGTCAGTGATCTTCTATGCTACAATGTATTGTAGTCGTTCTGAGATGCAGCAAACAGGGCCCATATAAGATGATGAACTTAATCATAAATGGTGTATTCTGACTGCTCTGGCAAGCAGTCCTTCCCTGTCTCTCTTCCTCTCCTCAGGCCTCTCTATTCCCCAAGTCACAATATTGAAATTAGGACAGTTAATAACAATACAATGGCTTCTCAATGCTCAAGTGAAAGGCAAAGTCAAGAGAGGAGGCAGACTTCATGTTATCTCATTTTAAGAAATTGCCACAGCCAGCTAGCTCAACCTTCAGCAACCACCATCATGATCAGTCAACAGCTGTCAATATTGAGGCAAGACCTTCCATGGAACAAAAAAATTATGACCCACTGAAGGCTCAGATAGTGGTTAGTATTTTTTTAAATAATAAAATATCTTTAAATTAAGGTACGTACATTGCTTTCTTTGGACATGATGCTATTGCACAATTATTAGAATATAGTACAGTATAAACATAAATTTTATATGCACTGGGAAGCCAAAAAATTCCCATTACTTATTTTGTTGCAATATTTGTTTTACTGCAGTAGTCTGAAACTAAACTCACAACATCTCCAAGTTATGCCTGCAGTCTTAGAGAGTTGCCTAGAGCAGTGGCTCTCAAATTTTTGGTCTCAGGACCCCTTATGCTCTTTAAAAAATTAATGACCCCTTCCCCAAGGACTTTTCTTTCTATGATTTATTTCTATTGGTATTTACTATATTAGAAATTTAAGTATCATAGTATTTTTATGAAAATAGTTTTGACCTGGAGGTCTAGGGGAGTCATAGAGGTCCACAGGCCATAATTTGAGAAGTGATGTATATAGGGTCAGCCAGCCTGTATTTATTAGAGATAGGATTTGAACTCAAGTCTTCTTGTCACTCTGCTAGAACAATGAGTAATTATCAATTCATCTGAAATATTTTCTCGAATTAGAAATTGAGGGGATGCCCATAAATTGGCAACACAATGAATTATTGCATATGCATGTAATGGAGTTTGTTGTGCTATGAGAAATGATGAGTGGGCATATTTCAGAAAAACCTAGAAAGATTTATATAACTGATGCAACACTGTGTGCAGAACCAGGAGAACACTGTAAACAGTAACAGCAACATGGTATGATGATCAGCTATGGATGACTTAGCTCTTCTCAGCAATAAAGACAATTCCAAAGAGCTCATGATGGAAAATGCTATCCACATCCAGAGGAAGAAATGATGGAGTCCAAATACAGATTGAAACTTACTGTTTTCACTTATCTTTTTCATGGTTTTTCCTTTTTGGTTTGTTTCTTCTTTCACAACGTACCTAATATGGAAATGTGTTTTACATGATTTCATATATATAATCTATATAAAATTCTTACCCTTTCAGGAGGGGGGATGGAAGGTAGGGAGAAAATTTGGAAGTCAAAATTTTATAAAAAATGAATGTTAAAAATTTTCTTTACATGTAATTGGAAAAATGTGAAATACTATTAAAAATAAAATAAATTATCTTCTTACTAACCAAGAGGTATACCCAGTCATGCCTGTGGTCCATCAGGGAAAAGCTTTCAAGGGAAAGAAAGCAATAGCTCTGCCAGATTTCGTAAGGCTCTTTTCCCAGTTCTTCTCGGTGTCCTACTGAGGAAAGATTCTATTTTCGGATTGCTACCAAGTCATTACTGAGGCTTTAATATGTTTTTTTAATTTAGGTTATACATGTACAATTATGTTAAACATATTTCCACATTAGTCATTTTATAAAAGAAGAATCAGAACAAAAGGAAAAAACCACAAGAAAGAAAAAAAAAGTAAAAATAGTATCCTTCTGTCTGCATTCAGCCTCCATACTTCTTTCTTTCAATGTGGATAGCATTTTCTATCGCTGGTGTTTTGGAATTGTCTTGGATCATTGTATTGCTGAGAAGAGCTAGGTCTGCTGTAGCTGATTATCACACAATGTTATTGTTACCGTGTACAATGTTCTCCTGGTTCTGCTAACTTCACCCAGCATCAGTTCGTGTAAGTCTTTCCAGGCTTTTCTCAAATCTGCCTTCTGATCTCTTCTGATAGCACAATGGTGTTCCATCACAATCCTATACCACAGCATGTTCAGCCATTCCCCAATTGATATCCCCTCAATTTCAAATTCGTTACCACCACAAAAAGAGCTGCTATAAATATTTTTGTCCATGTGGGTCCTTTTCTTTTTTTTTTCTTTTGCTTTCTGGAGGGCAATTGGGATTAAGTGATTTGCCCAAAGTCACAGGGCTAGTTTTTGTGTCAAGTGTCTGAGGCCAGATTTGATCTCAGGTCCTCCTGACTCTAGGGCTGGTGCTCTATTCACTGTACCACCTAGCCGCCCGAAGGCCCTTTTCTTTAATATATATTTTATAAGCTGCTATAGGCTTATAAGCCACTATAGGAACCTATTCCTGGTCCAGAAGGGAAATTAAAAACACACAATAGGTAGCTAGTACAGTGCCAGACCTACAGTTAGGAAGACCTGAATTCAAATCCTGCCTCAAACACTTGCTAGCTGTGTGATCTTGGGAAAAATCACTTAATTCAGTTTCCTCATCTGCAAAATGGGAATAGTAATAACACATTTGAGGAGCAAATGAGATATTTGCACAGCCCTTTACAAACCTTAACGTTTCAGTAGCAGTAGGAATTGTAGTGTAGGAACGCTTGACATTTTTCCAGCCTTATCTCATAATACTTTCCTACACAAACTTGATGATCCAGCTACACAGGACCCTACTCTGTTTCCTCGAAATACTTATGCCCCCCACCTCCTGTGTCTTTGCTGATTCTATGCCTGGAATGCTCTCACTCCCTCTCTTGGCCTATTGAATTCCCAGCCCTAGTCTAAGGCCTATCCCAAAGGAGACTTCCTTCATGGTTAGTCAAGACTTTCTCAGGTCTCACAGAAGACCTTGTTTTCCATCTTTTTAAACACCATGTAACATTCTGTATTCATCATTACCTGTGTTTATGCCTTATCCCTCCACAAGTTTATAAAGCTCTAAGAGTTTTCCAGTTTTCAGGGAAGTTTTCTCTCTCCCCTTGGAGCCCTCAGAGAATAGTGTTCAGTGTGCAGAGCCCCTTAATAACTGCTAAATGAAAGAAAAAAATAATGACAAAGCAAAAATAGTAGTTTATTTTAGAATTTAAAAACCATAAAATGCTTCCTTTTTACAAAGATAATGCAAAAAATATGGTTTTACAAATTATTTAAGTCCTTATACAAATAAGTTTTTAAGTGATTTAGTTTGAGAAATTAAACTTTTAACCAAAATTTTACCTCTGTACTAATTGGCAAAGTCACACAGAGCAGGATATAATAAAGTAGATTTAAAAGTCTTTGGTTAGTAATGATGAAAATTCATGTATGAATTAACTAAGGAACCTATTCCTGGTCTAGAAGGGAAATTAAAAACACACAGAAATATCAACATGGGGCAGTAATTAGATGTATTTTTCAATATGCATTTAATTCACACATTTATTTCTCCTAAGATCTCTAGTATAATTTCCCTAACTCACTGTCTGTTTTTGTCCAGACTGAACATTTCCCAGGCAGTCATCTCTTGAAGAAGCCTACCAATACAGATTGGGAGCTCTTTTATAACCCAAGAGAGTTTCCTGGGCTTTACCCAGGGTCGTAGGGACAGCAATATGTGTCAAAGGAAGGTCCCAAGACTTCTTGATTCCTTAGCAGGGGTAGGGAACCTGCCACTTCAAGGTCACGAGGCCCTCTGGTTGAGGCCTTTTGACTGAGTGTAAGTTTTACAGAACAAATTAGTCACAGGGCCACACCAGAGGTCCTAGAGGGCCACATATGACCTTGAGGCAATAGAATCCCCACCCCTGCTAGTGGCTCTTTATCCACTATGCTACACAACCTCAAAAGTCTTTTATCCTAAGAAGTTTTCAGTTTTAAATAAAATATTCAAATCTTAATTATTCTATGTGGCCAATATCTTGAACTAATAGAAAGAAGAAGAGCCGCTAATCCCAAAACCAATTATACTCCATTCTGGAATGCATGACTTCCATCTCCCCTCAATAGACTTATTTTCCTATCAACATTTTCATTAGACTGGCATTACTTTCCATTTTATAAAGCCAGAGTCAATGGACAGTAAGAAAAGGCAGTATGGTATGTATGGTATGTATGCTGGATGATGGGGACGACTGGATAAACTCAGGTAGGATTAAAAGGGAACAGAAAACCCAACCATGAATAAGAGGACTCTGAGTGCTTGACTCCAAGGAACTAGGGCTCTGGACTCTTCTCTAATTCCTACCCAGTTTTAATGTACTGAAGCCTTGATCATTCAGGGCCTCTTCTGTCTGTGTATATCTCAGGGCAATGACTGCATTTTTGCCTGTTTCTTTGTAGTTCCCAAAGAGTTACAACAGTGACTGCCTGTGTCCCAGGAGGAAGGTAAAGAATCCTGTTTCTCCACTGGGGAGACAGAATGTAGTAAGTGCATTAAGAACCACAGTTTGATCCCTCTGGCGGTAAAAATCTTATTCCTCGCTTGTTTACTTAACCTCCAGAAGTGGTGCTTTGCAACTCTAATGACATACCTTGCAACATCCTGTAATGGCTTACTTTGTTTCCATGTTATGCTACTACTAGTCTATATTCTCTTTAAGGGCAGGGATCCCCTCTTAGGCGAACCTCACTTTATTTACAGTGGCATGTGATGCACAACAGAATTCAATATGCAAATTAAATACAAAAACAGCTCTAAGCAATTAAAACAAATGACATTCATTCAGAGCTATGCCATTTTCAAACAACACAAAGGTCAACCAGTATAACACTCTCCTTTAAGTACAGTTGGAACACCCAATAGTACATGCCCCAAGTAGAACCCTTGCTCTCTCCATGCTTAATACTTCCTCCATTCACACTGCTCTGGTATCATGCATAGAATAAAAACTAAAGAAAGGTTTTGAATACATGAATATAAAACATGGATCTGTAGAAGGATGAATAATCTCTATTTCAAATCTATTGGTTGATCAGTTAATTAAATAATTTATTAAACAATCAGCACTAGGTCTACACCAGTACTTCCCATCTTACTTAGCTATTGCACCCTAAATAAAGACTGTGAGACCTTTCCATTTGACTTGTAGCTGAAAACTGAAACCTTGGTTGTCTTTTTCATTAGTATGTGAGGTTCTCAGCTCTTTTTGTGGTGGTAAAGAATTAGAAATTGAGGGTAATGGCTAAATAAGTTGTGGTATATGATTATGATGGAATACTATTGTGCTATAAGAAATGATGAGCAGGTTGCTCTAAAAAAACCTGAAAAGACTTACATGAACTGATGCAAAGTGAAATGAGCAGAACCAGGAGCACATTTTATACAGTAATAGAAATACCAAACAACGATCAACTGTGAATAACTTAGCTACTCTCAGCACTACAGTGGTCTAAGACAGTTCTGAAAAACTTATGATGAAAAGTCCTAGCCACCTTCAGAGAAAGAACTGATGAAGTCTGAATACAGATTGAAGCAGACTTTTTTTTTAACTTTTTTATTTTTCTTCATGTTGTTGGGTTGCTTGTTTGTTGGCCTGTGTTTTCTTTTACAGCATGGCTAATATGGAAATATGTTTTGCACAACTGTACATGTATATTCTATATTAAATTGGAATTCAAAATTTAAAAAAATGCTAAAATTCTTTTTGCATGTTATTAGAAAAATAAAATAGAAAAACAAATTTTTAAAAAATGTGAGTTTCTTGAGAGCAGGGGCTGTCTTATTTCTCTATGTATCTCCCCAGTACTTAGCACAATGTTTTCTGCATAGTAAATACTTAATACTAATTCTTTCATTCATTCCTATGTTTGTAATGGATAAGGGAAAACAATACTTAGTCTCTTTTAGTGAAATGCAAAATATTCTCCAAAAGTCTTTTTTCCCCTCCATAATGAAAAAGAAACATAGGAATTTCACTCTAGAGATTTTGCCTACCATAGACTGGTTGACTAGAATAAAACAGTGGCTTTTCCCAAATAGTTTCGTTGAAAGAAAGAAATTGGCCGTTTTTCTCAATTCCACAAAGAATATTAAATTCAAGTTACTTCATCTAACTCAGAGGTTCTTAATTTTGTGTGTGTGTGTGTGTGTGTGTGTGTTATGGATCCCTTTGGTAGCCTGGTGAAGCCTATGGACCCCTTATCAGAAGAACAGTTTTAAGTACCTAAAATAAAATGCATAGGCTTATAAAGGTTAGAAAAAGATGTAAAGTTTTTTTCCCATCTAAATTCACAGACCCTGGGTTAAGAATTCATGATGTAGGTTCTTTTAAAATATGACGTTAAAAAAAAAACAGTTGCCAGGTTCCATTCAGGCAAGATGGGAATGCTTTTTGTTGTTGTTTTTGGCCTATGAAAGTATTCTAAGGAAATGGTTGAGTGTATTGGAAGGAATGAAAAGAGAAAAGGCAAATGGAACAAGTATGGTGAGATCTGAGACCAGAACCATTTCCTGGTGAATTTTTATTCTCTTCTGGTCAACGCCACAAGAAGAAATCCAACCCAAACACTGCAGCCATTAAGTGTGCAAAAAGCAAAGCTGTATCATCACAAGCAAAACCCAGAAAGGAAGGAATTCTTCAACATAAACACAGCTCATTTCTTTAGCCATGCTTATCACTCATGCATATACTGAGCACTCAGAGGTAGTTACACAGATTTAAGCTATGGCTTTAGAACAGATTGTTAAAGATAAATCATGAATTTTTCTCTTCAACATGGAGAATTATGCTTCTCCCAATGCCCACAAAAAAAACAGCTAAGTCTGAGATCGAAATGTAGCTCCAAGTTTTGAGGTCCCAACTGAAATTACTTCTTCACTCCAAAGCAGTAATTTTTAAAGTATGATCTGGGGACCTTTGGTGGTCCCCAAGACCCTTTCAGGGGATTTATGAGATCAAAACTATTTTCATAAATAGTACTAAGATGTTTTAATTTTAATATAGTAAATATCAACAGATAAAATCCACATAAACAAAAGTTCTTTGGGGACTCCTCAATCATTTTTAAAGAATGTCAAAGGGTCCTGAGACCAAAAAGTTTGGTAACTTCTATTTTAAAGTATTCAAGTGTGGATAAAGCTTCCATATTTTGTCACCTGTCATAACCAACCAACAGTCAAGAACTTTGACTCAGATTCTCAAGAGGCTGTCTATCCTTTCTTAGGTTCATTTCAACAAGAACAACAAATTCTTAATCTTCATACCTTAGAAATTATTATTCCTATTTTACATATGGGTAAACTGAGGCACAAAGAGGTGAGAGAATTGACTTATTAGTCTTGAACAGGATTAAAATCTATGTTGTCTGTTTCCCAATTCAGAATTTTGGCCATTATCTACTTAAGTAAATTTACAAATACGAGTGACCGGACTGATCATGTCACAGCATGCTTGGGGTATCTCTGTTAGGATTCAGGTGTTCTCTGTGAGAGGCAAGTTCCCACTCTTGCCTTTTCCCATTTCCATTTCCCCCTAACCTGGACCTGGAACCAAAAATTTTTAAGGCTCAGAATGGTTACTTGTAGAAGTAGAAGGAAGAACTAGTATTGCAGAAGAATTTCATTTTGAAGTTGACTTTCTGTTCCACCATCTCTTCCTGGGTCTTTTCTTCATCTTTTAGAAACAATCACATTAAATGGATGTGGTGATAAAGTCAAGCCAAATCTCCCAGTCATGATGGGCTTTTTGGAGTCCTTAGGTAAAGTAAAGGTGAAGGTCTGCATAAGGCTTACGAACATTAGGAATAATTCCATTTTTGCCAGTTGCTCTCCCATACATACACGCTTTCCTAAAGAGGAGATTAAAAACAAATGAAGTGATGAACAATCAGATTTCAGCAAATTCTGGAAAGACCTGTACTAACTGATGCAAAGTGAAATGAGCAGAAACAGGAAAACATTGTACAACACAGTATCAGCAACACTGTTTGATGAGCAACTATGAATGACTCAGCTCTTCTCAGCATCACAGTGATCCAAGACAAGTACAAAGGACTCATGAAGGAAAATGCTATCCATATCCAGATAAAGAACCGATGGACTCTCTATGCAGATTGAAGTTTTTTTTAAAACTTACACTATTCTTTCTCATTAAAAAAAATGTTTCTTCTCTCACAACTGTGACTAACATGGAAATATTTTTTACATGATAGTACGTATATGAACTATATCAAATTGCCTACCATTTTCAGAAGAGTGGAGGGGAGAAAGAGAGGGAGGAAAATTTGGAATTCAAAACCTTATAAAAATGAATGCTAAAAATTGTCTTGACATGTAACTGGGGGAAAAAACAAAACACTATAGAAAAAATTAGTATAAGTTACTCCACCCACCCCAATAGGGCCAATCTAATTGATGTGAAATTCTTTTTTTCTTTTTTGGAGGAGGGGCATGGAGATTGGGTTTCCCTATCTCACCCAGGCAACCAGGGCCTCAACTGTTCACAGGCCTGAGCCCAAAATTGTTCACCTTGTTCTGATTTTCTGACCTGGTCTGGTTTGTCCTCATGAGCAGCCTGGTCCTGGAGGCTCACCATATTAGTTCTAGACAATACAACAGTACCTGATGGGCTTTAACTTTCCTATAGTTCAGAATTCTTGAACCCAGAATTCACCCTCCCCAGTAACAGGGATTACATGCATGTCCTCCACATGGATCTAGGTGGAATTCTACTCATTTTCAGATGCAGATACAGGCAGGGATCAGTAGGGGAATCACATACATGGTTATTCTGTCTATAACTATATCTGTATATCTATATCTATATCTATGTGTGTGTGTGTGTATCTTTCCATATCAACATCTGTATGTATCTATGTTTATATCTGTCTATATCTTTGTGGACTTTTTATTTTTTACAAAACATTTCCCAATTATATTTAATTACATTTCCCCCATTATATCCATTAGTAGATAAAAGTCCACTTTTGTCATTTTCAGCCATGTCCAACTCTTCATTACCCCCATTTAGGGTTTTCTTGGCAGGGAGTGGTTTGTCATTTTCTTCTCCAAAAGTCCATTAGTGATAGAAATATAGATATCTATGACTGTGGATATAGATATAGACCTGGACCTGTGATTTCTATAGTTCAGAGAACTCAGAGATGAGGAAACTCTACCAATGCAGGTCAGTACCCTCTAGGTTATTTAAATTTTGGAGAGCTGCCTGGAGCACTGGATTCCTGTGGAAGCATATTGATTTAGAAAAATACAAATTAGCAATACCTAAGTTGTATTTTTGTTTATTTGGTAAATATTTTCCAATTACATTTTAATCTAGTTCATGAGGGACATGGAGTGTTGGTCTAGTAGTATGTTTGACCTTTCTGTCTTAGAGCATGGAGAGACTGGGATATGCCTTGAATCACATAGTTAGTATGCATGAGAGACCTGGTTTTGAAGTCAGCATCCTATCTACTATGATATGCCACCTCTATGCAGCTATGTATTAATAAAATAATATTGCAGGTGAATGCTTTTACCTTTATGAGATTAAATCATCTGCCACAGTATTTGGTGACTCAAATATCTACGGTAATCATGAGGTAGACAGAGTTGAGAAAAATTAATGGATTGGCAATCAGTGTTATGCAGCATAGGGTAGCTAGGTGGTCTGGTAGATAGAGTACTGGGTCTGGAGTCAGGAAGACCTGAGTTCAAAATGTTTACTAGCTTGTGACGTTGGGCAATTCACCAAACCTTGTTTGCCTCAGTTTCTTCATCTGTAAAATGAGTTGGAGAAGGAAATGGCAAACCATCTCTAGTATTTTGGCTAAGAAAACCCCAAATGGGGTCATGAAGAGTTGGACACAACTGAGCAAAACGCCTGGTTTTAAAATTCTTGCCATGCTGACATTTGAGCAATTGACAGGCTTTCTGGTGGCCATCAGTTATCTCACCTACAAAATGAAAGGGGCAAGTTTGGATGAAGTCTTAGCTTCCTTCCAGATCTAAACCCAAAGGCTGAATTTGGTTGAGGGAGTATGAATTTATATCTACTGCCCAGCTAGATTTGAGGGGAGTACTAGAAAAGATGAGCCAGAAATAAGCAAGGATTACATATCAAAAGAAATGTGAGCACGAGAGAGCCAATGTCACAAAATTGACCTAGGGTGACAAATGATCTCAAGAGTGTATTTGCTCTATAGAATTTAGGATACCGATTCTCAGAATGTGACACAAAATCAAAGCAGGATCAGAGAATAAAACTCAGCATGAATGAAATGATCTTTGTAAAATCCTCAGTACAGTACCTGGTTTAATAAATTCTTGTTCTTTTCTCCACCCCTCCTGCTACAGCAGGCCACCTCTATCTTACCCATATTTTGGGGGGACCAGGTTTCCAATTTTATCAGTATTCAGCAGAGCTGTGTCACAAGGAGCCAGAAGTGCTACCCTAACCAGGTTAAAATGTAATTGGGGAAATAGTCAACAAACTAAATAAAAAATACAATAAGACATAAATAATCTTACTTTGTGGTTTTCTAAGTCAATATGCAGATGGCAAGGATTCTTAAGTAAGGCTTAGTGGCCAACATTTGGGTTGGACACTTCTGGTATAGAGAATTTCCTTGAGGAAATTCCTTTGAGCAGGGTAGAAGATGAGCACTGCTCTGAAATGAATGGTCTTAAGAGAGTCACCTAGGGCTACACTGAGAAGTTTCAGTGAGTTGTCCAGGGTCACACAGCTGGTATGTGTTCGAAGCAAGACTTAACTCCATTTCTTCCTGATATCGAGGCCAGCTTTTTATTCACTGCCTGCATTAAGATGGTGCCCTCAATTTTTATCGGGAAGAATAAAAGCAAGCACATTTTGAATGCATTTTTTAAACTATAGAGAAATCATAATTTCTCCAATTTAAGACCTTCAGAAGAATAGGGGCAGGCAGGAGTCAATGTCTCATCCCTTCCAAAGAGCAACTCAGGCATAAGGCCAGTGGCTGGCTCTAATCCAAGTATCAGTCTATGTTTGAGGAACACCATTGAGGCAGCTTTGAACATTATTTCCAGTAGTAGAATTGGAACAGCAGATGGCATGGTCATTTACTAGTCTTTGAAGAAGACTTTAATTTTAATCCTGTCTCATACATTTACCAGTTATGTTACTCTGGGGAAGTCACTTGACCACTCTAAACCTCAATTTTCTCACCTGTAAAATGGGGATAATTGTGGTTCGTAGGTTTGTTGTAAGGATCAAATGAAATGAGATGATATATGTAAAACACTTAAAAACCCTTAACTTGCTATGTAAATGTTAGTTTTTATTATTAGTAATAATTTCCAAGTTGAAAATCCATGAAGATAGGCTTGTTTTTAAAAGTCAAGACTGATGGGGCAGCTACTTGGTGCAGTGAATAGAGCACTGGCCCTGGAGTCAGGAGGATCTGAGTTCAAATTTGGCTTCAGACATTTAATATTTACTAGCCATGTGACCTTCTGTAAGTCACTTAACCCCAATTGTCCTGCCTTCCTCCCTTCAAAAAGCAAAAAGAAAGAAGTCAGGATTGATCACAGTAGAGAAGCATTATCTAAATTACCCATCTTGTGCCAACTTATAGCTTGTCAGCATTATGGGAATAAAAAAGGTCATTTGAGTTTCATTTTTTTCTTTATCATTTTGACATGCCCTTTAGTTACAACTCCCTTTGGAATAAAGCCCAGTCTTCCATGGTGGAACTTACCGATTCCAAATGGAATAAAGTATTCTTTTTTGATAAGTTTTCCTTCTTTATCAAGAAATCGCTCAGGACAGAAGTTGTTGGGTTGCTCCCATATAGCGGGGTCTCTGTGTACTGACCACAGGTTGGCTACAATCAGAGTACCCTTAGGGATGGTGTACCCTTGGAGAACTGGAAAACACAAATACACACACACACAACACGTCATACCATGATCAGCTCATTAATCCTTAAACATCTCCAAATTTCTTAAAATAGTCTTCTTAGTTTCTTAATCTGGTTTTATTTACCAAAATGAGACTCATCAATTCCAATGTAAATTAAGAAAATAAATTCAAGAGATATGCTTGCTTATGTAAGGCATTATAGGTAAATGATCTTTTCCCCAGGCATATACTTTAGGTAAAAGAAAAATCTAGGCAAATAAGTGTATGTACCTATTAGGAGATCAGGTAGTAAAAATCTCCATATGCTCAATTAAATAGTGCCTCAGAAGTACCACCTCATACCTCTCAGAAATGACAGATGCTGGAGAGGATGTGGGAAAATTGGGACATTAATGAAATGGTGGTAGAGTTGTCAATTGATCTATTTCTGGAAAACGGTTTTGAACTATGCCCAAAGGACTATAAAACTGGGCTGTAAAACCTTTAGCCCACCTATACCACTATTAGGTTGGTGCTCCTAAAGAGATCAAAGAAAAAGGAAAGGGACCTATATGTACAAAAATATCTATAATAATTTTTTGTGGTGGCAAAGAATTGGAAATTAAGGAAATGCCTATCAGTTTGAGAATGACTGAACAAGTTGTGGCATATGATTGTAATGGAACATTTTTGTGCTATAAGAAATGAGGAGGGTGATGGTTTCAGAAAAACCTGGGAAGACTTAAATGAACTGATGCAGAGGACAGTGAGCAGAACTAGAAGAACATTGTATATGGCAATATTGTAACTATGATCAACTGTGAAAGACTTAGCTACTTTAATCAGTATAATGATCCAAGACAATTCCAAAGCAGTCAGGATGAAAAATGCTATCCACCTCCAGAGAGAGAAATTATGAAGTTCAAGTACAAATTGTAATTTTCTTACTTTCTCTGTTTTTCTTGCTTTTTTGTGTCAGGGCTAATATGGAAATATGTTTTACATGATCTCACATGTACAATTAATATATTACTTGCCTTCTCAGTGGGTGGTGAAGGAGTTGGAAGGAGGGAGGAAATTTGAAATTCAACATTTAAAAAAAGAATGCTTAAAAACAAATTAAATAACAATTTTTGGAGAAGTAGAAAAATAAATAAGTAGTGCCTCAGACTTAGCATACCCGTAATATAGACTTAGTGAATGATTTGCTCATCCAGTAATACTCAGATATTTAAAACAACAACTAACATTTATATAGCATTTTAAGGTTTGCAAAATGTTTTACAAATATCTCATTTCATCCTCACAATGAGCCTAGAAGGTGAATGCTACTATTATCCCTACTTTGCAGAACAGGAAACTGAGGCTGAGAGAGGTTAAGTGATTTGCCCAGGGTCACACAGCCAGTGAGTATCTGAGGCTGCATTTGAATTTAGGTCTTCTTATTGCTAGGTCCACTGAACTATTCTCTTAGCTGCCTGTCACTCAAAACAATTTTCTAAACTAGAGCAGTTCAGTATTGGAGTGGGAAAGCCTTAGATGACAGATTTAGAACTGGAAAGGACCTTGGAGTTGTATTAGTCCAGCCCCTACATTTTACAGATAAGGAAACCAACACCATACTCAACCTGTGGGTTATGTTCAATTTAAATACATCCTGCATATCAGATATTTACATTACGATTCATAACAGCAGCAAAATTACAGTTATGAAGTAGTGACGAAAATAATTTTATGGTTGGGGGGGTCACTACAACGTGAGGAACTGAATTAAAGGGTCATGGCATTAAGAAGGTTGAGAACCACTACTTAGAGGGTAAATGACTTACCCAAGGTCACATGGTAGGTAAGTGGAAGGGGTAATATTTGAACCTAGTTCCTTTGACTCCAGATTTAGCTCTCCTCTCACTGTGTTAAGTATTGAGGTTCCCTCGAACTGGAGCAATTAATCAGTCAATTAATCAACAGTCATTTATTAAGTGCTGACTATATACCAGGAATTGTGCTAAGTGCTGGATATACATAGAAAGATTAAAAAAAGATCTTGCCCTCAAGAAGTTTCCATTTTAATAGGAGAGACAAGATGACTTTAAAGATTTTTAAAGAAGATCTCATTAAGGGATCTGAGGAAAGCTTACTGTAGAAAGTTGCATTTGATATGAATTTGAACATTTTTAAGGATGATGTAAGGGGAATTTATACACTCTGAAAACTTGGATAAGATGACCATTAAGGTCCCTTAGATACTTAAGATTCAATAATATGCCAGAGATGTTTTCCTAGAAATAAAAATCATATATATGGAGGGGGAATGGAATGTCCATATTCTAACAATAAAAATGTGTTCTAAAATAGAAGACTGAACTAAGAGTTAGAATTCATGACTAGGGTGGCTGGATGTAATGGTAATTAATATAGCAGGTCCTTAGTAATTAAGGGCTAAGTACTTCTGTGAAAGAGGCAGAGGGCATGAACTCTGTCTCCTGTTGCTGATGTGCTGGGAGAGGGTTGGCTGAAACAGGAAGCCAATGTGTGTGTGTGTGTGTGTGTGTGTGTGTGTGTGTATGTGTGTAAGAAGAGTTCCAGAGACAGAGAATCAGAATACAGAATTTCCCTCCTTGAGGTGGCTAGGTGGCACAGTGAATAGAGCACCGACCCTGGAGTCAGGAGAACCTGAGTTCAAATCCAGCCTCAGACACTTGACACACTTACTAGCGTGTGATCTTGGGCAAGTCACTTAACCCCAATTGCACTTCCAAAAAAAAGGGAAATAAAAAAAGAATTTCCCTCCTGGTGGCTCCTGGTAGAGGGAGTAGAATTTTCATAGCATCTGGAAGCTGGGCTGCTGGACTGAGAACTGAGATTTTTATGAGTTTTCTATGAGATTTTCCTATGAGAGTTTTCTATGAGATCAGAATCTGGTGAAGGCTGTAGCTGCTGCTGAGGAGGCCACCTGGAAGGCTGAGATTTCTTCTGGGTCCTAGGGCCAGCTGAACTGCTGGAGCTGAAGAAGCATGACCAGGATAAGACTTTGTTTCTGGCTTGGTTGGTCCTTAAGTTCCCAGAAACAGAAGTGGTGAAGGGTTTGAGATGTGCTGGATCCTGTGAACTTCAGTGTGTACCAGGAACTGCCTGGAGGACTGGACAAGAACCTGGGAGCTCTCTGCCTCTGAATCCAGGTGACTGTTTGGTGGATTCAGGTAGGAGCTGGGACCATGGAACGGGATCCAGGGAATCTGAGAGACAACCCTAAGTCAAGATGAAGAAAAGGCCTCTCCTTTGATATTGAATGTGTGATGAAATTGAAGTTTACTAGACACCAAGGGGTGGAGGGTTTGTTTAATTTTCTAATGATTGTATTTAGTGAATAATGATACTTAGTGACTGATTGCTAGGTAAGTGACTGTTTAAGTTAACTTATGATTGCCCCATGAATGGAAGATTGATTACTGTATTGTGAGATGACTGAATGACTAAGTGAGGAGGCACCCCTCCTTAGGGAAACCAGATGATTATTCTTTTGTGGCCACTTTGGTGAAAACTATGTGGCCATTTAAATGTTAAGCTGTTGTGAATACTGTATTGTGATTTTCTGTGATAAGATGTAATGCTGTGAATATTGTATTGTAATTTGTTGTGAATATTTGTCTTGATTTGTAATGGAATAAATGGAGTGTTCACTATACTATATAATCAGAACCTTAAAAGCTGTTCACAGTAGCATTCTTTTGGGAAGCTGCTCGTGCATCGCGTTACACTGGATTTCCTCTGGTGCCAAATTTTTCCAGAAATGCAAAACCCAAAGGTCATAGATAGGATAAGAGATCTAGAATGAGCTTGGTGGTACAGTACCTAAAGGACTAGACTTGGAATCAGGAAATCCTGAGTTCAAATATGGCCTCAGACATTCACTAACTATATGACCCTCTAGGCAAATCCATTAAACCTCTTTCTGCCTTGATTTTCTCCTTTATAAATAGGGATAATAATAGTATCTGCCTCATAGGGTTGAACTAAGGAAAAAAAGAGATAAAATTTATACAACACTTTGTAAATCACAAAGTGTGATATAAATATTAGTTTTACTGTTATTAGAGGCATAAATGACTTTTTGTTATTATAATAATTATATTGTACATCATTATAAATATTATATGATTAGTAGATCTGGTAGGGACCTTAGAAGTTAATTAATACAGACCCTTCATTTTATTTTATTTTTAAATTTAGTTTATTTTAAATTTGTGGAATGAAACAAGTATTTCCATAACATAATATTATAAAAAAGATGACGCACACATGAAACTACAAATCTATTATGTAAAACCTTTTATTCCTTTAATATATAATAAAGTTATCATATACATTTATTTTTCCTTCTTTCCTTTCCCCCCAGAAATGGCTTCCATTAGATACAAATATGTATGAATATGTGTGTGTGTATATGTATGTATGTGTATATATATATTTCTATTTAATAGGGTTTTATGCAGATAGTTTCATATATCCTTTGTAGTTAATTTGGGTATTTATAATAGTCAAAATGATTATTTGCTCTTAGTTCTTACACTAATATTGCTGTTACTATAGACAGTGTTTTCTTGATTCGGTTTATTTTGTTCTTAACTATTTTGTGCAAGTCTTTCCATGTTATTCTAAGATCCCTGAGCTCATCGTTTCTCTTTTTTTAAAAAAAATCTCATTATTTCTTACACTAGTACTCCATCACAATCATATACCACAACTTGTTCAGCCATTCCCCAGATGACAGACATCTCCACAAATCCCAGTTCTTTGCCAGCACAAAGAGAGCTGCTATAAATATTTCAGATTCCTTTTTCCGTAATCACTTTTGGAAATAGACCTAGTAGTAGCATTACTGAGTTAAAGGGTATAGGCAGTTTAATAAACCTTTGGGCATAATTAGACCGCTCTCCAAAATGGTTGAATTGTTTCACAGTTCTACCAACAATAAATTAGTTTTCCAATTTTTCCACACCCCCTTCAATATTTGTTGTTTTCCCTTTCAGTAATTTTAGCCAATTTGATAGGTACAAAATGATATCTCAAGATTGTTTTAATTTGCGTTTCTCTTATCAATAATGATTTAGAACATTTTTCAGGTGCTTCACCCGTGCTATAGTCAGGCGGGGAACAGGAGTGAGGGAGTGGGGAGGAAGAGAAGGAAAGCACCCCGATTACTGACACATCTGTGCCCATCCAAACAGGCTTCTGTTACTGTAGTTGGGCTCTGAAAGGGAGTTTTCAGAAGCCAGCAGTTTTCATGGAAAATCTTCCAACCAGTCTTGGACTTATGAGTCCTGGGATATCTGGACTATTTAATAGGAGGCGATTAAAAATCAAAATGGGCATATTAAAAATACCTAATTATGACATAACAAGTTTTCAGTACCTTTTCTCATACAAGATACATAATGGTTGGATCTTCCTTGAGCAAGATGGAGTTGTTGGTTTCTGATGACACAATCACCCCCATGACTTGAACCATCCACAATGGAAGACGGAATTGTCCTCAGAGAAATACTAAAAACATCCCCATAACAAACCAACCCATCATGCATGGACTTACTGGTTTTTTCTGAAGTCATGTGAGGAATGCCAAAGGGAACTACCACAGACATCCTCTGCACCTCCATGATGGTGGCTTCTGTGTAGGGCATATGGACTTTGTCAGTGAGGGATGGAGCTCTGTCAGGACCAATGACCTTCTCAATTTCTTTGTGGACCTTTTCTGTATGAAAAAGGAAGAGACAAATGAGAAGATATGGAAGAGAGTCCCATCCAATTTTATACAAAGCTCAACAGGAAGGAAAGAGGGAAACAAGAATTTATGAAATGCCTACTATGTTTCAGGTACTATGGTAAATACTCAGCAAATATTATCTTTATTGATCTCACAATAACCCTGGGAGCTAAATGCTATTTTCATCCCTTTTTTACAGCTGAGGAGACTGAGGCAGAGAGTGGTAAAGTGACTGACTCAGGATCACACAGCTAGTAAGTATCTGAGTCCAGATTTGAGCTCAGGCCTTCCCAGATCTCTATCTACTTTGCCACCTAGCTGCAAAGTCCTTCTCCAAATCCAACAAACACTTATCATTTATTAAGTGCCTTTTTTTTCCACTATAGTCCTTACTATAATCACTAATGGTGGTATGAAGATGATTCTGGGTTGTCAAAGATAATACCAACAGCATAAGTCCTGGCAGATTCTACAACACTGAAAAGACTTAATACTATCCCAGTGATAGACTGATGGAAAAGCCTGAATTCAGGGACGTTCATCACCAAGTATAGGATTAAATTTTTAGCCATAGAAACCCTTGAAGGTCTTTTCCTAAGCTGTAGAAGGGCTGAGATCTGCATAGGGAGAGGGAATACTTAACAAAATTCCTTGAAATATGTGCCAAGGTACACATTTGGAGACTTTATCAAAAATTTGGCCTGCTGATCTAAGGAAGAGGATATCAAGCCGAATAGGAGAAAGAGCACATTGGGTAAGAGTCAGGATTCAAGATGATCTTGTTAGGTTAGAACATTGAGCCAAATCTAATGAATTTTATTAGAATTTTTTAAATGTTAAAGTCTTATACTTGGGTTCAAAAAGTCAACTTTAGAAGAACATGATATGGTAGGAAGAGCTAGAAAACAGCTTGTCTTTAAAAAAAAAAAGGTTAAAATTAGTGGGCCAAAAGTTCATTATGAATAACACTGACACATGAGTCAAAAAGGCCAATGGAGCCTGAGGCTATGTGAGTGTCCAGGACTAGGAATGTGACAGTCCCACAATACTCATGCTTTAAGGTACCTTAAAAGGATGGCATGAATGAGATTTCAGGAATAAGGGAGAGCCCAAGCAAAAGCATGGCTAAAGACTGAGAGGCATTTTAGGAGATGGCAAGGACTAGTAGGATAGTGTCCAAAATAGTGGGAAATCAGGGTGGTACCAAAGTGTAAAATATAGGTTACTTGAGGACAAGGAAGAGAATAAAGAATAAGTTCAATTGGGTCATGTCCTTAAAAAAATATTCTGGTCATAACCATCCCCAATAAGCATCAGATTTTCACTGGATCTTATCCCAGCTGGGGAAGATAATATTTTAGAGCTACAGCATGAGTATTTGAAGTCAGAAGAATGGGGGTGCCACTCAAGTGTTTGTTTCTAAGCTCATAGACAGCAAGGATTCTTTTCAAGTCTTAGTATCTTCCACAGTACCTTGCATTGTGCTCAGTAAATAGTTCCTGATGACTGATAATTGGCAGTGTGACCTTGATCAAGGAAATGAAACGTCTTCAGCCTTGTTTTCTTCATTCACAAAATGAAGGGTTAGGACTAGATGACATTCATCATTAAAATACTATGGATTTTATACTGTTATCTCTTCTTTCATGGGTTCCTTGGAAATCAGTGCTGTACTCTAAATGTTTAAATCAGGAGTGAGCAACTTATGACATTCCTACCACTGTGGGCTACCATGACAGAATCATTGGAGACACTCATTGTACCATATATATTTTTCCCTTTTTCATTTTCTTCTCTCTCTCTCTCTCTCTCTCTCTCTCTCTCTCTCTCTCTCTCTTCATTTCTTTACTTTTTTTCCTCTTTGTTCTTCCCTTTCCTAACAAAATACTGGTCTTGCTGACGATGACAAAATCCGACTCTTAGACACAGCTCAGCTGCCCTGATAGCACTGCAGAATAAAGAAATTGCCCATGATTTAAACGTCCGCTGGAGATAACACCATATAGTGCCTCTGAAATCAAGTCAATAAGTCAACAAGCATTGATTTAGCACCTATGTCTCAGGCACTTGGCTAAGCACAGGAATAAAAATATCAAAACAGTTTCTACCCTCAAGGACCTCACAAGTCAAAAGGGGGAGATAATATGAAAACAGCTATTTAAAAACATGATATAGTCAGAATACGTTGGAAATAATACAGAGAAGATACAAGCATCAAGAAAGATCAGGAAAGTCTTCTCATGAGATAGATTTTTGATTGGGACTTGAAGGCAACTAGGAGGCAGAGAGGAAGAGGGAGAATATTGTAGGCATGGAGAACCATCTGGAAATGCAACACTTGTATGCAGAAAAGATAGGAGGTAATGGTGTCAATGGAAGGGGGCAGTAAAGTATAAGCAGACCAGAAAGGTGGAAGGGGTCCAGGTGATCAGAGACCCATATTCAAATCCCGTCTCTGTTATTACCTCTAGAACCTTGAACCAGTCACCTAGCTTCAGTTTCCTCCTTTATGAAATGAGAGGGATAGACTAGGTGGTCACTGAGACCCCTTCTGGCTTTAACTCCTATAATCCCAACTTCTACCAGAAGCCTTCCCTAACCCCTCAATTCTAGTGCCTTCCCTCTTTTAACTATTTTCTACTTATCCTGTATATAATTTGCTTTGTATAGTATTCATTTGCATATTGCCTACCCTGTTAGATTGTATGCTTTTTGAGGTCAGGGACTCTTTCTATCCTCAGTGCTTAGTGAGGTGACTGGCACATAGTAGGTACCTTTACATGTCCCTACTTTGCCCCCTCCTTTTTGTTCTTTGATTGATTGATCCTAAATGAAGAGCATAGATAACAGAAGCAACCATTAATCACCTTGCACCTCGGGGTTCAATGACATGTACAGAAGGCACCACAATAAAGAGTTGGTTGTTGTATCAGTGCCAGCAATGAAGAGATCTCCAATGATATAAAATAAGTAGTCCTCATTGAAACTACTGTTGCTGTTATTCTTCTTCTCCTCTTCCATATGGAGAAGGTACATGTCTATGAAATCCTGGGGATTTTCCATATCCAAGGTCTCCCGATGCTCTCTGATGATTCCTTTCAGGAAAATAGTTAAATCTTTTTCAATTTGCCTTAATTCCTTGAAGAGCCCAAAAGGAAGGTAATACAGCCAAGAGCATATGTTGATTAGAAGAATCTGGTTGTTTATGCTGATCTCGAGTCCTCTGGACATGAGGTTAAGCATCTTCTTAAAGTCACTGTTGTTATATTCAAAGCGCTGGCCGAAGCACATGGAACAGATAACGTTAGAGATGGCATTGCTAATAATGGGGAAAGGACTGAAGGGGTTCCCTCCGTGTTTCTGCATTTCTTCCTTCACGTACTTAAACTCTTCAATGATCTTGGGTTCTAGGCTGAGCTTCCCCAGACCGAAATGACGAAGGGTTGAGTGGGAGAACCTTCTCTGTTGTCTCCAGACTGGACCATAATGTGCAAAAACGATGCCTGGGAAAGGAAGCAAAGAAAAAGTGATACAATTACACAGGGTATAGTCAAAGCTGATGTCCTATTGTAGGAAGCAGTGTGAGCCAGGGGAAAACATTTTAGCTCTGGCATCAGAGGACACATGTTCAATTTCTCTCTCTGATGCTTACTATCTCTGTGAGTTGGGACAAGTCCCTCAGTCTCCCTGGGCATAGTTTTCTCAACTGTAAAGTAAAGGGCTTCTGAACTCCCTTCTAAATCTATGATACTATTTTTACCTCATCAGTCTCTTTGTTGGAAGCTTTCCCATCTCCATAGAACACTGAAATGTATATTAAGGCCTGGGAAGGAGGTAAAAAGGAGAACTGAGAACAGAAGACACTGCCTCTGCCCACAGGGAATTTCTAATCCCATATATCTGTAGGACTTGACCCTCTTAACTACAGTTTTATGGCTAATTGTGCCTAGTTTAGAAATGTTTTGAGACTACACATACCCTTTGCATGATTTCACCCCTTATAGCTTGGAGTAATTGGAAAGAGAGCTGGTTGTGGGAGTTGAGAAAGTTGGATTTGGATCCCAGCTTTGTGACTAAGGACAAGTCATTTCAACCTTTTGATCCTCAGGTCCCTCATCTGTAAAAAATGTAGGTAGTATTCACCCTCCTCACAGGATTGCTGTGAGAAAAGCGTTTTATACAGAGCTGGATAAGTGTGATTTATCTTATAGGGGCTTAGTGACATCCGGGACAGAAGTCCCATTTTTTTAGGTCAACATCATATTGGGCCACCAAGCTTTCCCACCAAAAGAATCCCTTGATACCACTGGCAAAGGCAGGCTATTGGTCCAATCTAGCATGGTGACTCTTCCATCCCCAGGTTGTAGTTGTTCAGTACCAGGTCTCTCAGTGATGTTTCCATTACCAGATCAGTTTTTGTTCTTGGTCTGATGCTCAGGACACAGTGCTAGCAGCTCGCAATACTGCCTCACTCTCTTTTTTCCTCTTTCTGATGCTTTCATGGAGTACCATGGTTGGCATTTGACTACTTGCCATGCCCTGCTGTTCTGTTTAGCTCAGGAGCTCAATTCTTCTCTAGCTCTAAGCTCTATGACTTGGTACATTTCTTTCCACTGGATTTAGATCTTGGCTCTGCTGTTTCCAAACTCCATGACCTTAGTCAAGTCAATGAATATAAAAAATGATGGGGGTTGGAGTAGATGACCTCTTAGGTCCCTTCTGGCTCTAAATCTAAGACTTCTTTTCATCTTGCACACCTTAGGACAGCTAGAGGGAGTGCCTTTATTCTGACTTGTCTTGTCTCTCAACATTTTTCTTCTTGCCTTTACAATCTTGCTATGTTGACACTCTGATTACTGGTATTTCAACTCCAATTCCTTTGCCCATGGTTTTATTTTGATTTTTCTGTCCTTGTTATTGACCCTTAAAACATATGCCTTTACTTTCTAAACTCTTGAAAGGAGAAACAAGGCTTCTTGTCTCCCCCTTGACATTTACTATTTTAATTTCATAGAAAACTTCCAAAGAGGTCAGGGAAAAGGGGCTTTAAATCCTGCAGCAAACACAAACTACGTGTGACCCTACTTAGGTCACTGAATATCTAAACCTCATTTTCCTCACCTATATAAGAAAGGGGCTGAGTGAACAGAGTGCAGTTCTGGGAGTCTGAAAGACACTCCAGTGTCCAAGTGCAAATTCTTCCTCAGATATTTAGCTGTGTGACCCTGAACAAGTCACTTACCCTCAGTTTCCCATTCAGTAAAATTTGGATAAGAATAATATCAACTTCACAGGGTGGCTGGGAGATAACATATATAAATAATCTAGATCAAATGAGATAATACATGTGAAGTACTTGGCAAACATGAAAGTGCTCTATAAATGTTAATTATTATTTAGGAATTTATCTTCCTTCAATATGAACTAGGCTTGTTATTCCATTTTTTTTCTGCTCTTTCCTTTTCCTCAGATGAGTAGACGTCCTTCTGAGAGTTCCTCCATTCTGACCCTTTCCTTTATGTGGACTTTGGATAAAGCTATTTCAAAATATTCTGTCTCTTTTCCCTGGCTTTCTTATCACAATATTTTTAATCCCTATCTGACTATCTAAATAAGAGGTGACATGGTACAGTAGAGGGCAAAGAACAAAGGTCTAAGCTTTGAGGCAGACGTGGATTGAATTACACTAGTTATGCTCACGGTGAAACCTTCTCAGTTACCTTGTCTATAAAATGGAGATTATACCTATATCTTACAGGGTGCTTATAAGGACCAAATGAGCTTGCACACCTTAGAATATTATATAAACACAAATTATCTGTTTCTTCCAACTCCCTCCCACTCCCCACCCCACCTCTCCTCCTATTTTCTTCCTTCTCCCATACCTCTTCCTTCTTCCTTCTGCCTTCTATGAAGAGAGGACTGCAATCTGGAACTGTGCCCAAAGGCCTATAAAATGTGCATTCCCTTTGACCTTGCAATACCACTTTTAGGGCCATATCCCAAAGAGATCAACAAATGGTAAAAAAGCCCACATGCACAAAAATATTTATAGCAGCTCTTTTTGTGGTGGCCAAGAACTGGAAATTGAAGGAATGTCCATCAATTGTGGAATGAGTGAAAAAGTATGAATGTAATGGAATACTATTGTGCTATAAGAAATGATGAGCAGGTGGATTTCAGAAAAACCTGGAAAGATGTATGTGAACTGATGCTGAGTGAGGGGAGCAGAACCAGGAGAATATTGTACACAGTTACAGCCACAACGGGCAATGACTAACTTTGATAGACTGGGCTCTTCTCAGCAATGCATGGTTCTAAGACAACTCCAAAAGGCTCATGATGGAAAATGCAATCCACATCCAGAAAAAGCATTACGGAGTCTCAATGCAGATCAAAGCATGCTATTTGCTCTCTCTCTTTTTAGTTTTGTTTTGTCTTGTTTCTCCTTTCTCGTGGTTTATTCCATTGGTTCTAATTCTCCTTTGCAACTGACTAGTGTGAAAATATGTTTAATGTGAATGTATATATAGAGCCTGTATCAGATTGCATGCTGTCTTGGGAAGGG
>CM053601.1:35802218-35862162 GCA_028646575.1 Pseudocheirus occidentalis | reverse complement strand
GGGATTTCTCAAGCACTGGGCAATTGTACTAGACTGCTTCTGTGGCTTATTTATTCAATCTGTTTCACTAATTTAATTAGCAAAGTTAATTAATTTTGTGTGAAATTAATTGATTTATCTTTTAGCCAGTGTCACATAATTTTGACAATGACTGCTTTATGTAGTTTGAAGTTTGGTAATGCTATGTTCCCTTTTTCATTCTGAAGATTCTACACCTTTTCCTCCATGTGAATGCAGTCATTATTTTTCTTGTTCTATAAATTATACCCCTGGTAGTTTGATATAGCACCAAATTTGCATGTAAATTTTGGTAATAGCATCATTTTTATTATACCAGCATAGCACAACCCTAAGCAATGAATGAATTTCTATCCAAATATTTATCTTTCTTTAATTCTGTGATGAGAGAAAGTAGGTTGTAGCCATGAGGTGCCTGTGTGGTGCACAACTCTCCCATAGTTGAACCAGACTAAAATGTCACTGGGAAATGTTTCAAAAAATAAAAATATAATACAACACAAATTACATTAATGTGTGGTTTTCTAAGTCAAAATATGACCCAAAGAGAACTTTAGGCATGGTTTAGCAAACCTGCTTTAATTTTTATTTGACACCACTGGGGTAGGGGAATGAGATCTGGATTCAAGTCCTACCTGGGACATATTGGCTTTGTGACTCTGAATGAATCACTTACCCTCTCAGTGTTCTGCACAACTTTTTAAGCCTGAAAGATGCAGAGAAGGTGCTGGAGTGCATTGATACAGGGACTGTCCTCATCTGGAAGATCCCTATACCAACTAAATGAGAGCTCCAATCTCTATCCCGATTTTTATAGAGTATTCTGTAACTAAATGTATATTGCTTTGACTGAGCCTCATAAGTTAATTCCCAGATACTTAATGCATTTTATAGTTGTTTTAATGGAATTTCTCTTGTGATAGTCACCTCCTGATTTTTTATTAGTACTGAATAGATATACTGATTATTTTTCGATCATGGTTTTCCTAACAATCCTGTGGGGTAACAGAATTGTATTATTGCCCCATCTTACAGATGAGATAACAGAGTATAAGGGAAATTAAATGCCAAATACCTCAAGACTGTCAGGCTTTTTTAGTGGTAGAATCATAACCCAAACCTTCTGATTCCTAAGCCCATGTTATTGTTACTATATCACTCTACCTAATGAATTAGGAGAAAAAAGGAAACCGAGTAGGAGAAGAAGAAAGCAAATTTGAAATATTTTTAACCCACCATAGATAATTTCTTTCCAAGAACAGCAGGCTGATAATGAAAAAATAGTTTTCAGCATGATTCTTGAAAGATAAAACAGGAAGAAAAACAAGAGGTCCCAAGAGGGAAATGAAACACAGAAGTTTTCAGAAAAGATTAGACAGACATGATTGAACTGGCAAATTTTGTTACAGATCACGGGTCAATACCAAGTGACTTATAATAGGGAAGTGTGTTAAGCAATGAACCCTGGTGGAGATCTCAGTGTTTTGGTTCATCTGCCTAATAGTCTAAAGATGGTCTGCATTTTAAAATATTTGGTTAGAAGGTATATGTTGTGTTAATTTAACTGGTTTTTAGAATCAAACAACCATTTATTAAGCAACTGCTGTGGCTTAATACCAACAATGTGGGATACTAGAAGCTATTCTCCCTTCAGAATAGATCCAAAGGGACCTCACAAGGTACCAAGAGTACCTAACATAACACAACAAAACAAAGGTCATCTAGGGAGGCAAAGAAGATAAACATCGCTGAATTAAGTGGAAAAAAGAAAGACCAGGTAGACACCTCAGTAGCCCATTTGGATGAGAGCTATGTTATTCTGTTAGTAAATTATATCTAATAGTAAAGATTCAAGATTCTAAGACATTACAGGTTTCATCTAGGTGATACATAGAGGACTGGGCTTGGAATCAGGAAGACTCATATCATGAGTTCAAATCTGGCTTCAGACACTTACTGACCCTGGGCAAGTCACTTAACCCTGTTTGCCTCGGTTTCTTCATCTGTAAAATGAGCTAGAGAAGGAAATAGCAAACCACTCCACTATGTTTGCCAAGAAAGTCCCACATGGGGTCACAGAGTCAGATGTGACTGAAATCACTTACCAACAACAGATAAATAGCATATGGTAAACTCCAGCAAAGCATCAAAGGGAATTTAAAATAATTAGTCCAAATATGTAAAGAGATATCATCTAGGTGCCAATGAGCCAGTTTTCTCTTGATATTTTTTTCTCTCTTTCCTTTCTCTTTAGGCTTAAATTATAGTGAAAAGTGCTTAGGTTAGGGAAATGGAAAGAAATTCAGAATTCTTTTCATTCATTTACAACAGATGATGCTACTTACCCCTTGTAAAGGGTGACCACATATTACTTCCATCCATAGTGATGGTTTTGAGTTATCCATCTACAACTTTTGCTCTAATTAAGCCAACAAACATTTATTAAGTGTCTACAACGTGCCAGGCTCTGTGCTTAGCCTTGGAGAAACAAAGAAAGGTCCATATACTCTGCTCTCAAGGAAATTACAATCTCATGAAATATCATGCAAACAACTAAGTATACCAAAAAAAATACTAAATAGGAGCTTATCAATAGAAGAGAACCACTGGCATCAAGGAAGGGCCAAGAAAGGACTTGAAGAAGATGAGGCTTTAGTGGAGATGTGAAGGAAGCCAAGGAAGTCAGGAAGTGGAGATGAGTTCCAGGCATAGAGTTCACTCAGTGAAAGTGCATGGAATCAGGATACGAAAGAAGTGTTTTGTGTGTGAAAAATAGCAAGGAGGCCAGTATCACTGGATAGTTGAGTACGTGGAAGGGAGAAAGCTATAAGAAGACTGGAAAAGTCATTAGTGGACAGATTTTGAAGGGCTTTGAATGCCAAAACAGAGTAATTTATAGTTGATCCTGAAGATAATTGCTAGCCACTGGAGTTTATTGAATTGGAGGATGATATAGTCAGACATGTTTTACAGAGTGTTCTAGATGTAATGGACTAGAATGGAGAGAGACTTGAGACAGGGAAAGCTATGCAGTAATCCAAACATGAAGTGATGACAGCCAACACCAGGGTGGTCATAGCATCAGAAAACAAAAGAGAGTGTTTATGTTGCAATGGTTCTATGTAAGGAGCGAGAGACAATGTCAAGTATGACACCTAGGTTGGGAACCTGGATGAATAAGAAGATGGTGGCACATGGTAGCAATGGGAGGGTCTGAGAAGAAAGACAGTAAGTTCAGTTTCTAATATTTGAGTTAAAGATTCCAAAAGGATATCCAGTCTGAGCGACCCAATAGGCAGCTGGAGATTCAAGGCTGTGAGTCAGAAGGGAGGTGAGAACTAGTAGATCTAGAAGTCACTTGCATAGATACTGAATCCATGACAGATGAGATGACCAAGCGAAACAGTGTAGAAGAGGGTTTGAGACAGACCCTCGGGAGACACCTATTGTTAGTTGACATGAATAGGAAGAACATACAGCAAAGGTGATTAAGGATTAATCAGACATGTAGATGTACAACCAGAAGAGAGTAGTGTGACCAAAACCTAGAAAGAATAGATTATGCAAGGAAAAGATGGTGATCGATAGCTTCCAAAGCTTCAGAGAGATCAAGAAGGATGAAGATTGGGGTGGCTAGATGGCACAGTGAATAGAGCGCCAGCCATGGAGTCAGGAGGACCTGAGTTCAAATCCAGTCTCAGACACCTAACGCTAGCTGTGTGACCTTGGGCAAGTCACTTAAGCCCAATAGCCCTGCCTTCCCTTGTGGAAAAAAAAAGGATGAAGATTTGGAAGAAGGCTATTAGATTTGGCAATTTAGAGCTCCTTGGTAACTTTGGAGAGTGCCGATTCAATTAAATATGAGGCTGGAAGCCAGACTTTACAGAATTAAGAAAATAGTGGGATTGGGGATGAGAGAGGAAATGGTGAGGGAAGGCATCTGCGTGATGCAAGATGAGGAGTAAGGGTGAGGGGGAAGTTCTCAGCAAATAAATACCTTCAGTTTTTTAAGTGAAATGTGAGGTGAGGTTTTAAGCTGAGAGGATGGTGGAGGGGGGGATCCATAAGAGGTTTGAGGAGAGATGAAAATATTTAGAATAGCATCTGTGGTGAGTGAGGTAGTGAATCAATTATATCAAATATATAAAAATCAAATATAAAAAGATTGCCTTGCTGTAGTGAGGGCCCATTTTAGACTATGAAATAAATATGAGCAGTACTTTGTAACTAAGGACAGTTATGAAATGGCCATTGGCGATGGGGGTAGAATTAGATTGTGTGACTAAGAAAAAGAGTGAAGTTAGCTAACCCTGTTAAAGATGGGTCCTATCTAAACTCTAACCAAATTAGTTAACTAGCCTCAGACTTGAGTAATATCTCTAATGAAGTGATACAAGACAATAATGCTTATTATCAGTACATTTACCAGAGGCAGAAACTATATAGGGATATGTGGTCCATGAAGTCAGAAGAGGGCTAGATCCAACTATAGACATGTTTTATGAATAAATTTTTTAAAGTAAATACTACCTGAGCTAATGTTGTGTGTGCAACTGAATTTGGACTTTAATACCCAATTTTCTGAATGCCTGCTTTTATTTGCTCACTTTCACTTACGTGACTATCCACTTACTCCTTCTGCAGTCCCAAGACCATGATGCCTTCTCTGTACAATACTTCACTGGTTGCTAGTTGCATCCTGACCCACGGGCATCCCACCACATGTTTCTCCCTAACCCTTTGGGCGACCCACAATTTTAATTCTTCAGAGATCATGGTGTTTCCATGGTTCATAATTTTGTAGTTATCAACCAGAAAATATATTGATGTTAAAAAGATTGACCCTTTGTTTCTAGGAGAAATTAGAGGAATTTAGAGGAATGAAATCTGGAATGCTCTCCTCATCCTGCTCGATTCTGGACCAGCTTGTTTCTTTTGAAAACCATTTTTCCACCAAATAAGACAAAATAATACAAAGTGTAGATCTGCTCATCCACCTACTGGCAGCTAGATGGTACAGTGAGGAAAGCGCTGGACTTGGGGTCAGGAAGAGGCCTGAATTCAAATCCATCCTCAGACACTTAATCACTGTGTAATTCCACATTTGTGAAATGGGAATAATACCACCATGTACCTCACAGGGTTGTTGTGGGGACAAAATGAAGTATTTGCAAAGTTTTTTGCAGACCTTAAAAGTGTGATAGAAAAGCTATGATAGATCTGAAGCTGGGAGGGGCCTCAGAGGCCACCTCATTCAGCCCCCTCTTTTTGTAGATGAAGAAACCAAGGCCAAGGAAAGTTAAGTGACCTCTCTGAGGTCCCACAGGTCATCGGCATCAGAGACAGACCTTGATGTCCTCCGACTCCAGACTTGGTTCTCTTTCCATATGGCACCTCTTATGTCTTGATGCTCCTCTGAATCTCCTTCCTGGGAGATCCTGTCTCTTTCTCTGTCTCTGTCTGTCTGCCTCTATCTGTCTCCCCTCTCCGCCCCCCCCCCCAGCTTTTACCAAACAATGTTTTTCTCTGCAAGAACTTAAAAATAATTTAAACAACTAGATGCCAACCCCAGAATGAAACTTAACTACTAAACAAGGTACACACAATCAGCATTCTCATATTCAGGACCTCCTGATATTTTCTTCGGTTTTGCTCAGGGCCTGAGATTTTATCAGAGCAGGGGATTCCCATTGTGTAAATTCCCTCTACCCAGACAGTATGAGAGTTCTCCCTGGGACACCAAGAGGTCAAATGGCTGGGCCCATGCTTACACAGACAACATGGGTCTAATGCAAGGCTCAGCTCTGCTACCAGCTCTGATATCTCTGACAAATTAAACAATTTTTAAACCTGTATTACCCTCTCCACTTCCTATTTCCCTCCCCATCTGAAATTCTTTTCCTGAGAGGAGACTAATGTCATGAATGAGAGTGAGGGCAAGGAACTCTAGCTCTACATGGTAGCAGTCTGTGGAAGTCCTATCCAGTTAACAAATTTACTGTCTACTAAGGCAATGCACAGATTCCAAGGGTATCTCTGATCTCCAAAGCCTAACAATTTAGTAGGAGAGGTAACCAGTATAATACTAAAAAAGCACTTACATAGCAATCTAAGATGTGCAAAGTGGTTTGTAATTCTCATTTTATCTCCACAACGCCTTGATAGATGCTATTACTGTTCTCATATTACACAGGAATAAACCAATAATGGTCTTCAAAAACAGCTGGTGGTGTTGTCTTATGTCAGAGCTTTTTCCTCTAATGCTATTTGGTTTTACATTTGAGCCATGAATAGAAGTTGGAGAACCCAGGCTCAAATCCTTACCTCTGGGGTGACACACTTTGGGGAAAAGTTATCCAACCTCTCTTGGCCCTTGGTTCTTCATCTGTATGCTGAAAGGATTAGATCTCCATGCTTTTCTTCCCTTGACTTGGCTTGCCTTCCCTTCCGTCTTCCTCCTTCCCTTCTCTTCTTTTCCCTTCCCTTCCCAAATCTAAGATCCTATTTCTCCTGTTTTTCAAGAGTATATTTCAAATTAGTCAGACAAGAATTTGGTCAAATATTTCAGGAATAAAAGAAATTAGATCAATTCTCTGACTACATGAGCACAATTACTACAGCTGCCGTTGTCATTGTGGTTCATCCTTTGTTTTCAAGGAGGGCCAGTGACATCACAAGGGTGATGTCTTGAATTGCCAGTGAATTGGATTTAAGTGAGGCAGTTGTACTAGTCACCAGCCTCACTCTCTCCTCCTGAGTCATGGAAGTCCAGTGGCAGGATCAAAGTCAAGATGACAGGTGATGGTCCAGGATGCAGAGGAAAATCTTGGCAGATGCTGTGAAGCATTTAAGAGTTTGGTCAGGTGAATTTGAAAGGAAAGGTATAATGTTTGTTTGTTGGGATGGGGGAGTGGGTAGTTGGAAAGGAGGGATTCAGTAAAGCCCAATTCAATTTTTAAAACTTTTATAAAATTCCTACTGTGTGCAATATGAAAAAGGAACAAACTGAAACCAAACATAGGGCAGGAAGGCACCTTGTAGATCCGATCTAAGTTACCTTTCATTTTATCACTGAGGTCCAGGGAGAGGACATTACCCAAGATTGCACAGCTGATCTGTAGCAGAGTCCAGACTGGAATATACAACATGTAACTCTTAATCTGACGTTCATTCCCCTTGTTGTTCTTTGTCCTTTGTTTTCAGAGAGCACCATGACTTCAGAAAGGTAATGTCATGACTTGCAAGTGAATTGGATTTAAGTGAGACAGGGCTGTGCAAAGTCACCAGCCTCTTTTTCTCTTTCAGAGTCATCTGGGTCCAGTGGCAAGATACATATCAGAACGACTGGAGATGGCCCCCAAATAGCTATCACTGTCCATAAGAAGGCAGAAAATCTAAAAGTCAAGTGAACATCACTAGGTTAGGAATATGGTTGAATGAAAATGAATAATACTCTGGCATAGCTGGACAGCCAGGGAAAATTGCATATTATGTTGTCATCCCAATTTCTAGAATAAAGAAGCTAGGTGGCACAGTGGATAGGGTGTTGTGCTTTAAGTCAGGAAGACTTCTTTCTGAGTTCAAATCTGGTTTCAGATACTAGCTGTGTGACTCAGGGCAAGTCACTTAACCTTGTTTGCCTCAATTTCCTCATCTGTAAAATGAGCTGAAAAATCTGGGTTCAAGTCTCAAATCTGACACATTCTTGATATGTGACCCTTGGTAAGTCAGTATTTTAGGCAATTCTATAAGACTATAAATTGTCAATCTGCATTAATAGAGTTCCTCACCAGGAGCTCCTTACACCACGAAGTCACAAGTCCAGACCCTGTCCTTATTGCATGTTACGGACATGTAATAAGTTAATTTTGTATAGCATTTTTGTTAACAGAGATAATTTTAAATGCAGAGTTCATCTTCCTTTTGGATTAACACAGTAGCTTTTGAGCTTTGTGAGGTCAGGAACCCTATCTAATAGCAGTTTGATGCTCCTGCAAACACACCCAAGGCACTCAAATATTTGTTGCTTGATGCCAGGGATGAAATCTAACATCCAGTAACTTGCTTCAGACTCCTGAAAGATTAATTACATTAATTGGCTTTATTCTGAAAGTCATAATTTGAATATTTTTCACTACCTTTTTGTGGGTTAATGAAAATAATCTGACATGTTTTAATTTTTACCATCTTTATTTTTAAAATGTATTTTATTTACTTTGTTAAATATATTCCAATTATATGTAAAAAATTAACAATATTTTTAAAAATTTAGTTCAAAACTCTCTTCCTCCCTTCCTCCTCCTAGAGAAGGCAAGAAATTTTATATCAGTTATAAATGTGAAGTCATGCAAAACATGGTTCCATATTAAACATGTGGCAAAAGAAAACAGACAAAAATAAAACAAGAAAAATAAATTAAAAAGACACATGCTTCAATCTGCATTCAGAGTTCATCAGTTCTCTCTCTGGAGTTGGATAGCATTTTTCATCATGAGTCCTTTGCAAATATCTTGGATTGTTATCTTGATCAGAGTAGCTAAGTCTTTCGTAGTTGATCTTCCTTACAATATTGCTGTTACGGTGTACATTGTTCTCCTGGTTCTGCTCATTTTACTTTGCATCAGTTCATATAAGTCTTCCCTGGTTTTCTGAGAGCATCCTGTTCATCATTTCTTACATTTATTTCTTATAGTATTAATCATATACCATCACTCGTTTAATCATTCCCCAACTGACATGCACCCCTTTGATTTCCAACTCTGCCACCCAAAAAGATATATTTTGTACAAATAGGTCCTCTTCCCTTCTCTTCTATGTCTTTGAGTTACAGACCTAGTAGTGATTTTGCTGGGTCAAAGGATATACATACTTTTATAGCCCTTTTGGCAGACTTCCAAATTGCTCTCCAGAATGCTTAGAACAGTTAACAACTCCACCAATAATGCTTTGGTGTCCCAATTTTTCCACACCCCCTCCAGTATTTGTCATTTTTCTTTTCTACCATGTTAGTCAATCTGACAGGTGTGAGGTATTATCTCAGACTTGTTCAATTTTGTATTTCTCTAATGAGTAGTGATTTGGAGCACTTTTTCATATGGCTATTAATAGCTTTGATTTCTTCTTCTGAATACTGAATACTTCATATCCTTTGACCACTTATTAATTAGGGAATGATTTGTTTTTTTTATAAATTTGGCTCAGTTCCCTATATATTTGAGAAATGAGGACTTTATCAGAGAAATTTGACATAAATCTCCCCATCCCCAGTTTTTCTATCTATCTATCTATCTATCTATCTATCTATCTATCTATCTATCTATCTATCTATCTCCTTCTAATTTGACTGCGTTAGTTTTATTTGTGAAAAAGCCTTATAATTTCATGTAATCAAAATGATCTGTTTTACTTCCTGTGATCTCCTCTATCTCTTGTTTGGTCATAAAATCTTCTTTTATCCATAATCTGACAAATAAATTTTTTCCATGCATTCCTAGTATACTTTATGATGTCTAAATCATTTATCCATTTTGACCGTATCTTGATATATAGTGTGAGATGTTGGTCAACACCTAGTTTTTGCTAACCTGCTTTCCAGTCTACCCAGGAATATTTATCAGATGCTAAGTTCTTACCCCCAAAGCTTGGATCTTTGAGTTTATCAAACTCTAGATTTTTATAGTCATTTACCACTGTGTACTGCATACCTAAAGTATTCCACTGATCCACAATTCCATTTCTGAGATAATTCCAGATTGATTTTGGTGATTGCTGCTTTGAATATAGTTTGAAATTTGGAATTGGTAGGTCACCCTCACATTTTTTCAATGGATATTTCTTTGATATTCTTGACCTTTTGTTCTTCCAGATTAATTTTGTCACCATTCTTTCTAGCGCCATAAAATTATTCTTTGGTAGTTTGATTGGTGGCAACAAATTAGTAAATTAACGTAGGTAGAACTGAAATTTTTATTACATTGCCTTGGCCTACCCATAAGCAATTAATATTTGTCCAATCATTTAGAAGTCTTTATTTGTGTGAAATATGTTTTGTAAGTTCTTATTTTCCCTAAGTTTGTCTTGGCAGGTAGACTCGCTAGTACGTTATGTTTATTTATTTGGATTGCATTTATCTGTCTATCTCTTCCTGCTAGGTTTTGTTGGTAGTATATAGAACTGCTGATGATTTACATGGGTTTATTTTATATCCTGCAACTTTGCTGAAGTTAATTGTTTCAACTAGTTTTTTAGTTGATTCTCTATTATTCTCTAAGTATACCATATCATCTGCAAAGATGAATAGTTTTGTTTTCTCCTTGCCTAATTTTATTCCTTTGATTCCTTTTTCTAATCTTATTGCTAGAGCTAGCATTTCTAGGACAGTATTTTAATAATAGTGATGATAATGGATATTCTTACTTCACCCCTGATCTTACTAGGAAGGCTTCAAATTTATCCCCATTACAGAAAATGCTTTCTCTCCATTTCAGATAAATACTACTTATCATTTAAAGAAAGGAACTAATTCTTCCTTGTGTTTTTCTAGTGTTTTTTCAGATGACTCTAAAAGAGAAAAGGAGGCTGTCTCACTTAAATCCAATTCACTTGCAAGTCATGACATTACCTTTCTGATGTCATGGTGCTCTCTGAAAACAAAGGACAATAATATAAGTTGTCTTATATTTATAAATATAAGACAGATTTATAAAAAAAGCTATTTAATATCAATAAGGAATAGATGTATATTTTGTCAAAGACTTTTTCTGCATCTATTGATATATAATCATATGGGTTTTGTTGTTTTTGTTATGGATATGGTCAGTTATGCTGATCATTTTCCTAATATTGAAACAGCCTGGTATAAATTCCGCCTGGTCATAGGGTGTAATCTCCTAGCTAGCATTTTATCTAAAATTTTTGCATCTATATTAAGGAAATTAGTCTGTAGTTTTCTCTCTCTGCTTTTGCTCTGTCTGGTTTAGGTATCAAAACCATATTTGTGGCATAAAAGGAATTTGATGGGACTCCTTTGTTTATTTTTAATTAGTTTATATAGTATTGAGATTAATTCTTCCTGAAACGTTTGGTAGAATTCATTTGTAAATCCATCTGGGCTTGAGAGACTTTTCTTAGGGAGCTCACTGATGGCTCATTCAATTTCTTTTTCTAAGATGTGGTTATTTAAGTATTCTGTTTCCTCTGCTATTAATCTGAGCAGTTTAAATTTTTGTAACTACTCAACCACTTCACTTACATTGTCAATTTTACTGGTATATAATTGGACAAAATAACTCCTAATGCTTGCTTTAATTTCATCTTCATTGTTGGTGTATATATCCTTTTCATTTTTGATACCAGTAATTCTGATTTTCTTTTTTTAAAATCAAATTAAGCAAAGGTTTATCCATTTAATAAATAAAACTAGTTCCTAGTTTTATTTATTAGTTCAATGCTTGTTTTTTGTTTTTTGTTTTACTTTCAAGTTTATTAATATTTTTTGATTTTCAAGATTTCCATTTTGGTGTTTAATTAGGGAATTTTCAATTCATTCTTTTCCTAGTTTAATTGAATGCACAATTAATTGATCTGCTCTTTGTCTCTTTTATTGATGTACATTTAGAGATACACATTTTCTCCTAAGTAGTGCTTTGGCTTCAATCCACAAATTTTAGATGTTGTCTCATTGTTGTCATTCTCTTTAGTGAAATTATTATTTCTATGACTTGTTCCTTGACCCACCATTCTTTGGGATTAGATTAGTTTCCAATTAAGTTTTATTCCATGCTTCCATGGCCCTTTATTGCATGCAATTTTATTGCACTATCTGAAAAGGGTGCATTTAATATTTCTGCCTTTCTGCATTTGGTTGTAAAATTTTTAGGCCTATAACCTTCTAGGGAATTTTCATTTTGGGATCTCTTTCAGGTACTGACCAGGTAGATTCTTTCCATTTCTATTTTATCCTTTGGTTCTGTGTATCAGGGACAGTTTTCCTTGATAATTTCTTAAAATATGATGTCTAGGCTCTTTCTTTGATCATGACTTTCAGTTACTCCAGTAATTCTTAAATTATATCTCCTCAGTCTGTTTTCTAGGTTATCTGGTGTTTTTTTTCATTGAAAAATTTCACATTTTTCTATTTTTTTTCATTTTTACTTTGTTTTATTGTTTCTTCATGTCTTGTGGAATCTATCAGCCTCCACTTGCCCAGTTCTAGTTTTTAAGAAATTATTTTCTTTGGTGAATTTTTATACCTCTTTTTCCATTTGACCAATTGTTCTCTTTAAGGTGTTTTTTTTTCATTTTTTTGTGCTTCTTTTACCAAACTATTGTCTTTTCATATTTTTTTCCTTTGGCTTTATTTACTTAATTTTTCCTCTACCACTCTGATTTTGAAAATTATTTCTAGTTCTCCTAGGAATAATTGTTGGACTTGTGTCCAATTCATATTTTTTCTCTTTGAAGCTTTGCTTATAGCTGTTCTGACTTCAATGTCTTCTTTTGCATTTGTGTCTTGATGTTCCCTGTCACCGTAGTAGCTTGCTATTGTTGGATTTTTATTTTTTGGTCATTTGCTTATTTTTTCACCCTATTTTTTTATTTTATGTTAAGGTTGGCCTCTGTTTCCAGTGTATGGGCAGGAGGGACACTGTCTCAAGTTTCAGGCTTTTAAGCACTGTTGTTTTCAGAACTAGTTCCAGAAGTTTGGAAGCTTTTGTTGCTTCCAAGGTGGTGTGATCTGGGGAGAGGTGTTGTTACTGCTCTCCTATCATTTCTTTCTGATCAGTTACCAAGCCCCTTTACTATCTCTGGCTTGAGAACTCATGAAGTTGCTACTATTTCTGTCACCACTCTCTGTTTCCACCATTAGTGTTTCATCCACAGGGCTGAATTCAGATCAACCTCCACCCCCTTGTCACACATAGATTTCCTTTTCCAACCTCCTCAGTCGTCTTAGACTAGAAAAGTATCTCACTCTGACCTTTTGTTGGCTCTCCCTCCACCATTCAAGGTGAGACATTAATTTTAAAGTTGTTTGGGGGAAATGTTGGGAGAAATCTGCTGCCCATTTTCTCCACTCTGTTATCTTGGCTCCCCTAAATTTACTACCTTTATTTTTAGAGACTGTAATGGACATATAATCTCAACAAAGTATAATTAATGTATATTACAGTAATTTCTCCCACATCAATTCTTCCCAATACCTCCTTGTACTGTGGAGATTACCCTAGATTCTTAAAGATAATGCCAATAGAGTGGGAGCTGAGGGCATATACCAACTTGGAAAGGTATCAGTTATAGGCTTGTTTGTCATTAAAATTAATTTTTTCCCCAACTATCAAGCACTTATTTTTTTCTCCCATCTTTACCTCCCATCCCTAGCCAGGAAAAAAAAACAAAAAGACAAAAAACCAAACCCTTGTAACAAATAAGCATAGTCAAGCAAAAAAAAAAATCTCCATGATACTGGTCATATTTTAAATGTATATCTCATTCTATACTTTGTATCTGTAACCTCTCTGTCGGGAGGTGGTTAACCTTGGTTATCGTGCTTCGTTCTTAGTCCTCTGTAATCACAATTGATTACATTTAGATATCATGACTGGTTAACTATTCACCGATTGATAGGAACCGCATTAATTTCCAGTTCATCACAGAAAGGGCTGCTATAAATGGTATTGCATAAGCAGGGCCTTCTCTTTCTGTGTTCTCTTTGGGGCATGTCTAACAATAACATCACTAGGTTATGGGTATATACAGTTTAGCAATTTGATAGGCTTCGTTCCTAATTGCTCTTTGGAATAACTGGACCAGTTAATTTACAGCTCCATCAACAATGCATAAATGTGTCGGTTCTCCTGAGCTCCCCTCCAACATTTTTTCAACTGTGCTAATCTGAAGGGTATGAGATGGAATCTCAGAGTTACTTTAATTTGGATTTTTCTAATTGCTGATGACTTGGAATATTTTTCCCCCTATGGTTATAGATGGCTTGCCTTTCTTCCCTTGAGAAATGCTTGTCCATATCCTTTGACAGTTTACAAATTAGGAAATGACTGTCATTCTTAAAAATGTATATTCTTGTAAATTTTATTCCCTACATATCTTGGAAACAAGACCTTTATCAAAGAAATTTGCTGCAGAGATTTGTGTGTGTGTGTGTGTGTATGTGTTAACTGCTACTTCCCTTTTAATTTTTTTGTGTGTTTTTTTGTAGTCACTTTTTTTTTTGTTTTTTGGAGGGCAGTTGGGGTTAAGTGACTTGCTCAAGGTCACATGGCTAGTTTTTTGTTAAGTGTCTGAGGCCGGATTTGAACTCAGGTCCTCCTGACTCCAGGGCCGGTGCTCTATTCACTGCGCCACCTAGCCACCCCTTCCCTTTTAATTTTTGCTGTATTGCCTTTGTTAATATAAAACCTTTTGAAAATTATGTTACAAAACTGTACATTTTATCATTTCTGATCCTCTCTATTCCTTGTTCTATCTTAATAAATACAAAAAAAGTAATTTCTTACTTGTTCCTCTATTTGTTTATGAGATGATCTTTCATATCTAGGTCCGTGTTTATCTTCTGAGGATCAGCTTGCCTAAGTTCAGAGGGATTCATTATCAACAGATTGGCCAGGAAATGATAATATTATTTTTCTGCTCCAGAAATTCAAATTCTATCTTTTAAGGCTTGTAAGGAGTTGTCATCTGCCTCGGGAAACAGAATACCTACATTCATACACCAGTGAAATCAGATGCCTTAAGTATTGAAATGAAACAGTAATTTTAATCTATTTGAGTAGGTAGAATCTTAAAAAAAAAGATACACCACCTTCAATCTTTCTCCTATTTTTAATGTTTTTATTCCTTTCTTTCAAAAAGGAAGAATAGGGGCGGCTAGGTGGTGCAGTGAGTAGAGCACCAGTCCTGGAATCAGGAGGATCTGAGTTCAAATTGGGCCTCAGACACTTGACACGCTTACTAGCTGTGTGACTTTAGGCAAGTCACTTAACCCCAATTACCCTCCAAAAAGCAAAAACAAAACAAAACAAAAATATAAAGAGGAAGAATATGACATAGTGGATAGAAAGCTGGCCTTCAAGTCGAGAACTGGGTTCAAATCCCACCTCTGACACATACTGGCTATAAAACCCTAGGACAAATCACTTAACCTCTCAGTGTCCAGGCAACTTTCTAAGACTTGAAGTTGCAAAAAAAATTCTAAACTGCATTGGCAGGAGTTCCCTCATCTGGGTGTTCCCTATATCCATGTCTAGTCTCTTACCCTATTCCTTTCTTTCAAAAGTTCTTCCCAAGAGGATAAAAATAATAGCTAAAATAATAGAATTAAAATATTAACATTCATACAATAATTTACCTGTTGTTTTGCATACATCTCATTTGACAGTAGAAATGAAAAAAGTCCGAGGCTTGTAGATTATCTAAGAACCTCACACCCATAGCCAATGAATCATTTCTTCAACAAGAAATTCTGGAAGTATTAGATATATTGAACATTATTTTTAAAAACTGAAATTGATTATATTTTAATGGACAGGAAAATAACTGGCTAAAGGTATGGAAATCATTCCCAAATATTGTTTGTGTATAATAACACTGCCAGATCAAAAACAATATCAAACCAGAAGAATAAAACTGAGACAATCTTGACAACTCCAACTTGACATAGACCAGAACAACAAAAAAATGGGAAATGGATAATTTAGTTTATCCCCATTTGTGAAGGAAGTTTAAACCAAATGTAAATCAGTCAACATAACAAGGAGACCAAAAGAACCTGGATATTACCTTAGCCAGGAAACATTTGGTTTCCTTGCCAAGCGGGGAGGTATGGAAGACAAGGGCAAAATGGTTTAGAATATAAATTAATTTGTAAGATCTTAACGGAGAAAATTTGTGAAATATGATGAAAAATACTGCTTCTGAAAACTGTGAGAAGCAGTAGGGGGCAAAATTAGTTTAAAGATAAGGTGGCAAGAGATCCACCTACCAAAGCCATTTCAGGGCATTTAGGTGGCATGGTGGATAGAACACTAGGACTGGAGTTAGGAAGACTTGAGGGTATTTTTCCTATTTTTAAAATTAATTTTTATTTATTTTATGCTGAACTTAAGAAATAAGCATTTCCACAATATAGTAGAATAGAAAAAAAGATGATTGCACGTGAAATTGCAAATCTATTATTGTACAACTTGCTGTCCTTTAATAATATAATATAGTTATAATATTAATAATAGTGTAATGTAATAATATAATAAAGTTATCATATAATTTTTCCCTTTTTTTCGCACCCCTTCCTAGAAATGGCTACCACTAGACTCAAATATGTATATACATAGATACATACACATGTACATATATATGACACATTCTATACATACTTCTATTTATTAATTCTTTGGAGGCAGATAGCATCTTCCTTCATAGACCTTTTGTAGTTAATATGGGTAGTTAGTCATTTATTGCTGTAAACTGTGGGGCATAAAGTGGTTAATTTTGATTACATCAAATTAAAAATTTGTACAAATTTTTTTTAAATGTAGCCAAGATCAAAAAGAAGCAGAAAGTGGGGTGGGAGGGGGGATTTTTACAGACAGTTTATCAGATAAAAGTCTCATATTTAAAATATATAAAGAACTTTGTCAGATCTGTAAGAATACAAGTCATTCTCCAGTTGATAAGTGGTCAAAGCATATGAACAGGCAGTTTTCTGATGAAGAAGTCAAACTAATTTATAGTCACATGGGAAAAATGCTCTAGTCATTATTGATTAGAGAAATCCAAATTAAAACCACTTTGAGATATTATTTTACACCTGTCAGATTGGCTAAAATGATTGAAGGGGAAAGTAACAAGTGTTGGAGGAAAACCTGAGTTCAAATCCAGCCTCAAACACTTAGTAGTTGTGTGACCCTGGGCAAGTCACTTACCCCCCCCCCCCAGTTTTCTCAGTTGTAAAATCGGGATAATAATAGTACCTATCTCCCAGAGTTATTGTTAGGATCCAATGGGATAACAATTGTAAAGCACTTAGCCCAGTACCTGGCCCATAGTCAGCACTATATAAGTGTTAACTGTAAGGACATGTTAAGGATAAAACTGGAAGTACAATGAGGAACTTTTTTGTTCACCTTAAAAAACACTTAATGCACGTTACATCTCTTAGCACAATTGCCTCTTAGGGCTCAAGAGGAATCCTAATGTTTTCAGACTATAAAATCTTCTCTTCTATGGATCATTTTATAGCCCTGCTTTAGATAATCTCCGTTTATGTGTTCATAGTGCCTAGCACATTTGTTGTTCAGTCATGTCTGACTCTTAGTGACCCCAAGGACCTGCTGTCCAAGAGGTTTTCTCGGCAAAGATACTAGAGTGGTTTTTCATTTCTTTCTCCAGCAGATTAGGCAAACAGAGGCTAAATGACCTGTCTAGTTCAAACAGCTAGCAAGGGTCGGAAGCTAAATTTGAATTTCCTGACTCTAGCCAGGTCCAGTATTCTATCCACGGAGTCATCTAGCTGCCTTGATTGACAGAGAGTAGGGACTTATTAAATGCTGGTTGACTGACTTCTTTGAAGTGTAGTGACCAGACCTTGCTTGACTGTGTGTCATCATTAGTAAACAGTATATAATGTTACCTAGATCTCTTTCCTGGGACAAAATAGATTAGTTAATTTTATTTTTCCCCTAAAATATTTCACTTGTTTATGATGAAATTCTCCCAATTTTGCACCTTTCACACAGAGTAAGATTTTCCTCCATCAATTAATTTCACTTTCCAGATCTTAGCATCATTTGGATACCTGAAAATATCACTGTAATTGTGATTTACAAAAATGTCAAATGAGACCAGTCCCCATCACAAATATCTGGAAGAAAATGTAATTCACTTCTAAAACAAGTGCTTGTTTGTTCCTTCCCTTTGTCTCTTATTTGTGAGCAAATCTTCTAGTTGTAAAAAGAATTTTCCCCCCAAACTAATGTTCCAATTTTTAATAGCTCTTGCTTTCATCATCTTCAACTTCGATTTGTATTCCAGGATTTTATAGATCTTTTAAATGTATCTCTTGTTTCTTCATTCTCAGATCAAATACAACTACTTAATTATTTAGAACTCCTGATTTTCCCATGATCAGTTACAGATTTGGATCCATATCTCCCCCTTTGCTTTCAAGAGTTAAGCAGCATCATTTTCAAATGCCAATTTGTCTTAACTGGGTGTACATTTTCCCATTCTTTCTTATGTATTGGAATAATCTCAAATTTTCTTTAATTGAATTTTATATTTTTTTCAATTCACAAAAATCCATTTTCTGAATGGACACCCCTACCTTTTTCTAATGAAACATTTATCTTCTTAACAGTCCTCTTGATAATAATAACAATAGATAGAATAGCACCCATTAGGTATTGGGCACAGTGCTTAACAATTATTATCCTATTTATTTTCACAATAACCCTGGGAAATATGTACTATTATTCTCTCCATTTTACAGTCGAAGCATTTGGGGAAAGCAGGTTAGATGCTAGTCAATGGGGAACCTGCATCCCTGGTATCCTGCATCTCTGTATTTCAAGTAAATCAATCAACCAATATTTATTAAGCACCTACTATATGCTATGCACTGTACTAAGTGAAGATGGTAAAAGGGATAAGAAAGATGAAAAAAAGAAAAGATAAACAGAAAAGATTTAAAAAAAAATAAACTGTTAGTGTTACTGGCCTTTAATTTCTTTGCCAAATCCATAGGATTCTGAGCTAGAGCTAGAAGGTTATATTGGGGATTATCTAGTCCAAGCCACTCATTTTATAAATTAGGAAACCAACAGCCAGAGAAGTTAAGCTATTTGCCCAAGATCATACACATTAAATAAATTACAGATCTAGGATCCTACACATAGGTCCTTTGACTAAAAATCCAGAGATATTTCCACTTTACCACACCAACTGTCTGCTTCTAGATGAAGTTCATGATTTAGGAAGTTAACTCCTTAATCTAGCCCTCAAACTTTCCCTCTTCCTCCCTCTTCCCCTCCATTCTTTCCTTCCCTCACCCCCAAGCAGCCACTTTTGATATCCCTAAAAACTTTCAGATAGCCTCAGATTAGGTAGTATTAGCTGAGGATGAAACACAGATTTAAATGCTCAGAGGACAAGATTACTAACCCAAGAGGACAAGTTACAGTCAAATGGAGAGCAATAGGAAAAGAGTTTGGAGGATTCTGCTGGTGCCACAAAATGTGGCCCTGATTCAGCAGTTTTCAAATTTAAATGCTGAGCTGGACTGAAAATCTAGAGTCAAGAAACTTGCTTTATATGGGATGGGCAAGAGTCCAGATAGCAGGTAATGGATAAGAAGACTCTTAGATACAATGCCTGGTGCAAAGTAGTTACTTTATGTTTATTGACGAACTGGAAAAAAAAAAGGTGAAACCCAGCACGGAGTTTGTGATCAGGAATAAAAGTTATCTCCTGTAGCAAACTATAAGGCATTTTCCAATGAGTCCCAAAGTCGCTTCAAGCCAGCTTTATTTTTTTGAACTGATTACCTGTATGCAAACTTAATAGGTTATGCTTTAATAGACAAGACCTGAACAGAAAAGCTTTTGAAGTTCACCACCTGTTTTTACAATTTCTTACCCAGAAGCTGAATGAAAATAGAATATGTCCTTTAACTGTTCATGAACACCTGTACTCACTAAGAGAACATGACCCATCTGCATTCAAGAATATTTCACATGAGCACTTCTTCCTGTGGTTTTGTTGGTATTTCCATGTAGATCAGCACCTGCTTTCCCACCTACCAACTGGTAGAATGTCGCTTGGCACACATACCCAGTGACTTTTCCAGTCACATAGTCAGTGGTGCCAGAAATGAGACCTGAACCAATCCAGCTCTCTAAATCCACTTCACTAGACTGTCATTCTACATAAATTTATAAAAATGGCTCAACACAAAGTTGTGGGGGGGTTTTTTGGGGGGAGGGTGTTGAGGAGTTTTAGAAAGTACCAGTTCTGCTGAAAATGGATGAGGAGCGTTTACTACGGGCATTAATTACTGTTGGTGCAAGAATTGAATGAGTCTTATCACCTTCATTATCCCTACAACTTTCCAACCAGTTTCATCCTGTAGACTTTTTTTTTTAAGCAGGGGTTTTAACCTGGTTTACTTAAGCTTGTTTTCTTTAAAATGCATATATTTTGATAATTATATCTCATTATTATTGATTTCCTTTGTATTTTCTACATTGCTACATTTTATTTTTCTACATTTTCTACATTTACATCTAATATTCTACATTTCTATATTTTATTTTATGCATGTAAAAACATTGTCCTGAGGAGTCCAAAAGCTCCACCAGACTACCTAAAGGGGTTCATTGCTAGAGCTAAAAGTCTCAGCATAGTCTGAATTGCACTGAAAATCTCGGCAGGGGTACCACGTCATCTGGAGCAGATTAGTCGAAGAGACAGTCAAAGAGACAGAAGGAGTATGACCTTTGGTCCTTCCCTCTCCCCATCCCTATGGTGCTGGGATGTAGGTGTGGAAGAGAAAATGAAAGAAAGGGAAGTTTGTTTTTATCTTTTGCAAGCACCCTCCACTGAAGACTCCAGGTACTGCTTACCAGCTTCTCCAACCTAGGTTCCACAACGGTACTTCAGGGAGTTTAAGAGTAAGTTAAGTATCCTGGAAGGGACTTCTGAGTGAGCTCACCTGTAGTCCAACCTCTTCGTTTTCCATATGGAGAAACTGAAGCCCAGAGAGCCCTGCTTAAGGCCGTAAGGATAGGATTTTAGCCCAGGTCCTCCGGCTCCCAATCCACTGCAGGTGCCACCGGACCCCGCAATGCCTCTCCATCCCCATCGCCGCTCCTGGCAATGCCAGGGCTCCTTCCTTCCACGTCCCGCGCCACCTGCGCGGTCCCTGGGCGCCCTGGGCTCTTACCCTTCTCCTTGGTGAAGATGGAGATGAGTGGCACCCGTGGCCGGTCGCTGAAGACGTCGGCTTGCTGCACCAGTGCCTCGCGCACGCTGTGGAAGTCGCAGAGGACCACCACCAGGTATGGCCCCAGGTAGAAACTGAAAATGGGACCGTAGATCCGGGCCATGTGAGCTAGGGTCACCTGGGGGCTGGACAGACGGGGCTCCCCGGTCCTGGGGGCACAGCGCAGCGGCGAGGGCAGCGATGAGCCCCACCTCTTGAGCGCCGCGGGCAGCAGCACGAAGCCCAGGTTCCCCACCAGCGGCCAGGGCCGGGGACCTGGGGGCACCCCGCGCTGGCGGCTGAGCAGGAGCCCCCAGGCCAGCAGCAGCAGCGGCAGCAGCAGCAGTGGCAGCAGCAGCGCGCAGCTGAGCGGGTCCGGGAGCAGCCGCAGAGAGCCCGGGGAGCCCCCGGGGCCCGGGGCCTGGGGCCCCTCAGTGGCGGACATGCCTACCGGCTCCTCTCCTGGGTATTTATAACCTCGGCCGTCCGCTGCCGCTCTGCCCCTCCTCCTCCTCCTCCAGTTTCTCCTCCTCCTCTGCTGATCATCACTAGGAGCGGAGAGAAGGAAAAGAGGGAGGGGGGGGAGGAGAGCCAGCCTTCGACTCGGCACTCTGATTGGCTGCCGCGGTTCTTCTTCTTCCCTAGTCTATAGTGACGCTGCTGTTAAACGGTGTGACGCTACCAGAAAGGGGGTGAGGGGAGACTCATCCACTGCACTCTCTGCTCCCGCAACCGATGCTCTTTGAAACTCGCTTCCTGCGCTTGTTCGGGTCTGCTCTCTATGTCCTGGTCTCAACTCTAGCTCACGCAAACACCGCCCCTCCGCTGCGCTGCCTGGGTCCCCGTTACTCTTCCTGGCCCTGGGCTGCAGCTCTGCAGGCTGACGCAAAGGCCTCGCTCCGACTGAGTCTCGGTTAAGTGGGAAGAAGGGGGCAGGCAGCCAATTTGTACCTGAGACGCTGATAAAAGTTCCCGAGAAACTAAGGAAATGCCCTGATGGGGTGGGCGAGAGTGAATAAAGTAAGCCCTGAGAGTTCGCCTGTTAGCTATGCCGGTGGGCCTTTTCATCTGGCAAGGAGATTTTTTAAAAGTGTTTGGGGAGGAGAGATGAAAGTCATAGACTTAAAAAGCCGGTAGGGGTTTTACTGATCATCTGTTCCAATCCCCTCATTTTCTATAGATGAAGACTATGAAGCCCAAGCAAGTGGTAGCTTGCCCTGAATCACACAGTGACAGGTAAAATTTGAATCCAGGTTTTTCTGCCTCCGAGCGATCTACGCTAGCCTGCCATCCTCGGGTAGTGACAGCGCTGTTAGGATTCGAACCCAGGTGCCCTGAATTCAAACTCCACAGCCCCATAAGTTAGATATGCTGGGGAATATTAATAAACAAGGTGAGGTGTGGGGGAAGGGTTGACATAGCAGCAGCTCACAGAATTGAAAGAAGCTTGGAGTTTAAGCTGGACAACCTTCTCGCAACATGAATTTATCTTCCAGGTGTGTCACAGGGGGTCATCCAGCCTCTTTTTTGGAGACTTCCAAGGAGCGTACCCCCTCCAAAGGCATCACATTCCATGTCTGGACAGCTCCTTGCATCAAGGTGAAATCTACTTTTCCGCAATTCCCAACGAGTTTTCATAGTTTTGCTATCTTGTGACAAGCAGAAACAAATACTTTAAAACAATGATCATGTATTGTCCCTCTCTCCCCCACTCCCCTCCATCCCATAATTTTATCTTCTTCAGTCTGTGAACTTCAGTTACTGCAGTCAGTCCTGTGGCATAACCAAAGTCGGAAGGGACTAGTCTGTGCCTCTCTAATCCAACTCAAACCTGACAAAGACTCCCCACTACAACAGACAACAAATTATTAAGGCCACCAATGAGGGGGAACCCATTACCTCCCAAGGCAGTCCCTTCCACTTTTGTGGGTGTTGAGTCATTTCAGTAGGGTGCAACACTTCTTGACCCCTTTGGGGGTTTTCTTGGCAAAGATACTGGAATGTTTTGCCATTTCCTTCCCTGGCTCATTTTACAGATGAGGAAACTGAGGCAAATAAGGTTAAGTGACTTGCCTGAAGTCACATAGCTAGTAAGTGTTTAAGGTCAGGTTTCTTTCTCTTTCCAAGTCTATTGTTCTAACCCCTGTGCCTCTAAGCTGCCCCGCTTTTGGACAGTTCTAAATGTCAGGAAGTTTTCCTAACATCAGATGTTAGGAATGTGCCTCTTTGGGAATAAACAAAACATTTAGCCAATCCATCTTCCACATGACAGCTTTTCAAATATCCAAGAACTGTTATCATGTCCTCTCTGAATACTCTCTTCTCTATGCCAAGTGTCTTCATTCTATCCTTATCTATGAACTGGAGGCCTTTGTCCAACTTGGTTATCTTCCTTCCAAATACTCTCTAGCTTATCAGTACTCTTTTTTAAACTGTGATGCCCAGAGCAGACTATGATAGTCAATATCAGGTCTGAATAGGGAAGCATCACCGCCTTACACATTCTCTCTCTCTCTCTCTCTCTCTCTCTCTCTCTCTCTCTCTCTCTCTCTCTCTCTCTCTTTCTCTCTCAGGGATTAAGTGGCTTGCCAAAGGTTGCACAGCTAGTAAGTGTTAAGTGCCTGAGGCAGGCTTTGAACTCAGGTCCCCCTGACTCCAGGGCAGGTGCTCTATTCACTGTGCCACCCAGCCACCCCAGAAGCTACACATCTCTTAACGAATTCTAAGACTGAATTAGTGTTTTGCTTGCCACATCAGACTGCTAACTCACATTGAGCTTTCAGTTCACTAAAATCCCCAGATCTTTTTGACTCACCCTCTCCATCAAAGAAATTAGACAACATTCTTAGGAAACTGAGTCTTTGGCCATGGGTAGTCCTGACTGACTACACATCACAGCACAACTTCAAGTAATCAACTGTACAGTTCCTGGGTACACCATTATACCTGCTCTGGGTGCAGCCATCTGTAATGTTAATGGAATCAGAAGATCTTCCATGCCCCTTTCTATTGGTACTTAATAAACAGGCACTTAGCACCTTACTTCAAATTAAGCACTTAGTAAACAGGCACTTAGCATCTTCAAGTTAACACGTTGGGAGTAACACCTTAACAGGAAGGGGCAGAACAGGGAGGAGCTATACTGTATATAAGGAAGAGAACCAGCAGGACAGCCAGATTTTCTCTCAGTCACAATCTGAAAACTGCACCTTTTTGCTGAGATCCTCCTTCTGCAGCTTTTACCAAGAACTTCCAAGAACCAGGCTGAGGAGCTATCTTGAGTGAGAGAGGGATCCCTGCTTAAGGAAGCCTGTTCTATTGTGAAGGCTTGGGAATGTGGGTGTTCACTGCATTAACCATGTGTATCAACTTTGTGACTACTTGTCCTTCTGGTTCTGGGACTCATTTTTCTGGTATTTGAATAAAGGGTTTAGTTCTGCTCTCCATGTGGAGAGTTTGCTACATTTTGTGATTCGCAACTATGCCAGCATATTCATAACCACCGTGGGTGTTGTGAATATTGCATTATTGATACACCATCCATGCACACTTACATCATGTTACTGCTATTCTGCATCATATGTCAAATGTTTAGGTATAGCATAAAGATTCAGCATAAGGGGAGACTATAGCAACTTTATGTTTTTATCATCTTATCATCCTTGACATTCTTCTCCAGACACAGAGAAGTTTGTTAAATATTCAACTTCTTGATTGTGGCAGAAAGAATTGCACATAATAGTCTAGGTGTGGGAAAACCACTATGGAACCAGGCACCTTAAATGTAGAACTTAATCAGATTGATAGCAGTTAACGCCATAATAAAACCAAATTAGATACTTAAAGCTACAAAAATATGAAAGTAATTTAAATTATATTCTTCAAGTTACCTTAACAAAAAAGATAAGAAATGTTTTAAAACTTAGAAATTATGACAAGATCAATATGAAGCCAGGGGTATTTTAATGTTATAAAATGGGTTTCAATTGACTATAAAGATTTAGAAACAACATTAAAAAAATCTGATCTTGCTTCCTAATCCCAGATAGCTCAACACCTAAAGAATTTATGAAAGAGGAGAAAGACTCCAAGTCATCCTTTGATAAATTTTAAACTTTCCCCATGTCAAGTGACTGTTCATTTAGACATACATATCTAGCTAAGTCTTTCTAAGTCATTTCTTTATCAGAATCTTCCTACTTGGTCCAGTAGGCTATTCACTTAATCCTTTCTTTCTTCTCTATTGATCTCTAAGCAGCCAAAACCTTTCTAGCATCCACATTAAATGCTTCCTCTTCCAACCCCATTTCCTGTTCCACTTCCTCTTAAACCTATCTTGTCCTTTTTGAAGAGAGACATTCACCATCCTATGTAATATTGGTTTGCCTCAGCCTTCTCTTATCCAAATTTAATTTCTTCTCATAACTCCTCTTTGCCTTTCTTCTGAATGGCCTATACTGTTGATTCCTAAATCAAAAAGACATTCTCAACTTCTCCAAGAGCTCTTTCTTCTCCAAATGTTCTTTGGTTATCTTCTTCTGGACAGCACACTATCACTTTAAATGAAATACATTCCTCCCTCCCACTAAAAATCTGCCCTTCCCCTTAACCTTTGTATCTCTATTGATGGCACCACCATTTTTTTTCCAGTCATCTATATTCGTAATCTAAGAGTTATCTTTGATTCTTACCTCTTTCTCACCCCTCTCATCCAAATAGTTGTTAGCCTTTTTGATTCCACCTTGACAATGTCATAAATCTGTCCCCTCCTTTCTCTTCACATTGCCATTAAAATGGAGGGTCATGGGGTAGTGGAAAGGACAATGGATCTAGGTTTAGAGGTTATGGATTTGAATCTCAGCTTTGTTGAATAAGTGAACAAAGCATTTATTAAGCACTTAATATGTGCAAAAAACACTGTGCTAACATGGTCCCTCTTTTCAAGGAACTTATATTCTAAGAGGGGAGACTGTATGTATTAGTTGCAAATCAGATGGACAGGTTTCATGGATGCAAGTTGCAATAGTAATTAGCCTCTTCTTTAATCTCATTTAATGTTATTCATTACCTGTGTGACTTAATTCTTCTGGGCTTCAGATTACTTATCTGAAAAATGAGGTGGGTTTGACTGGAGAAAAGTCCCATCCAGCTTTTAAATTTTATTATTTTATTACAGAAGAAAATAAGAGCCATTCCTCAACTGATAAATGGCTCAAGGATATGAACAGTTTTCAGAAGAATAAATAAAAGCTATCAATAGTCATATCAAAAAATGCTCTAAATCATTATTGGTTAGAAAATTGCAAATTAAAAGAACTCTGAGGTACAACTTCGCACCTATCAGATTGTCTAATATGACAGAGAAGGAAAACACTAAATGTTGGAAGGGATACCCAAAAATAGGTACACTGATGCACTGTTGGTGGAGTTGTGGATTGGTTCAACCATTCTGAAGAACAATTTGGAACTATATCAAATAGGATATAAAACTATACACACCCTTTGACTCAACAAAATCATTACTAGGCCCATGTCCCAAAGAGATCAAAGAAAAAGGAAAGATTTATACAAAAAATATTTATAGCAGCTCTTTTGGTAGTGGCAAAGAATTGGAAATTGAGGGGATATCCATCAGTTAGGGAATGGCTAAATAAATTGTGGCATATGATTGTGATGTTATTAGAAATGATAAGCAAACTGGACTCTTCTCAGCAACACACAGCTATAAGACAACTCTACAAGTCTCAGGATGGAAGGACATATCTATATTCAGAGAAAGATCTAGAAAGACCAGAGTTTAAATGGAGACAGAAGCAATACATGCTATCGTTCTTTGTCATGTTTGGTTTTCTTTCTTTTTTCCCCATTGTTCACTCCATTGGTTACAACCCTCCTATACAACCAGACTACTTTACAATGTGAAAGTATTTACAGATCCTATACTTAATTGCTCACCACCATGGGGGGAAGGGAAGAGAGGGGAGAAAATTTGAAATTCAAGGGATTGTGGAACTGAATTTTGTAAACTAAAAGTAAATAAACAAGTTAATTTTTAAAAAAAATGATGAGCAGGAGGTGCTTAGGTGGTACAGTAGATAAAGCACTGGCCTTGGAGTCAGGTGGACCTGAGCTCAAATCCAGCCTCAGACACTTGCTAGCTGTCTGACCCTGGGCAAGTCACTTAACACTGATTGCCTCCCCTCAAAAAACCAAAACAAAACAAAACCCAGCTACAGAAATGATGAGCAGGATGGTTTCAGAAAAATCTGAAAAGACTTTTATGAACTGATACAGAGTAAAGTGAGTAGAACCAGAATATATTGTAAGCATGATCAACTATAAAAGACTTAGTTACTCAGGCTAATATAGCAATACAAGATAATTCCAAAGGGCCTATGATGAAAAATGCTACTCATTTCCAGAGATCTCTGAATGCAGATTGAAGCATTCTTTTTGACTTTATGTTTCTTGCTTTTTATTTTTTTAACAACATGGCTAAAATGGAAATGTTTGCATGATTTCACATATACAGTTGATATCCTTTTGCTTGCCTTTTCAATGGAGGGGGGAAGGGGTGGAACAGGAGAGAATTTAGAACTCAAAAATAATTTTAAATGAATGTTTAAAAAAAGAAGGAATTTTGGTTTAGGACTTTACCTACTTCTGGATTATTATAATGACCTCTTAACACCACAGTCTGCTTCTTCAAATAATAGACCACTGTCTCCCCTTCCCCCCCCATCCCCCATAGCGGCCTGCAATCAGGTATAGGATCTGCGAATACTTTCACATTGTACAATAGTCTGGTTGTATAGAAGGGTTGTAACCAATGGAGTGAACAATGGGAAAAAAGAAAGAAAACCAAACATGAAAAAGAATAATTATTCTGACATAAGGCTCTGATTTTAAAATGTTCATCTTTATTTTAAAAAACTTTCATTATTTCTACTTTTCCTACAAAGTAAAGTATAAATTCATAAGATTGGCATTCAAGGCTCTTCACAATCTGGTTCCAACCTGTCTCCTTTGCCTAATTTCACAGTCCTTCCCTTTACATGCCCTGGATTCTGGCCAGATTAGAGTATTTTCCATCTTGTTCACATCCCATTTCTCTTCCCTTTGCCTTTCTTCACACCATATTCCCTCCCCTGCTACCACCAAAAACACTTTCTTCAAAGATGAAGAAGGTTCCTTCTTTTCCTTGGAGTCTGAAGTCTGCTACCAATTCTTCTCCATGAAGCTTTCTTACTACCCGTCTCAAGCCTGAGTTAACATCTTCTCCTCAAAGTCCCCATGGCCCTTTGCCTGCCTTGGACTGTTCTTTTGCACTTATACTTTTTCTTACATCCCAGTTATTTGTATATATGCTGTTTCTCTCACTCCATTAGTCTAGAAACTCCTATGTAATATCCACTTTTGTAGCCCCAATGCCTTGTAAAGTGGCTCAGTGGATAAAGGGTTGGACTTGGAGTCAGGACAACTTGAGGTAAAACCCTGCCTTAAGACACTCTCCGAGCTGTGTAGTCTTGGGCAAATCAATTAACCTTTCTGAGACTCAAATTTTTCCTATGTAAAATGAAGGGGTTGGACCTGATAGCCTCTAAAGTCCCTTCAAGCTATAATCTATGATAATATGATTTATGATGCCACAGCTAATGTTGTTGAATTTAATTGTATGAAATAAATAAACCATGAAATGCTAGTCTAATATCAATACTAATCAAATGTAAAATGTTTGAGGCTCTGGATTTCAGCAAAGAGGGTACCAGAATTTTTTTTCTTTTTCATTGAAGCCAGAAAGGTATTTTAAAGCTAGCTTTCCAACCTAAATGGCTTCTTGGTAGGCATGGCAATTAGCCAAAAAAGGCTGAAACCGTAGCTCTAGAATGTCTGAGTGCTTATTATGTTAGCAGGAGGAGTGTCCAATTCCCTACATTTGGAAAACTGTAATTGTCCAGCTGATTCTTAAATTCCCAAGAGGTAAACACTGAACACCATGCCCATACAAAGTGAGTGAACATAAACAGAGAACTTACAGTTGGGAGAGACTTGAAAGTACTGGTTTAAATGTACTGTAAATGCTTTTTATACTGTTTCTGTGTACATTGCCCATTGCTCATTAAAAAAAAATCAGCATCTTCTCTTCCTTCAAACTCGGTTTCTTGTTTCTTCTGGAAAGCTGATCCTGCATATTACACTTTGGGCCATTGAGAACAATTAAGCTAGGCAGTTCTTTAATATTTAAAATATTTTAAAACATTTTTTCCAATTATATATAAAAATTTTTAACATTTAAAAAACATTTTAAATTCCAAACTCTATCTCTCCCTTCCTCCCCCCTCATTGAGAAGACAACCGATTTTGTATAGGTCACACATGTGCAGTCATGCAAAATATATTTTCATATTGGTCATGTTGTGAAAGAATACACAGACCAAAAAGAGAAAGAAAACCCAAAACAAGAAAAATAAAGAAAAATGGTATTCCTCAATCTGCATTCAGATTCCATCAGTTCTTTCTCTGGAGGTGAATATCAATTTTTTTAAATCACAAATCCATTGGAATTGTCTTGGATTATTAAAACCAGGCAGTTCTTATGTGTGCCTTATTGACTCCTCTCCTCATTCTTTGTGTGTATCCCTTCCTGGAAGGCAGTGTGTTATGATGGAAAGAGAAATAGACCCAGAGTCATAAGACCTAGGCTAGATTCCTGTATTCTTCCCTTACCACACTACTCTGGGCTAGTCTTAATCTTTCTGTGGTTTGTTTCCTGCCTTGTAAAATTAAAATAACCATATACTCACTACCCACTTCACCATGTTTAAGGGAGCAGGCATTTGTTAAGTAAACACCACCTGTGTACCTGGGACTATAAGACACTTTGAATATGACAAAATTGAAATAGTTCCTGCTTGCAAAGAATTTTCATTCTATTTGAGGATGGGGGTGGGAAGAGGCATAAACATCTGTAAATATACAAAAAAATATACTTGTAGCACCCCTGGGGGTGCCAAGGAGTTGCGGTAGATGCTAGAGATAGATGCCTGCTGGTCAGGACAAAAATCCCAGTGTGTCCTGGACTAGTGACTGAAGGCACAGAGACCGTGTCTGAAAGGCACCCTATGGGAGGAGAGAGAAGAAGAGTGGAAACTTCAGATATGGTGATGTTATTAAGGACACTGAGGGTGGTGTTGCAGAAGGAATAAGGACCCCCACCAGCCAATGGGAATTTGAGCTGAGGTCACTTCCATGGCAGGCAGACACAGAACACAGGACTCCTTCTGCTATTATCTACATCCCCGGTACTCTGCATAGGGCCTCGTATATAGTAAGCACTTAAAAAATGCTCATTGACTTGAGATGGAACGGGTGATTCTTGTTCTCCTGTTCTTTGCTTCCCCTATGTCATCTCATTTTCCCCCCCAAAAAATGAGCCTGCTTTCTCAATCTTTGATCTTTGAATTGGGTTTAGTTTCTGTTTCACCATTTGTTTTATTTTTTAAAATTTTATTTTTATTCTTAATTTAAATACTCCCCCATCCAAAAAATGCATGTGTATATAAAGTTATCATACTATATTACTGTTATGTATTACATACATATATGTGTGTGTATATATATATATATATATACACACACATAGACACACACACACACACATATATATGTATATATGTACACACACCCACTTTTTAGGGAGGAGTGCTTAAGTTAAATATATTATATATTGTATGTACATAAACACAAAAAGAATTAGATTATATATGAAATGGTGAACTCCATTTCCTACAGCTCCTTTTTGAAAAAAGTTTATAATGATTCAACATGTTACTTTCAAAGCTGTCCTAATTGTCTGTGCTTCCTTTTGAACATCTTTCTGTTCTGTGTATTTTTTTTTAAAAAGTTTCAATGGTCTTCTCTTTTGGGACATCACTTTTGTCAATTCCCCACACCCTCCCAAGCATATTAAAACAAAATGAATCCACATAGTGGCCATGTCCAAAAATGCATGCCTCTTTTTGCATTTTGAGTTTACCCCCTTTCTGTCAAGCAGTTTCTATTTTATTTCATTCTATGTCCTCTATAAAGACATGGCTGGTCATGGTATTATCAGAGTTCTTAAGGCTTTCAAAGTTGCTTTGATTTATAGTGTCATTGTCCTTGTATAAATTGTTCTATTGGTCCTGCTCATTTCATTCTGCATTGGTCTATACTACCCAGGATTCTCATCATTTTTTACAGTACAGTAATATTCTATTACACTTATATACCACACTTTGTTCAGACATTCCCTAATTGATGGACTCTTCTTTGGATTCTAATTGGGATTTTTGTCCCCCCCCCCCTTTGAATTTCCCACTTAGGGATCAGGAGGCTTAATTTGCTTCATAGCTATTTTCTCTGGGTATTCTTAATCCCCCCCCTTGTTCCCCTGTTGAATTTGATGCCATTTCTACATGAGACCATTTGGGTGTAAAGTCAACCCTCATTTGACCATTTCAGATACAAAAATGTTTTTCATTTTTCTATACTCTTCTCACATGTATCAGCTATAAGAAATAACACGTTTCACCTCTTTTTCTCCTTTCTACATTAATACATTTCTTTTTTTCTTCTCTTCAAATCCTTGAAACAGAACCAATCTATCCCCAGGTCATCTGTTTTAATTTATTTAATTCCAAAAGTGTGCTGGCAGGTGTTTTAATAATCCACTCTTAGACTTAGAGGGAAACTCCCTCTCCCCAATCTTACAAAGTATACGGTCTTAAATCTAATCTGTATTATTAACATTTTCTCCAAAACTTTCCTACATCTAGACAATCAAGAAAACAATAAATCATGACTTTCTTTATAGCGTTTGGCAGTTTCTGAGGTACAAGCCATAACACTGAAAATCTGACAATGAGTTGAGCCTATTTGAACTAGCTCCAGCACAAGCCCGATCCCTCAAAAATACCCTTTGAAGACATTAAGGTTCTGAAAGGATACTTGTTTCTTGTCATAGTTATTGACCAAGATAACAGATAATATGTAGAAGGAAATAGCTCTGTCCTATCATTAACCAGCCTGAATACTAAACAGCCAATCCATTACACTAGAAGTAAATATGCCTATGCTGGCGCTGGCTTTATCCATAGCCCCCTTTCCTTTTGCTCATGGATTTCTAGCTAAATTTTTGGACAGGTCTGGGGTGGAAGAAGTCACTTACTGTAGTTCCTTGTTGGAAATCTTAATCGTTATTCCATCTGATGAAAATTTCAAGTTTTTGCTGGGATTAAGTATGTGGGAAATGAACAACCTGTCTCTGTTCAGCAAGCTACCATTTGTTGGAAAATAAACCAGTTTCTTCAATTTGTGACTGTTCTTGGGGTAAATGCAACTGAGAGGCAATGGTGAGTTTCATAAGTGGAGAGACCGTATTACCATTGGGATATTTTCCCCTGGAATAATTTGGGGAGGGGAGGTGAAATAAACAGAAGAGATATTATTTGCTCATATTTTTATAGCTTCCCCAAAGAAGAGAAAGAATTTAGGAGTCTGAGTCAATAGCTAGACACATCTTAGCATCATCAGTCCTAGTGGGGGAGAACTGTAATGGAGCCAGAATATTCTTTCTGAGTCAATCACCTTAGATATCTCCTATTCCCTTTGTTCTTTCTTAGGTAGGTTTGAAAGGATAAACCTTTCCCTCCAAGGTCTGGAGCCAAGGGTATTTCAAGAAAGTCACAACAAAAAGCAGAGCTGGGAAAGAATGACACTACCCATAAGAATATGACAGCCAGCCAAGAGACAGCTCTGCTCACCATCCAAGTACCAATACCCACCATCATCCACTTGTAGATTTAGAAAAGAAATGCAAAGTAGTAAGGTTTGGGGGGGGGATGTGGAGGGCATTAGGAAAAGTGTGAAGGATAGGAGGACCTAGCAATGGGGGTTTGTGAAAGGAGAATCAGGAAAGCCCTAGTCTAGGTAATAATACAAGCTCTGAGGAAGGTTGTGGTGAATAAAGCATTTTGTAAAACGTGAAGCAGTATAATAAATGTGAAATCTATAATGCCATGACCATCCATGTTTGAAGACTCAGTTTCTTAAAAATGTTATTTGATGGAGAATAGGATTAGAAATGGAGATAAAAGATTGGAGGTAGAGAATAACAGGAGAAAAATTGGTTAGAATGGATGAGTCCAGATTATGAAGAGCTTTGAAAACCAGCAGGGAACTTGAGTTGCCACAATAACCCTTTGAAGTAGGTAAATGTAGCAAAGTGTAGAAAGTCATCTTCTTGCAATAACCTTGTAAAGTAGGTTGTATAAACCTCCTATTTTAGAGATGAAGGAAATGGTGAGAGAGGTTAAGTGAACTTTCATAAGGTCACACAGTAAATGTTAATAGGAAGGGTTGAGACATGAACCTGTTTCCTGACTGTAAAACTAACTTGACTATATTAGACTGCCCTAAAGCTGTGAGCAAAAAATAGCTTATTACTGGTCTAGCATAGGATACACTGTACTTTAAGATAACTAGGTGATTTGGTAATGAAAAAGGCAGAAAAAAGTGTTGTATAAGAGATTTATATTGTCAAATGATGTGGGATACTGCCACTATTATGGATGAACATTTTAAATAATTTTCTTTCACTATACGTTGCTAATATAGGTATACAAAGAAACATTGTTTTCTCTACAAAGCTCTTCAAATCCTGTCTGAAAACAATCTGTGTTGTAATTGTGAAGACTTGGATCTCCTTATTAGCACTTTTGGAGCGATGCCTTGCTTGTGTGGGAACAGCTTAGCATTATAAAGAGACACAGAAATCTTTTATTTATTAAAAACTAGAGAAATATTAGTGTAAAGAAACAGTTTCAAGGGTATGGGAGAGTGGGCTGGGAAGGGAAAGAGAGTGAAGGAGAGAGGGAGGGATGAAGGGAGGGAGGTAGAAAGGAAGAAAGGAGGGAAGGAAGGAAGGAAGGAAGGAAGGAAGGAAGGAACGAAGGAAGGAAGGAAGGAAGGAACGAAGGAAGGAATGAAGGAAGGAAGGAAGGAGGGAGGGAGGGAAGGAAGGAGCTGTGTTGCTCAACTAGCCAATTCAGTTGAGTCCTCAGTAGGGCAGCTCCTATTTATACTTACAGAGATTGCTGTTTGTCCTTTGTTCTTGAAGAGGACCATGACATCAGGGAGGTGATGCCATGACTTGCTGTAATACTAATCAGTTTATCAGATACTTAGCATCTAGTAACTTAGGGCTAAGTATGGAAGGTGTGAACTCTGTCCATTGTTGAGAAGGTATGAACTCCCCTGTTGACTTGGAAGAAGGTTACTGGATGAGACAGGAGGTTAGTGCTATATGTAAAGAAGAATTCTGGAGACAGACAGAACTGGAATTGGCTCCTCAGTGAAGGAAGATTCGTGGAGACTGAAGCCAGCTGAGAAAGAAGGAGAGAGAGAGAGAAAGAAGAGAGGGGAGGGGAGAGAGGGAGAGGGAGAGGGGGTGAGGGAGGGAGAGAGAGAGAGAGAGAGAGAGTTCCTCTCCCAATATCTGGAAGCTGACTGAAACATGAACAGGATAAGACTTTATTTGTTTATTTGTTTATTCATGGCCTGGCTGATCCTTGAGTTCCAGGCAAGATAAGTGGTGAAGGATTTGAGATGTGCTGAAAGCTGTGAACTTCAGTGTGTGCCAGGGATTGCCCTGAGGCCTGGACAAGGACCTGGGAGCTGTCTACCTCTGAGGACTAGATGAGAACCTAGCAGCTGTCTGCTTCTGAATCCAGGTGATTGTTTGGCAGATTCAGGAGGGAGCTGGAACCATGGAAGGGTATGCAGGGAATCAAGAGACCACCCAGAGTCAAGATAAAGAAAAGGCCTCCCCTTGGACTAAACTGAGGTTTGCTGGAAATCAAAGGGTGGAAAGTTTGTGTGGTTTTCTAAGGATTGTATTAGTGACTAATGATATTTAGTAATTGGGAATCTAGCTTAGTGGCTGACTGCTAGATGAGTGACAGATTAAGTTAATGGTTGCCCCATGAGTGGAAGATTGGTATGTTGTAAATTGTTGATTGAATCTTTAAGTGTTGAGCTGGTTTCCCCCTTAGGGAAGCCAGGTGATTCTTCTTTTGTTCTTTGTTCTAAATATTGTGACTTTCTGTAATAAGATGTAATATTGAGAATATTATATTGTGAGTATTGTACTGAATCTTGATTTGTAATGGAATAAACAGAGTGTTCACTATTACTGTGTAATCCGAATCTTAAAAGCTGTTCACAGTAGCATTCTTTTGGGAATCTGCTTGTGCTTTGCTTTACACTTGCAAGTGAAATGGATTTAAGTGAGACAGAGGAGTGCAAAGTCACCAGCCTCACTTTATCCTCTTGAGCCATCTGGGTCCTTTGGCCAGATATAGATCAGGGTGACTGGAGATGGGCCCCCAAATAAAAGGCAAAGTTTTGCATAAGCACTTGTTGCTCTCTGCTGCCCCCTCTGCTTTGAGAAAGAAAAGCAGAAGGGGCTCTGCAGCTGCTTTGATATCCAGGAGAGCTGGCTTAAAGAGTCAATCCATCTATCCAAATAACCATTTATTAAACATTATATTAAATATATCATATGACACATAAATATATTAACATTACATTAAAATATTAAATATATAAAAATATTAAACTATTATGAGCCCAGCAGATCTAGCTGGTCTTGTCCTGTGTCAAACAGGGATAGCCAGTTTGATGGGCTTTGCTGTTCTCCAGTTTAAAGAGAAATGCTGTTCACAAAGTTTAAGTTCCAAAGAACTAACCTTTTCTTTTTTTTTTTTTGCTTTATTTTTGGAGGGGGGATGGGAGGGCAATTGGGGGTTAAGTGACTTGCCCAAGGTCACACGGCTAGTAAATGTTAAGTGTCTGAGGCCAGTGTCTCAGGTCCTCCTGATTCCAAAGCTGGTGCTCTTTTCACTGTGCTACCTAGCCATCCCAAGAACTAACCTTTTCTAAAAGCCTTTATAAGGGTGCTTTCTGTTGTGGAGTCATTTTTTTCAGTCATGTCCAACTCTTAATGAACCCATTTGGGTTTTTCTTGGCAAAAAATTATGGAGTGCTTTGCCACTTCCTTCTCCAGCTCATTGTACAGACGAAAAAAATGGAGGCAAAGAGGGCTAAATGACTGGACCAGGGTCATACAACTAGGTAAGTGTCTAGAGCCAGATTTGAACTCAGGAGGATGAGTCTTCCTGACTCCAGTGCTCTATCCACTCAGCCACCTAGGTGCCCTTAAGAATGCTAGTTAATTGAAATAACTTTTAGAGAGGATTCTGGGGAGATAGTAGAGGTCAGAAAACTTTAGGTTCTCCAAATTTTCTCTACAAAAAGACACAGAACATTGCTTCAAAGTGAACGCAGAGCAACAGAAATAAAAGTTGTCTTCCTAAGACGGTCTGAGAGGGCACCAGGAATGATTTGACCTCCAGGAGTGGAGGTTGGCCTCTACACTGACTCCACGGAATCAACAAACAACAAGTCCTAGGGGCAGCTGGATTAGGAGGCAGTCTCAGCCTCAGGAATTTCAACTTGAGGATAGTGTGGGGGTTGGATGGCTGAGTAGGAAAAGATTGAAGGACCTTCCACCTTCATCTCATTACCAAGCACAGTTGTGACCAGATACTGTTCTCAGCTTAGGCATTGGGAAAAGAGCTAGTTTTCACCTAGTGAGTGTGGTTGCAGAGGGTGGGGACCCTGCTGAGCTGTGGGCATACCCAATACAGCAGTGATTGGTTTCAGTTCCAGGGCACAGAGGATAGCCGAAGGTTGCAGCCACCAGAGCGACCACAGGGAATAAAGAGGATCTGCAGGACAGCGTGGCTGGGGACCCTGGCCATGGCTCAAGGTGGAGGAATGCCCAAGGCTGTGCCCAAGGACAGAGCTCAGAAAATAAGGATAAGAAGGACCTGAGGCCTGGGACATCATTTCACATACCGTGGGGCTAGAATCTTCTTATATGTGAAAATATTATCAGTACTCTTATGACTGTCATTATTTGGTGGCTTGAAAGAAAGACTTGGGCTGAGCTATGCATGATGAGATGATTCTAAAAAGTAAAACTGTATAGGGAGAGAGAAATTATATACGAGTATATCATTTAAAGTAATTATGTATATAATACATAGAAATTATATAAACAAAGAGAGTAATGATATAAATGAGGTACGAAAGGAAGAATTGATACATAAGAAGCAAGTTGGGGTGGAGGGCTGGTGGTGCTGGAATTTTATTTTCATTAGAAATGAGTCAAGGCAGCTAGGTGGTGCAGTGAATAGAGCAACGGCCCTGGAGTCAGGAGGACCTGAGTTCAAATCCAGCCTCAGACACTTAACACAAAACTAGCTGTGTGACCTTGGGCAAGTCATTTAACCCCTATTGCCCTACCTTTGCCCCTTCCCCCACAAAAAAAAGCAAAAAAAAAAGAAAGGGGTTAGAGAGGGAAATCTAGAAGAGTATAAAAGTCTAAATTTAGAAAGAAATAAATGGGTGAGGGAATAGGATAAGGGAAGGACTTTTAGATGAAGAATTAGGCATTGGAGGGGATGAGGGAGAAAGTCTTAGATTAAGGTGGAACATTGGGGGTAAAAGATAAGGGAGGGATTTTTGGTGGGTAGGGTAAGGAATAGGCAGGCAAGGTAGTAGGTAAATTAGTGAGGAGGGATAGGGCAAATAGGGTGAGAAAGACCATAAGGAGAAATAGGATGGAGGGAAATGGGCCAAGGTTCTAAGAAGTTCATCATGGCTAATACTATATCAAATATCTCATTTGACCCTCAAAACTACCCTGGGAGGTAGGTGCTATTATCATCCCCATTTCCCAGATGAGGAAACAGACAGCTGTTTAGTGACCCTCCCAGAGTCATGCAGCTAGTAAGCAAACTCAGGTCTTCCTGACTTCAAGCCCAGTGCTCTATTCACTGTGCCACCTAGTAGCCTTGGCACCACAAAGCTAAGTAGGAGAGTCTTCATTGGAACTCACTTCCACTGACTCCAAACCCATTGCTCTTTGTTTTCCTTATTCAGGTACTGGTTGGATTGGATGGTTTCTGAAGTCTCTAACTCTGAGATGCTATGATGTGTTATTTCTATGAAAACAGAAAAGTTAAAGGAGCCAAAGCAGATTCAGAGACATTTCTGATGGATGGGCATGGAAGAGGCAGATAAGATCAGCCAAGGGAGGATGAATAAAAACAGCATCTTATAGGAATAATATCAGGGAAGCTATTGTAAAAATGAACTGCCAAGGTAAGCTAATGACCACAAAAACGATTTCTTTAAAGCTATACCTAGATAAAGTGTAGAACAGAAGACAAATTTCTGCTGCTCAGGATGGATGGGACAGTGAAAATACATAAGGAAGATTAGGCAATATTGTTCAAGTCATTTTCAGCTTCATCTCATTAATCTTTGAACTAGGAAGGATAGAAGAATGGTTAACAAAGAACTAAAGTCCAAGACTGGGGGAGACATTAGTAGAGCTCACTGCCCTGGATGAATGAGACATAAAGCACAAACTGTATCCTAGGATATGGAAATACTAGGTGTAGTGATTGTTGAGTATCTCTGAAAAAGTACAAATGGAACTGGGAACTGAAAAATAATCTGATTTTCAAAAAGGGAAGAGGGTATTGTGTTCAACTCCAGGTGCCACATTTTAGAAAGGACATTGAGAAGTCGGACCAGGAAGGTGACCAGAATGGTGAGGAGTCTGGAGACTGTGCAAAAGGAAGGGTCAGTTGAAGGAAGTAGAGATATTTTGCCTGGAAAAGATATGGGGGAGAATGGGAAAGGGAGTGTGAAGAGGAACATGATAGTCACTTCAAATACTCATTTGAAGTTAGAACCACATGGATTGAACTGAAAAGAGGCAGCTTTTGGCCTAATGTAACAAACCTACTGCCTCTCTTCTCTCTGATACATTTTCTCCATACTTCCCGAAAGTCTGTAATCTCAGTGAAAATGGGTATTTCCTCCAATAATATAAATCCCAACTCATCATTTATGGCTTCTTCAGCTATGACTTTTGTCTTTGCCCTCAGAGGGTCTGCTTCATGTGTGGTCCTCTTAAGCTCTTGATATTACATAGGGAGCAATGGAACACATGGGTTGTCTGTTATGGTTATTGGTTATGTGTGTGCAAATTATAGCCTAGATGAGTATCTAAAGTCAGCCTTGAGTTCTGATCATGTGTAAACTCTAAGAAAAAAACCCTGTAATATTCTAGCTTGTTTGTTAAAATTATGGATTTCCTATAATACTCCATCATACAAAGGGCCCATCTTCTCTATGTGAGTATAAGGCAAGGCAAAGGTCCTTTTTGTCATGATAATTTGTGAGATGAATCACAGGCTGGTCCAGTTTCTTTTCATCCTTTTAACCAACTGTAATGCTCATAGGCCCTACAGCACAGGCACTGAAGATAATTCCTCAAAGGGAACCCCCTCTTCAAGTACATAATCTACAAGTCAAGCCAGTCTTGCCACTGCCTTGTCCACTAGCATATGGTGCCCTAAATCAGCATGATTGTGCATGTCTGGAAGACAGATCCTCTTGGAAACCACCTTAATGCATGTCATTGGGCCAAAGACAATTGGATGGATTTAGGACTGGGCTGATTCAGGATTGATTCTAGGATACATCCTAGAAGCCTTATCCCTCTTCTCTAAGGCCATTTTTCTTTCTTTTTTGATTATCCAAAATCTCTGACAGCATGTTTTCAAGAGACAAAGTCATTACTTGCAAAATCAGATAGGTAAGCAGGCATCTTTTGGATCACTTTATACAGAAAGAAACACAATCACAATGCTAATTTCGAAAAGACCATTCATCTCTCACATAGTTTATTGGATAAATACAAAGGATACCATCTCATTTGAAAACTAAAACAAATGAAAAGCAAAACCAAAAGAGTTGGATGTGGTGTGTGTGTTATCTATCCTCTGTAGTGTAGAAACATAAATTAGTTTAATTCACCATTAGGCACTTTAAAAAAAGTGAAACTTTGGCATTTTAGGAGTATGTGTGTACTACATTCACACCCCTAAATTACAACTGAAATGTGTTTGCACAAAAAAATGCAGAGTCATGAAAAAATGTACTTCTAAAGATAATGAACTATTTTCCCATTTCTTCCTTTCCCTAAAAACTCTGAAAATGAATTTTATTCATTAGATTGATGCTTACGGTACTTCTGGGTAGGAAACATGAGCATCTAACATTTATATTATAATTTTTGATTAAAATGTGAGCACATTTAATAAAACTATAAGTTATATAATAGCATATCATATATATTTATCTTTTTTATAATGAAAAATATTTGTCAGGAAAATAACATACTCTAGAAGAGACCTAAAATTGTACTTTTACAAGGCACTTAACACATTGAAACAGTACAGTACGTTTCCAAAAGAATACAGTTGGCTACCTCTTAAAATCTTTTTAATGGGTATACTGTAACATAACCATATGTTTTGCAGCATTATTCATTGCATAGGAGGTAAATTAAATAAAGTATTCCAACTTGGCAATTAGATTAACTGATGTGAATGGTTCTTTCCTTCCTTCTGAAAACAGCACGGTTTTAATTCATTAGACACAATAAAGATCTCTTTCCACTCATGATTCATTTAGAACATACAGCATTAAGTGGGTACAATCGGTCCTAATAAGCAGCAGGAAAATATCAAAGTAGGCACTTGTGCCAAACACAACTTTGATTGGGTCAGCTGACTTGATTTGCATTGTTTGGGGGGTATTTAATAAGTCAATATCACTGCTTTATAAACAAAAAAATCTCTCTGAGGCTAATAAGAAGATATAGCACTGAAATGGCATTGATGAAATATCATGGAAATATATTTCATAGGCACATAAAGAGCAAAGCCATCGAAATATAGCATCTTGCATAAAACATATTTGACCTAGTCATGTATTTTCTAATTTCAAGAGACTCTTTGCACTTCCTTTAAAAACCCATAGCAATAAGTGGTAAGACCAGCTTGAACCTATAACCTTTTTTCTAACTGTGCAAAACAAAATTTAAAAAATTCTTCAAATATATTTCAATTTGAAAAAATAAGTTGTGAGACAAGAAAAGGAAAAAAAGAAATCAGTCTGATGTGAAAGTCAGTAAGCTTGCCTTAACTATTTAAAGCCAACAGAGGCTTTTGACTATTTCAAAGCCATTCATGAGGCTCAGTGACATTGAATTAAAGATGGTTTGAATGTTTTGAAAGTGGAATTGAGTTAAAAGATGGTTTGAATGTTTTGAAAGTGGATGATCATGCATGCTAAGAGCACATCTATGTTGCGGAAACCACTCAAAATGGATTTTTACCTTTCTTTCTCTAGACCAATTTAAACATGCCATTAGAATAACTTCTATCTTCTCTTCTCTGGGACCACTGTCAATGATGGAAGCAAGTAAAGAGATTAATTTGAAAAAATAAACATGAATAAAAGGTTGGAAAGATGGTTTGACTGCCTTTGGAGGGGAAAGAAAACATCTAGTTTATTGGGGTTCTTAAAAAAAACAGACCAAAACTAAAAGATCTTGTTATATGTTATATCTCCACAAGAGGGCAGTAGAATATACATCAAGTCCCCTTTGACCAATGTTCTGTGTCTCAAGATTCCCAAAATAGTCCAGTTTTACTGCAAAATTCATTTTCCAAGAGGTCAATAAACTTGTCCTTAACTTTATGATTACTGCAGGTAGAACTCAATATACAAGTGCATGAGATTTGAGGAAACATGGGGTTGTTCCACTTTCACAGATAGTGGGAAGGGTATTTTTACAGGTTGAAAGATCTATTTTCCATATGAAATTCCATTCCATAAGTTTCACTCAGGAACTGTGCATGGGATTTGGAAGCAGGCTTCCATTCTAAAAGTTACTTCAATCTTGTTGGTTGGTTGATAGCAATAAATAGACAAATGTCGTGAGGGCAGTGCACCCACGTTTTCAATCCTAAAGATGACATCTGGGGCTAAATTCCAAGGTTTCCTTGCTATGATTCCTTTGGACAGAGAATCCACCATTCACCTATTGCTTCCCTAAACATTCCACAAGCTTAGTGTTTGAGATGTGCCCTTTCCTCATTTATTAAATTATAACATACATAAAGAGCTTTTGAATGGCAAAATACCCAGGGGTGAGGAGGGCACCGATCCTTTGATGGACCTGAAAAGGGAACGGCAACTTGTTTTTAATGATCTTTTTTTCAACAGAGTTTTTACTTCGGATTGACCCATATGTAAACTCTATTCAGAGGAGCTACAAAGGCTCTTGTTAGATCATGTTAATTCTTTTTTTTTTTTTGATAATGTTAATTCTTTTTTTTTTTTTGATAATGTTAATTCTTAAAACTGAAACTGAGTTTGTTTAAGCCTGGTAATTATAAATCACCTTGAAAAAGTGGGGAATCCAAACTCTGGTCAGGACCAAGTGTCTCATAAGAGTATGTTGTCTATTTCCGTTAGAGGTCCAATGGGAAAAATAATCCCCCAGTGTCTGGATAGCAGCAAAATATTTACAAGTCTTCTGGGACTGTCTATTTGTCTTTTATTTGGCTAGCATTGATTTTTAACTCCTAGGGAGAGAAAGGACTACCATGTCCGCTTAACAAATCTGTCAATAAATAAAAATTGTGATGAAAATTTTGTGGAACTAAGATACAACTCCACGTAGGCTACAGAGATTTTGTCTGTTCACTTCATTTTGAATGTGAGGCCAAACGCTTGTGTCTAAAATCCTACCAAGAATGTTTGGGTTATAATTCTTATTTAAAGTGCCCTTTGAATTAATCTGCATTTCCCACTGCTGAGAGGCAGTAACACTAAGGACATTCAGAGAATTTTAGCACCAAGGATGATGACTGCTATAGAGTGGGGGAAATTTTGTGCTTTGTTGCGATTAACTGAAGTAATTCAAAGTTTACTTATTATATATCTATAAAGGCTGACTGGTCTTGCTAATGATGAAAATCTGATTGTATTTTTCTATCCTCATTATAGGGAAGAAACACTGTTTTTCTTTCCTACTTGGTATTACTTTTCCCTGGTGTTAACAATCAGTATTACTGCAAATTTGGTTTTTCTTTTTGCTGGGTTTTATTGGAAGTCTTTAAAAATAGCCCTCAAGCATCTGAAAAAATAAGTTCAGAGATCAGCCAAAGACATTCTACTGTTAAATAATACAGTCTGCTAAGATTGAAAAGAAAAATCCATTCTGTTTTGTATTACCTCATTAAATAAATCTATAAACAAACACGTAGTCACTGTGTAGATATAACAGTCACACACTCGTTCTGACTAGTTCAGCACCAAGTAATAACCTTTCACACTGGGTAAGAAGTATACAGTGTCTGTCTAAATATATTCTGGCTAGTGGAGTCTTTTGATAAAAGGCAAGAATACATCAAAATTGTAGGCATCTATCTTGGGTTTTCAGAAAGGACGAGGTAAATATTTAGAACAAGGATCCTTCATAATTCAATGTAACCAAAGATCTTTTGTCATTGCTAGAGTCTATACCTAGTCAACACACAAGTAAACGTGTGGTCAGGACTTGACCTCAGGCTTGAACCCCAACGGGCACCAACATTGGTACTCCCGAGTGTTTTCTTAATTCATGGCATCTACCTTTTCTGCACAGGGACAGTTCAAACACCTTAGCGGACAGAACACAGAAGCAAAATTTATGTCCAGTCAGGGATATCCCAGTATTGTTTCCTTGATGTCTATTAAATACACTTTAAAAATGCAGTATTTACACACTTGTAAAACCATTGTGATCTTGCCAGACATGTTTGCAGTTGGAGCACATTAGCCTAGCATTGTTTTAAAAAATAAAGTCATCAGTAAAAAAAAAAAAGTATAAAGTAGTAGGTATGTCATTCATTGGGTGGTAGCAACAATGACCATTCCAGGGTTCTAAGCTCTCCTTTTTCCCCCAAAAGCAGTGAAAACAGCAGCAGTTTGCCCAGCATTTACCATCCCCTGAATGATGGGTATCACCCTCACTCAGGCTCCAGAGAGAAGCCCTGAGAAGCTATTACCTACTTCCCAAAATTAGGTTATTATTCTCTTTATACTTTAGCTATACGTATAGCCTGATAATGTGTTTAAAACACCCCCAAATTCTGCTGTGCTGGGTGAGAGAGAGGGGAGGATTGGGAATGCCCTCTGAGTTTTAAAGGGAAGGGCTTTGCAAGAGGGCAAAGAATGGAATGGGACCAGGGATGGAAGGGATGTGTTCTTTGGCACCTCTTTTATAACCTCATTGGTCAATCACAGTCCTGGGTCTCATCATCAATGGGTACAGAGCTGCAAAAGTCTCTTTTTTTTCCTAGACAAATAAACACCATGTCACAGGACAATACTCTGTTTATCTTTCAAACCGTTTACACAAAATTTGGTCCACTTCTTCATATACCAGTCAATCCTCCTATTAAATAAAAAACAACTCTACCTTTGGTTATAGCATGAAACATTTTGGTCTGAGAGCCTATGCCTTTTTCCTGATGATTCTTCCTTTCAAGTGGATTTTTCATTGTCCTCTCCTGTTTTCTGAACCCGTGAGTATTTTTTGCAGGAGGATTTGAAGCAGCCAGGTGGCCAGGATAATGGCCAGGAGAAACAGCAAGGAATTGTGCCTTGTATGTTTTTCTCAAAAAAATAAAAGATGGGGAACCACCATGCTCGAGATAGGAAATTAGTCTGTGATGAAACCTTCAAGCTCTGTATGTGGAGAGAAGAAAACATGATAGAAAGATTTAACAATGGATGATTGACAATGCGATCAACAAAACTATAATTATCCACTAGTAAAGCCAGTCTAATGAAGAGAAAAAGAATACTTAAAAATCTCTCTTAACCACACAGCAGAAAACAAAATCTTGGAAAATAATTAATATCTTATAAAATCAATATTCACTTTCCAGAAATTGCTATTTTCATTTGTATTGCATTTTAATTTCACTATAATAAACAAACAGCATTTAGCCCTCAGAGAAGTAACTTTTAATTTAGAATTTAAGCCCCTATGGGCAGCTAGGTGGTACAGTGAATAGATCATTGGCCCTGAAGTCAGGAGGACCTGAGTTCAAATCCAGCCTCAGACACTTAACCAGCTGTTTCAGAAAGGATGAGGTAAATATTTAGAACAAGGATCCTTCATAATTCAATGGAACCAAAGATCTTTTGACCTTGGGCAAATCACTTAACCCCAATTGCCTTGTCTTCCTCCCTCCAAAAAAAAAAATTTAAGCCCCTGATTGAAATATAAGCTTTTTAAGAATAAAGTATCATTGCATTCTTTGTTTTTGAATACCAAGGGCATAGCACAGTCTCAGCAAACAACAGGCATTTAATAAATGCATACTGATTGATTTCCATTTTCCAGTCTTATCTCTCATTCTTAGGCCAGTGTTTCTTTATGGTGACCAGACCAGGTAGCTGTCAGAATGCTTTCCTCTGAAGGAGGTCAGCACCTTTTTTTCCTATAATTTCTAGTCATATTAGAAAGGTTGCCTAGCGCACTGAGGGGAACTGACTTGGCACCCCAAGTCACATAGGCATGAATGGGGTAGGGAAGGGACCAGAGCCCAGATTATTCCTGATGGAATGATGTCTTTGGATGATGACACACTGATTCCACAATTTTCTGTATCCTTTGTGCCTAGTACAGTCCCTCACATATAATGAATGGGTGCTTCATAAATGTTTGTTGGTTTGGAATGATCTGCTAATTCTCACTTCAATGTGTCTTCTTTTCTCACATCAGCACTTCTGTTCAAACATTACCCTTTTCACCCAACTCCAACCACCCATAATTTGACCCAAATGTCAAAGCTTAGCTTAAACGACACTCTCTCTCCTCTCACCTTTACAGTAACATTTCCCTTTATGTGTACCAGACTAGGAATGCTAAGGTGGCTCAATAGATGGAATGCCAAGCTTGGATTTAGAAAGATTTGAGTTCAAATCTGGCCTCAGACACTTCCTATCTGGGCAAGCAACCTTTGTTAATATGCAGGCTGATGAACTGGCATAATGAATCTGAAATTAAAATACATTTTCATTCTCAATTGCTATTACATCAAAAACAGTTCCTAATATACAAGCTTTGGGGGTTTTTTGGCCCCTCATTCTCTGAAAAAATTATATGTAAGCAAATAAATATATAGGTTCAGCCTATGAACAGCACTCTATATACTGTACCACCTAGCTGCCCCAAATTGAGGGGGACTCATCACAAGAAGTTTGGTCACCAGGAGGTGAAGCCCATAATGATGATTTCCTAAGAGTTTCAGTCTCCAACTCTGGAAGGTATAGAACCCACACTGATGAAAATCATAGATCCTGAAAGTACCGGAGTCAGTCATACCCATAAGTTCTTTATTTTGCCTTATTTCAAGAAGGGGTGATAGACACAAAGGTTAAGTGACTGCATCATAACCACAGGGTGTGTCAGCGGCGAGCCACATTCTCTAAGCCTGTGCTACTTAAAACCACGTGGAATTAGAAGATTATTTCATTTCTCACATCGACTTGCATTTTTTTCCCTCCTACATCAAAGAGTTTGTAAATCTCACCTTTTCATTAGCCATGGAGTGGTACCACCAGAAGAGCCTCGTTGTGATATAATATGCGATTACCACATCGACGGTGTAGTGCTCATGGGCCACAAGGATACAGATGATCCCGGCGGCGCTCAGCAGCCAGCATACCAAGTGATACCACCAGAAGTGACGGGGCGAGTCTGCGGGGTGAAAGACACTCACATTACCCTTCCTTCCAGAGATAAGTCAGTTACGAGCTGCTGAAAATATCCAACATGGCGGCCGCACCCTAAGGAGTGACTTTAACCCGGACCCAGAAGGCTGGCAGGTGCCGGCGGTCCGGCGTCTTCTCTACGACACTACCTCGGGAAGCTTTAGCCCGAGACCACATCTGGGCCTCTTTAGTTTTATTGTGTCAGAAACCTCATCCTTGGCCAGTCTGACGAACCCTATGGCCCCTTCTCAGATTCATGTTTTTAAATGCACAAAATAAAATTTAAAAAGGATTACAAGGAAACCAATTAACTCCTAAGGTAGAGCAAATAAGGTAGGAATAGAGCAAACAAATTCTAGAGGATAGAATCCACAAAAAGACAGAGTGAAACAATTTTCTAGCCCAAGATAACTTAGAAGTTTGGCAGGAAAGGTCTGTTGCACGAGGATGAGAGAAGAACACAGTTTAGCACAGGACGCACCGGCACAGCCCAGGCCCCAGCAAACCAGGAGCAGGCCTCGGGGTGACTGTATCAGTGACAGCGGTGGTGGTTTCCAGACCTCTCAGCCACAGATGGTAAGGGAACTGGACAACAGGTCAGAAGGAGATTTACAGGGGTCCCTTTTTTTGGCATCAATAGCAGGCCGGTACATTGGCTATATCTGAATCTGGGTCACAGTCCTAGGTCTTAGTCCCAGAGTTTGCAGCCTACAGGGGAACAAGGACCCTGGTCACAGTTTCATGTATGAAATGACTGCTTGTGGTCACTCCCAAACCAATGTACAGTACAGGAGAATAGTAAACACATCTCTCCCTAGATCATACAACCTTAAAAAAGCCAAAAACTTACACATCCCTAGAATTACCTCTGAAAACAGCTGCACAAAAAACCCTGAAGCTTGGGACAGTGCCCCCTCCGCTTGGGAAGCAGAGACCCACTTTAGCATAGAGTTAAAAGTCAAGAAATAGACTGGAAAGCAGCAAACAGAAAAGACCACAGACGACAGAAAGATACTATGGTGAAAAGGAAGATCAAAACACACTCAGAAGACAACAAAGTCAAAATTTCTGCATCCAAAGCCTCAAAGAAAAATATGAATTGGTCTCAGGTCATGGAAGAACTCAAAAAGGATTTTCAAAATCAAGTAAGAGAAGCAAAGGAAAAATTGGGAAGAGAAATGAGAGCAATGCAAGAAAATCATGAAAAACAAGTCAACAGCTTGGTAAAGGAGTCACAAAGAAATACTGACGAAAATACAGACGAGGGGCAGCTCAGTGGCACAGTGAATAAGGCACCAGCCCTGGAGTCAGGAGGACCTGAGTTCAAATCCTGACTCAGACACTTAACACTTACTACCTATGTGACCTTGGGCAAATCACTTAACCCCAATTGCCCTGCCTTCCCCACTACAAAATTAAAAAAAATAAAAAACTAGACTAGGCCACGTGGTAAATACAATGAAGAGAAGAATGCCTTGAAAGGAAGAACTGGTCAAATGGAAAAATATGTGCAAAAATTCACTGAAGGGAATAACTCCTTAAAAAGTAGAATTGGCCAAATGGAAAAGGAGGGACAAAAATTCAAGGAAGAAAATAATTCCTTAAATGTTAGAATTGGGCAAGTGGAAGCTAATGACTTTATGAAACATCAAGAAACAATCAAACAAAATCAAAAGAATGAAAGAAGCAGAAAAAATGTGAAATCTCTTATTGGAAAACTGACCTGGACAATAGAACCAGGAGAGATAATTTAAGAATTGTTGAACTACCTGAAAGTTATGATGAAAAAAAAGAGCTTAGATATTATCTTTCTAGAAATTATCAAGGAAAACTGTCTTGACATTTTAGAACCAGAGGGAAAACAGAAATTATAAGAATCTACCAATCACCTCCTGAAAGAAATCCTAAAATGAAAACTTCTAGGAATATTATAGCCAATTTCTAGATGTCTCAGATCAAGGAGAAAATATTGCAAACATCCAGAAAGAAACACTGGAGCTACAGTTAGGATAGCACAAGATTTAGCAATTTTACATTAAAGGAGCAGAGGGCTTAGAAAGTGGTATTTTGGAGAACAAAAGAGTTTGGATTACAACCAAGAGTCACCTACTCAGCAAAACTTGGTAAAATCCTTCAGGGGGGAAAATGGACATTCTGTAAAACAGAGAATTTTCAACCATTCTTGGCCAGAGCTGAATAGGAAATTTGACTTTCAAATACAAGATGAAAAAGAAGCCTAAAAAGGTAAACAGGAAAGAGAAATCATAAGGGATTCAATAAGGTTAAACATTTTATATTCCTACATGGGAAAATGATATTAATAAGTCCTACAATCTTTCTCATTATTAGGGCAATTAGAAGGAGCATACATAGAAAGAAGAAATGTGAGTTGATTGTGATATTATGATTATCTGGAGGAAAACCGTTTATCCTGTATGACTAAGTATACAAAAATTTCACATATAATTTTCCCCCATCACCTGTCTGTGCCAGCAAATATGTGGCCTCCGTAGTAAGCTCCTTTTCTGCAAAACCTGGCAGTAGCCTTGTTCTCCGTTCATTGACTAACTTCTCACCCTCACCACAAGAGGGTGCTAGATTAGCACATGCCAGCTAAAGGAAACTAAAGGGATAAGCAGGGAAATCATGAATGCCCTTGTCCCTGTCCCATATGGTCCTATTACAGAATGAACCAAAGAGGCAGAACTGGAATTCACCTTGAACTCCCAATACAGGTATGAAATTGTTCCTTTCAAATTATTGTTTAAACTCAAATGCTACCTGGCTACCCACATTTACTGTCTGCCAAGAGTAGCACATGTTATTCTCATTTAAAGATTTTTAAAAATGGAGATTCAGAGAGGTTAGGGGTCATTATTAAGGTCACAAAGCTGTTAAGTGCTGGAGTCATGACATGAACCCAGTCTCCAAGTTCTGGACTTTTGCCCTCTAGGCCTTGATGCCTCTTCACTATTGTCCTTAAAAAAACCCAAACTCAAAGCATGAAGCAGTCTACATCTACTTGCAAATGGAAGATTTAGAGATATTCTGGCTTACTGACAATCCACAGCTTCTTTGTGAAAAGGGGAGCCAAGCCCGAGTTGGAGAGAAAGGAATTCTCCATGGTTAATTGTTGCAGTCTGCAGTATGGAGAATGTAGTACTAGTTGGTCACAATGTTGAATGATTTCTAATAGGAAAGTACTACATAGGATCTGAGAGCAGATCCCTAAAATAGTTTTCTTAATATAATTTACTATATTTAATTTTGCAATTTTTTATTCCCAAGTGTGTTTTGATTTCCCAGCCATAACATTCCCATGAATAGCAAGTCCCTATATTCTTAGGAATGCTGAGGAATGGAAGATAGCTGATTCACACAAAGCCACAGTCCATAGTGGAGACTGGATTTATATTGCAGTTTTCTTGGAGAGGAGAATATTATTTTAGGCTATGGAATGTATGGCCAAATCAGTGTTCTAATGCTGTGAAATGTTTTGCATTTACCTCTGTGTTTAAGTTATTTATGAATCTGAGTCTTCACAGTATGGTAAAATGGACATTGGCCTGAGTCAAGAGACCTAGATTCTAATCTTGGCACCACCGTCACCATCACTACTAGCTTGCATTTATATAGTGCTTTAAGGTTTACAAAGTGCCTGACAAATGTTACTTCATTTGAGGTCAGGGCTATTATTTCCCTCATCTTACAGATGAAGAAAGTAAGGCAGACAGAAATTAAGTGACTTGCCCAGGGTCACACATCTAGTAAGAGTCTGAGACTGGATTTGAACTCAGGTTTTAGAAGGAAATGGAAAACTACTCCAGTATCTTTGCCAAGAAACCCCCAAATGTGGTTACAAAGAGTCATACAAGCTTAAACAACTTAGGAACAACAATTTCCTAACTCTAGGCCCAGTGCTTTACCCACTGTGACACCTACCTGCCTACTAGCTATGTGACCTTGGGAGTACTGCTTAACCTTTCAGGTTCCTCATCTGTAAATCAAGGGGATTCAAATAAATTATCTATAAAACATTCTCAGTAGGCCTGCTCCTTAATTTATATAACTGATGAAAATACTTGCATGCTGACCATTCTACTACCAAGTTGCTTTGAGAATCTAAGAGGAATATATATCAAAACTTGGGATATTTGTGAATCTTACAAAAATGTCTATCACCTTATGACAATAATGGTTCATGCTGATGTAATAATGCTTTATGGACACAAAGAAGGCACTTGCTTAGCTGCCAAGAGGCCTCTTCCAATAATCATAATTAAACAAGTAAAATCTAGAATTACCAGAAAGCAAACTAGGAGAGAGCCCACAGAAATGAATGGAAGCAAAAAAAATAGACATTAACGACGCCTCCTTCTTTCGCTAAAAGCATGCCTTTGAAAGGACCCAGATCCACAGCTAATTCAGATAGCCATACTGCATCCGGCCCAACTTGGAGGGTGATATGTGCAGTGTATGGGCCTGTTAAGTTGACCTTTTCATACAGAGAATGCTAATTATAAAGTTAAAGATTTCCTCCAGAATACAGAGCAGATGCTTAAATGATGCTTATCCCCAAGAGTGGAGGCAAAAACACACAAACCATAATTTTGTCCTACGTGAACACCTACAAATTATACTACAACCTCAAAGCAAAGTTTTGATTTAGAACTTGAAACTGGTGCTTGCGATGTGGACACACAAACACACACAGACGCATACATTTCCATCTTTTGTGGCCTATATTTAAATGCTAAATGTAAAACCAACCATGCAAGTTAGTAGACTGCTTTGATGGAGCTGGGACCCCAGCAACTTTGCTGCCTTCTTAGCCCACTGGAGAGCTCTCAAATCCACTCAAGTCATGGTATCCTGGGAGACTCTTGTCCACACAGTCCCATAAATTTTCCACAAAGTACTCACCCAACTCTTAAAGGCTTTTTAAACAAGACTAGAATAGTCTCTATGCTTCTCTACTCAGAGAGAGATAGGTTTTAAGTGCCTGGCATAAGCATAACAATATTTGACTGCAAAAGAAAGCCTCAAAATTTGAAATTAAGGGTTCTCAATCTTTTCTATGTATCATAGAATCCTCTTGCCCAGGGATGGGGAACCTCAAGGCCACATGTGGCCTTTTAGGTCCTGGGGTGATGCCTTTTCCTTGACTCCAAACTTCACAAAACAAATCCCCTTAATAAAAAGATTTGTTCTGTAAAACTTGGACTCAGTCAAAAGACTGTACCCAAGAACCCAGAAGGCCACATGTGGCCTTGAGGCTGCAGGTTCCCTGCCCCTGCTCAAGCCTATGGTGAAACCCATAGAATCCTTCTCAAAATCCTGATTTTCAATCCATAAGACAAAAATACATAAAATTACAAAGGATGCCAATTATATTGAAATACAGTTATTAAAAAAAAAAGCTCAGACTTCAAAGTTAAGAATCTCTGACCTAGGAATTAAGAGGGTTGGCTAGGTGGCGCAGTGAATAGAGCACCAGTCTTGGAGTCAGGAGGACCTGAGTTCAATTGCAGCCTCAGACACTTGCCACTAGCCATGTGACCTTGGGCAAGTCATTTAACCCCAACTGCCCTGCCCTCCTCCCTCCAAAAAGAAAAAAGAAAGAAAGAAAAGGAATTAAGAATTAGGCATCAGTGACAGTCTTACAAGTGAGGGAATCAAGGAGATTAGGACAGTAAGTGGTTAATTGAGTGAACCACACTGACTCCACTTACTGGTCTAATCCAAATTCTATCTTGAGAGAAATTATTCAGTTGTGGAAATGGGGAGAAAACCTGCATGGCTGGAAAATTGGACCATCTCTACGTGCTGCATAGAGACCCTTGATTAAAGGCCGAGGTTAAGCTGACCAGAAACCCAGACAGACCCAAAGATTGATGCAAAGAGTTTTCTTACAATTGTACCCGTGTCTTATGTGAAAGCTGCCCCATACTAATCAGTCATCGTTTCCATGTTCCTCAGATTGTTTAGAGACGCCTGCGGGGAGCGGTACACCTCTTTTTGTGAATTCAGGAAACTATACCTGTTCACCTCTACTGTTCCAATTTGGAAAGTCCCAATCTTTCATCCAATTAGAAATCATGCAATTAGAAACCTAATGTATTGTTTCCTTTTATTTAATTGGCCTCATCTGAGTAATTGTTCTTAATGTATAAAAGTCTTATCTCCTTCTGTATTTGGAGTCCAGCCCAAGCTGAGGGGGTCTGGTCCCCATTCTGTTGGTTCATTGCCATTCGTTACTTAATAAGTCAATATGCATGGAAGATCGGACTTTTGCTTCCTCAGTCATTTCATCTTTAACTATCACAGCAGTTAACATTGCATTCAGAGAACCGTGTTCCTTCACAGAGAATTATGAAATATTATATTATAATTATATATTATTTTATATTATATATTATATATTACATATTATAACATTGCATTCAGAGAACCGTGTTCTTTCACAGAGAATTATGAAATATTATATTATAATTACATATTATTTTATATATTATATATTATATATTACATATAACATTGCATTCAGAGAACTATGTTCTTTCACAGAGAATTATAAAATATTATATTATAATTATATATAATTATATATACATATATATAATTATATATATAATTATATATACATATATATAATTACAAAATATCTCACTGTAAGTTTTCCCAATGTTGCAGTGTTGCAATTGCAAAGTCTTGGGCAACTATGAGGCAAAAAAATAAATAATGACTTCTTGGATCATGGGGAAAAAAAACACCAGGCCCTCATATCTATTTTTAAAATATATAACCACCATATTTACAGAGCATTTAAAATTTTTTTATTGACTTGTTTGTTTACTTTTACTTTATACAGAGCATTTTACAGTTACAAAGTGGCTGGCATATACTATTCTAATTTCTTCTACAGCCTCTGGATTGGCCAGGCAGACTTGCTGTAGGGGCCAGCTCTCTGCCTGTGGGCATCCTTGACAATGCACAAAAAGAAGTCTGAGCAAAGCTTTAAATAAATATTCTTGGCTTGGGGTATCTGAAGATGACCACAACACTAAAAAGCTGAAAGCTCATGTTGACGAGCTTTTAAAGGGATCTAAAAACAGAAGAAGGGCACATCAAACATCATTACTTCAGGAGGCTGTTTGGAGATAACAGAAAATGGAGCAAAGGACTTAGAAATAGAGCAATCCTATGAAAATGAAGAGAGGCAGCATGGTGGATAGGTGGCTTCTGAATCAGAATGACCTGGGTTCAAGTTCTGATTTTTACATATAGTGGCTGAATGATTCTGAACAAGTAATTTCAACTCCTTGGAGTAAAGAATGTTCTTTTTTTTTTTAAACCACTAGGTTCTGGCATAGAGCTTGGCACATATATGTATATGCATATATACATATATATGTGTGTGTGTGTTAATGTGTATACATATACACATATACATACACATACATAAAAATCTCATTCTATGGATTGACATTTTATCTGTATCTTTATATATTTATATATATATACACACACACATACATGTATTTATTTTATACACATGTATGTATGTATGAGAATTTAAAAGTCTGATTAAGTACTTATGACAAGATCAATTTTGTGAAGTCCTGAAGTGTTAGAATAAGAAGGAGCCTCAGAGGGGCACAAATGCCTCTTTATAGCACTGCTGACCAGGAGTATGACCAGTCTTAAGAACAACAGTGATGTGGAAGGTGGCACCTTCCCTGCCCTGGACAGCCTGCTCCATTTGTGAACAATTCTAATTGTTAGTAGGCTTTTTTTTCCCCATATAGCCAACACACAACTTAGCCCAGCTGCTTCTGCCCAACGGGGCCAAGCAGAAGGAACCTGTTCACTTTTCCACTTGACAACAGAAGACTGGGACATTTGTTCAGGAAACAAAGACGGAGATACTCCAAAGTTATTGCTACTTGGATTCGATATAGTCACTTTTCACCTGGAGGATCAAAGGGAGGGACGTCAGGAGCCATTTAAGCCAAGGACCCCCTGTTACCAATAATGAAAATGAGGTGTCAAAAAGTAAAGGGGTTCTCATAAGCTCACAACAACAGCGCACAGAAGGGCTGGGTTTTGAACTCAGGTCTTCTGATTCCAAATCCAGAATTCCTTCCATTAATCCATCCTGCCTAAAATAGTATATAATTCTTCTACGGAAGAGAAACCCTGTCTGTATTTCAATTGCTTCTATGAGGAATTCTGGTGAACCACAGAGAAAGAATATAACATGCTAAGCCAAATACAAATTTTATAACTAAACCAGATTTCAATGATCTGAATTGATGAGTGGATATGTGATCCAAATAATCCCAAAAGCCGCTGCTGTTTGACTTGGAATGTATTATGATGTTCTCTTTGCTGTCACCTGACTTCCTAGCGATGTTCTGCTGAGGCCAGCACTAAAATGAGTTGACTTTCTTTAAACAAACAGTAGTAGAAGACAGTGAGTGACAGAAGAAAGTCAGTCCAACATTTAAATTGGCTTTTTTTTTTTAAAGATAATCCATAAGTACACAGCTGAGTTGATTGTAGAATGACTTTCAGAGCTCTACAACTGAAGAGACAAGAGGCTATACAAAAATCAGCTTGAGGCCTTGGTGATCTTTTCTCCTGTTGAGAATCAATAAGGGGAGGGAGCAAAATTCAAAGGACTTACATTCTTTGATGAACAAGTAAGTTAAAGTCAGCACAACGGTGTGGCCGCTGAACAGGAAGTCTCCACACAAAATGTGTGACCCAGTGATGGACAATCCACCACCAGAGATCAGTCGCAGGATCCGCTGCACTTTCGCCTGAGAGTCTCCATTGAGCTGGAAGACAGAGCATTAAAACAGAGATGGACAAGTCCAAAAGACCAAAAAAACCCTCATTACCCTCCCTGGGTAACAACTGGAAAGAACCAACCTCCATCACTAGACAAGGGAAAGAAAGCATATATCCCTCAAAGTAAAGCACAAATATGAGAGCTAGGGAAAACTGGTTTTGTTCACTATATTGGCAAGCTTTTACACACTGTTTTAAAATTATTCAGCATTTTACTGAAAATATTCTTGTAGTGTTATAACCTTGAAAAGAGCTTTTTAAAGTATTAATAACCAATGACTTCACTAAAGCTATAAAGTGAAAAATAGACCAAAGCTATTTTCCTGCATTTTTGTGGGAAGACTGAGGCTTTTAAAAAAATACTATTTTTATACATACTACATGTATGTATAAATACTATACATACATACATATATGTGTATGTATATGCATATGTGTATATGTGTATATATACATATATAATTTATAAATAGACCTCCAACTGGGTAAGTTATCACATTGTACAGCATGATATGCAGATAAAATGTATCAGATACAGACAACCCATATCATGCACATACATATATATACACACCCACATTCTCTCTATAGAGGCAGAGTGTGTATGTGCATATACATTTATGTATATTTGTATGTATGTAAAATAAGGTACAGATAAAATGTATTAGGTACAGCCAATCCACATGTATATATGTACATACACATATATTATAATGTACAAAGTGTCCCATAGGATCAGGTGTTTATTTCATTATCCCTGTTTGTAAGCTTCTCAAAAGAAGAAATATGGTTGTATATATATCTTATGGGCTGTCTGCGCCTAATACATTTTGCTTATTTTTATGTATCTGTATATATTTACAATATATATGCACATTTTCATATTTATATATTTCATTATTTATATACACATACAATATACATCATATATGCAATTGTATTTAGATACACATTTTTATATAGGCTATATGAAAAATATAGAATTATATATAAGAGTATATATTTATGTGTATGTGCTTACATATATACACATACACACACAATACATATACATACATACACACACACACACACACACCATGATAAAAAGGGTTTTGGGAGAGAAGTTTCTTTGGTCCACAGCCCCAAATTTGCCAGCTGCTGGATTAGAAAGTGGGTAGATCAAAAACAGAGGAAGGCTTCCTGGAGGAGGCATGGGCCTTTACTATTTAAAGAAGGGAAGGGATGTAGTTGGCGTGACGGACATTCAAAAGGAAAGGTGTTTTGTAAATATGGAACATAGCCTGGATAAAGTCAAGAAGTTAAACCGATAGGAGAAAATCAGCAGGACTAGTCTAAATTGTAATGAGTTTTGAAAACAGACCAATCAGAAGTTCATATTCAATTTCTAGGTCAATGGAAAGAGTAGCAGCAATGGGGTGAGTAGGACAATGCTGCAAGGCACGGAAAATTACTTTGGGAGAAAGCAGAAATCACTTGGAGAGCTTAGGAGACCAGTTCAGAAGGATTTTTTTTTTAGCAGAATCCAGGTTCAAATAAATAAGCAGGACCTAAACAAGGAGCTTAAAAACAGAGACAAAAAAGAATGGGGATATGCAAGTCATGTTTCAGGATAAAAAAAACAAAACAAAAACCGAAGACCTTGTGGCTAAAAACTCAGGGAACAAAAAGGGAGACAGGCAACTTTGGACTTGGGGAAAGTCTGCTATCCAGAGATAAAGTTACTCACTATCAATGAAATGGCATTTGCATGGCAATGAAAATGATCCCTGGCCTAGAAAACAGTAATGAATGCCATAAATAAACCATATTTCAAGGGGTTTTAAGACTTCCAATTAAGTAGAGACCTGGAGAAAATAGGAGAGCTGGGTACTGATGGAGGGATAGGGAAATAAACATCAGGTTCAAGAACATTGAAAGGAGACTGAAGACATTAAATAGCTGAACCAGTAGTTGAGAGGATGCTATGGGTATGACTTATGCAGAATTTTGCAAAGTTTTTAAGGAAGTATCTCCAGTTATTCTTGTGGAATAATAGAGATGAAAAGACAACACCATTAGAACTAGCTAAATTCAGTACTAATTGGCTGGCTCATTTCAAAGTGTCATTGTCAATGGGTCATTGTCAGATGAGCATCAGGTCTTCAGTGGGTCATCAAGTGTCTGGACTTCTTAACATTTTTATCCACGACTTGGATGAGGGAATAAATAGCATGTTCATCAAATGGGCAAGTGGTACCAAGATGGGAAAGATCACTAAATACTGGATATCAGAGTAGGGATCCAAAAGGACCCGACAGGAGCACTAAGTAACTTTATCTCAGGCTAACAGACTGTTTCCCCAAATCCAAAGTTGCCTGAAATTCAGTAGGGAACAGTTTGCTTTGAACTTGTGTACAAGAAAATCAACTGCACAAGTCTAGGATGAGGGGAAAAGAGGTTGTTCTGCAAAAGACCAGGGTATTGAGGGTTGTCAGGGTAGGGTGTGGTGGCTAATTTGATCTTGGACTGAATTAGGAGGATCATAGCTTCACAAATAGGAAAGTAATGATCCCACTGTCTTCTGCCTTTGTCAGACAGCTCTAGGCACCACCGATTAAGATGGACAATGACAAGCTGGAGAATGTCCAAGAGGATAATCAGAATGGTAAAGGGCTAAGAATCTATGTTATATTTGGATATGTTGAAGGAATGTGGAATATTTAGCCTAGAGAAGAGACCAGGAGGAAATGCTACTGGGCTTCAAGTATCTGAAAGAAAGTCATATAGAAGCATTAAATTTGTTCTGTTTGGCCCTAGAGGAGGGAATCAAAAGAAGAGTCAATGTTAGGAAAAAATGTCCTAAGAAATAAAGGTGTTGTAGAGTGGAATGGACTGTTTTTGGAGGTGGTAGGTGAGTTTCCTGTCCTTAGAGGTTGGTTATGCCATACTAGGGATTCTTTTCGTTGTAGGAGTTGGACCAGATGGCTGGTATGGTCCCTTCCAACTCTTAAATTCTGTGATACGCTGGATAACAAGTGGCTATGACCAAATCAATAAGATGTAATTTAACAGGAATAAATGTAAAGTTCAACAGATGGATTAAAAAATCAACTTCACAAAGACTAAAAACAGTTCATATGACATCTGGAATTTTAGTCATGTGAGCTAAAAAGTGAGTCAACAGAATGACACAAGAATTTAAAAACCTCAGTGCCGCTAGGCTTTGTTAAGGCTTTGTTAAGGAAAGCATTACAAGGGGCAGTTAGGTGGTGCAGTGAATAGAGTTCAAATCCAGCCTCAGACACTTGACATACTTATTAGCTGTGTGACCTGGGCAAGTCACTTAACCCCAACTGCCCTCCAAAAAAAAAGCAAAAAAAAAAAAAAGCAAAAGAAAAGCATTACATCTAGAATAAAGGACATTATACTATTTTACTCTAGAAGGATCATATCTATAGTGAGATACTGAGTTCTAGACACATTTTTGTGAGGACAGACAAAATGGAGGGCATTTAGAACAATGAGGGCTTGGAAACCATCCTTTGTGAGACTAAATGAAGTGGGGGGAGTTGTTTAAACTGGAGAAGAAGCTGGGTGGGAAGAAGGAGCATGATAACTATCTTTAAATTCTTCAAGTATTGTGATGTAGAGGAACTAAACTTATTTCTGCTTGGTCCCAGAGGCCATAAGCAGGGAGTAGTTTCACAGAAGTGGTAATTCTGACTCCAAGAAAACCTTTCTGAAAATGAAAACAGAATGGGATGCATTGAAAAATGATATTTTTCAAATGGAGGCTAAATTCATTAGCCACATGGAAGGAAGTCTTCATTAAGATATGGGTTGGATTGGGAGCCCCGAGATCCCTTCCAATTCTGAAATGTTATATTATAAAATATAATATCCTTATCCAATTTAGGAGCTCTCATAGGGTGCTCCATCCCAAATTTATGTGATGGTACCTTAAATTATACCATTAAAGTCAGTTCTTGAAGACTTTTTTTTTACTCCCTAAGGGATCTCCATTACAATGTAAATATTCCTTGGAAGGATAAAATTTTAAGCTAGTTACTCTGGAAAGAACTGGAGTAATTCAACAATGGTATATCAGTTAGTTAGCTGACTAGAATTTATTAAGAGCCTATCATGAGGGGGGCGGAGCCAAGATGGCGGCGTAGAAGCAGCAAAGCACCTCAGCTCCCACACAAACACGCTAAAAAACTCATAAAATGGGACGCTAAACAGATTTTCAAGCTCCAAAACTCTCCACAAGACAGAAAGCACTACAGGCAG
>CM053601.1:35770195-35795812 GCA_028646575.1 Pseudocheirus occidentalis | reverse complement strand
GTATCTTGCCCTGCAGGAGAGTAGGGGGGAAAGAGATGATAGGGGGGATGATGGAGGGGAGGGCAGGTTGGGGGGAGGGTTGTTAGAAGCACACCCTTCTCTAAAGGGACAGGTACAAAGTAGAGAACAGAACAAGGGGAGGGTGGGATAGAAAGGAGAGAAATATCATCAGTGTTACACAATATGTCCATTGTGAAGATGTTCTTCGTAGCTACGCATGTACGCCCTGTATTGAATTGCTTGCCTTTCCAGTGGGGGTGGGTGACAAGGGAAGAAGGGAAAGAATCTAGAATTTAAAGTTCTAAAATCATATATTAAAAACACATATAATAATAATAATTATTATTATTATTGTTTAAATGCAATTGAGAAATAAGATATGCAAGCACTGGGATACGGAGATCCATCTTGCTCTACCAGAAAGTCAGAGGGGTGATAGGGCAGGATATAGGAGAGAACAGATTGGGGGAGGGGGTATACAGTGGGATTGCTGTTTTGGGGGGTAGGGGAAAGATGGGGAGAAAAATTGTTACTCATAATATTGTGGAAATCAATGATGTAAACTAAAAATAAACAAAAGTTAATTTAAAAAAATAATAATTGGCCATGAAGGAAAATATGACATCTAATTTAAGTCAGATTATAGGCAAGGATAAAGGGAGGGGGCATGTAAGAAATCATTTCTATGCTTTTCATGCACATTAAACATTCTTTTCCTCTAAATATTACATTTTAAGTGAACTCAGTTTTGAAAACACTTGAAATGTTCTTGGCCAGTCGAGTCTAACAACCTGAAGTGAGGAAGGGTAAATATTTTGTTCCTGGTGTTTTACTTAGGATTTCTAAGCTTTCTGAAGTTCTACAAATGTTACTTTTTTTTTTTTTTGCTTTTTTTGGAGGGGGGGAGGCAGGGCAATTGAGGTTAAGTGACTTATCCAAGGTCACACAGCTAGTAAGTGTTAAGTGTCTGCGGTCAGACTTAAACTCACGTCCTCCTGACTACAGGGCCAGTGCTCTATTCACTGCACCACCTTGCCACCCCTAAATTTCACTTTCTAATTGAAAAAAATATATCCTACCTCAGTGTGTCTCATATCTAAATTAGAGAACTCTGTCCTCACCTCCCCATCCACATACTGACCGTTAGCTTTTGTTTTCATGTCTTTAACCTAATCCTTTATTTTGATTGTTAGCAGCACCTCTCCTAGTTTTCCTATGAGGAGATAACCAACTTCACTTTGAACCGCTGCCCCAACCTTGAAGAAAAGAGGTAGCTTCAGGTAACAAAGAAACTGTGGGATATGGGAAGGTGATTTTATAGCTTCAGGGCTCATGGTTCTCCCCAGGAGCCAAGTGGGGATGAATGTGACTCCCCAAATTCCCACCCCAAATTCCATTACTGATCATGTAAGGAAATAGAACATTTAATTTAAATCAAAGTATGTAGGTGAGGATAATGGGGGAGGGGAACAATGATTTCACCATTAAATACGCTGACGACGACTCCCATTAGGGAGTCTCTGGGCTAAGAGACATTGTACGCACCTCTATCACAAATAGTCATACTGAAGATTGCTTTTTCTTGAGCACCTTGATATTTACCTTTTTAATGAATGTAAGGAAATCTAAAATCATAAAGAAAGAAGAAACTGTCCATTTAATCTAATGATTCTTAACCTAAGATCTGTGAACTTGTCTTTAAAAATATTTTGAAAACCATCTTTTAATACAATTGTTTTTCTTAATTATCATTTGTATTTTATTTCATATATTTAAAAACTTTGTTCTGAGTAGGGGTCCATAGGTTTCAGCAGAAAGTCGTAAGAGGCCACAACACAAAAAAGTTAATAATTTGTGATCATTAGAGAGATTAGGATAATGAAGTTTCCTCAGCACAAAAATTGAACAGCAAAATATTACACCCTCTTCCAGCTGAGGCATTCATTCATTTGATTCTTACTTGCAAGATATTATGCTGGGTACACAGGAAAATACAAAGATACACAATCCCTCCCTCCAAAGGTTACAATTTTGAGATCTCTTCTATCCAAGACTGGCATTGTCAAGGTTGTTACTAATTAAAGGCAAAGAAATTCTGGTAAACAAGCAAAATGGTGAGCCTGGAACCATACTTGGCACACAGTAGGCGTTTAAATGCTTGTATATTGATGTTATGGCATATTTTAATTATTTTTGAGGACCAACTTAACTGTGAGGACTCTTCACTATCACTACATTGTATGCTCCTTGAAGACACAGACTGAATCCAGGACCCGTGAGCTCTTTTTGTAACCCCAGGGCACAGCACAGTGCCTGGCACACTTTATAAATGTTTATTGACTGATTCACTACACACATAAAAATAAATACCAACTCCCTGTGACATAGGAGAGGAGGCAATATATTTTCATGTTAAATATACTGACTACGCTCCATAGTTATTTTGAGAAAGTAAGTAGGGACATTCCAACAAAGTTACTAGGGACACAAACAGGGTGGTGTCCCTACCACCTACTGTGGTCAAAGAAACTACTTGTTTATACTAAAGTATTTACTTCAAAGGATTGCTTTTCTGGGCTTGTTTTTCTAGTACCAACGTTTAGTAGGGCTGAATTTGTCCCCTTAGTTACTTAATAAACGGGGGGTGGGGGAGAGGGGAGAAAAAACAATCTATTATATTCCCGGAATAAATCCCACTTGAAAATCCATCTACAGCTTTGCAAAGATGCTGAAAATGTCCTCTGTCAAACTGTGCTCTGCTTTTCTAACAAGTGAAGTAATTAAGCAGAATTTTTTATGATTATTAGAATTTGCATATCCCACATTCTGAATTTGGCTACTCAGAGGATACAGAAATTCATGTGGGAAGGGGAATGTGCCAACTGCAGCTTCACTGTGAGGAGGAGGGTAGTGATGGGTCATCCTAATAGGTTCTATGTTATTCATATTGGGAGAGCAATCAGAGTGTCTGCTGAGAACTGTGCACATGATTATAAAGATTTTTCTACCAATTACTTTAACAGAATGTACTGGGACAATCCTTCCTTGTTTCTCTCCACCCCAGTTTTTACCATAAACTAGGGGGTTCTTAACCTGAGGTCTGTAGTGTGTATTTTTAAAAATATTTTTTGGTAACTGTCTTTCTCAGCATAATAATTCCTTTGTAATCCTATTTTATTTTATGCATTTAGACACATGATTCTGAGAAGAGTTCATAGGCTGTAGCCAAAGTGATGCAGGACACAAAAAAGATGAGGAACTCTTGGTTGAGGACAACAGGATATGTGGATATATTTCAGAGAGTCCATGAGTTTTTATTGGGGGGGGGGGGGTTACATTTTTATTTCACTAACTTGTAACTGAAAGTTGATTTTTACCTCATTTGTGAATGTAGACAAGAAACCATTATTCTCTGAGGGGGTCTCTAGGTTTTACCAGACTGTCAGAGGGGTCCACAACAAAGAATATCTTTAGTCTAAGGCTTACAGTGATTTTTTTTCAAGTGACTGACTATGGTGTGTGATTAAAGCAATGGACAGGTCATTTAAATGTGTGGCATTGGAGGAAAGGCTAACAGAAATAATTCTCTGAATCGGACTATATTTCCCAATTATAAATGTAAGTTTTTGCTAAGATTAACAGCTATTCTAGCATTGAGAACTTATTTAAAGACTCAGGTGACCAGAATGCTTCAGGGTGTATGCCAACAGCCTCAGAGGCTCTGACAAGTAAGTTCCCTGGGCTTCCTCCCTCTTCCCAATTACACAGCTCATGCTACATTTTAACATTTTTGTTGTTGTTGTTAACACATGAGTTTTTACTCTTGTCTAGTTGTTTTTCAGTCATATCTGATTCTTTGTGACCCCATTTGGGTCTTCTTTACAAAAATACTGGAATGGTTTGCCATTTCCTTCTCCATCTCATTTTATAGATGTGAAAACTGAGGAAAACAGGGTTAAGTGACTTGTCCAAGGTCACACAGCTAGTAAGTGTCTGAAACCAGACTTAAACTGACGCCTTCTTGACTCCAGGCCTGGTACTGTGCCACCTAGCTGCTCATAATACACGAGTATAAATAAATGAATAAGTTTTCCTGTAGCTATACCAACAACTATGGATAGGAAAACAATACAATCAAGCAAACGCGGGGCAGGGAATCTGGACATTACTGCCGTGATCATGTACAGATGAACCTTGATCTCTTCATCTGTAGTATTGTTATATGAAAGCTCACAGCTGGAAGGTACCTCTGAGGACCATCTAGTCTAATTATAGATAAGAAAACTGAGACCCAGCACAGAGAAGTCACTTGTTGAAAGTCATATAGGTAGTACTCAAGAGGTGAGGTCTAAGTCCAAATCTTCTAACTCAGTGCTTTTCTGCTGCCTTGCCAGAGGACTAGACCACATCAGGAGTTCTGAACCCCTTTCTGTGACACAGACCACTCTCCTTCCCCTTTCTGACAGTCTGGTGAAACCTATGGATGGACCCCTTCTTGGAATAAGTTCTAAATAATTCAAGGAAATAGTAAATTTCAGTTATAAGTTAGTTACAATCAAGATGTTATTTGTTTTCTTCCATCTAAGTTTACAGGACCTCCCCCTATCCCCTGAAAGAAATGAATCCACAGACCCCAGGTTAGAACTACATAGCTGGGTAGATAGAACTGGGTAAGATTAGATAGATGGGCTGTCCTTTCTTGCCCTATGAGTAATTTTGATCTTACCTTATGTTAAATAGCAAGCTGAGAATTTCAACATCCTAAGGGGGAAGAGAGGGAAGGAAACCATCCCCCCACAACACCAACTCCCCACAAAAGGCCACTTACACATAACGGGCAGACAATTACAAAGCAAAACAAAAAAAGCAAACTTCTGCTTCAGGAATCATGTATTTCTATTAACTAAAAAGATGGGATAAGCTTAAAAAATGTTCAGAGACCACTAGCAAATGAGTTCTGTTTGTGAAATAAGTAGAAATAGCATTAGCCTGGTGGAGCATCTGAACAGCAAGGCTAGGTATTGGGACATTGTCCTCTAGAATAAAGAGAACTTCATATCTAAAACTCTAAAAGTCCCAAGTACGACTGATGTGGTAGAGCTTTGTTCTGAAATTCTCTTGGCTTTTTACTCTAAACTTAATTTCTTCTGGCTTTGCATTTCCTAATTGTATTCTCTCTCGGAGAACTTTTGTGATTTTTCCTAAGCCCTGGGTTATGGAAAATTTTCTGGGCCTGTGTTGTGTTTATTTTGATTTGATGTTCAAACCTTCAAGAAAAGAATTTTTTTTGCTGTCTGCTGCACAGTGACCTCAGTGAGAAGAAACTGTCATATATCTGCCTGATTGTTCCTCTTCTCTTGGTGCTGGTAACAAGAGGAGAGAAGGGACACAGACAGCCCCTACTGCCTGAAGAATTAAAGATCGGCTGATAACCCATTTTGTCAGCTAGAGGATGCATTACAAAGAGGGACATCTATATTCCCTCTTGTATCTCCATCCCTGCTCTACCACATGTTAAGGGAGTGGCTCCAAAAACCAACCCCTAGAATGATAAATTCAGCTAATTTCACTTCTCTGGTAACCCTGAGACAAGCCCGTGAGGCCCTTTTGCCTTACAGATCCTAAATCACACTATCAGGCACTGGTTGTAAGGACTGCTTATCTGTCCTCGACTAAAGATCTGGTTGGGTTGGCAGAGGAAAACCATAAAGGTCAGGGCCTCAAATCATGTGGATATGGCTAAGATAATGAACTTCTTGACCTTTTCCTTATCCCTTTGTAGCTAAAAACAGAAGATAACCATTCTCCATCAGCTGAATACTATTTCTTCTAATTATCTCTTCAATGAGTCTTCATAGAAATTCTACTGCTTGGATTTACTGGCTCCTCACAGTCCTTCCTGGTTATTTGAAACTTCTGAATTACTGTTAAGTAGTCTGAAGTAGTGAAGAAAACTGGCCTCAGAGCCAGGAAGACCTGCATTTAAGTCCTGTCTCTGACACATAATGGCTGCAGGATTCTGAGCAAGTCACCTAATCACTCCATTGTCTAGGTCAATCCTCTAGACTATAAGGAATATAGAGGGTGTGAATGTGCCTTGTAGAAGAAGTTCTTTAGATTAATAAAATCTCAAATCCCATCCCTTTCCCCTATTTCAATAATCTGGGCCAAGATTCTTCCAGGAAGATAGTTTAAATTTCAAAGACATTCATGTTTGCATAAAAACTAGCATGCCCCAAATGACATAGAAGAGGGATACTTACTTATATCTCAGAAATAGCCACTGGGTAAGCCATAACCCAAATAAAATCATCCCATTTATTTCTGATACAGAAAATGCCCATTTCACTCGATCAATGTAATCGAAGAACTTGTCTGGTAGTGGAGGGCTGAGCTCCTTGGGAGGCACCCTCTCATGCACAACTGTGATCATGACGGTCGTCAAGATTAGGTTGAATAGGGCATAGACAAAAGCAATGCCCGTTTTCCACCATTCTAGGGGAAATTTGTTCCTTGCTTCAGCGGGCATAGAAATCTGAATATAGTCTGGGTACTTCTTGGCACCTTTTCGCAAGCCATTGGATAAGCTCTTGGGTTTGCCACTACCATTTTTGTTGTCTTCATCTGTAGGTTCAGTAGGTCTCGTGTAACTATTTGCAGGGTCATTGGTTTGATTTTCCATATGTTCTTCAAGTTTGGCTGTCTCTATGACATCCATTGCCCTTGATCTTCACCCAAACAGGGAAGTGATAGAAACTTAATTTTCCTTAATTTCTGTCCTACTCTGACGATACACTTGCTTATGACTGACTTTGTTTTCTAATACAATAAGGAGATCTTAGCCATCTGATTTTTTTTCCCGTCCAGGTATCCACTGTCAAGGCCTGGCTTTCAAGAAAAGAAGTCAAATCTTTCTCTCTGAGAGATGCTAAGATTCCATCTGCAAAACAAAAGCAAAGACTATAATCAGAAACTATACCCATCCAACAATTCAAAATTAAAGTATCCTCAAAATAAGAAAACAAATACCAAAAAAGAAAAGAAAAAGAAAAAAAAGAAGAAAGAAAAAAAGAAAACAAATACCAAGCCAGTCACTTAAGATACCATCAGCTGTTGGAAAAGTTACTTATAACCTATAGAAATATCTTAGAATTATAGTCCTTATCTGGTTTGATGTCAGCACAGTGAGAATAGTCTAGTAGTCAATTTACTGTCCTTCAAATAAAGGCAGACACCAACATCTCAAGCATTTTATCTCCAGTCAATAACTACTGGTTGCTAACAGTGAGGTCATAATAAGCCAGAACTTCCATATTAACCACATCACTAACAAGACTAGATTTTCTTTTGTGCATAAAGAAAATACCAGCATTTCCATTAAGGGAAATATATTCAGTAAATGCATGTTGCTTTATTCATTTTCCAGAATTCTTTAATTTCTGGCTCCAAATTGGTACTTAATCAAAGGCCTTCTCTTAAGGTATTTAAAAACCAAAAGAGGGCATATTTTACAAGACACTTGAAACAGTATTAATTATTAAAAAAATAACTTTGCATCCCAAGAGACATTACGTAGAAGGCAAGTAGGAATAACAGATATATGAAAAATTTGGTTACGAAGTAGAAATCACCAGCATACGTTACTCTTGACATATTATAATTCATATCTAAAAATATGAGCTCAAAGTCACAGAAGCTTTAAAGGGAAGAAAAAGAGGGATGGGGGACAACAATAACAGAGAAGACCCAGATTTTAACTACCTTCTCAGTGCTAACTTACCCAAGTGTCCGTAAGGAAAGGACAAACTTCAGCTGACTACTGCTTTAGAATCCATCAGTGAGTGAAAATGTTTCACCGGGACCTAAAACATCACCAACCAATCTCTTTTTTTATACTGGCTAACATCACTGCCCCTTTATTCAGGAAAAGAGTATTTGGTCATGATCCACAGCCCTCACAAAAACCTGTAATTATTCCCCACCCTGAATGTTTATACCCTGTAAGCAGAATGCTTGTTCACATTTAAGGTTTTACAAAGGGTATCCCTATCTGTGCCTGTCTGGAAATAAAAGAAGGAATCTTAAGTGATGACAGTCTAGATTTCTCATTGATGAGAGGGAGGAAAAGGGTATGTTTTGAAACCAATATACTCAATGTGTATTAGCAGGGCTTTTCTGAAGTCCTGGAGAAAATCAAATAAATATTAAGCTCAGTAAGTGAATTAGTGTAAGACGTGAATCCTACATCTTCCACAGTCTAGCTGGGGAAACAGAATTAACACACATAATGAGAAAATAATTATAAGTTAAACCATGGGGCAGCTAGGTGCCACAGTGAAGAGAACACCAGCCCCAAGGATATGAGTTCAAATTTGGCCTCAGATAGTTACTAGCTGTGTGACCCTGGGCCAGTCACTTAACCCAGACTGCCTAAAAAAAAAGATAAACCATGTGGTTTGGAGAAGAGAGACAGATATGGGTTGTGAAAATCTGTGAAGTTTTCCTGCAGGATATAGGACTTGGGTCAGGACTTTCATCACTGCAAAGATGAATCAATGGCCTTAAAGTAGTGGTTCTCAACCCGTGGTTATGTTCAATTTGTAACAACAAAAATACATCCTGCATATCAGATATTTACATTACAGTTCATAACAGTAGCAAAATTACAGTTATGAAGTAGCAACAAAGATAATTTTATGGTTGGGGGTCACCACAACATGAGGAGCTGTATTGAAGGGTCACAGCATTAGGAAGGTTGAGAACCACTGCCTTAAAGGATCACTAAGAATTAGGTAAATGGGGAGCAAGTAGGATGAGGGGAGGCAGAGGCTCCTAGTCAGGTAAAGGCACTGAGCTAATACTAATTAACACCTCTTTTGGAGGAGCACATAAGCATAGTAACTCTTATTTATACAAATGCCTTAAGGTTTGACAAGCTCTTTTACATATATTATCTAATATAAATCTCACAATGCCCCATTTGGAGGAGTTATTATCCCATTTTTCAGAAAAGAAAAATGAGGCTCAGAAGGGCTACCCAGTGGTCACAACACAAGTTAGTATCTGAAGCAGGATTGAAATGTAGACTTTCATGAGTCTACGACTCGGTCCTGATATTGGTTCCAGTGGGGAGCAGTGAGAAATGATTGGACAATCAGGGTGGGTAATGGAAGACCCTGAAGTCCAGGCAGAGGAGTTTAGAAATGATGGAGCATGGGGGGCAGGCACACTATGATCTGCCTGCTACCTGCCTGCTATTCTAAGGATACTCTATTCAAAACAAAACAAAACAAAACAGGCTGCAGGGATTTTGTCCTTGGAGATATCGTTTGCCAGAATTACAGCAGGAAACAGGGAACCAGCTCAGGTTAAAGAACAGATTAATGATATGAAGAAAATGCTTTGTTAGATTAGCTGGGTGTGTACTATGGTAAAGGAAGAAAAAGACTCAGACATCGGATGACTAGCCAGCAGGTTCCTAGATTCTCTTATTCCCTTGCAGGGATGGGGAGTGGGGGGACAACAGCTGTTGAGTCTGGCAATTAGGAAGTTACTAGTGATCTGCAAGGTTGCTATTTCAGTGAAGTAGGAAGGTTAAGAATCAGAATATTCTGCAAAGACTAGAGACAAAGGGAGTGAGTAGAGTTTACTCTTTCAAAGAAAGTTGATAATGAAAGGGAGGAAAGAGAAGAGACCATAGTTTAAGGGCATAGAAAGAAAGTTCAAAGGAAGGCCTTTCTTTGTTTTGTTTTTAAGCTAGGCTAAACGTGAGTAAATTTGTAGGGTAGAAGAAAGGGTGTCATTAGAGAGAAAAACTCTGAAAGGAAGGGTATAAATGATGGAGGCAAGTTCTGGGGAGGATGGAGCGGAAAAAGATCGAGGGAACTGGGAGAGTGGCAAAATCTGTCAAGAGACAAACTCTGCAACCATTCATTACGGAGACCTTTCATTTCCACCTTTATAGAATACTTCTCTCTTCCACCCTCTCCTCTCTTCACTCACGATCATCACTCTGGTCTAAGTCCTTTGTTTCCACCCATCTGGACTATTATGATATCCCCCTTCCAGGCTTTTCTCTCTTTGTTCTAATCTGTCCTTCACATCACTACTGAAATAAGCTCACTTTTACATACATCTGGCCATAAACAATGTACATACATCTAACACACATGCGTCACTATTTTCCTCCAAAGCCTTCAGTGTATTCTTTCAAATTCCCAGCTTCATATTCCTTGGTATAGCATTCAAAGACCTCTACAATCAAGTGACAACCCTCCCGTTCTCCTCAGCCCTCCAAGGCTTACTTCCCATGACCACCTTTTTAACACTGCATCCAAAAAAACTGGTCAACTCTCATTGATAATGCAATTCAAAGCCTCAAGGGACTTGAGAGGGTCTGTCCCACAAATTTACCACACATGCTTAGACCTCTATGTTTATGCCTTCCCCCATCTTTATCTGTTACATTCCACCCTGGTTTTTAGAGGCCAACTCTTCCTCCCTTATCTTCTTGTTCACAGTAACAATCTTGCCCCTTCAGACCTTAAGTAATCCTTTGTTCTACAGCCCTCTAATACCAGTATCATGCAATGCTATATGGAGATAAGATAACCAACCTCTTAGGGACTCAAGTGTCCTCATCTTCAAAATGAGAATATTAGAACAGATGACCTCTAAGATTGCTCCCAACTCTTAAGTCTGTTTGACCTATGGGACTGTCCTCCAGGCTGGCTGCAGGGGGGAAGAATCTCTAAGCCGGGAGCTGTCCGAGACTTCATGCTGCTAAATTGTAGCAGTCACAGAATTACTGAAGAATTGTTGGTGTTTCACTCTCTACTTAAGCAACACAAGGCTACTACCGCTTATCTTGTATCCTCTTCAGCACCTAGAATAGTTCTGTGCACAAAGGAGTCACTTAAGCTTGTTAAATGAATTAATAAGTGAGTTATCCTAGAGAAGGGGAAATTGAGGCAGCTCAAACTGGATGGCTTCAAGCTTTTCAATATAGGGGGGTGCCAGGGGACTTGAGCAATGTGGAAATGGTCTGATTCGGATCATGTCGGTCTATAGTTAGTTGGTGCTATTTAATGACTCTGACCATGTTAGGTGGCCCAAAGCAAAAGAGGCAGAAGGTTGGGTGGAAAAAACACTGTCTTTGATGTCAGGGGCCATGGGCCTGAATTCCAGCTCTGTTTGCATGACCTATAAAAAGTCAATTCATTTTTACAGGCCTCAGTTTTCAAATATGACTGGGGTTGATGATCTTTAAGTGGTGCTGGTGGATAGAGTGCTGGAGCTAGAATCAGGAAGACTCTTTCAGAGTTCAAATCTGGCCTCGGACACTAACTGTGAGACCCTGGGCAAGTCACTGAAGCTTGTTTGCCTCAGTTTCTTCATCTGTAAAATAAGCTGGAGAAGGAAATGGCAAACTATTCCAGTATCTCTGCCAAAAAACCCAGGACAAAGATGACAAAATGGGAGAAAAAAGGGGCCAAGGAACCGTCATAAGGAGAATACCCCACTTTCTCCAAAGGAGCCATCTGGGCCTAGTGGTGAGATACAGATCAGAATAACTGGAGATGAAGTGACAAGGAAGGGAGAAAGTCTAGTATAAATCATATGAGAATTTAAATGGAAGGCCGTTCAGTGATCGTGGGAAAAAATGATCTGGAGGTGGCACTGGGGACAGGGCATGCCATCTTTGACCCTTAGGCCTATAAAGTAGGGGGAGAAATGGAAGGAGTGAAGGGGGACTTGAAGAATGTTGCTTCTTCAAGTGAAATTCTAGGAGAATGCACCAGTTCCCTATTCTCTAAAATGGGAGTAAAAGAGACCAACATCCCCACTGGGTAGGTTACTATCGGGATGCTGTACAGATGAGCAAAAAAATAAGAATGATCAGGATTACATGGTCAAAAATGTTCAGTGCTGGGGATTAGAATGAGAAAGCTCTAAACAAAGTGGGGGTTGGGGTACAGTTATTAGTAAAATAATTAAATGGATTGGCCTGGTATTCATTTCCTCCTATTACCTTATTGGACTTGCAAGTCTAGTCTAATTCTCTCAATGCAACTTGACTGATGAGTTCAGGATCTGAGTTCTCCAAAGGTGAGCCCTCTCCAACACTGTCATCCCTGCTCTGCTCCTATGTCACTGTTCTTATAATCTTTATTTGGGGGGGGCACCTCTAGTGGCCTATATATATCTTACCACTAGACCCAATGGCTCCAGAGGAGAAAGTGAGGCTGGTGACCTTGCACAGCCCTGCCTCACTTAAATCCAATTCACCTGCAAGTCATGGCATCATCTTCCTGACGTCATGGTCCTTTTTCCAGAATGAAGGACAAACAACAACAATCTTCATTTAGACCAGAGACTCTTACCAAGAGGCCCCCACAGGATTTGTGGAGAGATTTTAGATCCATGAGTTTAGATGAGGAAAAAAAATAATAAGTTTTTTTTTGTCTACCATTGGTTTTTTTTTGTAAACCTATGGATTTACTTTATGCATTTAAATAGCATTCAGGAAGGGGGTCAATTGGCTTCACTAGGACTGCCAATGACTATCCATGACATCAGAAAGGCTTAGAATCCCTTAATTTGAACCTACAGCCATCATGTGCTTTTAAAGGTCACTTTTACTAAGGGATATTTATGTTATTAGAGGATTTATTAGCCAACAATTTAACCCTGGGATAGAGAAGAGAATGCAACAAGCAGCTCCCTGCTTATATCTCCTTCAAAGAGGAAGCACAATGCTATATCTACCCAAGTGGGACTGTTACAAGGATGAGTGAAATAATTAGCTGTGAAGGGCTGGAGCCCTTGGGAGCACGGGCGCCCTACAAGCTCAAAACCTATTTACTCTCATTAGTGCCAAGATGGATATTTTCCTAGGGATTTCATTAAGAAGATTAAACACACAAAAAGCACATTCGTCATGTATCAAACCAATCCAGGCACCTGATGTTTGTAATCAAGGTGACGACAATTTAATTTATGCATCTCTCTCGGTATCCAAGCTAGTCAATGTAAGAAGTACCTGAAAATTCTGGCTTTGACATTTCATCAAAAGGTGGCACCTCCACTGTATTTTATTTCCAATTTTAGTTTATTTAAATGTTAAAAAAGAAGGGCATTTATTAAGTATACTTTAAGCCAAACCTCAATTTATCTTAGACCACAGACACCTAAAATGGTATTCATTTTTAAGCTAGCTTGGTTACCAAAAATCTCTGAGGGAGAGAATGTTAAATATAGTTGTCACAATTTGAACTCTCCCATCCACCCACCCACCACACACACACACACACACACACACACACACACACACACACACACAATACTTGACAGAAACTCTGCCTCAAAATATTATTTGTCCTTCCTCAGGCCACTTCCCTAACTCAGAGTGGTTGTTCTGGTTTGATTTCCCTTTCAGTGATAAGGTTTACTGGTGGAAATTTCACTTCTGGTTCCCAAATCAGGATAAAGTCATTTCGTTTTTGCGGTTGGACAGTTAAACATGTCTTCAGACATAATGAAGACTCTGAAGATCTTTAAAACAATCAGGTGGCTTTCTTTCTAATAGCATTTCAAAGTATTTTACTGGATCCCCTCCCATTACAGATCACACCCTACTCTTCTGAAAAGACTTTCAGTTCCTATGATTTTTGCCTCTCATGTCCAATGGAAAAAAAGTGTGGCAATCAACTTCAGACAGCTCTGTTTGGTCTAAGAAGTCTCACATAGGTACAAAATGTCACTTGACATGAAGATATGTTTGCTTTCCACAAGTACACTATGGTTCAGCAGCTTCCTATTGGGAGGGAAAGGGGCTATTAGGTAAATTGTCTCAGTCAACTGCAAGTCATGTCATCATCACCCAGATGCCATGGTCCTCTTTAAAAACAAAGGACAAACACAACAACAACCTGGGGAGTTAACATGCCTCAGACTGAAACCATCCAGTGAAAGGGTGTGTTACTTTATTCACAAATTCTTGTGTTAAAGAATTAGTTTCCAAAGGAAAACAAATCTTCCAAAGGAAAAAGCACTGAAATCAAAACATAAGCCTATCAAGTAGCATCACAAGTATCTTTTTTAAAATAATGCAGTTGTGGAATCCTTTCTCAAACACCTTTTTTGGGAGAGAAGACCCCAATGTTTCATTGTTAAAACTAAAAAGGTCCTTTAAAGCTCATTAAGGTTTTACTTCTACATTTTGCAAATGAAGAAGTCAAGTGCGTTCAGGTCCCACCCCTCCCGCTTAATACCTCTTAGACCATTGAGTCCCAACCTCTCTGTCCTTCATTCTCCTCTTCTGTAAAATGAGAAATTTGGACCCAGGGGCCTCTGGAGGACTATTCCACCTTTCATTCTAGGGTCCTCTCATCTAATGACTTGCTCAAGGTCACAAAGCTAACTTTTTATAAGAGACAGAGTAAGGAGGATCCTATCACTCCTCATGGCAATGCTTCATGTTACTAGACTGACACTTGTCCAGCACATCTACACCAGACTGGGAATGGCTATTCTGAACATTAAGGGAACAAGCAGGTTTAAAGAATATTTCCCAAAGAGACTTCCTATGGCCACTGTTACTTATGTGGTAGATGTGACAAGAACAAACTCTGTTTTATATTGGAAGTGATGGTAAAATTGGTTGCCACCTCACTTACACATCTAATTTTTGTGAATGTCTGTTGAGGGATAATAGGCCTTACAATTTCTGGGTTTTTCAGGTCAGCATGAGGAAAGTGCCAACTCAGTTTTCAGCCATATTTCATTCCAAAGAAAGGTATACACTCCGTCCAATGATTAAGAAAAGTCTGGACCACTGAGATAATTTATTGGGGGGGGAGGGGTGTGAAGGGTGGAGAAGACTATAAAACCAGGGGTTTTATGTAGTAAATGCGTCAAGTTCATTTTTTTTCCTTTGAAGTTTTATATTTGCTAGCTGAGTATTTCTTTTTTAATAGCAGCTCTGGAATACTCTGTGCTGAGTTTCTTGCGGACAAGATCAAGAATGAAGCAATGAAAAGCAAACTGTTTAAGAAAACTTGTGTAAACTTTGTTCTAAGAATAAACCTGTAGCACTGCCCTGTAATTAAACAAAGTGAAATGAGAAAAAACAGAGACAAGTTTTCCAACAGGATTCATCAAAATTTACTGTCCAGGACAAAAATGAAAAGAACTGAAAAGCTTCAAAAGTTGATTGGTCATTTGTTCATTCTACGAGTGTCTGGAAGGAACTCTAAAAGCCTAATTCTGTCTCTTTCCTGGACTACAGCCAGGTGGTTCAGCAGAAAGAGTGCTGGGCCTGGGTTCAGGAAGACCCAAGTTCAAATTCTGCCTCAGATACTTACTGGCTGTGTGACCCTGGGCAAGTCACTTAATCCCCCTCATTAAATGGATCTATTTCTCAGGGCTGTTCTAAGGATCAAGGGAGATAATGTCTGCAAAGGTTTGGCGAACCTTCAAGTCCTGTACAAATGGTAGCCATTATCACAACAACCTCCTAACACAGTCTGAATCCCCTGCTCAAGAACTTCTGATGGTTTCCTCTTGCAAACAGTCATGCCTGACATTTAAAGCTGCTCACAACCTGGTCCCCGCCTACCTTCTACCATTTCACATTATTCTCCTCCACCCACTTTGTGTTCCAGGTGAGATGGCTAACTTGACATTCCTGAAACTCTGCCTTTTTACAGGCTGTCCCTCTAGCCTCCCCTTCCCCAGCGAAAGGAACTCCTTCCTCATCTACACCTATTAAAATTCTTAGTTTTCTTAAAGGCTCAACTAAGAGGTGACCTCACTGAAAGCTTTTATTAATCCCTCTGTGAGCTGTCTGTGCTCTTCTCCTCTCAAAATTATCTTACACACTTTTTTTGTGCCTTTTTTTTTGGAGGGCAGTTGGGGTTAAGTGACTTGCCCAAGGTCACATGGCTAGTTTTTGTGTTTGTTAAGTGTCTGAGGCCAGATTTGAACTCAGGTCCTCCTGACTCCAGGGCCAGTGCTCTACTCACTGCACCACCTAGGCGCCCCTCTTACACACTTTTTTTGTGAAAAGGTTACATTCCCTTCAGGGAAGAAATGTAGCTCCTGGAAGACAGAGATAGCTTTTTATTTTCTTTGTATTTTAAAAAATCTAGCAAATTGCTTCATACACAGTAGGTGTTTAATAAATGCTTGTTGTTTCTTCAAGATCATCTTGAAGAGGTCCAAAGGATTCACCAGACTTCCAAAGGAGTCCATATCCTAAAAAAAAAAAGTTAGGGGCACCTAGACCAGATATGTGACCCCCTAGGTCCTCAAGTGAGACCCTTTGACTGAATCCAAACTTTGCAGAAGAAATCCCTATTTATTCCATGAAGTTTGGATTCAGTCATAGGGCCACATTTGAGGACCTAGAGGGCCACAGGTTCCCCAACCCTGACCTAGCCTTAGATATGACTTATCTAAGCCCCCTCATTTGAAGAAACGAGGGCCCAGTAAAATTGTCCGAATCACAGAGATAGTAAAGTATCAGAACCAGAAATTGAACCCAATCCCCTGGCTTCTAATCCAGGATTCTTTCCAATATACCAAACTACTTCTCATCAGTATCCTAGGGTCATTCATTTAGAGCAGTAAAACCCTTACAGGTAATCTAATGAATCTACTCATTAGACATGCAAAGGCACTAGAGCCAGAGAAGTTGTTTTCCAAAGTCACAGGAAGAAGCAGAATAAGAATTCAAACTCAGGACCTCAGACCACCCAATAAAGTGCTGTTTCCCTCCACAACAACACTAGCCTCAAACGTCATTTTTAGTTAGACTGTTTCAGAATTTTCACTATCTTCCAAAAAAGCAAGAAAATAAATGAGCATGATGGCACATGAGAATTAATACAGCTAATTGTGGATGAAGTGGAAACCCCCTTCTGTAATTCCCAGAAGAGAAGTTCTATCACTGCCTTATTTTCAAGTTTATCTATATCCAGCAATTGCCTGAAGTTCAACAAAATTGGGGGGAAAGAGATGTGCCAAAGGAGATATATTCTAGTTTCCAAAGTTGAGCCTGGAAGAAGGCATTACAGCTCTAACCAGGGGTCTACTGGTAGTTGTTTAACAATAGACTCTGAGAAAACTTCTTTCCTACACTGGACACACTTAAGTCAGACAAAACACAAAATCAAACCCTGATTTGCAGGATTTCTTGATTTCTGAGGTGTATGTGTTCACATTGAAAATGTAACCTGACCCTTGCAACTCAGTACGAGCTGGCTCCAGGATCCTCCTGGCTGTAGCAATAATTCTCCTATCTTCCCTGACTATTATTTTCATTAAATCTGACACATCTCTCTACACTTTGGTATTTGTTCAGAAAAGTTTCTAAGATCAATTTATTTTTAGTAAGATGGAGTTCTTAAGTCTTGATACTTTCTGTCCAGAAGATAGGAACTCCTAGGGTGCTTTGAAAGAAACTATTCAGTCCCAGGAGACTTTGGGGTTAAGGTGGATGGATGGTTTATAAACAAAAACTGGATAAGCAAAAGTAGAGAACAGAATTCCCTAGTCTGTGAGGGGCAGAAATCTAAAAACGGATGCTAGAGAATTGAAGAGAGATGAATTATTAATTAAGTTCATAATACAATTTCCATATCACATATATTCATATTATGTTACTTGTAATAATAGACCATATTTATATAGTATTTACTACATACCAGGCAGCGTGCTAAGCATTTTACAATTATTATCTCATTTGACCTTTGAACAACCCCTGGAAGGGAGGTGCTACCATCAGCCCCATTTTACAGATGATGAAACTAGGCAAACAGAAGTTAGGTGGCTTGGTCAGAATTGCTCAGCTAGTCAGTGTCTGAAGTTGAATTGGAACTTGGGTCTAGCTGACTGCAATCCCATCTGCTCCACTACCTACCTGCCATTAGAGAGCAAGCATCCATCCTCACCTATAGAGTGAGGAAAATGGTACCTGCCTCCCAGTGTCGTGGCGAGGATAATTGTAAAGCACTTTCTACAGCACTGGACCCATAGTAAGTGCTGTATAATTGTTTTTTAAGAATTATCATTATCATCATTAATGTGACCATGTTGGAGAGTAAAGAACATTAGATGAGAAGACAGATGGGAACTGGGTTTTACACATGACCTTGGGCAAGTCATTAACCCCAGCCTCAGGTTCCCCGTCTGTTAAATGAGGGGATACAGACAAAATTACTTCTAAGATCCCTTATAGTTCAAAAACTATGACCCTCTAACCCTAGGGAAATATGAGAAGATTGAGCTTAAAAAAAAACAGCAGCAGCGGCAGCAGTAGTGGTGGTGGTGGTGGTGGTGCTGGTGGTGGTAGTAGTAGTAGTGGTAGTAGTAGTAGCAGTAGTAGTAGTAATAGCAGTGGTGGTGGTGGTAGGAGCAATAGTAGTGGTAGTAGTAGTAATAGTAGTCATGGTGGTAGGAGCGGTGGTAGTAGTAGTAGTAGTAGTAGTAGTGGTGGTGGTGGTGGTGGTGGTGGTAGTAGTAGTGGTAGTAGTAATAGTGGTGGTGGTGGTAGTCATTGTAGCAGTAATGATCCACTTCCCAGGTCTCCATCTCCTCATATGTCTACCATAAAAATCTATAACTTAGAAACCTATGATTTTGTCAGGGTTTCAGTACTTACACTGTAGTGACTATCATGGCAACCTACACAGTCATCTTGCTGGTGACACTAAGGGAAAGTATAATAAAAATTCTGCTTACATATTAAAAATTAGGTTAGAGATAAGAATGTGATTTTTCTTCTGGCTAGGAGTGCTGACCAATTCAGGAAATAGAACTGTCTGTAACAGTTGTACAACTAATTTTTAGATGTAACCCGTGCAATTGTGTGTCAGCTTAAACATGTGTACTTACATAGGCAGAAGGAAGGGACAAGTCAGTGGTTAGTGACAGAGAAGAAAAAGAAAGGGAAGAAAAGCATTAAAAAGTTTTAAATATACAGATAAAAAAGTTTAGGAGGAAATATAAACAGTAATTATTACTACTATGCTCAGTTTAAAACACACTTAAAAACCATGCAAGCAAGCTGTTCTAGGGTTCTTCTATGATTCCCCTTTTTTTGTTCTTTTGTATGTGTTGGAATGTTCATATTTTTTGAGGGGGCAGGCAAAGCAATTGGGGTTACATGACTTGCCCAAGAGCACACAGCTAGTTAAGTGTCATGTGTCTTAGGCTGGATTTGAACTTAAGTCCTCCTGATTCCAGGGCGGGTGCTCTATTCACTGCACCACCTAGCTGCCCCTGTATTTGCTGATAACTGTTAAGAAGTGCATATGTGTAATACCAATAGGACACTCACACTCACCAATAGTAACCACAGTTCTTTTCTCATTATGACCCTTAAGAATACCTTCTCTAATTCCCAAATGGTTGGTCCCTCTGAATGATCACAATTTCTATAGGTAACGTCTCCTGCAATGAAAGAAGCAAACAAAGTGACCCTAAAAAAATAACCTCCAAATAGCCTGCTTTAATAAGGGTCCCAAGTTTGGGTCCTTTAAGAGATAACTCAGACCAATCACTGGTTAATGAAAAAACAATGGTAAACAGATTTCCTATTGCACTTACCTGCTTGACAATCTTGTGAACCACTAAGCATGCTTATACTTACCTTTGAAGAATACAAAACACAGAAATGGGGTGTCTATAAAACCACTTCCTCTTCATCATGCTAAAATCTAACACAGTATCTGACCACAGGGAGAAGCTTCCTCTTTTTAGGGATATGAAAATGGTTTTCATAACAGTCCATGACCAGGTAAATGATTTCCACATTTTTATGCACTAATGGGACAAACAGAAAATACCAAATAATTCAAAAGCAATATCCAACCAGAAACTTTTGTTGTCTCTTGATTTGGACAAGAACACTAAGGAAACATCCCCAACTCCCATGGCCAGTCCAAAGATGATTGTCCTCTGCACTGTTACTGGCCTTTGGGGCCTATCTCCTGTTTTCTGGCACAGAAAAATTATTATTTTTAATCTGTTAAATATGCAAAAGTTGTCACTAGCTTTTCTCTTTTATCACTCAAAAAAGAGAATTAGCTCAGGATCAGGCTACAGGGCACAATTTAGATTAGTGAACACAGAAAACAATTCTCCAACAGCAAAAGTAATTTAACAGCAAAATCCACTAGAAAAGGGAAGAGTCTTTTTTTTCTCTAGTCATTTTGGAAAATAACTTGGAATCATTGGTCTTGCATGGTTTAAGACAGAATATTGTCTAGAGAGGGGAATAAGGGCCTTAAAATGCTATCTGGGGGCAGGGGTGGGGTGCACTGAAGTTTTGCTTCCAGGAAGAGGTCTCATGAACCCTTAAGGCTGAATACTATAAAGTAGGAGGTTCTTCACCTAGAGGTCCACAGATAGAATTCAGGGAGTCTCTGAACTTGAAAGAACTTTGAGCTTTAACTTCAAAATAATATACTTTTTGGTAACTGTCTTCTAATAGAAGAATTTTTTCTGAAATTCAATCTTGTATTTTATGCATTTAAAAATATTCTGAGAAAAAGATTCATGGGCTTCACCAGATTCCCAAAGGGGTCCATGACAAAAAAACAGTTTTTAAAGCAATATGCAAGCAAATTTTGAATGACAGCATAAAATGATAACTCACATTTAAATGGCACTCAAAGACTTACAAAGTATTTTCCTTATGACAATCCTGTGAAGCAATTATTATTATTCCCCATTTTACTATGGCAAAAGATGTCAGCACTTTTTGTAATCTTGAGACTTAGTGACTTACCCAAGGTCACACCACTAATCAATGTCAAAGCTAGAGTTCACCAAATCTCCTACCATCTTCTTTTCCAGGATATAGGCACGTTTCATTTTACTGTGCTTTGCTTTTTTGGATTTTGCAGATAATGGTATTGTTTTTTTGTAAACTGAAGATCTGTGGTAACCCTGCATCAAGCAAGTCTTACTGGCACCATTTTTCTAACAGCACGTGCTCATATCATGTCATTGTGTCATATTTTAGAAATTCTCCCAAGATTTCAAAGTTTTTCATTCTTACCATTATGTCTATCAGGGTTATCTGTGCTCAAAGGATCTTTGATCTTACTACTGTAATTGTTTTGGGGAGCCACAAACTGCCCTCATGTAAGATGGTGAACTTAATAAATATTATGGGTGTTCTGACTGCTCCATCAGGTAGCCTTTCCCAGTCTCCCTCCCTGTCCTCAGGCCTCCCTATTCCCTGAGACACAATATTGAAACTGGGTGAATTAACAATCCTACAATGGCCTCTGAATGTTCAAGCGCAAGGAAGAGTCAATCCGTGTGTCAAATTTCATTCTTGTCTTATTTTAAGAAATTGCTACAGTCACCCCCCCACCCCAGCCTTTAGCAACTACCACCCCGATCAGCCAGCAGCCAGCAACATCAAGACAAGACTCTCCAAGAGCTTTTTAGATTATGACTCACTGAAGACTCAGATGGTGGTTAGCATTTTTAGCAATGAAGTATTTTTTAATTAAAGTACCTTGTTTTTTTTTAGACATATGACTATTGCATATTTAATAGACTATGATATAATGTGAACATTGCTTTTATACACACAGGTAAACCAAAAAATTTGTGTGACTCACTCTATTGTGATGTTCACTTTATTTTGGTGGTCTAGTAGCGAACCCACAATATTTCCGAGGTATGTCTGTATAATCCTGCCCGGTAATGAGGGCTGATTTTATTGACCCACTGACCATAGGGTCACAGCTGCAAAACTATTAAAGACCACAGAGGTCATCTAGTTCAATTGCTGAAAAATCTGAGAAGTGAAGGGCCCCAAGGTCATACAAGTAGTACGTTGCTAGATCAAGATTCAAATTCAAGTCCAAGAGCTCTAAGTTCAGCATTCTTTCCAATGCATCACACTGCCTCTAATTATTCTGGCTAGAAAATGTCAGTCATCACCAGATTTAACTCTTTTATTCTACAGATTAGGAAGCTAAGGCTAGGAGGTAAGGTGCATTGTTCAAAGGCCATTTAAGGAGCTTATTATGGTAAGGCTTCCACTGAGACTTGGATCTTTTAACTTCTGTGATTTCCTGAATTGGAAATCATGAAGTTTATGACCCATATGACCAATACTAAAAACAAATACTTCTTTTGTTGTTATTTTTGGAGGGGGAGGGCAGGGCAATTGGGGCTAAGTGACTTGGCCAAGGTCACATGGCTAAGTAATTGTTAAATGTCTGAGGCCGAGTTTGAACTCAGGTTCTCCTAACTCCAGGGCTGGTACTCTATTTCACCACCACGCCACCCAGCCTCCCCCAAAAACTTTTCTAAAGGGATAAAATCAAGAGCATCTTTTCCAAAATTCTTATTCATCTACCTAGACACATTTCCCCCCAGAGGTTGAATGCAACTTCCAACCAGTAAAAAGAATGCCTTGTTTACCCAAGAGAACTTTCTTCCCACATGGCTTAGAGCACTGAATCTTCCTCATTTGCATATTAACATTTCTGAGACCACTCTGAAAACCACTTATTTATCACTAAGGTTCATGCCTCCTGGGTTCATAAAGATAAGTGCCCGAACTTACCAATACTGGATAAGGCATACAAAACAGACAGCAAGATAATTCTTTTACGCTTACCAGCACATAATTCATTGGCAGCTATGAGAAAATTCAGATTTTACATAATACCTTTTTGGCAGAAATGCTTACTTCGATAATGCAAGTGATGGATAAAAGCTCAGTTGGGTGAGACGCCAGGGCACTGGTATAATTTTTATTAAGATGCCATATCATCCTGACTTATAAAGAAGCAGGACCAGCATGGGATCATCTTCGTTCTAACAGAATAAGCCATTTTCATTCCCTAATCTGCCCATTTCCATTTGGAGATAAGGACCTTGGTACTGTCCTACCCATAACTAGGGAATTTCACTAAGTCAGCATTTCATACATTTATAAAGACCAGTCAGCTAGGCACTTCTTCCCACAATTTCTTCCATGGATCTCCCTCTGGCCTAACCCTGAGCTCCAACGATGAAGCCACTGACTGCCCTTAGGTTCTGTGGGGAGTCTGCATTTCCTATCTTCAGAACATGTTCTTTCAAGAATGGACACTCAGGTCCAAACTGCTTTGTCATTAACTCTTACTATGTGAACTTGAGCAACTCACAGCCACCCTGGGCTTCATCTCCCTCATTTGTAGAAGGAGAGGATTTGCCTCTGAGGTACATTCCAGCTCCAGGGATAGATTATATTCTTGGATGAAAAAAAAATATGACAGGCCCATCTGAACAGTATATTGTTCATGACTGGGAGCAAAGGGGATAAGATGAAAGCCAAAACAAACAGGAGACTGCGTATCTCTAGGCAAAGTCTGTATTCTTATTGAGAGTAAGCAGCCTATTCAGGTGCTAAATGAAATACAACTGACAAATATAAAAGCATCTATGGAATCTGCTTTTAGACAGAAGATAAAGTGGTCTCCTTCTGAAAGAATCTTCCCTGGCACTTAAAGAATTTATGCTTAGGTGTGTGTGTGTGTGTGTGTGTGTGTGTGAGAGGGAGAGACAGACAGACAGACAGAGAGACAGAGAGAGACAGACAGACAGACAGAGAGAGAGAGAGACAGAGAGACAGAGAGAGACAGACAGAGAGAGACAGACAGAGAAGAAGAGAAGACAAGAGAGAGTGAAGAGACAGAGAAGAGAAAAAGAGGGATGAGGGAGGAGAGAGAGAAAGAGAAAGAGAGAGAGAGAGAGAGAGAGAGAGAGAGGAAAGGAGGAAGAGGGAAGCAGTAAGAGGTAGTGAACAGAGAGGTATTCAAAGCTACAAGAAGGGTTTAAATCCTCCCTCTGACACAAACTGCCTTTGTGACCCTGGGCTTAACCTCTTAATGCCCTAGACCAGAGGGGTCAAGGTGAAGTAAAAGGGAGCCAGTAAACCATACATAAAGATCCATGGCAGCCACATATCAATTTAGCAAGTCACAAATTAAAGTCAACATTTGTTAATTACATTTTAATCTGGTTGCAGCAGGCTATGTGTTTGACTCTTCTGTCCTATGCAACTCTTTAAGGCTATAAATTGCAGAGAAAGTGCTGGCCTATTTAGAGGGAGCTTTTTCACCCAAGATTTCCCTTCTCCATACCAATGAAATCACTAGTGCAGTCTCTATACGTTATCAGTCTCCAATCCACCTGCCACTCAGATATCAAAGTGACACTCTGATTCCCTCTCTTCCTCTCTCTCTCTCTCTCCCTCTTCTCTCTCTCCTTTCTCCTCCCTCCTCCCTCTTTTTCTCTTTTCCGTCTGTCTCTTCCCTCTCTCGTGTCTTCTCTTCTCTTTCTCTCTGTTTCTCTTTCATACACACACACACACACACACACACACACACTCACACACCATATGTAACTATATACATCTATACATACAGCCAGGGGTCCTGGTTTCAACCATCCCCATCAGTTTGCTCAGCACTGAGGACCTTCTAGCTAAGAGGACCTAAATTCAAGTCACATTTCTGATACTTCCTGTGTGATCTTGGTCATTGTCACATCCCTGATGCTCACTCAGTTTCCCCCTCTGTAAAATGAAAGGGTTAGGCTCATTAATTCCTGGGGCTTTTTCCAGCTCTGAATCTAGAAGCCTACAGACTCAGCTGCTCATGGTGACTCCTGATACTTTGGGGATGACTAAGTTATTCAATCATCTAACCTCAGGACTTTCTGCGAGAGATGGAGGAAGTGGAATGATCCATTTTCTTTCTGCCCCTTGGCCACCATGCAGCCATATACACATGGCAACTAATTAAACTCCTGTCTAAATAAGCCTGAGACTGAGTCTCAGAATCTCTAACTGCCTCTTCTGCTCTGCTTTGTATGTGTGTGTGTGTGTGTGTGTGTGTGTGTGTGTGTGTGCGTGTGTGTGTGTGTGCTTTTTTAGAGGAAGAAAGGTAGGGTAATTGGGGTTAAATGACTTGTCCAAGGTCACATGGCTAGTTTTATGCTAAGTGTCTGAGGCTGCATTTGAACTCAGGTCCTCCTAACTCTGGGGTTGGTGCTCTATTGGCTGCACCACCTAGCTGCCCCTCTGCTTCTTTTCTGTGTGTAGGTGACTCAATATTGACCTAGAGATGGATATAAACAGGCTTAGAGGCAAACCTGTGAATTTTTGAAATCACTAAGTTCTAGGTCCCTTGGCCAAAGTGGCAAGGGAATTTCTGCATCATAGAAGATGATTGCCACCAAAAAGAGAAACCCAAGTGTTCTGAATGGCCAGGAAACAGAGACTTTGAGGGAGCAGTATAGAATGGAATAATGGCTATTTTTTAAGAAACCAGGTTTCCCCAAGATTGAGCCCAGATGGACCAAATATGTGATCCCACAATTAATGAGTCGCTTAGTGGAGAGTAGTGTCCCAATCCTTGAGTCCAGCTGAGAGTAATATTTGGTAGACAGACACACAGACATAGAGACACAGAGACACTCTCTCGGTCTCCCTCTCTCTGTCTCTCTCTGTCTCTGTCTCTCTCTGTATCTGTCTCTCTGTCTCTGTTTCTGTCTCTCTCTCTCTGTCTCTCTCTGTCTCTCTCTCTGTCTCTCTCT
>CM053601.1:35751045-35769695 GCA_028646575.1 Pseudocheirus occidentalis | reverse complement strand
TAAAACTCAACCAGGAGATTATCTGCCCTGAGGCAAAGGGCAAATTTCCTTGAGATTTTTTAATTACCATGTTATAAAGAAAACTACACTTGGAAACAACCCAGCAAAAGAGTCATTTCTGACAGGGGTCTACTTTGAAGGTTTAACTATGAAGAATAAGCCCATGCACCATTCATTATGTAGAAACAAAAATCTATTTGAAGCTATGGCAAGAAACCAGCTGGATCATGAAACAGATCAATTCTCTTATTTTCAGCTTCATGGTTATTTTAAGAAAGTTTTTGTTTGGGAAAAGAGTATATAGAAATACTACAGCCTTCAATTCCAGGGTTATGAGACAAGGTTAATCTACAGCTATACTAAATTTCCCCTTACTTTAGCTAAAAAAAAAAAAAATCACTGCAAATGTTTTTAGAAGCCTGTCAGAGTCTCAAACATTCTCTCATTGCCCATGACTTCCAAAACATCTTTCTGTGATTCAGTCTGCCAATGCCTTGATGTTTTTCTTCAGAACTGGGACTCCCTCCCAGGTACGAAGTGTGAATGAATCCCTGAGGAGCCCCTGTTTGTGTTTATATGGTGCCATTAGCCAAGTCAGTGAACACATTCTAATTCAAAGTGAGAACCTGCTTGCAATCAGGACTCATAAGGTTCAAAATTAAGATGAAAGAAACAAAACACAACAACCACTAGGCTGTGTTTTTGGCATCTGTCTGAGGCAGGATATAGCGCATCTCCTACCATTTCCATTCTGAACACTATGTCTCCCTAGGCAGTCCAAAGGATTGTGTGAACACATCACCATGTTTACCTATGCTTAGCACTAGAATTTCTACCTTTCTCCTCTTGGAGCATCCTGCTAGCTCTAAAGAGATAAATCAGATAAAGCATATCATAATTTTCTGAGTAGAGGAATCTAGGTGGCTCAATGAGTGGATACAATGTTGGGTGTGGACTCAGGAAGACCAGAGTTCAAATCCAGCCTCAGATACTCACTAACTGTGACCCTGACCAAGTCACTTAACCTCCATTTGCCTTAATCCACTGAAGAAAGAAATGACAAACTGTTCCAGTTTGTTTGCCAAGGAAACCCCGTGGATAGTTGGTCCACGGGGTCACAAAGAGTCACAACAAATCTTCCAAGTACTATGAAATTTTCAGTTACTATTCTTGTTCTCTATACTTTTTCAAAAGATCACTAGCAGCAATTCAGAGGTTAGATTTGGTTTTTCAATACTGTGGGCCTACTCTGTTAGTGCCTGGGGATAAAGGTTACTTGGTGCCGCCTAATCTCCTCAGTAATGATTTTCCATACCCCATTAACCTTTTTTGGTCTATCTTTCTGAGTCCAAAAGTCATCATTCTTGAAAGAGAAAAATAGGATTGAGGGTCAGCATATATCTCTTCTTATTGCCTGGTCATCCCAACAGCTTTCCTATCCTTTCCTTCCTTTTGCCCTTTGAGGTTTGTTGTTTTTTAGTTAAGCTTTCTTTGGGAGGGGGAGGCAGAATTTAGTTTGAGGTTTCACATTCCTTATTCTCTTAAAGGGCACAACAAACCCTGGAAAATTCTTTATCTTAAGTCTTGGCCCAGAAATCCAAAACTCCGCTCTGCCAACACAAGCTTAGGCACCAGTTGTTCACTTCCTATTCACCTTTCCATTCTGATCTTATTGATTCTACTTTCTTTGGACAACAAGTGGTGAAGTCATTGCCTCCAAGGCAAGGGCTCTTTCTTTATTGTTGGACCCCTTTGTTAGACTGGTAAATCCTATGGCCCCCTAACTTAGAAGAATGCTTGTGCCTACATAAATAGTGGAAGGAAGTGATAAATGTCAGTTAGATGTTAGTGAAAATAAAGATATTTTTTTCTCCTCATCCAAGTTCACAGGCTCTCCCCTAAACCTCCCTCCTCAACCCAAGTCTATTGACTCCAGATTAAAGAATCTCTCTAGGGTTTATTGATCTGGACTTCCTAGTTTGTCCAAAGGCTCTCTCTACATTCCTTCTGGCAATGTCTTTTGTCTCCATTATGAATCACCCAAAGTGGGGAGCAATTGTCAGGAATGATCAATCTAGGAAATTCTCCAAGTCCTTGAGAAGACAACTCAACCTTTTCTTGTTCATTCAAAGTTACTATATGAACGATTCAGCACCCCCTCAGCAGGCAGTCCCTAGTAACCATGACTCATCTCTCCTTTCTCTGATCAGACATGGGACACAGCCTTTCCTGGAGGCACCTGTAAAACCTCTCATCATTCCTTGCAATATTCTCACATTACAAGATAAAACTAAATTCAACTAAATTCAAGATAAACATATGAGCTTTACAGAATGTTATCTAAAGATTATATAAACATTTTAGGTAACTATGATACCTGCTTTCAGGAAACACTGACTTGTGGCATACCACAAGCAAGTTAGAAAACTATTTATTTTGTAACTAATGACATCCAAATCCAAATAATAGTGGGTGAGTCATTTCTGGGGGTGGAGAAGAGTTTTTATCAAGGTCTAGAAGAGTTTAACTATCTTACTAGGCTACAATTAAGTTTGTTGAATAGTTAGTAACAGTAGCATCTTTTAAAAATGAATTAAATGTTTATCTAGTACTTAGCACATTTCCACAGTCTGATTTCGTAGTTCAACAAACTAAAATTCAACTAATGTATTAAGTACCTATATGTAACACACAATAATGGACATTACAGATAACTCTGATAAGACCTAATAATCTCTGCTCATTCTTCCTTTGTTGTCTAGTATGAGGGTATATGACATATGCAGTAATAATCTTAATACAAAAATGTGTATGTATACATACAAACATGCATGCAAACATACATACACACATACACATGTGTGTTTATATATAAAAATATATGTGTATATATACACATACACACAGAGAAGATAGAAACCATTAAAGTTTGAAGAAGGAAGAGTCAGTTTGTAATGATTAGTCCCTTGAAACAACCCTGATTGAGCCATGGGAAAGAAAAAAAAAACTCTTCTTCCTATGCTCCCCATACTTAATAAATGGCTATTTAATTATTTTGTTGAATTTAAGTTACAGATTTTTCTTTTTTTCTTTCTGTAAAAAAAAAATTTATTAGGATATAAAAGAAAAGAAGAGCATCTCCCAAGTCCCTCATTTATCATTTAATAAAAATCTACATTTAACACTAGGTGGCAGCTAGTTGGACTCAGAACATTTATTAACTTTGTGACTCTGGGCAAGTCACTTAACCCTGTTTGTCCTAGTTTCCTCATCTGTAAAATGAGCTGGAGGAGGAAATGACAAACCACTCCAGTATCTTTGCCAAGAAGACCCCAAATAGGGTCACAAAGAATTGGACATTACTGAAAGAAGGGAACAACATCCAATCTATATAATAATTTCTACCCCAACATCTGTCTACATACACTCTACTCCCCAGATTCTTGCCCTTGATTTGATGGTGTCTGTAAAGACCAAGTCACTTTCCATCCTCACAGTTCTCTAGTGACTTATAAGAATGTCATTTCCTGGAGATGCTTAAAAGATGGAAATTTCACTGGAGTGATGTTCTTCAAGTGGCTGAATCACTGTTGTTGCTTGGTAACTTGTTTTGTGTTTGGCAGGAGATACTCTAGAAGCACAGGTACATTTAGCCACATAGCTGATGATTTACTCAGCACTGTCTCCTCTCATCTACTAGACCTGAGAGCCAAATTCTCAATCTTAATACAGTTCTTTCCCCTTGTTAACACAGAAAGCTAGAGCACAGAAAACAAAATATTCCACTGTACATAAAATACACAGATGCAATTTTAACTGGAATCTAGATGGTTTACAAATGTCTTCACACTAATTTCAGACAAAAGGGAACACTCAGTCTCAGTTGTATATCAAGTGCTTGGATTATAAATGGTCATGAAAACCATCTGCCATGACCATGAGAATTATTCAACTCATTAATTTTTCCACCAATGAACATATTTCACAGCAGACCTGAGTCACTACTATCTGACGTCATCATCAGGAGAGATTTTTTTTTCAGGCAACCAGAGGTCTGACTCATTCAGCTGGCCCTTCTCCAAACCATTAAAGCTGCAACTGTTTGTGAAAAAAAAGCCTGCTTGTCTTTTGGGAAAACTCAGAATCTTCCCTATCTTCCAAGGTATTCCAGCATCTAAGAAAGCCTCCAGTTCTAAAATTTGGGGTCTTGTGTGGGCTTCTTTGGGGGGGGGATACTTAAATGTTTGTCGAATGAACACCACCATCATAGACAGGTGAACATATCATGTTCCCTCTGCCCCCATCTGATGCCAGTTTCAACACTGATTTTTGTATTGGACTGGTGATTTTATTGGTAGTGAAGAAATTCCTCTACCAGCACAGATCATCACCTTTACTGTAAATGAGAATCTTAGAAAGTTGCATGGGAACACTAAAATAAAATGCCATGCCCAGAATCACACAGCCTATGTGTGTCAGAGACTAGACCAGAACCCAGACCTTCCAGACTTGTAGGCTAACTTTCTGCCCACCATACAATAGTGCCTCTTTTCCACAATTAATTTAATAGCTATATGATGGAGGCGAGGAGAAATATATTCCATGTTATTTCCTAGAATACGAAAAGTGCCAACGGAGTCTAAAAGCCAGTAACTCAGATCATTAGTCTATAGTTTAAAGACCACACCTCTTCCCTCACCCCCCTCTGCAACTTTCTAGAAAATTTCTTACAAGAGTTTTCCTTTTTCTTAATTATTTCTCTGCATAAAATAGAGGGGAAATGCTTAAGAACTTTGGAGAAATTTTGTGATTCAAAGTCAAAAGCCTTATGGATTTCTCACTAACCCAGAGAGGTCAAGCATGTGTATTCTAAATGAAAACATGAAAGCTACTGCAAAAGTCAAGTCCAAATGGTAACAGCAAGATGAGAAAAACCAGCCATGAATGACTGGTTTTCTTCACTTAGCACTTATATAGAGTGAAAGATGCATGACAAAGTTTTCTTCCTTTTTTTCCTACAACTAATATATTACAATATACAATATATTGCAGTATTAGAAAAGGATATATGGGACATACTGAGCAAGATAAGAACAATGACCACAATAATACAAGGGAGAATTAGGAACACTGATCAACACAGCATCCATTGGGGGAGAGACTGGGTACAAGCCAGATGCAGACATGTTTTTAGTCATGGCAACATGGCTTTGTTTTGCTCACTACACCTAGTTGTTACAAGGCAATAAATGGGTGAAGAAGGACATTTTTCAAAAAGAGCGTCAATAAAATATTTTTAAAAGGAAGAAAAAATCTATATGAAAGGAGATTTCTAAAAAACCAACCAAACCAATCTGGCATAGATATGTCTTGTCTTCAGGTCACTAAAGGGGATCTAATTGATGGATTCTGGTCCTCCACACTAGAGCAGGGACTAAGGCAGGATTCCTAACCTGGGGTCCATGACATTGACTTCTTTTCAAGCATTTTTTATAATTGTATATCAATATAATTGGTTTCCTTTGTAATCTCAGCAATTTTATTTTATTCATTTAAAAACAGTTTTTCAGGAGGGATTCATAAGCCTTACCAGAAGGCCAGAGGGGTTGATGACACAAAATATGTTACAAATCCCTAGTTTGAGGGACAGAGACAACATGTAGATGCCCAGTATGCAATGCACAGCAGGAAGGGATAAAGAATGATTTTTAATGATATTTCTGACAAATGAACATACTTCTCTCTACGGTACATAAGCATTTATTTTGTGATGTGTGTGTATGTTACTGTGACGGCCCAAAGCCCCAGAAAGTGTGGGCAGGGATATATGAAATGCCTTTTTTCAGAAAATAATAATGGGGGGCGGCTAGGTGGCGCAGTGAATAGAGCACCGGCCCTGAAGTCAGGAGTACCTGAGTTCAAATCCGGCCTCAGACACTTAACACAAAAAACTAGCCGTGTGACCTTGGGCAAGTCACTTAACCCCAACTGCCCTCCAAAAAAAAAAAAGCAAAACAAAAACAGAAAATAATAATGGACCTTACACTAGAAAATAGTTTTCTTGCATTTCTACTGGAATTCCTCACCAGCAGAAACTAAACTCAGTATGTCCAAAGCAGATCTGGGGTGGTACAGTGGATAGAAAGATATGTGCCCCACACTGTCATAGTTGGATGTCCTGTACTGAATCCAAATAGAAGAGGGTGTCCCTATAGATGGTATGGAATTATCCAAGAAACTTGGCATCAAGAATAGTTTTAGTTAAAAAAAAAAAAAAGGTTTGCCTGAAAATGAGTTGGGCTGGTCATGTGGAATTTAGAAATAAAAATTAAGGGTAGCCCACACAGCTCACTGATATTCTTATGATTTCTAGAGAATGGCCCCAAATACCAATGGCAGACCATCAGGATAGGTCTAGCCACCTAAGGAAGGTCACTGATCAGACTGACACAGCCTGGGTTGGCTTGGGTGATTCAGAGATGCATTTTTGGCAAAGTACTCATATCGATAAAGTCAAGTGATTACAATTCCATAGAAGTTATTTTTGGGTGTCCATCATATGTCCCTGAAGGACATGTCTCATCCAAACTATCTCTTCTCTGTCAACATCTTACATGGTGCCTTGTACACAAATGCTTGGTGAATTAGACTCTCTCTCAAAGGATATATTTAAGGAGATCCCTTCTATGTCTCAACAACCCATAATTCGCCGGTTAACTAGCATTTTCTATGTCCCAGGCAATGTGCTAAACAGTGAGGACTCAGAAAAAAACAAAAAAAAATCCATTTCTACTGTCAAAGATATCACAATCTAATGAGGAAAACTAAAAAGACTATGTACAAACAAGATATAGACAAGATAAATTGGGACTAGTCTCAGAGGGAAGGCACAAAGATTAACGAGGACTGGGAAAGGCTTGTTCTAGAAGGTGGGGTTATGGCTGAGACTTGAAGAAAGTAAGGTGAAAAGGGAGAGAATTTCTGGGATGGGGGGTAATCAGTGAAAAAATGCCAAGAGTTGGGAGATGGCGTGCCTTGTTTGGGGAACAGCCATAAAGTCAGTGTTTCTGGGTCATAACATACTCAAAGGGACATCAGGTATAAGAAAACTGGAAAGGTGCTTGGTCCAAATTCTTCAATTTACAGATGTGGAAACTAAAGCCCAAAGACCATGAGTGAGTTGCCCAGGACCTAGATTTCCAATCTAGCCTTCCTCTTACCATACCATGTTGGTGGCAGGCGACCATACCATCATACCATGTTGGTGGTAGGCGACCATACCATCACACCATGTTGGTGGTAGGCGACCATACCATCACACCATGTTGGTGGTAGGCGACCATACCATCACACCATGTTGGTGGTAGGCGACCATACCATCATACCATGTTGGTGGTAGACGACCATACCATCATATCATGTTGGTAGGAGGTGACCACACCACCGTATCACATTGGTGGTAGGTGATTGTATCCACATGCCATATTGGTATGCCCAATTTACAACACAAACTCACAGCACGTGCATTCTTAAAATTTATGGTTTACTTCACAATCTTTTGTTTTATTAAAGGTAAAAAAGATATCATTGTAGGCGTGAACAAAATTGAGTTGACAATCTGACCAAGTTTCCACATTACAATTCTTTCAGGTCTTGTTTCACAAGCCCTGAAGATTTATAATCAGCTTATCCAGGAACAATCAAGCCTTGGCAAACAATTAGTTTCTGCCATCCAAATTTACTTCATATTGATCTGTATCAGAAAGCCAATTGAATAATTTACAGTGGGAATCTCTTTTCCCAGGAGGGACCCCCGCAAGGAGAAACCCAAGAAAAGGCCTTAATATTGGCTAAGTTGAATTGATCAGCATGTGGCATTATCCAATAAAATCACAGAGGTGAAAGCAGTTAACTCTAAAAACTCACACAGTTATTGCTTCACAAACATAAGGAACGAGAATGAGGAAGGACAGGTATGGCCAAACCTCCCTGGTACAACTGTCAGCTGGTCTAGGTCCCCTCCCCCACCTCTATAGGCAGAAGACAGTCTGTGATCCACACTCTTTCCCTTCAATACCCTATGTGTCTCAAACAATTCTTTTTTTTTACTTTTTTTTTTTGCTTTTTATTTTTTTTGAGGGTAGTTGAGGTTAAGTGACTTGCCCAAGGTCACACGGCTAGTTTTTTGTGTTAAGTGTCTGAGGCCGGATTTGAACTCAGGTCCTCCTGACTCCAGGGCCGGTGCTCTATTCACTGCACCACCAAGCCGCCCCGTCTCAAACAATTCTTACAATGAAGGTTTCTTTCAATTTCTCTTAATTATTTCAGGGATAAGACCTACAGATAAGGGCTACTCCTCCAACCTCTTACAACTTCAGTTCTCCTTGGAGGAAAGGGGGTTTCCATTTACTATCATCCTCTCTATAGAACTTCTGTAGGATGAAAGAGTACTCATTCTCTAGTACTAGCCCCATTGGGAAAGAAGACCACCACTGCTGAATGGAATTACTGCCAAACTGCTGAATGCAAAGAAAATGGGAAGCTTAGGGGGTAAGTTGGCTGTGGAGTCAATATTTTAAAATTTAAAGAATAGAGCCCAGTTCCCGGGAAACATATAGCAACTAGGAACATAAAGAGACTCATAACAACTCATCCAGGATTTGAATGAATGAAACTGTTACTACTGGTTTGCTTAAATAACAATTCTTTCCAAAAGTAGCATCCATTATCACAAAACCATAATTGGGGCATATGATATTCCCACCATCTGTGGGTACTAGTACACTTAGTCCCAATGATAGCGTACTTGTACTTAGACCCCAACCCTAGGATCATATCTCTCCCCAGCCCAAAAACCCTATCTCTGGCAATAACTCATGACTGGGGCCAGTGAGGCAAACTATCTCTCCCTGTTAAAAGAACAAGATGACCTCCAGAGAATTTACCGTGTATGAACAGGACTATCTTGTACTAGTAGAACAATCATGAACTGATTACTGATTCCCACAGTAACCATAAACAATCCAGAAGTCAGGCTATAGACGTTAACTACTGGGGCTATCTTACTACAAATATAGATGTACCCCTTTGGAGCCCCTCCCCTCCACCAGTGAATGGTGCCTATGCCCAAGGAACAGAAATTACATGCTCCTCACCTCCCCCATTAGCACACTTGGCACACAAGTCACTGTACCTTTCTTATGTAAGCTTTAACATCACTCCCGTTAGGGTGTGAGCTCCCTAAAAGAACTACACCCACCTTTATTAGCAGTTTAATAAACTTTTTGCCACTTGACTGGAAGACTGCTTGAGTGTTTAAATTCTTTCCAGATTACCCTGCCCTAAGCTTCAGTATTTTGGGTGCCCTGTACCCCTAAACTGCATCACAAACACCCTGCATAGATTTCCTGATGTTGAATTGCCACAATTCTTACCACCTCACTGACCTTGGCATCTGGTACCAAAAAACAAGAACCAGCCAGCAGAGGACTCAGTCCGAGCCTTGACAGTGAAGCCTGGCCAAAGAGAAGTATAATACTGGGCTCCAGTGGTTACCAGATGGCTCTTCTGTATTATTTCCTCCCCTCCAATTTTGCCCCATGGGAAACCTGGCAAAATCAAGGAAGCCAGACTCCACTCCCTAAATTTCTTTAAGACAGCTGCTGTCAAAGGGTGTACTTCTGACTTACCAGGGAAAACAATCTTAATCATTCCAGTAGCACCATACCTATATTTTCAAACTTTTCATTCTTAACACATGCCCTCAAGCCACAGAGATAGTCCCATAAAATGACTATATGGAGGGATGGCTAGGTGGTACAGTGAACAGAGCACTGGCCCTGGAGTCAGAAGGACCTGAGTTCAAATCAGACCTCAGACACTTAATACAAAAACTAGCCTGTGACCTTGGGCAAGTCACTTAACCCCAATTCCCTTCCAAAAGCAAAAAATAAAATAAAATAAAATAAAAATGACTATATGGAGTGCAGGCCAGGTCTGCATATCATAGGTGCTTAATATATGTTTAACTAAAATACATTGTCAGTTCTTCCAAATAAACTCTTCCAGGCCCCATGAATTTATCTTTTAGGCAAAGAGCTCTCACACAGCATCTTCCAAAAAAAATACACTACTTACCAATTTTCTATAATTTAAGCCTTATTTAAAAGAATTATAAGAAAACACTTCAATTAACAAAAAATAATTTCATTCTGTTTTATAAACAGACTTCTGGAGCTCTGGTAATATAAACTTTTTCAAGTTTATGGTCCACATGGACCTCAATCTGCTCGTTTGCAGATGGCATTACTGATTGCCTCTGCCCACCTCTTTTTAAGGGCCTTCAGTCTATTTGCAAAAGAACCAAGATGATTTCTGCATATGGTTCATAAATACTGAATTAAATATGCCTAGGATTCTGTTACTCCAAATTTCTGGGAATTTGGCTAAATCACTCTTAATCCTGTGACCTTGGGTAAGTCACTTAACTCTAATTGCCTTCCAAAAAGCAAAAAATAAAAATAAAATAAAATAAAAAATGACTATATGGAGTGCAGGGCCAGGTCTGCATACCATAGGTGCTTAACATATGTTTAACTAAAATAGACTGTCGATTCTTTCAAACAAACTCTGGATACAAATCAGGAAAATTAAAATGGTAAAAGTCTTCCATCTCTCTCTGTATCTCTCCTCTCTCTCCCCCCAATGTCCCCCACACTTTCACTGAAAAGTTACAGAATATCCACAGAGACTCAGGTTTTTTATCAAATACTGTGGTGAACATTTCTTCATACAAAGCAGTTTTCTTGCTCCCTGCATTGTGGTTAATTTTCAATATGTGTTCTAAAACTAGTTCCTGAGACAAGGGTGGACATTACTTGAAATGGAAGACAAACTAAAAACGTTAGCTACTGTCATTTATTCAACATGTCCCAAAGGTTTTAGGACAGTTTTATTTAATAGCTTAAAACAGCACTTTAGGATAACTTATATGGGACTCTATAGTTCCAAAGCATTTTATGTGTGTCACCTCATTTAATACCCACAACAACCTCATGAAGAAGGTAATAATACTATCTCTTAAAAGAAACACAGTATTATTTGGGGATACATAAGTGATATAATGGATAGGACACTGGGCGTGGAACCAGGAAGACTCATCTTTATGAGTTCAACTCATGACACTAGCTGTGTGACCACGGTTAAACCATTTAATCCTGTTTGCCTCAGTTTCCTCATCTGTAAAATGAGTTGGAGAAAGAAATGGCAAACAACTCCAGTATTTTTCCCAAGAAAACCCCAAAATGGGGTCACAAAGAATTGGACGTGACTAAACAACAAATTGTTTTTTGCATTTGATAAGTAAGAAAACTTGACCCTCAGAAAGTTTAAGGGACTTGCCTTTAAGGGTCTCACACACACTCAGCTAAGGGGCTCAGACCTAAAGGTTTGAGGACATCCAATTATCCTTCCAATATCTCCCCCCACCGACAAAGGCTTAATTCATTTCAAACCAAAAGGATGATGCTGACTTTATTATGAACTAATAAGACATAATATTAAAGTACTGTATAGAGTTGACCTATTTAAATTGTCTACAATGATAAAATTTTTAAAAGGCTAGAATATAGGAGGAAAGGGTATTTATTAGTCACAGTGCTGTCACCCAAATTTGTCATGTGATCAGGACCCACTGCTATCTCTGTGAACACAAAAAGGTTCAAATTCATAGCAATAATAGCAATATACATATATATATGTATATATATATATATATAATTCTTTTTACCTTTACTTTCAAAGGAATAATGCAAAAAACAAGATGGCATTTGTTAATGGACCCCTCTCTATACTACCTTGTCTAGGTAAGTGCAGCTAACACTCTAAATCAGGAAAACTGCAAGCCTCCATAGCAAAACCATTAACTTGCTGTTTCTTGTGTGGCTCTCTGTGACAGTAGAAATATATTCTGTCAGGCAATGGGGTGGCGGGAAGAGGGAAGGAGGAAGATTGTTCTTCTCCAAAGTTTCCACTCCTTTTCTTTCTTCCTTGTGTGCCAAAATTATTCTGCCATCTTGATGGAGCTTTCCAGACAAAACCTTTCTGGCTGTCAATGAAGCATCCTCTCCCTCTGTGGGGCCTGTCCTCTCTACCTCCCACCTCTTTTTAAGCCTTTTTCCCTTTCATCACAGGGGCAGACATTGCCAAGAGGGAAAAAAATAGCTTAGTTAAAGTATTTGGAAATTCTTGGTAGTGTGGGTAGACACAGCCTCAAGGGTTCCTCTTCAGAGCTGAGAAGAGTCACTGTTTAAATTAAAATTATAACCTACCTGGCTTAGAGTTGGCTGTTAGAACAATTCAGTGGTGAACTTAAAATTATACCTAATTTGTATTTATTATCAAGCTTTTAACTGAATATGCTGCTTTGGTGCATATTAAGTCTCTAGGTTTTAAAGTCTTCCCCAGGGAACCCAGAATACTAGTTAGATTAATGGATAACTGTTATAACATTCAAGAGAGCCGGCACAAAGAGAAATCATTAAAGGCTGACACATAAAATTCCTTGAAATTTTTTTAGAAGAATCAGTCACCATTTTGATTCTTATTTTAATTAATAAGCTTCATCCACCACCTGTGTAGAAAGTATGTTCTCATTCAAATGGCAAAGTATTTTTTAGATACTTCAGGAAGTCTAAAAAAAAAAGCCACAAAACACCAAACTAACCAAGAGCATGAGGGTGGTAGATCTGAGATGAGGTGAAAACCAATTCAAATTGTGCATTCCTACTGCCTGGTTGTACAAAGGCAAATGGCTCCCCCAGCCACCACCACCCCCAAGGGAAAAAAAATCACAGCCCTGGAGTACAAGACCACCAAAACCAGCACAATTCAGTTATTTGGAAATTATGAAAAATGAGGCAAATGGGGGCCAATGTTTGCATATTTATCTTCAAATGTTTTTAGACACACTTTCCTTAAAACCTCACTGAGTCAGTGAACATTCTCTTCTGGCAGTAATCCAAACAGGCTACGAAATGTGTGCAGTGAGCTGTTTGGTTTTTCTGTAGTTACTAAGACAACAAGCAGAGTAAAAAAGCCACTTTTACATACCCAGAACATTTTGATGCCCATATCTCCTTTGAGAAACTTAAAACTATTCTGAACAACATTAAAATTCAGAGACAGTATGTGAGAGACAGACAAGGGAGATAGATAGACAGATGTAGAGGGAAGGAGGTAGGGGGAGAAAGGGAGAGGGAGAGGGAGAGAGAGAGAGAGAAAGAGAGAAAGAGAGAGAAAGAGAGAGAGAGAGAGAGAGAGAGAGAGAGAGAGAGAGAGAGAGAATCTCAGCAATAAAGATTCTTAATTAATCAAAATCATATGGTATGGAAGGAGTGGGAAGAAATTTTTATTTAGGTTAGTGGAGAGCCTTTCCATCTTCTCCTTATGCTAAGTTACTGCACAAAATTTTTAGCCCACAACACGTAGAAGTACCAAACTTACTGTTTACAGACGTTGACAAAGACAGAGATCCACAAGATGCCTAGTGGGGGCTCTCTTGCAATTAGTGCACCAAGGTTTGGCAGGAAGTTCAGAGAACAACGAAGTAGGTTTGGAGAAGTGTGGCTCTAAAAAGAAGAAAAATACTATTTATTAGTTATAGATTTTCCTTCCTCTTGGACCCTTCCCCCTTCCACCAAAAAGGTAGTGAACTCTCTAGTCCTGCCCCAGTGAATGGGCCAGGGGAAAATAAGAGAATTTTAAGGAGCGCCATATCTCTAGACCAAGGGAATATAATTGTTCATGAAACCATATTCTCAGGTCTACAAAATGCTATTGATTAATACTGATAAGGGGATCAAAATTAAGTCTGATGTGTCCTTAAGTATATGTTCTCTTGACACAAAATGAATGGCAGGTACTTTTTCAAACACACCTAAATGAAGAATTTTGTATGTGGGATCAGGTGAATATACTGAGTAAGAACAGACCTACAGTTAATAGAACTATCAGAACAAAACAACAAAGCAACCGTTCAAGAATAAATCAATGATATTTCCAAAATGAATTGCCAAGTCATTTTTTCTCACATAACATTTGTTATCTACATACCAAATTTAACTGACATATAGTAATAAGTCTAGGTGTTCTGAGCCTGGAGCAAGGAAGATCCATCTTCCTGAATTCAAATCTAGCCTCAGACACTTACTAACTGTGTGACCCTGAGAAAGTGACTTAACCCTGTTTGCCTCAGTTTGTTCATCTGGAAAATGAATCACTCCAGTGTCTCTGCCAAGAAAACTCCAAATGGGGTCACAAAGAGTCAGCTACATCTGAAAAATGAATGAACCACACAAGACACACACAAAATTTATATATGTACACATATATGCTACATATAATACCACACACACACATATACACATATACACCAAGTTTGTAAAGAGATGCATATATGTGCTCACACAAACACATTCACACTTATGTAAATACAAATATATACAGGTACATATATAGCAATTATTTAGGTCATTATGCTAATGGAACCAATTATAATTTTCATTCTGTTCCATCAGTCATTGACTATACTTACTATTACCCTTGGCAATTATCATGAAAATACATATGTCTTTGTTACAAGGCAAAATGGATGAGAAAGTGCAGCTAGCTGAATATAAATCCATCACTAGAAAAGCAATTCAGAGGGCATATGCATATTTTTATAGACAATAAAAGGCATCAATGAATTAGATCAGAAAACATATTTTTTGTGGGTTTCTTTTTCCCCCAAAGGTACAGTTGGTTATCTTAAAGTTAAGTAACTTGTTGAACATGCTGTTTTGATGGTCAGGAGATGGTTAAACAGATGTTCTGTAGAAATAGTAGGTAACTTGATTCTTGGGACAGATAGTAACTTCCCCCCAAAGCATCTATTTTTAAGCTTGATAGACTTGAGATCTCATCTGGCAAAAAGGAACTACAAACATCTCGAGGGACTGAAGAAATTGGAAGTACGTCCCTATTAGATGGATGAATTCAGAAGCTACCCAAAGGTTTCATGCCTGGAGAAGCGCCAAAGAACAAAACAGTTTGTGGTTAGGGATACATTTTACCTGGAAGGTGGACAAAAGATAATTTCTTAAGAGATTAGTTATTAGAAAGCAAACTTTTACTTGAGAGATGCCATGTTCTATTTTTTTGTTAATATTACAGAAGTCTTTCATAACGTGACCTCAACCTACCTCTCTGGCATCATAATACATTTCCCCATTGCTCCCCTTCCCTTACTCTATGATCTAGCCAAACACCTTCTTGCTACTTCTCACAAGTATCATAGAATCTTTTATCTTGGTATTACTTTCGTGCTAATCCCCTGCCATGCCTGAAATGCACTCCTTCCTTACCTTTGCCTGTGGAGTGGGGTAAATCCAGTGAATAGCCCTGGACTAAGAATAGTTAGGCTTAGGGCTGATCCTGTCTTCTGTCCTAATGAGCTGTGGGGCCCTGGATGGGTCACTAATTTCTCTAGGTCTCAGTTTTCTCATCTGTGAAGTGAGGGGGTTGGACATGCTGACCTCTAAGTTCCTTCTCAGCTCTGAAGCTAGGATGCTATGATTTTCCTGACTTCAAGTCTCAGCTCAAGCAGCATCTCTACAGACATCTCTGATGAACTTCTCTCCCTTTCCTCCAGATGCCAGTATCTTCCTTTTCCCAGGCTATCTGGTATTAAATCTGTTGTTGTTCAGTCATATCCGACTCTCTGTGACCCCATTTGGGGTTTTCTTGGCAAAGATACTGGAATGGTTCGCCATTTCTTTCTCCAGCTCATTTAACAGATAAGGAAACTGAAGCAAAATGGGATTTGCCCAGGGTCACCCAAGCTAAGAAATGTCTGACCCTGGATTTGAATTCAGGTCTTTTTGATTCTAGAACCAGTGCCTAGAATCATCGAGCCACCTAGTTGGCTCCTGTTAATTCTGTGTCTAATTATAAAAGCACATAATGTCTCTCCCAACAGAATGTAAGGTACTGGTAGAGAGGGATGGTTTCATTGTTATATTTGTAACCCTAACAGTACCTGGAACACAGAAAACACTTAATAAAAGCTTGCTGATTAGTTTCCCTGTACAAGTAGAATATAATAATTTGAACAATTTTGATAGACATTTACTAAGGAAAGAATCCAGCAGGTACTGGGGCTGTTGAGAAGCCCCAAACTCCAAATACAGAGTACAGCATATGCAGGGGAACAAAGAATGGGAACCCTAAATCTGTACAAGATTGGCTAAAACAAAACACCCACTGAAGGAAGTACTATGTGGCTGGAAAGGCAGAGGGGCAAGGGCGGGGGGGGGGGGGGAAATATTTCAATGCCTTACAGAGGATCTTTAAACCTCCTTGGCAGGTAATGAATTGGTGCTTACGAAAGAGTTCTGAACATAGTAGTGACATGAGTAGATGTTTAAGGAAAGAGATTCTGGCAGTAACATAAAGGAGAGAAAAGAGCATGAAGGTGGCCTCAGGAGGCTATTTCAACTGTAAACATATCCCTATTGAAAGAGTTCAAACAAAATCCTTGAGAAACAAATTCCTGTACTGGACATATCATATATACCCACTCACACACATATAACACATATTTATGCACACACATGTGCATGCATATGTGTATATGTATACATATGGCATACATATAGATACACACGTATATACATACACCCTGAGTCATCATGTTTCTATTAGGACATAGGCAACATATTTCATCAAGGATTTCCTAGGATTTTGTTTGGTCATCTCACTGATCAGAATTCTTATGTCTTTTAGAGTTGCTTATTTTAACAGTATTGTGGCAAATGTATAAACTGTTCTTGTGATTCTCTTTGCTTCACTCTGCATCAGTTGATACAAATCTTCAGGTTTCTCTGAAACCATCCCCTTCATCATTTCTTACAGTACAACAGTATTCTGTAACATTCATGCACCATAATTTATTCAGCCATTCCCCAATTGATGGGCATCTCCCCAGTTTCTAATTTTTCACCACTACAAAAAGAGCTGCTTTAAATCTTTTTGCATGTATTGGTCATTTTTCTCTTTCTTTAATCAACCTCAGCACTGATATTCCATAAACAATTTAATAGCTTTTTAGACGTAGTTCCAAAGTGCTTTCCCTAATGCATGGACTAATTCATACTATCCCACATTAGTGTACCTGGTTTCCCTTATCTCCTCTAAGATTTGACAGTTTCCTTTGTTGTCAGCTTACTGAATCTGACAGGTCTGAGGTGATATTTCAGGGTTGTTTTAACTTGCATTTTTCTAATTATTAATTACGCAGAACAGTGGTTCTCAACCTATGGGTTAACATTCAATTTGTAACAACGAAAATACATCCTGCATACCAGACAGATTCATAACAGTAGCAAAATTAAAATTATGAAGTAGCAACGAATATAACAACATGAAGAACTGTATTAAAGGGTCACAGTATTAGGAAGGTTGAGAACCACCAACTTAGAACATTTTCTCATATGGCTATTGATAGCTTGGACTTCTTCCTCTGAAAACTGCCTTCTCATATTCTTTGAACATTTATCAACTGGAGAATGGCTCTTATTCTTGTACAATTGACTCAGTTCTCTCAAATATTTTAGAAATGAAACCTTTATCAGAGAAATGTGCTGTATTTTTTTCAGCTTCTTGCTTTTCCTCAAAATTTAGCTTTATCAGTTTTATGGGTGCAAAAACGTTTTTAATTTCATACAATCAAGTTTATCTTTTTTATCTTCTGTGAACCTATTTTTACTTAGTCATAAATTCTTGTATCAAAATAAAAATTATGCAATCACAGAATTAGAGTTGGGAAGGATCTTATAGAACTTCTGGCTTCCAATCTTATCCAAATAACAAGTCCTGCCCACAATGACACGAACAAGTAGTCATTCAACTTCCACTAAACAACCTTTGAGGGCAGGGAACTTCCTATTTTCCAAGGAAATACATTCCATTTTTTGGTCTCTTGTAGTTTTTAGGATATTTGATAGGTAGCACCAAAGTGGAAAAGTAGATAGAATATAGGGCCTAGAGTCAGGAAGACTCATCTTCCTGAATTCAAATCTAGCCTCAGATGCATGCTACTGTATGACCCTGGGCAAGTCACTTAACTCTGCTTGCCTCAGTTTCCTCACTTGTAAAATGAGTTGGAGAAGGAAATGACAAACTACTACAATATCTTTGCTAAGAACACCTCAAAAGGGGTCATGAGGAGTCAGTTATGACTGAAATAACTGGACAACTGAATGTGCATCTGTGTGTACAGACACTGTACACCAAACATATGAGAAAATTTAGAGCTAGAAGGAGGTTTAGAGATCATATTGTCTAGAGGTTTTAAGCTTGGGAGTCCACAGATACCCAAAGGGTTTGAGAATCTGTATGGGGAAAAAATATATCTTGATTTCAATATATTTCACTTTCTTTTTAATCCTATGTATTTTATGTATTCACCAATAATTTTCTGAGAAGTCCATAGGCTTCATCAGATCAGCAAAGGAGTCATGGACGCAAAAAGAGTTAAGAACTACTGGTCTAAACATAGTCAGAACTCCCACACCAAATGCTTCCAAGACACTTGAAGAATTCCTAGAAGC
>CM053601.1:35705407-35750545 GCA_028646575.1 Pseudocheirus occidentalis | reverse complement strand
GTGTCACAGAAATCCAAAACATTTATCCCCTCTCTGACACTGCATGATGGCTGTACTATAGAGTCATTTGGTGATGTGACTAACTCAGAGAGTATTTGCCCTTTATTAGGAAAGCTCAGCTGGTTGTTTAGCTGATTGGCTCTTTGTTTGGGGGGGGGAGTTGGGGAGGAAGGTACCAATGACTCTAGAACCTTTTCAGCTTTCCAGCTTCAGAAACTGAAATTCTATTACTTTACTTAGGGATAGTTAAGCTTGGAGAACTGAGTTACACTAATGAAGTTCAAAAGATTGAGTTATAAACCAGAATTCCAATTTGTTAATTTACAGTAGGGAAAAAATGTCTTTACCTAGTGGCCAGAATATTCACATCTATTACCCAGAGCATCTGGGAAACTAAGTCACAATCAGAAATTTTCTTTGTAAGGAGAAGGAATTAGGTAGGCTTGTAGGATATCTGGATCTCATCCAATCAAAGATTTCTGAGGTTTTCTCTCTTTGAGCACAGGGACTGTCTCTCAACTTTTTTTATCCCTAGAGTTTAGCACAGAGACTAGAAAATAGTAGGTGATTAATAAATGCTTACTGACTGATTAACATGATGGGAGAAAGACAAGATTCAAATTCTCACCCAAGCTTAAATCTACCAAATGAGTTTGTTGGGCAAACCAAGCTACAAAAGAACATTTTCATGCTCCTAAAATAGCAAAAAGTGACTTTTAATATGTAAAGAAAACTACTTTTTTACAAAGCCTGTCCCAAACTTTATGTGAAAACATTTTCTTTCCAAACTCAAAAATGTTTGGACATTACAAATCCCAAAGTCAGAAATTATTTTCCCATCAGAGCTAGTGCTAGATACATTTTAACAGGTTATGATGAGAGGAAGTTTGACACAGCAGAGAAAAAAAAATTGGCTTCCAAGTCAGGAATTCCTGGATTCAAGTTCCTCTTTTGGGGGACTAGGTGACCACTCCCTCCCTCTCCCAAAAGTCTTCAAGCCTAATGAGAAGATTGGGAGCTTGTGTGCACAGGCTGGGCAAGGTTCCTCCCATGAAATCACAGGTGGAGACCACCTCTTCCTTTCCTACCACCTAACTCATTATTCAGCTCACTTTTCTTGACACCATCTTTAAAGTCATCAAAGCTTTTATCTCTACCTATCCTTTGATTCAAAATTGTTGATATATAGTTTCCAAGGTTTCCATTTATCTTACTTTTGCTACATTTGGGGCAGATTGGTCCCCTTAATTTCAGGAAACTATCTCCAAAACACAAAGTAAACTGAGTGACTTCTGGGAAGAATTTGGTGAAACAAATAAGCCTTATCCATTGTCTACTGATCCTTATTAAAGGAAGGATTCTCCCTGACCTTGTTCACAGAGATGCAGTACATAGCTTTTAGCCATTAACTACCTAGGGTCAGACCAGAACAGAGTAAATTAACAACACTTATTTGGAATCAAAGGTCCAAAAAGTCACCCCACCCTCTCCCATAAAGTCTCCATGCCTACAAAACAACGACTCCCTTTAACTTTTCCCAAACACCTTCTCAATGGCCTCTATCCCATTGCTAAACTGAACTAGTAGCTTAAAACTCTAAAAACCAAAAATTCAGGGCTGAAAGTGGGGGAAGGGAGGTGCCCCCTGCACCACTGCCCAAGAGAATGGTAGGAGAGGTGTTGCCCTCTTTCACAATCCTCTGCTCCACATGGATTCCAGATTTATTTAAATGTTTTTCTTACTCCAAAATGTTGACAAGATTGTCTTGTCAAGTCTTGTCTTTTCTGTAACTGCACCTCCAGAATATGCCCCACAGCCTTCCCTTCCTCTCTACTCCCTACTCCCATTGTAAACATAGGCTTCATGCCAGGTTTACTTTATTCAGGGTTACTTCAATAACTTCCTATTTAGTCCCTCAGTCTCAAGTCTCTGCTTCGGCCAATCCATCATCAATACAACAGAAAGGATGAAATTCCTAAAGTCTGGGTATAACAAAGACACTCCTCTGCTAATATACTCAAGAATTATGCTGATTTCTCTGGCATTTAATGCTCTTGACAAGCTGCCTCCAACCAGTCTTTCTAGACTTAATGTAAAGTATATGCTCCTTTACCAGCAATTTGGTCTCGCCTAACTGGACTTCTTGCTGGAATCTTAGAATTCCTGATTTTCTCCTGAGACCTATTTAATTCCCTCAGCTGCCATTGCCTCTGGGTCAAAAAATTACCTTGCATTTATTTTGAATATACTTTCTGTAGAGGCTGTTTTCATCTTTAGAATTGGAGTTCTTAATCTTTTTTGGCTTTTGGGGAAACCTATACCAAGCCCCTTCTCATAATGTTTGCTAACATCTACAACTGAAGGAAAGTAAATACTATAGTTCTGATAGAGATTTATGAAAATAAAAATGTAATTTTTCCTTCATAGAGGTTAACAAGCCCCCTGTAATATAGCAAAATCCCAGATTAAGAATGCCTGCTTATGTGTGACCTTGGGCAGGTCACTTAATTCCCAACTGCCCTTCCTCCCCCTCTAAAAAAAAAAAAAAAAGAAAAAGAAAACTCCTGCTTAGAATTCAGACTCCTTGAGAACCAGGAAACTTGCTTTTGCATCCTCAGTCTCTAAACACAGGTTACAGCACGAAATAAATAAATGCTTGATGTTGATAATTCATATGAAACTCTGTTGCTGCTCCTTGCTGGCTAAAGCACATACTTTATATCCAAATACAGGATGTCCCAAAAGACTTAGTGCAATTTTAAGTTAATGAAGCTTATATTTGGAGATGCCCTATATGCTAGCATGTGTAAGTAAAAAAAATGTAATATTCTCCCTCTAGCCTCTTAAATTGGCTAATTTTACATGTTCACTATGAGGCAGGAATTTAGAGTTATTAACAGCTACTTAGTTTACCCATAATGAAGATCCCAGGTTTACAAACTTTCCCCAAAGTTTTACTTGGAGAAATTTTTTTATAACTTTTAAAGAGGGCCTAGAAAACAAAGAAAGTTCAAGTGTGCCATATAGTCTCTTTAAGCTACAACAGGAGCAGCCTATGAGGAATAAAGAATCTGGTAGTTATAGGATTCCCACCTCATTAGATATCTACAATGAACAGGAAGGTTGGTCAGTCTTGTCCCTAGAATAGGAAACAATAACAAAGAGACTACAAAATTCAGTTTGATGTTCTACTATTTCCAAAAATTTCCTAATCTAGAGTCAAAATTATTTTAATTTTTTAAAAAAGTAAATGCTGGGCAGCTAGGTGGTACAGTGTACTGGCCCTGGAGTCAGGAGGACCTGAGTTCAAATCCAACCTCAAACACGGAACACAAAACTAGTTGTGTGATCTTGGGCAAGTCACTTAACCCCAATTGCCCTACCTTCCCCCCTCCAAAAGAAAAAGTAAATGCTGCAGTGTGTGAGGACTGATTTTTCTAGACTTAGCCCTTCTCAGCAAGGCAAGGACCTAAATAAGGGCACAACATGATGGAAAATGCCAGTCTCATCCAGAGAAAGAAATATGGAGTCAGAATGCGAACAAAAAAGACTATTTTTTAAATTTTCTTTTGTTTTTTTCTTTGTCATGGTTTTTCCCATTTTTTTATAATTCTTCTAAGCAACATGGCTAATGCGAAAATGTACTTAGTAGGAATGTATGCATAGAGCCTTTATCAGATTGCATGACATCTTGGGGAGGGAAGGGGAGGAAATTTAAGACTTATGAAAGTGAATGTTGAAAACTAAAAATAAGTATGTAATAAATTGGGGGGAGGGCGTAAATTCTGAATGGAAATTATACTTATAATAAAATGCTGTTTCATTCTTTCCCAATGGACTCATATGGCATTGTTAATCTTTTCCTGCTTATCCTAGTACTTCTTTCCTTCCATAGTTAGATGCCTACATAATAATTCTGTGTTAAGTGCATGCGTTTGTATTTTATAAATTTTTTATAAATTTATAATATAAAAATGTATATATGTGTACATATTATACTAATGTGATATAGTACTTTATTAATTTATAATATTCAAAATACATACTATATATTTATAAAATGTATAAACATTAAGTGTGCGTACTGACATATAGACCACACACACAGCCATAGTAAAAAAAGATCATTTAAGTCTAACTAGAGATGTCATGCCTATTTGATGCTTAAAACTTCTGCCAAACTTATTTCAAATGAGTTTCTTACTCTCTCAGCAGACTACAAAGAATAAAACATGGATTTTAAAATACAAGTCAGAATAAATCAATATCTTTTGCTAAAGACAGAAAAGTATCTGTACATTGCACTGTAGAGATAAAATAATGCCTTTTATAATTATGAAAGTTTGTGAGCAACTCCTGAGACAGTAATACCCAAGATAGTGAAAACAATCCTCTCAGCAAATGCAAATCCCAGAAGACAGTTGGCATTTGTATTATATAACCCTTCTCAGTTTCTGTCTTAGTTCCTGAAGTCCCCCAGCATTTTCTGAGACAGTAGCACCCATGGTACAATAATTCTCCCAGAAGACTGCTCTGTAGGGACAGTAACGTTTGTGTTGTATTAACCCAACATCTACTTACTGGGAGTTTAGTAGACCCTATGTTAGCAGTAAAGGCTTTTAAAGGCTTACAGGGGTGACAGCTGAGCCCTTAAGCAAGTATGTATTTTGTTGTTGTTGCTGTGTTTGTCCTATGACGACATGACTTGAGTTTACTTTGATCTGAATGTATGTATGTGCCCTTGTATACAGATGCATTTCACACCCAAACTACCTGAAAATTAGTTTAATGCTAAGCCTCTGGAATATGAATATATATGTATGTGTGCATGTATATACATACCCATATCTACACCCACATCCCAGATGGGTAAGAAATGTAACTATTAGAGATTTAAAAAACAACCACAATATCTACTCTTTACACTAAAACTTAAGAATTCCTTTTTTTTTTTTAGTTTAGAATGTAGACTATGGGGGCGGCTAGGTGGTACAGTCAATAGAGCACCTGCCCTGGAGTCAGGAGTACCCGAGTTCAAATCTGGCCTCAGACACTTAAACACAAAAACTACCTGTGTGACCTTGGGCAAGTCACTTAACCCCAACTGCCCTCAAAAAAAAAAGCAAATGCTGAAGACTAAACATAAATAAATAGATAGATAGATAAATAAATGAATGGATGGATGAATAAATAAATAAATAGGAATGTAGACTATGTGTAATTGTATGCAAATAAATCAAAAGCAACACACTATCCCTAGCCCAGGCTTCCTTTTCTCCATCTTCTGGAATAGCTTTATGAATTAATGCAGGAGAAAAACTGTTAGCAGGTGGCTAGGCAGCACAGTAAATGGAGCACCCAGCCTGGAGTCAGGAGGACCTGAGTTCAAAGCCAGCCTCAGACACTTAATACAAAAATTAGATGTGTGACCTTGGACAAGTCACTTAACCCCAATTGCCCTACCTTCCCCCCCTTTAAAAAAAGCCAAAAAAAACTGTTAGGAAAATGAAAAACTACATAATCTTGAGTCAAGATGAGATAGGTCAAAACACCAGAAAAGTCATCATCATCATCCCTCCATGAAACTACTGAGGAGAGAAAGAAAGAGGGTAAAACTCTGGGAAGGGAGAGAAAGTTCAATTATTTGGTCTCAATTCTAATCTTAAAAAAGCAAGGGGAATCCAAGGACCAAGTTTCATAATTAGTTATTGGGAATTCCATTCCCTTGTGATACATTCATTGTGCAGGAAGAAGACCAAAGTCAACCTACTTTGGCCTGTCCTATTTTAAGTTCCTAATGGTCAATTCCCCTCTCATGTCCAAAATTCAATTCAAAATTCCAGTCCCTTTGAGCTAGACATTGTACATACTAACACCACAATCTCCTAAAAATCAAAGTTTTTAATGGCCCATGTGGAAATACACATGATGGCTACCAGTGGGTTGTAAGACATTTCTGAAATTAATCTCTGCATAAGAAATGGTGCTGGGGCTATTAAAGAAACGTATGACCAGAAAATGATCATACACGACCAACAAAAATGAAAACCGACAAACAGATAAACTGCTTGACTGCTGCACTGGTACCCATGGAATGCAAGCTAAGCTTCCAGGGAATCTGGTAGATTTTTAAACATGTTCTGAATTCAAGTATATTTGTGTGAGGAAGTCAATGCACATAATTTTCTCTTACTGGCTTCCCTAAATTGGTTGATTTTAAGTAGGTAAAGTGTAATGCAAACAAAGGCACCAACAACTACTCGATGAGCCCATGATGAGCAAAACCTCGAAGAAGGATCTTTGAGAGAACATGAACAAAGATTGCACAGAATGTGAAAGCTTGGATAGATTACAATTTGCAGTGAAGTGGTCCTTCTATCACTGAGATCACAGATTCATTAAAGTACAAAGATGTGGGTCATTTTGGTTATCTAAAATAACCCAAGGCAGGAGATGAACAATACAATAGGTTTAAACTTCCCTGGGGTATTTATATTAATAGAGAAACAAAAAATCCAAAAGAATCCCTAATTAATAGACTGTTTCAAGTATACAAGACCTACAGACCTCCTTTTATCTCCTTTTGTTCTCATATTACCACTCAAGGATAAGACTAGTTCCCCCCTCCCCTAGAATATGAGGTAATCCCTTCCCCATATACACTTTTAAGTAAATTCTCTGAAATCTGTTCTTCTAATAATATAAGTACAGGATTATGTTCAGCATTCCCATCTGGGGGTAATCATGTCTATTTCTTTTGTACAAGATAGAACTATTGACCATATTTGATCCCAGCAGGTCTGAAAAGTGAAACCATATTCATTCTCCAGTATTTAAATTTCAATTTTCTTTCTTTTCCTTACTCAAAGTCTTTCACCAGAGGTCAATTTGCTTTTAATGTACAACTAGGTGATGAGTCCCTTCAGTAAGCAGGCAAACATTGCACAATGCTGGCTTGTAGATGCACTAAAACCTCTGGGAAGACTAGAGTTCTGGAACAGAACCAACATCTTTTGTGGCTTCTCCTGAAAACCCCTACTGTTATCTGCTATAGAAAATAACCTATTTACTGCTAACTATGGGCTATTGCTCATTTGCCCAGGTATGAATCATCAGTAATGAGCCCTGGCCTACTCATCAACAAACTGTAACCAATAAAGAGATCTTCTTTCTGATGTACTGTTATTTGTGATCAAAGCTTTCAATGGGTTCCCATGATCTTCTGAATACATGCCAACCCTCTAAGTCTAGTATTTAAGGCTCTCCATAAACGCCTTATCTTCCACTATTTTACTCCACAGCCCTTCCTAGAATAGAAACATTACTGGATTGGGAGTCAGGAGATCTGTGCTCTCCTGGACTACTTTCAGCAAGTTACTTTCGAAGTCTCAATCTAATGGGAGCTTTAGATTAGATCACTGGTTCTCAAACTGTGGTCAGGAGATCCCTTTTCAAGGGATGCATGAGGTTGTAACAATTTTCACAATAATACTGAAGTCAACATTTATAGATATAACACACACCAACAAAAGCTCTGGGGAGCGGTCCTCAATAAATTTTAGGCATATAAAGAAGCCCTAATCCCCCAAAAGTTCAAAAACTAGTGGACTAGATCTCAAAACTTCCTCCCAGCACAAACCATTCTATGATTCTATGATCAGGCCAAAGTACTCATCATTCTTCAACTATATCATCCTCTGTTCCCAACTTCCAACCTCCATGTTTTTGTCTATGCTGCTCCCTCCCACCTGAAATGCCTTTCTCTCTTTATCCCCCTCAACCTTCGATCCAATTCTTTCCCATCTTACAAGGTTTATTTTACAAAACTTCCTCTTTCACAAAGACTTCATTAATTCCCTTCATCAAAAGAGATACCTCTCTCCTCTGAACTCCCATCGAACTTTGGACTTCTCACATTCCATTCTACCCCGTAATGGTTAGCCATCTCTGTTTTCACTTCCCTACCAGACTGTAATTACGTTCATTAATGAATGACAAAGAAAATCTTATTTATCTCTATATCCTTTCAGAATACCTAGCGCAGTGTCTTCCATATAATATATATTAAAAATGTGTTCATTAAATGAAAAATAAAAATGAATTTTTCTATTTATGCTTCAATTTCTTGTGGACTTGTTTTTTCCTGTAAACTTTTCTTGTATTTACTATATATAAGCTTACACTTAAACAGATTACTATAAACTGTTTACAAGTTTACAGGTAATGATTTGTAAGATAAACTGGTTTTGTTATGTGTATTACCCATATATGTAACTGCTGTCTGATTTGACTCCACAGAAAGTAAGCTCCTTGGGGATAGTAACTATCTTTGCACCCTCAATGCTTAGCCATGGTGCCTGAAACTGAACAGGTGCTATGAAAATGAATTAATAAATAGTTGATTGGTTAAAAGAAGTTCCAGCAACATTTTCATATTTCAACAACTCAGATCAATGGAAGACTATTTATTAAATCAGCAGTGTTCCTAGTGCTTATTCTCCAGAGAAGTTTTTCACTAGTGACAAAAATTACCAACCATAAGTTTTTACTTGATAAATTCCCTTATGTAATTGAGTCCTCAAGATGCTTGCTCTAACACATTGTGTAGTTTAGAACTGAAAATGAAAATTACTGCTCAAATATGATGAAAAAACAAAACATGAGCCAGACCCTTAAAAGTGATGAGAGTTCTGAGTGAGACAAGAGGAAGGGATGGAGGTCAGACCTGTGATTTGATTAGTATAGATGAACTGCCAGGTGAGAAGACTTCCTTTATCAATACAAGTGGGTACCTTTTCTGCTATTGTGAGCCTGGGGCAGTGTTAGAAAGAAATGGGGCCACAAATCCACACATAAAGATACCTGCAAGCTGCACATTGACTTAGGTCTAAAATGTAATATCTGCTTTACTGAGTTTTTATTTATTTTGTTAAATATATCCCAATTACATTTGAATCTGGTTAGACAAGGGAAAGGGGAGAGAAAGTCCAAGGTTTAGAGTTAGGACTTGGGTTCAAGTTCTCCTTTTATTCAGTAGCTCTTTGGCATCAACTTCCTCACCTGTAAAATGAAGGATGGGACTAAATGATCTCTAAAGTAACTTCCTGCTTCATTTATGAAATTATATTAAAAATAATCCAATTTTTGTTGGCTTATCTTCTCCAATTACAGTAAAATTTTGGTTTTGTTTAGGTTTTCCACAACCTTTTCACTAAAAGTCTAGGCTTTAAATCATTGTTAGATGATTGTTGAACAAACAGACAAACTCCTTTTAGAGTTTTGGACATGTACTAGAGAAAGAAAGAGCAAAGAAAAAGACCGAATTCTTAGTATAGAGATCTTCCCCCTCCCTCAGGTTTTTATTTGTCAACCTATTAAGGGAAACCAGGAAAAGCAAACTCAGTGTTATCATTAAAACATTCAATACCACCGCCATGGCAAAGAAACAGTATCAGCAAGCTAAGGGTACCACCCCAATAGGAAACTTTTAGCCCTGCCTATTAGAAAAGGGAGCTGTGGAAGGGAGAATTGAAGCTGCCACTTATCTAAAACATTTCATTTCTTTCCCAAATATTAGATTATTCTCTCCAAAGAAAATGAATCCTTATCTAAACATATTTATGGCAGGGCCAGTATTTTAGAGGATCTGTGCCCGAAATGAGTTGAATAACTCACCACTCACTTTAAAAACCACTTCCGTTGAAGTTTTGAGAGAGCATCTTGAGATACACCCTAACACAGGGACTTGTAGAAGTTCAATTTCATCAACAGCTATAACAGGAGGGGAAAACCGAGTCTACACTGACATCACTTAAGCCCACTTAGAGTTTTAAAAAAGAGACAGTTCCTCCCGAAGATCTTGACTTTTTAAAGAGTTGTAAAGGCGCAATAACGACCTGTTAGGATTTCCAAGTCCCATTATGGGAGGTAGGCCCTGCAGCAAGAAATAGGGCTTCATCATTGAGCTCCAGACTCTTAAAACGGAAAGATCACAGGATACAGCTAACAGGTGCAACACAATAGTTGGGATTATTTTAAGCAGTAACTGCGGCTTCTCAAAAGCCATCCATTTCCCACTAGCCCTTGAGGGACACACAGAGCTCCTATAGAGGCTGGCACAAGTCCACAGCTACATTTCCAAAATCTGAAGGTAAAAAGTCAATGATCCCCTTTACCTAAGAAACAGGCGACTCTCTGGAATGCCAAAGCCTGAGGAGGTTTCTGGGTTGGCATTTCTCGAGCTGTGCTGTTATTTTATAACCAGTGCCTCTCAAAAAGGGGGGAAGGGGGGGAGAGAAGAGACAGCCAAGGTACTTCCTACCAAAATCTAATGGAAAGCTGTCGTCTAATCTATGATTTCAGTAAAATGGGAGTAAGCATTCTCACAACTGGCCTAAAATGGTTGCGAATGAATGAACTGTAACCCATCCAGTAATGAATAACGTTATAATAATTCAAAGGTCGGGACCCTCTTCCTCCCTCCCCCATGAAAAGTAGGGATGCCAAGGGCGGGGGGTGGCGGTAATTAAAAGTCAGCTCTCAGCTCCCCCCTTCCGTTTTCCCCTTCCGCAGAAGGCAAACTTCAGCTGATTCTTCCCGGGGTCTGCCGCCCACCCGCCTCTCCAGTCGCCTCCTCTTACCCTCTATTAACCGTGGCCCCGGAGGCTCCGGGCTAAAGGCACTTGCTTCTGTGAGCGCTGCAGCCGCAGCAGCCGCCAGACAGACCCCAGCGCGGCCACCTCCGGGTGCTCTGCAGCAGCTCCCCGGATCCCGGGGTGGGGGAAGAGAATCCGCTGGAAAGTTTCTTCCCGTGCCCGCCCCCGCCCCCGGGCTCCTCCCCAGGTGCTCGGCGATTCACGCGCCCGCCCGCGACCGTGACCGTGACCGGGGCTGGAAGCCCCGGGGCCAGCCTACCCCTCGGCCGCCGCCCGCCCGCTGCACCTGGGTACTGCGGCAGCGGCGCGCGCGGGCGGTTCCGGGGCCGGGCTGGGCCGGGCTGGGCTGGGCAGGGAAGGGCTGGGACTGCTCCGCTGCCCTCCTCCCTCCCGAGCCAGACCCCGGCGCCCCCGCTCTGCGCCCCGCAGCCGGTGCCCGCGCCCCGAGCCCCGCCGCGCCTGACATCATTCATTCTCCCGCTCTCCCCCCGCCCACTGTTTTCAAGCCCTGACTCACCCGCTGAAGCTGCGGCCGCCGTGGCTATTCCAGCTCTGGGCTGAGCCTGAAAAACCGGTGAGACTTCTCAAGAAGCGCCCACCTGACCCGCCCCTTCCCCGGCGTGGGGGTTCGGCCTCCTCTGGCTCCGTGTCCGGGGGACCGCGCAGCTGCACGGAGCGGCCCCGGGAAAGTTCTGCCAGCGCCACTCCCGGCCGAGTGCCTCGGGTGGGGCCTGAGAGGGAACCCCCAGCCCACGCCCTGGTCCGCCCCGCGATCGCCCCAGCCCCCGGCCTGCTGCAGGAAATGACAGCGGAGGGAGTGTTCACACACACTTGGGCACCACGAGGCAGGGGCAGGCGTGTTTATTTAAAGGGTGTTCCCTCCGCCGAGATCAGGAGGGGGTGAGCTGGCCTGGAGAGCCCGGAAAGGTTCCCGGCCCACGCACGGCGGGGGCTGGTGGGGTTGTCACGGTCGCCCCTGTTTAGGACCAAGGCACCTTTACAGCTCCCTCGAGGTGTCAGCCGTCCCCAGGCGTGAACTTGCTGCTCCAGTTCACAGCCTTCTTCTTAATCAGGATCAGGTACTAGTACTCGTTTTGTGACTAACAACTGTATCGTTCGTCCTGTGGAGTAATTTTTGTTTTTGTTTTTGTTTAGGAAGAGAAACCGGTAACCAACATAAACAACCAAAAACAGTGTTAGGCTGACTCCTCTAACTGAAGGAAAAGAGCCCCAACAGCTTTTTTCCATCGAAAAGTGCGTGTGTGTCCAGCCAGCCTGGGCTTCTCATGTGCTCAGCAGTAACACTATTATTGGAAGTTGTGTTACTCTAGGCCGAAAAAAAAAAAAGTCAAGGCTTACAGGTTTTAAAAAAAAAAGTTACCTGTTTCAAGACAGGATAGTTTTAAAGTTGACAGCTTCCAAGGTTTCTATTAGAATGAAAAGTTAGATAAGTTTCAAGCTAAAACTAACTAGTCTAGGAGTATGAAAAGGTCATTTTTACTTAAAACGGTCCGAAAGATTGTGTTTACTATGAGTTATAGTTCTACATTTGGCATGTACACATAACAAATAGAGAATAATGATATATTGACAGGTGATTCTGGCTTGCCTATTTGTGTTGATTCATAGTGTCCAGCACTAATTCTTATTCATAATGCAACATGTATGTAAGAGTAGCTGGCAGAAAACTGGTTGAGTTCAGGAATTCTATCCTCTGTACATTCCCCCTCCCATTCCTTCCCCCAAATATCCGCTTTAAGTGTGTAAGATCTAAGTATTATTGTATCAAACTCACTTGATTAATTCTGCAGAAACATATAAACAGAGAAGAATGTGCACTAAACATTTGAAATTCGTTGGTCAGGCCCCCATTACACAATTGTTCTTTTCAAAGAGCAGCTAATATTCAGGGTTGTTTTTAATCCAAGGCATTTTGCCCAGAAGGCAGTAAGTAAGCTCACTTGCTAAGTGGTGGTCAAAGTTAATGGGACTACAAGCTAAATGCTTTTACAAATGATTGCAGACCAGGTTCATCGGTACATTATTTCTTTTCCCTAAGTACCAAATGGGACTATAGATCTAGGGAGGAAGGAATCCACCTAGTCCAGAGTCCTCATTTCATACATGATGAAAGCGAGGTCCAGGGAGGTAGAATTGGCCAAGGTCACACAGGTGGAAAGCAGCAGAACCCAGATCTACTGTACCACATTAAACCTATTTATTAATGCATACTATATATAATGCTGTGCACTTGGGAGGTGGGGGGCAGGGAGGATGCAAAGATAAATAATATATAAGCTAAGAGATAGCTAGATAGCTGGTGTTAGAGACAGAAAGACCTGCTTCCGATGCACACTGGCTATGTGTGACCCTGGGCAAGTCACTGAATCTCCTCAGCAAATGAGGATTATGATAACACTTACTTCCCAGTGTTGTTGTCAGGATCAAATGAGGTCATATTTATGAGGTGCTTCGCACAGTGTCTGGCACTGGTTGCTTAATAAACACTTGTTTTTTTCTTTCTTTAAGCAACTCTAAGACTATAATAAGTGACTGATGTTGAGCTCCATTTATATAGATCTTTATTGCAACATTTATTATATGCTGCATATAATATATTGAACATAAAATGAGTTGTCTATAATCACATATTGCATATATTATATCATTTATAGTATATTGCATCTATGTGCTATCAATAAGAGTATGTTATATTTCATGTTTTCTATAATATAGTGCATATATTACAATATATGTTATATGTACATATATGGATTTTCTCACAACAATCACGTAATGTAGGTGCTATTATTGTCTCCATTTTTTACAATTAAGAAAACTGAGACTGAGGAAGGTCAGGTGACTTACTCGAGGCACACAGTTCATAAGTGTCTAAGGAGGAATCTGAACTCAGGTCTTCCCAACTCCACATCCATCCACAACAACTCCACGTTACCACCAATTAAAGATAATTGCATGTGGTAGAAGGTGTAGAGAAGGTGCCGTCCTGCATTGTTAAAGGAAGTTTTTTTTGTCTCTAGGAGGAAGGAGGAGGAGGAGGAGGAGAAATCCCTGACTTCCATCAATTAGGAAGAACTATAACATGCACATGAGTAAATGTAATACAAAATTGAATCCAAGTGCATGAGAAAAGGCTAAAATGCTATGAGATTAGATGAAGAAGAAATCACCTCTACACCAGAATACAGGAATACCTTCCAAAAGATATGTTCTTCGATCATGTACAAGTCATTTTTCAATGACTCAGGCTGGGTACAGTCAAGGGAGGTTCCATGAAGGAGGTGACATTTGACTGGAGTCTTGAAGGCTAACCTGCTCTGTGATCTTGGGTAACCTCTTCATTGTTCTGGCTCTTAGTTTCATCATCCACATAATAAGGGCCGTGGGCTAGATTTTTCCTTTTCCATCTGTAACATTCAAAGGTTCTGTGGGTAGGATGTCAGCAAGACATTTCAGATAGAAGAGAGAGAGTGAGCCAAAGTACAGAGACTGAAAGGAATGGGGCATCCTTAGGAGACAACAGGTTATATATTTGACAGGTGTGTGTATATACTGTGTGCAGAGTAGCATGAGGTAAGGCTGAGATGGCCAGAGATGAGCTCAACCTCATATGGGCATTCCCTATCCTGCTGTGCTTTTTCATCGGAATCATGAAACAGCTAGATGAGACAGTAGATAGAGTGTTGTACCTGGAGGCAGGAAGATCTGAGTTCAAATCTAGCCTCAGACATTTGCTAGCTGAGTAACTCTAGGCACCTCACTTTACCTCTGCCTCAGATGGAGATACAAATAGCATCTACCTCACAGTATTATTGTAAGGATCATTTGAGCTATTTTTTGTAATGTTTTTCAAACTTTAATGCACCATATAAATGCCAACTTAATAACCCTGGTTTCCTTCCAGATTGAGTTCAAGTATCTCCTTTTGCATGATGCCTTTCCTGGTTGCCCCTACCCCTATTCCCTTGTGCCAGATGCCAGTGCCTTCATCTTCAAGTTTATCTTGTATTAGCTTTATACGGTTTATATAATACACTCATATATACATACACACATAACTGTTATTTCCCCCAATAGGCTGTAATATACTTGAGAGCAGGGGCTAGTTTTTTTTAACTTTGTATCCCCCAAATCTAACACACAATAAGTTTTAATTTAATTTAATTTAACATTCAATAATCAAGCATTTTAAATTAAAGCAAGCATTTAATGATGCTCGCTTGCTTGCTTGACTAGCTGGCCTAATACAAGAACCCTAGCCTCCCCCTCCCCACCAGAAAAGAGCTGCTCCTAAGGATTTTGCAAGTCTTCAAGATATAGCTACAATAATGTTACAATGAATTATAAAATTGGCCTTTGTATTCAAAAGATGCTGTTGATGGTATTTCTATCAGCTTGCATGAATGGGGCTGAAAAGTTCAAAGCGTGACCAGCAGCCCTTTCTACACTGTTGTGTATTGTATAGACAACAAGAGCTCAGCACAATACTCAGAAAGAACCTCTTGTCTATAAGGGAGGGACTTTTATTGCATAGTTCTGTCCTTGATTCCTCATCTTAGATTTGCTGTCTCAGCTTTAAATGCCTCAGTTTCCCAGTTGTCAAACAGGTTAATGTTTTACTAAAGCACTTAGCCTCCAATTAATCCAATGATTAATCATAATAGAAAATTTCATTCTAAAATAGATATATAATATTGAAATAATAAAATTTTAGAGCTAGAAGGAACAGTGGAGATAATCGAGTTGATCTTTCCTTATTTTACAGCAAGCAAGGAACAAGCATTTATAAAATGCCTACCATGGACAGCTAGGTTGGTGCAGTGGATAGAGTGTAGTCCTGGAGTCAGGAGGACCTGGGTGTAAATTTGGCCTCAGATACTTCCTAGCTGTGTGACCCTGGGTAAGTCACTTAACTCTGTTTGCTTCAGTTTCCTCATCTATAAAATGACCTACAGAAGGAAATGGGAAAACACTCTAATACAGCGGTTCTCAACCTGTGGGTTATGTTCAATTTGTAACAATGAAAATACATCCTGCATATCAAATATTTACATTATGGTTCATAACAGTAGCAAAATTACAGTTATAAAGTAGCAACAAAAATAATTTTATGGGTGGGGGTCACAACAACATGAGGAACTGTATTAAAGGGTCGGGGCATTAGGAAGGTTGAGAACCACTGCTTTAGTATCTTCACCAAGAAAACCCTAAACAGAGTCACACACGCGCACAAATCTCGGCTCTCACACAGTCTAATGGGGAAGGCAACATGCCAACAAGTATGTACGAAAAAGATACATACAAGATGAACTGGAGATAACAAGAAGGATTAAGAAACTAGTTCCAAGAGAATTAACTTATCCAAAGTAAAACAGGTCGAAGCAGCACTGGAATTAGAAGAAACTAGGTCTTCTAACTTGTATGATAGAAAATATGACACAAGGTTATTTATTTATTGTTCTGATGAAATGCTGTGCTTTTTGCTTTTGGTTTTTATCTAGATGTGTGATTTCATGGGAACTCCCAAAAGTAACTTGGGGTGGGGGGTGTATCACACGGTCAGGGTGTGTCAGAGGAGGATCTCAAACTTCCTAATTGCCAGGCCAGATCGCTATCCAGTATACCACACTGTCTTGTAGGCGTTTTTTGTTTGTTTTTTTAAAACCATGGTTTTAAAACAGACAATGAGGTGGTATGGTGGGTAGAGTGCTTGGACCCAGAGTCAAAAAAGATCCGAATTCGAATTTGGCTTCAGATACTTACAGGTTAGGCAAGTCACTTAACCTCTGCCTCATCTGTAAAGTAGGGATAAAAATGGCACCTACTTTCCATGGTTGTTGTGAGTATAATATGCAATAATATTTTTATGGGGTTTGCAAGCCTTAAAGTGCCATATAAATACTAATTATTATTATGCCATTTTTTTTCATATTTGCACTGAATGGATATGCTGACCTGTAGTACTGGTACAGTGAACTACAAGCAAATGAATTTTTTTTTTTTGCCTTTTGGAGGGGGGAGGATAGAGTAATTGGGGTTAAGTGACTTGCCCAAGGTCACACAGCTACTAAGTATTACGTATCTGAGGCCGGATTTGAACTCAGGTTCTCCTGGACTCTAGGGCCAGTGCTCTATTCACTGTGCCACCTAGCTGCCCCAAGCAAATGAAATTTCTTAAAAGAAAATGATGTGTCATAAGGGACCAATTCTGCCTAGTTCTAACTCCCTTTTTTTTTTAATGTACACAGACTTGTACATGGATGCTTTTCACCCATGATTCCATGGATCTCTTTTGTTCCAATTTCTACATATATGGTTATATAGCCCAAGTTGGACCCTTCAAATTACTCCATAGCATATGTAAACATCCATCTTTAGAGTTTATTAGCTTGCCCCTGTAAGATTTCATCATTTTAACCTGAGTCAGAAAGTGTATAGCTGATTTAAATTCACTTTCATGAAAAAGAGATATCCCCCAAATTTGTAAATTGAGGCAGTGTATTGTAATGAAAGAACAAAAACTTCCAGACTTGGAAGTTACGAGGGGTGTGGATTGGAATGTGACTTCTTGCATTTACCAGCTGTGTGGCCATGAGCAGGTCACTTAATTCCCTGAACTTCTGTTTCTTCATCTACAAGGTGGATATAATAGTACTTGCCTCTGGGTTGTTATAAGCATTAAAGATGATCTATGCAAAGCACTTTGTGAACCTTGAAAGTGATATTAAAAGAAATCAGCTATTACCAAAATATTTTCACTGGGAAAATGGCCAGGACTTGGCATGTTATTGTTGGACATCAGCTTGGTTCTGTAGACGTCTTTCAGCTGAAACCAAAAGTCTAAAAAGAAAGATGGAGAGATCCATTGGTTTGTACACAAACCTTTTTCTGAATGAGGGAGAAAACAACAGCACAGTCCTCTGCTTATGATAAGATGGCTAGCTTTCATTCTGGAATTCCAAACAACTTATAAACACTAACTCATTCAATTTTACAACCTCCTAGGAAGGAGATATGATCAGGGGCCATTATTGGGACTTTGAAAGAAAGAGGACAAGTCAAAGGTGAGTAAGGATGATTAAGAAGGCTTTTGACAATTACCTAGCCTTTTCCTGATCACAGGTAGCTTTTAAAATAATGCTCTACTAGAGCCTAACGGAGTCTATAAATTCCAAATTGTATAATGCCATACATTTATACCCATGTCCTTATTACAAAGGTTCCAAAGCACTTTCCTATGCATTAACTCATTTATTACATCTTTACAACCTCCTCAGAAAATAGTTTTTGTTGAGTCATTGGTCTGCTTCCATTATTCACTATCAACCATCTGATGATTCGGAAGACTGTGGGTGAATACATGCTTCTTAAATGTTCTTCCTGCTTCTCTTTGATGCTTTCCTACCCTGTGCTTCTAAAACAAACTGTTGGCCTTCTTTTTCTTCCCTCTCTTCCATCCTAACTTAACTAATGTACATAAAGATAAGCTACTTGTCCTGTCATTCTTTGGTTTGATGTTATACACTTTCTTTTCTTCTCTTGAAATCAGAAATGCTCTGTGGGAAGAAACTGACTTTGTTCTGTGCTGTGGAACCCAGCCACCTCTTCTCTGTACCTTGTGGCCAATCAATAAAGACTTAATGACTTTTCTCTCTTTCCCATTCTATTGCAGTCCTATGCTACATAGCTATTTTGCTCCTGCTAGTGCTGAACTTCATCCATTCTTAATTTCTTCTTACCCACCTCACCTTTTTCTTTCTCTTTCTGTATGCTTTCTTATCATGCCTTATTTGAATTGACATTTTATTTATATGTGTCTTAAATATTGATTAGCTCATCTTCACATATATAATACTATGATGGAGTTTTATGAAACTGAATTGGATTTATTTATTTTCAGATTTTTAAGATCTGCTAAAAACATAAGCTTATTAGCATATTCCTTGGTTAATATACTTTTTTCCTATGTGCTTTTAGCAACACTTAATCTATTCTTCAAACAAAAGATTGTTTAAAATAATTGCTACCTGTGTGACCTTGGACAAGTCACAGCTTTGCTGCATCTTTTTCCTTATCTTTAAAAACTGGGAAGAACGGACAGACTAGATGACCTATGAAGGCCCAGACATCTCTGACATTTTATCTTAAGTTGTCAAATACTCCAGTGGATCTGTGATTTCATTGCTGTGAATATTCCTTCCAGTGATACAGATTGTGATTCATTCATACTGGCTTTGTTATTGTTAGTTTAGTCATGTCCAACTCTTCATGACCGCATGGACCATACCATCCATGAACTTTTCTTATCAAAGATACTGGAGTGGTTGCCATTTCCTTCTCCAGTGAATTAATACAAGCTGAAATTTAGTGACTTCCACAGAGTCATACGGATAGTTAAGTGTCTGGGTCAAATTTGAACCCAGGTCTTCCTGACTCCAAGTTCAGTGCTCTAGCTGCATACGGGCTGATTCTATGCTGATTTTATCCTCGTACTCCCATTAGGTAACTAGAAAACGGCCTTCTTTGATTTTCCTTGACATTGAGAGGATACCAGTGGAGCCCAGGCTGTCTATTAAGTTTCCCCCTTGTTCTTGCTGAATACTTCTTTTTCACTGATAACATCTATTCAACATCATCTTTTACCCCACTTCTTAAAAATTATTTGTTTGTAATGTATTACAGCCTGCTTATACCTTCATAAGTCTCTCTCTTGCTTTTGGGTGATCCTTACTTTAAATTCTTTAAATGGATAAACTATTAGTATGAAAGAAAGATGGGCTTTTGTTTCAGGGAGAAGTATGGAGTCTTTAAAAGAACTTTCTAATTACTCAAGGGCAATTAAACTATTCTCTTCCTGTTTAATTCTGGATCCAACTCATTATTCATTTGTAGTACCTATCCCAACCATGTATACCAATGAAAGAGTTCCATAAGTTGTCCATCTAATTGCATATCGGAGTCTAGAAGGAGGCATTTTTCATCCACTTAGCTTTTACTATGTGGATGATTAATCCAAATTCTTTTAAGTGGTTATTAATCCCATTCAGGAGGTTCTACAATAATCTAATATTTAATAATAGTAATCATAGCATTTATATAGCAATTTAAGATGTACAAAGCAATTTACATATTTGTAAACGATATAAAACCTTAAAACAACCTTGGAAGGGAGGTGCAATAATTATCATCACTTTAATTGTGAGGATATTGAGACAGAGAGGTTAAGTGCCTAGACCAGGATCACATAGTAAGTGTCTGAGGTAGGATTCAAACTTAGGTCTTCCTACTGTTGTTTGAGAGAACAAACCCCCAAATCCAAAATAGTCTTAGAAAGGAATTTATTAGGTAAAGAGAGAGAACTAGAAAGAAGGGTTGACTTCTATACAACCAGACTATGGTACAATGTGAAAGTATTTGCAGATCCTATACATGATTGTACGCCACCATGGGGGTGGGGAGTAAAGGAGGGGAGAAAATCTGAAACTCAAGGGATTGTGGAACTGAATCTTGTAAACAAAAAGTAAATAAACAAGTCAGTGAAAAAAAATAAAAGAAAAAAATAACTGTAAAAAAAAAGAAAGAAAGAAGGGTTGACTCCTTCACCAAATCTTTATGAGGTTATATCATATAGAGTTCAGATAAGAGTGTAAGAACATGTGCCTAATTGGCCTTATTAGCAGTAGGTAGTCTCCAAGAGAAGGGAAGTTTGACATGTGTGGTAGCTGGTAAGTCAGTCTATTTTGGGAAACCCAAAACAAGATCTGAGGAGATCCAAAATAAGCATTGGGAGGGATATAAGCATTCTTTACAATCATCCATCTTTCTTGGAATGTCTCTAAGGTCAGCCTGACTGCTACAGTAAAGTTTTTGGGTTAGACAACTTTTTTTAGCTGAAAGCTAGGTTCAGACAACATTAATAAATGATAAATTATAATCTACACTATCTCCAAGTCTACTGTTCTAACCAGTGTGCAGCCTAGTTACAACAGCCCAAAACCAACTACTAAATCCACTGGCCTTTTCCTAGCCTTTTTTTTTTTTTTGGCGAGGCAATAGGGGTTAAGTGACTTGCCCAGGGTCACGCAGCCAGTAAGTGTAAAGTATCTGAGGCCTCATTTAAACTCAATTCTTCCTAACTCTAGGGTCACTGCTCTATTCCCTGAGCTACCTAGCTGCCCCCTTTCCTTAGTCTTCAGCCTTTGTTTCTGACCTTCTAGCAGTACTTGGCACCACTTACTACTCCTTCCTCCTAAGCACCCTCTCTCCTCCCTGGGTGCTCTCCTTCTCTTTCTTGATCCTCTTCTTGCTTGTTTGGACATTCTTCATGGATCTTCATCCTAGTCTCACCTCCATGTGTGGGTATATCCCCAAGTTCTGTCCTACAACCCCTTCTTTTTTTCTCTTCATACTCTCTCAGTGGTCTCATTGCTTTTTATATGACATCTATATAAACAACTACCAGATCCCCAATCTCTCTCTTGAATTTCAATTTTGTATCAATGTATCTTGTGCATCTCCACCTGTATGTTCCAAAGGCATCTCAACATGTGAAAAAGGTCTATTTGACCCTAAACCCTACTCTATGATTTCCATATGTCTCTTGAGGGTGCCACCATCCTCCCAGTTCTCAACATTGGAGCCAGCCTCAAGTAGCGTCTGTCTGTCTGTCGGTCTGTCTCTCTCCCCCTCTCTCTCTCTTCTTTTCCCTCATCCTCTCCCTCTTTGTCTCGCTCCCCCTCTCCCTCTCTCTTCCCTTTCCCTCTCCTTCCCCATCCTTCCCTCCCTCCCCGTCCCTTCTTCCCTCCCTCCCTCTCCTCACTCTCTATACCCATATTTAGTCATTTGCCATGTCTTGTCAATTCTGCCTCTGTAATATCACGTGAATCTGTCTTCTCTACTTACATAACCATGGTTCTAATTCAGCCCCTCAACACTGATTACCTAGACTTTAGTTACAACCTCTCAAAGTTGTACTTCACACAGCTCCTAGAGTCATGTTCCTAAATGATTGTCTCACTCCTCTGCTCAGGAAACTGGAGTGGTTCCCTCTTGCCTCTGGAAAAATTACATCTACTCATAATTGTCTTTTAAAGCTTTTATTGTTAAAATTTTAGTAATTATTATTTTTATTAAAACTTAAATATGTAATAAAAGAAAAAGAAACATGCAAACTTATATAGTAAAACTTAAACTAAGGAACTATATGAACACAATTACAATATACTTTTCACACAAATAAAATCAGATCTAAATAATTGGAAAAACATCAGTTGCTCATGGTTGGGTTGAGCTGATATAATAAAAATCACAATTTTACCTAAATTAATTTACCTATTTAGTGCCATACTAATCAGTCTACCAAAAATTATTTCATAGAGTTAGAAAAAATAGTAACAAAATTCATCTGGAAGAACAAAAGGTTCAGAATATCAAGGGAATTAATGAAAAGAAATGCTAGGGAAGGTGGCAGCCTAGCCATACCAGATTTTAAACTGTGTTATAAAACAGCAGTCATGAAAACTACTTGGTACTGGCTGAGCAATAGAGTAGTGGATCAGTGGAATAGATTAGGTACCCAAGACACAGCAATCAATGACCATAATAATCTACTGTTTGATAAGCCCAAAGACTCTAACTTCTGGGATAAGAACTCACTATTTGACAAAAATTGCTGGGAAAACTGAAAAACAGTATGGCAGAAACTGGGCATAGGCCAATATCTAACACTATACCAAAATAAAGTCTAAATGGGTTCATGATCTAAATATAAAGGCTGATACTGTAAGCAATATGGGGGAGCAAGGAATAGTTTATCTGTCAGATTTATGGAGAAGGGAAGAATTTATGACTAAACAAGAGATAGAGAGCATCATGAAATGCAAAATGGATAATTTTGAATACATTAAATTGAAAAATTTTTGTACAAAGTCAGTGTAACCAAAATTAGGAGGGAAGTGGAAAATTGGGAAAGAATTTTTACAATCAGTGTCTGAAAAAGGCCTCATTTCAAAAATATACATAGAACTGAGTCAAATATATAAGAATATAAGTCATTTCTCAGTTGATAAATGGTCAAAAGACATGAACAGGCAGTTTTCAGAGGTAGAAATTAAAGATATCTATAAGCATTTGAAAAGTGCTCTAAATCACTATTAATTAGAGAAATACAAGTCAAAACAACTCTGAGGTACCACATCTCACAGGTGAGATTGGCTAGCATGACAAAATAGGAAAATGATAAATGCTGGAGAAGATGGTGGGGAAATTGCAACACTAATACATTGTTGGTGGCGTTGTGAACTGATCCGACCATTCTGGAGAGCAACTTGGAACTGTGCCCAAAGGGCTATAAATAATTGCATACCCTTTGACTCAGTAATACCACTTCTGGGGTTGTATCCCAAAAAGATCATGGAAGCGGGAGGAAGACCCATATGTACAAAAATCTTCACTGCAGCTGTCTTTGTGGTGGCAAGAAACTGGAAATTAAGGGGATGCCCATCAATTGGGAATGCCTAAACAAGTTGTGGTACATGAATGTAATGGAATATTATTGTGCTATAAGAAATGAGCGGACAACTTCATAATAATATGGAAAGACTAATATAAACTGATGCTGAGTGAGGGGAACAAAACCAGGAGAACATTGTACACAATTACACACACATTGTATCTGAGATGACTGACTTTGATAGACTGAGATCCCCTCAGCAATGCCAGGTTATAAGACAACTCCCAAAGACTCATGATAGAAAGGGCTATCCACATCCAGAGAAAGAATTACAGAGTCTGAATGGAGATTGAAGCAAACTACTTACTTTCTTGTTTTCTTTTGTTCCTTCTTTCTTGTTGTTCATTCCACTGGTTATAATCCTTCTTTGCAACTTGACTAATGTTTTATGTGAAGGTATTTGTAGAACGTATATTGGATTGCATGCCACCATGGTAGGGGGAGGGAGAGGGAGGGGAAGAAAATTTGGAACTCAAGGGCTTTTGGAACTGAATGTTGTAAACTAAAAGCAAAAAATAAATAAATAAAGGGAAAAACTTTATATATTAAATAAGAAAAGAAAAATATCATGTGCAGAGCAGAATATGAGAGGATTCAAAATCTATAGCAATAAATTTCCCTTTCAAGAAAGCCAATATATTAAATACTATGCATTGTGTTGAGAGCTGTCCATCCTTCCTTTGCTTCCTTGTAGGTTTTCTTTTGTTCTCTGCTGTATAACCTTTTAAAGCTTTTCACAATCTGACTATGACCTGCCTTTCCTGGCTTATTGGACATTCTTCCCTTTGATGCACTCTAGCATCCTGACTTGTTTACTGTGGTTTGCACATAATAATCCATCTGTCATCGTGCCTTGGCACAGCCTAGGTCCTTTGCCTGGAATGTACTCCCTCCTCATTCTGCCAGCATCTTTTAAAGTTCTTCTCAGGTCCTTAGCCTGATTCCACCCAGAAGCTAGACCCACCACCACTATCAATACCACCTGAAATTCTGTTTTATGTCTTTGTATGCATTTTGTTTTCATGTCCCCTCCCTCTTGAGAACTGGAATCATTTCATTTTTGTCTTTATATTTTTGTCACCTAGCACAATACTTTGCACATAGTAAGCCCTAATAAATGCTTGTTGAATTCAGTTGCATTGAATATGGAAATAGAAGCATATGAAAGAATGAATTATCTATAACTAATCTTTCTGCAACTTGAGTTCTGTGCTGAATCTCCTTCTCCATGACCTTTGTGTGCGTGTCTTGTTTGCCCAATATTAAGGATCAGAGCGCCATCAAACAATGGTATCTTTGTGGATATATCTTTCCAGGAATCTACCATTTTCCTACCACAAAAGTGCTACTATGACTATTTTGGTGTTTGTGTGATCTCTCTTTTGGCTTTTGACCTTCTTGGAGTATATGCTTCTAATCTATAATTTCTCCATGCCCTCCAATCCCTTCATCCATTACCTTCAACCATAGTATAAGAGAGCAAGAAATTCTAAAGGAGAGAATAGTGTATAATGGAATTTGTCAGTCTTTGGGGTAATAGAGTTGTTATTTGTCCTTCATTCTTGAAGAGCATCCTGTCATCAGGAAAGTAATGCCTTGACTTGCATTCGAATTGGATTTAAGTGAGGGAGGGCTGTGCAAAGTCACCAGCCTCACTTTCTCCTCCAGAGCCATTTGGGTCCAGTGGCAAAATATAGATCAGGACGACTAGAGATGGCCATGGATGAAGTGGGAGACCTTGGCCTTTTTAAGCTAAGATCTTTCCCAGGTCTCACTTTGACTGAAGATGCCCATTTAGTAATTAAGGCTAGGTAAGAAATGAGCCAAGGAAGGGTCCTTTTTACCTAATCAAAAAAAAATTCAATGGGGAGGGGAAGGGAAGACATCAGGGTTTCTGTACAAAACAGAAACAAGTTTTGTTTTTGTTTTTTACCTTCACTCTGAACCATCAAAGCCCAAACAATGACCACTAAGTGGGGCTTGGACTGGGACCTATGTTAGCTATTTAATGAGAGCCAGAGTAAATTGGGTTTAAGGCGTGGTCTTCAAGAAAGAAATCTAGCCCTTAAATCCCAATATATCTTGCTAGGTTTCAGCCACTAAAATTTACAGTTCTTTGGGCAGAGCACCTTCAGTCATGCCACACACCTTCATTATTCTCACATCCTGTCTCTTCTCCTTACAAAGATATAGTCTATTAAATGTCAATGATTGCTGCAAAGGTGCATCCATGAAGTTGTATTGTATTTAGGCAAAGGGAAGATAGCATTGGTGATGAAAAGGTCATGAGATGCATGTCTTCAGGAGGAAGTGACTATTGCTGTTGCTGTTTGTGACTTTATTCCTTCTAAGGACTCCTCACCATGTCTGACAGTCTGTGCCTATTCTGACATTAAAGTCATCCAGAATTACAAGCTTGTCCACTTTCAGCATATTGATGATGAGGGTCTCTAGGTCTCCATAAAGTTTTTCCTTGTCCTCATCAGAGTTTGTGGTAGTGGGAGAATAGGCACTGAGGATGGTGATATGGTGCTTTCTTGAAAGTGGCCATCAAATTGTAATGAACCTACCATTCACTCCCCTTTTGGGAGGCATATGAGCTTGTTGTCTAGTTAGCTTTGATTACAAAACTATGCCAGCTTCACAGTACTCCTATCACTTTGGGCACTCCAGGAAAACCCATGTCCAGCTCTGACTTCAGTGAGCTGGCCTTCACTGCTTCCATTTGAATTGTCTTAAGAAGATTCTGGAAATGACCTTGAAAGATAAGGTACCTGAAAGATAAGGTACTTGAAAGATAAGGTACCAGTGAGGTCCTTTCTTGAGCTGAAATGCCAAGAATTCAAACCGTACTGCAGAGAATAAAGGTATGGATTGGTCACGTTGTTTGAATTTCAGATGTACATTTGTCTAAAAGGTTATGTTACAGAAAACTCATGCAAGAAAAGCAATCACATAGAAGTCAGAAGAAGTGATACAACGACACTCTCAAGGTCTCTCTGAAGAACTTTGGAATCACTTTTGAGACATGAGAAACACTGGCCCATGACCACCCAAATGACTTGCCCACATCAAAGAAGGTGCTCTTCTGCTCTAAGCACAAAGCAGAATTGTAGTAGTTCAAAAGAAACATGAGATGCACACATTTAAAGGCATCTTTATGTCAAGGGTTCATATAGACTATTAGTCACTGACCTGTGATAGAGCCTTCTGAGCTTGTATTGGTCTGATCAGCCAGTCATATACACTCTCCCTTGATTCCAACATAGTGATGTCATTTTGGTCCTCTTGATGAACAAAGGGCAAGAACCAACCATTGCTCAGGGTGCAGCCTTATTTCTTCTTATTCTGACAGTTTCCTGCACGATCTGTGTTTGTTCTTAACTACTTGGTATCTTCTTCCTATTCTGTTTAGTCATTCTGTTACTTGTACTTCATTATGGAAGAAGACCAATGACGTCGCAAGGTTGATGTCTTGACTTGCATGAGTGGGAGCAGTGAAAACATGCTGTATTGGAAATTAGAGGACACGGGTTCAAATCTTACCTCTGTACTATCTGACATCACTAATTCAGAATTCACCAAGGTCTCAGACCTACCATTAAAGTTTATACCTAAACTGTGTACCAGCTCTACAGTTTTTATATGTATTTTGTAAATCTAATTATTGCTAAATTAGGGGCATACAACTGGCCTGATTCTGCCTAGTAGCCAGACCCATCACCACCATCACTACCACCTGAAATTCTCTTTTATGTACTTTGTAGACATTTTGTATTCACATGTTCCCTCCCTCATGAGAACTGGAATCATTTAATTTTTCTCTTTTCATCTTCATCATTTAGCGCAGTGGTTCTCAACCTGTGGGCTGTGTTCAATTTGTAACAATGAAAATATATCCTGCATATCAGATATTTACATTACGATTCATGACAGTAGCAAAATTACAGTTATGAAATAGCAACGAAAATCATTTTATGGTTAGGGGTCATCACAACATGAGGAACTGTATTAAAGGGTCACGGCATTAAGAAGGTTGAGAACCACTGGTAGCACAATGCCTTGCACATAGTAAGCCCTAATAAATGCTTGTTGAATTCAGTTGGATTGAATGTATGAAAGAATTAACTGGGGCTCATAGTCTGTAATAGTATTTGGAGCTGAGGGTAACTTTCTCTAAGTATCTGGTGGCCTTATAAAAGATCCTTAACTTGGGGGTCTATGAACTTGTCCTTTTAAAATATTTTGATAACTATGTTTTAGTATAATTGATTTGTGTATTTTAAACTAAACTATATTATATTTTATATAATTATATATTTTATTTTATGAATTCAAAAACATTATTCTGAGGAGGGGCCCATAGGCTTCACCACAATAACCAACAGGGTCCATGACACAAAAAAAGGTTAAGAACCCTATACTTCACTCCTGTCTAGTACATATAGTTTACCTTAAAAAATATGTGATTTTGTCTCTAGAAGTATTCCCTCCAACAGTGTAGAAACACAATAGTACCATAATAAACAGCCACTGTGGTCAAAAACAATTTTTTTTAACCTTAGACGAAAGGTTTCTAATGTTTTGCTTGATATGGAGCCCGTGTCTCGGACCATGTTTGATTTGATTCTTTTTTTGATTTTTGATTTTTTAAAATTCTTTTCCAGCTTGGTCACATCTCTCAGAACTTATATTCCATTGGGCATAGCCTCTGAGAATTCAGACTCACCACTTTACCAGGAAGCACTGGAGTAGAATAGCAAACTTTATTGAGAGCTTTTGTGAGGACAGCACTATGATAGACGTTGGAGGGAAGGGAGCTAACCTTTATTAATCGCTTCTTTTGCATCAGCTGCTGCACTAAGCACTTCCATAAATATCTCATTGGATCACTGCAACAACTCTGGGAAATAGACATTGTTATTATCACCATTTTTGCAGTCAAAAAAACTGAGGCATACAGAGGTTAAGTGGCTTTAAATTCAATGGATGAAGAAGGGAGGAGACATTACCGCGTAGAGGGGACAATGTGATCAAAAGCCTGGAGGTGAGAATGTGAGAGAGTGTTAATTGACAAGGGAAAGAAAAATTCAGTTAGGCTGAAATTCAGAAAATGTGTAAGATTATAATATGAAATATAATTAGAAAAGTTGGGTGGCTCCAGATTGTGGAGGGCCTAGAGAATATTAGGCAAGAGCTCCTGAAAATCTTCAATCAGAGGATCGACATGGGCAGATGCATGAGTATTTAAAAAAAGATCATTCTGGTATTGATATGACATAGGATTTGGAAGAGGGAGGAGAGAGTGGGAAGCCTGATACACTGGCTATTTCAGAAGCATAAATAGGTGGTCATAAGGGCCTGTACAAGAGCGACGGCTGTGGGATCAAAGAAGGGAAACCATCTCAACCAAATGGGAGAAATTTCATAGAGATGGGGTTGGAAGGACCTGCTACTGATTGGGTACCAGAAGTGAGGGAAAAGAAGGGTTTGGCATAGTAGATAGAGAACTGGCCATATGTGGTGTGTGTGTGTGTGTGTGTGTGTGTGTGTGTGTGTGTGTGTGTGGAGTATTCAACCAAGTATGGGTCGATTCTCTGCTGCTTGTGCTAATTTTGACTTGACATTTAAACAGAAGTTCTCCACCAGCCATCATCTCACCATCCATATGTGGAATCATCAGTTACACCAAATGGAGAAATTTTGAATGCTGTGGATGAGATCACTCACCTTAGTAGTATGTACTTTCCAGGTCTATTTGAATAGATATTTATTGAATGGATATTACATACATACATATATACATACATACATACATATATACATACATACATACATATATACATACATACACACACGCACACACAGAAGAGAGTCCTTCAACATTCATATAATGTATTTAGGGAGAGAAGACAAACAGATGAAATATATATATGAAAAGTATTAAATAGTTCAAGATTACAATAGATGACATATAAAAGGAGGTACCAATTAATGAATTATACATGTAATGATTGATCCCTACACCCCATACTTTGTCTATATACCTGCTTAGCTAAGAGTGCTTTTGCCCTTTGGTCTGTATGTTAGCCTGAGAGACTTAAGCTAGATTTGGAAGGCCTTAGATCCAAGATTTTGAAGCACACAAGGCAGGTTATTCTATAAAGGGAGTGGGGAAAACCTAAAGATATTCTCCTTTCTCCCTCCTCCCCTATCCATTTGTAATGGTAATTAATTTAAATTTGAAGACCCCTTTTTTGTTATGTCAAGTAAGCGGGTACTTAGCCCTTAGTAATTAATCAAACCTTTGTGTCTAAGAGGCAGAGGGTTTGAACTCTGTCTCCTGTTGCTGATATAACAGGAAGGATTTGGCTGAAACAGGAAGCCAGTGCTTTGTGTATATATAAGAAGAGCCCCAGAGAGAGACGGTCAGAATTAGATTTTTTTTTTCTCCTGGCGGCTCCAGGTGGAGGAAGCAGAATTTTCCCAACATCTGGAAGCTGGGCTGCTACTTGCTAGACTGAGAACTGAGTTGGAGTTTTCTTGAGACCAGAATCTGGTGAAGGCTGGAGTTGCTGCTGAGAAGACCACCTGGAAGGCTGAGATTTCTTCTGGATCCTAGGGCCAGCCAAACTGCCAGAGGACTAAAAAAGCGTGACCAGGATAAGACTCTGTTTGTGGCTTGGTTGATCCTTGAATTCCATGGAACAGAAATTGTCAAGGTTTTGAGACGTGCTGGACCCTGTGAACTTCAGTGTGTAGCAGGGACTGCCCGGAGGACAGGACAAGGACCTGGGAGCTGTCTACCTCCGAATCCGGGTGACTCTTTGGTAGATTCAGGTAGGAGCTGGGACCATGGAAGGGGAACCAGGGAATCTGAGAGATCACCCAGAGTCAAGATGAAGAAAAGGCCTCTCCTTCCTTCCTTCCTTCCTTCCTTCCTTCCTTCTTTCCTTCCTTCCTTCCTAAGAACTATGGAAAAACTTTTGGGTTTTGAATTGAAGGAGAATGACAGGGCCCTGTGTTTTATGAAGAAGAGAGATTATGATGACTGGGGACTTCATATGAAGCCAAACTGGAATGAGAGAAATGGTGTACTATAGTAGACCCAATGGGCTGGTGCTGAGCAGTGTCCAGCAGAAAAGTGCCTGGTGGAGGCCAACTGTCTAGAAGGACAATGTCCAGTGGAGTAGATTTCTGCTAGAGACTATCAGGGAGCAGGCCCTACTTTAGCCACTTCATGGTATTCCTAGAAGACATCAGGTCCCCAGCAGCACTAGAGGCATAAATTAGCCCCATGCACATATGCCTTGACCACCTATGTGCCCTGCATATTTGTTCCACATTTGTATATTTTTAGCTATTGTGCTCCCAGGTTTGGGGGGAGGGGAATGTTTAATTGCTACGTTTTTTTACTACACCATTTCTTTAAATGTCTTTGTCTTGAACTAATTGTGTCTTCTGGCTGATTACTAAAGATAACTATATCTGTAGGGGTTCACAAGTTTATAGTGAGTATAGATAAAGAACCTTGAACCATTTCTATGGTTGAACTCTGCAAGTTCAGAGGTGCCCCCAAGCACCACATTTCCTTTTTCATAATTCATTATCTTTATGGCAGATTGTAGTAACTTACATTGGACTATATTTTAGGCATTGCCTAAAAATCACCCATTCCCTGAAAGAGTTCTTTTCCCCCAAGCAACTAATTCATTCCCAGGGAATGATTTAGGAACTACAGGAGGCAGGGAGATATAAGTAAAAAAGATGTTTCTTATTCAATATTTCTTTTTCCAGGAGAGAATTTTTCTCCAATGAAATAAATATTCTCTTATTTAGGCAGGGCTCTAAGAGTTGAAATTGATGAGGAGGTGCCAGTCTTCATTGGTAGAGGGAGTGTCTTGCACTCATGAAATCACAGGTCGGAATGGAGGTGGAGGAAGGAAAGAGAGAAACTATTAACTCTGGATGAAAAACACAGCACTTGTTCATCCGAAGGTTGATATTGGTGTCTGAAATATCTGAGGAATCTTCGACTAACCCAAAATGAGTGTTAATGTAAAATCATTGTTAACTTCAAGCTGGGCTTGATTAATAAAGATTTATTAATTAATGAAATTACCTTTGCAACAGAGCAGAATTTTTCACCTAAGACTAAGGATCATGTGGGCTAAGAGGCCCAGAGAACTCCCCTTGGGGATCCAGGCTTGGCCAAAGGGCTTTGGGACAGTTCCAGAAAGGAAAAGCAGGCTTCCAGCTATGTTGGGCTGAACCCAACACTTGCCACTGTGAAGTGTGCGCTGAGCAGGAATGGAAGGGCCATCAGTTTGTACATAGTTTGCATATACTTGGTTATATTTGTCTCCCTTATTAGAATGTCAGCATATTGAGAGCAGGGACTCTGCTTTTATTTTATAGCCAAAGTAGAGCCAAAGTACACATATAGGTATGTACATATATCTCTTACACATATAACCATAAACATAGAGCTCAGTAACTAAAATATTTGTTGATAGACAAGGGGGTAGAAATGGGAATCAGGAAACAGATTTGGGAGTTCACAAACAGTCAACAAATGAGAAGAAATAAGCAACAGGAGCATCACTGATGTGGTACTCCTTGTTCCTTGAGGCTACCTCCCACTAAGTTTCCCCACCCCCACCTCTTCATCCCCAGAGCCCGACAGAAGATTGTAAACCCGATCCCAGCCCAAAGAAAACATGCCTGAAGCAAGGAATCATTTCATGCTGGAGCTTCCCAAAGACAGAATGGTAATGGGGACATAAAAATATTCAACAAGAATATTTCCTTTATTCTTCCGCAGCTGAAATACACACTCCCGCAACTTTCTCTGGAGAAAATTTGGAGGAAAATCCACAGGGATTAAGGTGAAGAGTTGAGGTCAGCCAGATACACTGAAGGAGGCTTGTTGTGGTCTGGAAGGAAAGGAGTATGGGAAAATTCTTGCTGTTCCTAACTAGGGAAAAAAAGTTTAGCTTGGCCTCATCAGGACAAACAAAACTTGGGTGGCAGGAGCAGGAAGAAGAGAAAGAATGCTCTTAAAGGGTTCTTCTCAACGTGGAACAATTCCTTGTGAGGTAATCTGATTCCTGAGTTGGATCAGAAAAGATCCCAGACAAATGAATTACTTGAAAATCATCTACATGGTAGGTAGTAAGGTCTTTCTTTTATGGAGATAATAAAATGGATTATTTTAAATAGGCATGAGAAATTGAATCTCATTCTTTGGATGGGGGAATAATAATAATCAAAATTTACATAACACTTTAATCTTTGCAGAGTCCTGTCTTCACAAAAATCCTGTGAGGTAGGTAGGGTAAGTTGGGCTTTTTTTTTTCTTTTCCAGTTTTGCTTCTGTTTTGAGACTGGGTTTCCCCCTTTATCCCCCAGGCTGAAATTACAGTGGGTACTCCTGGACTTAACCCCACTAGATGCACATGGAAATTTTAACCTGCTACAGTTTTCCAATCTGAGCAGGTTTGGCCCTGCTTGAACAGCCTACTGTCCTGCATTCCTGAGGGCTCATCATCTTGGTGCCAGAATTAGTGTGGACACCCCATGAGTGTTTGCCTTTTCAAAATTCAGAGCTCCTGGACTTCTACCAGTCCTAGTCTCCCGAGTGTTTACACAATGTTTGGTGCAAGTACTATCATATTCATTTAATAAAAGCAACAACAATTTACAGCAAATAACATTTATATAATGCTTATTGTGTGTCAGATACTGTGCTGAGTATTTTAAAATTATTACCTTGCTGGATCCTCACAGCAACCCTGGGAGGTAGGTGATATTATTATCCCCACTTTATGCTGAGGAAACTAAGGCAAACAGAGGTTAAGTCACTTGCCCAGGGTCATACTGCTAATAAGTATCTGAGCCTGAATTTGAACTTGGATCTTCCTGACTCCAAGTTCACTATGCTTCTTGCTATCCTCTAGAAACTGGGTCTCATTCAGTGAATGAGCTTTTATTAAGAGCTTACTATATGCTGGGCACTGTGCTAAGCTCTGGGGATACAAAGAAAGATATTTTTTAAATTTAATTTGTTTATCTTTTTTTGTTTATATCACTCATTTCCACAAGATTTTGAGTTACACATTTTCTCCCCATCTTTCCCCTACCCACCACCTCAAAACAGCCATCCTACTGTATAGCCCTTCCCCCAATCTGCCCTCTCCTATGTCCTACCCCATCGCCCCTCTGACTTTCCAGTAGGGTAGAATGAGTCCCCCTATCCCAGTGCCTGTATAAAGAAAGATATTTTTAATCCTGTCCTCAAGGAGCTCACATTGTAAAGAGAGGGAGACAAAAACCATGTAAGTAACTGGGTCTATACAGTGTATGATACACAAAGACTAGATGAATGGTAACTTCTGAGAGAAAGGCACTAGCCCTTCTAGACTGGGAAGGGTCTCCTCCCAAAGTGGTATATGAGTTAAGCCTTATAATGCAGACAGTTTGTCTTGCCTGGGCTCACACAGCTAGACATTGTCGGGGCAGGTGGGACTCCAGTCTAATTCTGACCACCAAACCAGAGCTCTCCTCATTATATTGCACTGCCTGGTTAATTAAATAGGAGACATTCAAGCATACCCCCAGCCATCAACTGTGGCATCTTAGTGGCACAAGGAATAGAATTCTAGACTTGGAGTTCAAATCTAGCCTCAGACACTCATTAGTCATGTGACCTTGATGAAGTCACATCCTCTGTCAGCCTCCATTTTCTCATCTGTAAAATGGGGTTAATAGTCGCACCTACTTCCCAGGGTTGTTGTGAGACTCAAATGCAAAGTACTTTGCAACCCTTAAAGTGGCAATGTACAGTGTGTGCTATCCTTATCAATATCACCATAGACCATCCCTGTAGGAGTTGGAATCCTTCCTGCTGAAGACTTCAGTGGGAGTCAAAAATGTCGTGCCTTATTTACTTGACACCTCTCTCAGCTGAGCCCCTTTGGCCTTAATGTTCTCTCAATATGTTAGTGATTACAAGGCAAACCCATTGTAGTGGTCCATGGTCTCAATGAATTGTCAAATAGTTGAGGGCAGGGTGCCCTAACTGTAATATGCTTGATTTGGGGTAAGTACTGGCTCAACTGATTCCTCTTAGAGCAGCCTTAATCTCCCGTTTGGGACTGACAGAGAGAAATCCTGAGGTTCCCCTAGATCCCTTCTGCTTTGACGGTGAAGAGGACTGGTAAGTTTTCTTCAATGTTTCAGTAAAAGTAACTTCCTGCAGAGCTTAGGAAGGGCTGTGGCTACCTCCAAGATCCTCATTACATTGCTGTTCCCTTTTTGCCATACTCCCTGCTGTAATCTTCATGGCATCTACTCTCCTTAAGAACTAGGACTTTCTGAAAGGGGAAAGGGCTTGCTTAGGACAAGAGGATTGCTTGTCATTAAAACTGATGGCACAGAAGCGAAGTACGCAGAACTAGAACATTGTACACAGTAATAGCACTATTGTACAGCAATCAGCTGTGAATAACTTAGCTATTCTGATCAAGACAGTGATCCAAGATAATTCTAAAGAGTTCATGATGAAAGAGATGAGGAAGAACAGATGAAGTCTGAGTGTGGATTGAAGCATACTTTTATTTTACTTTATTTTTCTTGCTTTTGTGTGTTTTCTTTTGCAATGTGGCTAATATGGAAATATGCTTTGCACAACTTCACATGCATAATCAATATCATGTTGTTTGCCTTCTCAAGGAGTGGAGGAGGGGAAAAAGGAAAGAAGAAAATTTGGAACTCAAGATTGTAAATAAATGAATGTTACAAATAGGAGGAGGAGAAGGAGGAGGAGGAGGAGGAGAAGGAGAAGAAGGAGGAGAAGAAGAAGAAGAAGGAAGGAAGGAAGGAAGGAAGGAAGGAAGGAAGAAAGAAAGAAAGAAAGAAAGAAAGAAAGAAAGAAAGAAAGAAAGAAAGAAAGAAAGAAAGAAAGAAAGAAAGAAAGAAAGAAAGAAAGAAGAGGAAGAAGAAGAGACATTGCTTGCTTTGTGAACAGATTTGAATTACTCAAATTAGACTCCCCAAGCTGGCTGGCCTCTGAACCCTTGCTCCCTGCAGTGGCAGCGGCAGCAAGAACAGCATCAGCAATGTATTACTATTTCTAAAGCTACCTAGGTTCACAGGACAACCTAGGTACTTAACTCATAGGTGAACTATAAAGAATGAATATAAAATCTAATCACTATTTATTACCCAACGTATTAGAAAATGCTTCTGAATTTCCAGTTGGAAAATATATTCCTTTACTTCCTAGGAGCATGTGTTAATTTCATGGCTACAGTCACCATGTTCAGTAATCTTTGAGCTCATGAATATAAAATCTGATGCTGCTTCTCCCTCTATTAGCCAGGAAATGATGGGACTAGTTGCCAAGATTTTAGTTTTGTTTGTTTGTTATGTTAAGCTTAAAACCAGCTTTTATATTCTCTTCTTACACCCTCATCACTACTACATCACCCTTCTTAATTCCTCTTTCTGCCATCAGAGCGGTATCGTCTGTATATCTGAGATTGTTGATATTTCTCCCAGCAACCTTAATTTCATCTTTTGATTCATCCAGCCTCGCATTTCACGTGTACTCTGTATAGGAATTAAATAAAGTGACAATATACAGTCTTGTCATACTTCTTGTCCAATCTTAAACCATCAGTGGCCATAGCATCAGACAACAACAGCAGAATTGACTCCTTCTCTAAATTCCAGCGAAGGATGAACGAAGCAGTGACAGACTTCCAAGTAGATTCAGGAGAAAGTGACAATAACAGGGGAGTCACTGGATCACACCAAGGAGCTAAATGGCCAGGGTGAGACGCATCTAGGTACAGTCAATGGCTAGAGGTCAGAGCGGGGGGGAGTCTGGAAGGAGAAATATTCCAGCCACAGAAATAATTGAAAACTAAACCTGCTTGTGCCTTGGAGAGTTTTCCAGGGATTTCTCAGAAGGAAGGCCCAAACCCTCCCCTTTACTGTATTGGTCTGGGAGTGTGTACTCATCAGTATATGTGGGGGTATGAAAATCAGTTCAATGATTTCATATTCCCCATTATTTATTTTGCTATTCCATCCTAATTAAATGCTTAGTTATTTTATTTGTGGTTCCTCTCTGATATGTTAGTAAATTAGGCATTGGATGGTGGCTTGAGTAGCACGTTGCTCTTACATTAAATCTAGTGATGCCTGGGGATTCCAAAGGGTACAGTGGTTCTCAACCTGTAGGTTACAACCCCTTTGGGCATTGAATGACCCTTTCACAGGGGTCACAGAGGTAGTCTAAGACCATCAGAAAACACATATTTCCAATGGTCTTAGGAACAAAGGCACAGCTCCTCTCTCTGTCTCCAAGCGAGTCTGCCCACATGCAAATACACCCACATACAAGTATTAAAGGGTCGCAGCATTAGGAAGGTTGAGAACCTCTGGTATAGAATATGTGTATTGCACATGGTTTCTTTGGGAAAATATATTCTAATATTTTGCCAATGAACTTTCAGAACAAAACTCAGTCTTATCTAAACAGTTATCCCTGGACTAAGGGTCCATTTATGGATTATATAAATCACTTACTTTTCACTCTCTTCTCTACTAACTACCTTTTAGATCTTCTACCAAATATGGACCGAAGAAAGGAAAGAAAATGAAAATTGTAACTACCAATTTTGCTCCTTGTCTGAAGCTCTAATAGTTTCAAAGAACCTTAAACGCACATTCAACTCAACTGGGAAAAAATTCTGGCGCCTCTGACTCATTATTTCATCCTGCTTCCTTGCTCTACAGATGAAGAGATCAAGACTCTCAAAATGAGACAGTCTGTCCCAAGACAACTTGTTGTAGGGCTCCTGAATTCCAGTTCAATGTTTTCTAACATGCCACATTGTTGATTTTGAATATTTTTTTTCCTGCCAACCTTGTTTGGTTGAAGAATGGTTTTGGTGACTGGGCACACCTTTTGGCGCAGTAGATAGAATATCAGGCCTGAAATCAAGAAGACCTGAGTTCAAATCCAAATTCCAAAACCTATTAGCTATGTGACCTTGGGCAAGTAACTTAACCTCTGTTGGCTTCAGTTTTCTCAAGAGTAAAATATGTAAGGGCGGCTAGGTGGCGCAGTGAATAGAGCACCGGCCCTGGAGTCAGGAGTACCTGACTTCAAATCCGGCCTCAGATACTTAACACACACAAAAAAAACTAGCTGTGTGACCTTGGGCAAGTCACTTAACCCCAACTGCCCTCCAAAAAAAACAAAAAAACAAAACAAAACAAAAAGAGTAAAATATGTAGTACCTACCTCCCAGGGTTGTGAAGATTAAATGAGTGAGTGTTATATAAATGTTAGCTAGGGGCAGTTAAGTGGTACAGTGGATAGAGCACTGGCTCTGGAGTCAGGAGGTCCTGAGTTCAAATCCTGCCTCAGACACTTGATACCAGCAGTGTGACCCTGGGCAAGTCACTTAACCCTGATTGTTCTACAAGAAAAAAAAATGGTAGCTATTTTTACTATGAAACTACAATTAGGTTTAAATTACAAAGAGATCAAAGAAAGGGGAAAAGGACCCATATGTACAAAATATTTGTAGTAAGTCTTTTTGTAGTGCCCAAGAATTGGAAATAGAAATCGGAAGAATTCAAAGACTTGGAAAGGGATACCCATCAACTTGGAATGGAATTCTACCATGCGGTAGGAAATGACAAAAGGGATACCCATCAACTTGGAATGGAATTCTACCATGCGGTAGGAAATGACAAAAGGGATACATTCAGAGAAACTTGAGAAACTTTGTATGAACTGACCCAGACTGAAGTGAGCAAAATGCATACAGTAACAACATTTGAATGATAACCTTGAAAGACTTTAGAACTGGTCAGTACAATGACCAACCTCAATTCCAGAAGCCATTGATGGAGCGATGGTACCCATCACTTGACAGAGACGTAATGAACTTAAGGTGACACATGAGATATAATGTTTAAGATGTAATAAATGTAATAAGATTTAATGTGGGAATTTATTTTGTTTGGGGGAGCTAGGTGACACAGTGGATAGAGGGCTGGGTGTGAAGTCAGGAAGACTCATCTTCCTGAGTTCAAATCCAGCCTCAGACACTTCCTAACTGTGTGATCCTAGGCAAGTCAGTCAACCCTGTTTGCCTCAGTTTCCTCATCTGTAAAATGAGCTGGAGAAGGAAAAGGCAAAACGACTTCAGTATCTTTGCCAAGAAAGCCCCAAATGGGGTCGTGAAGAGTTAGACATACCTGAAAATGATTAAACACAATAATCATTTTTCTTGACTCTGTATTTTTTGTTTTCTTTTTCTTTTCAATTTGGTGGTAAGAAGAATGGGAAAGATAGAAAAAATAATAATTTTTGGTAACTTAAAAAAAAAGAATTTAAAAGGAATGATTTTGGTGGGGAGGCAATTAATACTATTGGATGAAATGAGATTTGATGACAACCTCTAGATTTAATTTGTCCATTTGCTTCTTATTTCCATTAGAAAATATAGTTTGCAATTGACTTCTACGTTAAAGTTCGTTCATTTAATTTAGGGCCAGCTGTCCATGGGAAATGCTCAGAGGGCAGTGTGATCAGTGAACTATGGTCTATAATCTTCCCAAATTCTGTTAGTTTAAAATATGTCTACATAAAATTAAATAAATATTTGAATGTGTTTTTAGAAAATACCAAAGTAAATATTTCCATCACATTGTAGTGTTCTTTCTTTAACCAGAAATTCACGATTTCTATGGAAACATCCCAGAAAGCATCTAATTCTCTACCTTGTTCAAGGAGTTATTGAATGGGGGGGATACTGTCATTTCTTTATATGGACGATTGGTCTGCTCTGCCTTGCTTTTAGAACAGCCTCATAACCCAGGGAGGGATGGGAAAAGAAAGCAAAACCGGAATACAGAGAGTTAAAGGAATTCTGCTGGAAGGCTCTCTGGCTTTTCCATGGCTTCCTGGAGGCTGGATTTCTTTCATGATGAAAATAAATGTGTAAAGAGATCTCCTCCTTTTATATAAGAAAGAAATGGAACATTTAGACTGGAAAAATCTAGGAGGGATTTGAAGAGAGGGATTTGTTGCTTCTGGGCTTCTTGACAAAAACAAGATGATATTGCAAGGAAACCCACAATGCCCCAGCCACTGGTGTCTCCTGGAAGCATTTTTATTGCCTTCTATGGAATGTAAGCAATTTGAGGGCAGGGACTGTTTCACTTTGGTCTTTGTATCTCCTGTGTCTAGCACAGTGGTTGGCTCCTAGAAGGTGTTTTAAGTGCTTAATTGACCATAATAACTCTTAAGATAATAATTCTTCTATGGCAAGTAGAGCATGAGAAGATTTTACAGCCCTCAATTTACTGCAAACATGACTCTAAAACATGTTACATGAAATGTTTAGCTTCAGAAAAACAAGGAAGCAAATGGTCTATATTTAGCTACAAATGTGGGTTTTCAAAATGCAAGCTTTCAAAAAAATCAACAAACTCATTTCTAAGAACTACCAAAGGAATATGATTTGGCCAGTCTGATAATAATTATCTATTTATTTTCCTTTTTAAAAAGCCCTTAGAGTTTAAGTATTCTTCCTGTTCCCTCTCAATCCTCCTACATTTCAGAGACTTGACTTCAAGTGGTTGGAACCACAAATTTAGTTTAGAACAACCTAATCTAGTGGAGAAATTCTTGAGCCCTGGTGTTCTCTATCCTCAGGGCTGACTGAAGCATCCAGGGAGCAACCTAGAGGGGCAAAATTCTAGGGGTATCAGAGAGAATCTTATTAGCACTTGAGCAATTTTCAACAATTCAATAAATTTTAAACATTTATAATAATAAATATTTATATTATTCTTTAAGTTTGCAAAGAAATGTCCTCATGACCGTCCTTGTCATGGTCCAAATGTGAGGACCCTCCTCACAAAATTGTGAGGCATTTCTATTAATTAGTCATTCAGCAAACATTTCTTTATGCTATGTGCCAAGAATTGTACTAGATGCTAGAGACACAAAGGCAAAAAGGAAATAGTCCCTGTTTTTGAGAAGCCCCCAACATACACATACATGTTAGCATGCATACAACACCACACACGTATATATATTACATATGAACATGTGTAAACACATATATATGATATATACACACTTGTATATTTCTCTACTACTATAGTGTTTTATAAATGCTGGTTGTCTATATACACACATGCTATGATAAATGACTAATTAGACCCCTATTTTATTCCAAACAGTATTAATTAGCTTGATAGATTCCATAGGGATGATGATCTATGAGTTCCAATAGCAGACCTCAAAGTTAGGAACTTCACATTGTAAGTTCACTTACTTAATCATGGGAAGCCAACTAGAGGGCATCTAACTTTGTTCTTTGTTATGGTGACTAAGCCCAGTGTGATAGAGGTAACTTAATGATATGGAAAGTCCCCCAACTATTTTTGTTGTCTTTCCATTGACCTTGTCATTTTTCTGTTACCCAACATGGGAAGATGACCATGAGCACTTTGGCCAATGCATGGACCTGATGGCCAGCCTTTCTACCAGCCCACGGGTGTGCTCTTTGGGACCTCCTGAAAGATCAAGCAAGATAGGTTTGTCAAGGTTGGCTCATTAGCCCATTTGTCAACCAATGGGATTCTCTATTTTATGTAGACCCTCCTGGAAGTCAAGGGCAAGGTCTAGCCACCAATAAGATTATATTTTTGGTCTGCTCTACCTGCATTGTCTAGGGATCAAGAACTATAAAACTAAAGCCCTAGAGGAAGGAGCCTTCTCCAATCATGAGATAGATTCAAGGTCCTTTTCATTTGATGCAACCATGGACCCTTTAATAAAATGCCATTGGCTCAGAGCTCTGCCTTAGTGGCTTTTTCTTGTAAACTGGACAATTTTGAAATCCTCACAATGCACAGTATATGTACATATACCCATGTGTGTATGAACGTATTGGTGGTGGTGGTATTTGCCTTTGTTTTTGAAGAGGACCAATGACATCATGGTGGTGATGTCTTGACTCATGCACTGTCAGCCTCTCTCTTCCAGAGTCATTGAAATCCATATATATTTATCCACACATACCCATATATAGAAAATTCTCATACTAACTAACTAGCTAATAATATATGCCATGTGTTTAGCTTTATGTATATTTAGTTTCTATATATTTGTAAATACATGTAGTTAGTAATGTTGTCTCTATTTTCAGATAAGGAAACAGAGATCAAATATGTCAATCCATGTTGTGTCTAAGGTCTCCTAACAGTAAGTGTAGCTCTTTCTCTATTACACAACATTATCCTTCTTCTCCCTCAAATATGGCATATTTCTAGATAAGGAGATATAAAAATAATGAGATATAGACAGGTGAGACCGATTTCCTGCCTTCAAGGGATTTATAATCCAGTATAGGGAATGTCATGCACTCATATGCACGCGCGCACACACACACACACACACACAGACTACAAATTAGCACATGACAAGGGAAAATTCAGGGTGAGACTGGGTGTGTGGGGAAGATTACTTTTGGCTGGGATAGGGTAGGGATCTGGGCTGATTTTGTGGATGTTATTGGCAGAGTGGGGATGGCAAAAAGTGGGGATGGCTTCACCTGGTAGAGTGAAGCCTCCTTTCAGGGATGGGTCAGACTAGTTAGTGGCTGAGACACCTTCCAGACCCTCAATTCTGTTTTTGTCTGTTAACTAAGAATCTCTCTGAGCCAAAGATTGTGTGGAATTCAGGTCTACTATGGGTACAGTTGCACTGGGAGATAAGTATGTCTCATATCCCTATGAGGTGTATAGGAAGGACAAAAAAAGGGCCAGAGGCATGTTAGTAGTGGCAAACAAAGAGCTGTAGTGCTCATGGGAGTGGGGGATGGGTCACCCTCATTCCTCCAGCTTGGCATACTGATTATCAGGGTTGCTGGATTCTCCCAGACCCACTTTCAAGATGCCATTGGGACTCTGGAGTTATAAGCTCATCTTGGCATTCTGAATCAGAACCAAACACTGCACCACTGAACTACCTACCTATCTGAAAGGATTAAGTCACACAGCCATTCATTTGACTGAATTCACAAGTCCAGTTGGGAACTTAATTCTTTGGGTTTGATTTAGCACCTGAAAAACTAGGGACTCTCCCAGTGAGTATGTCCTTCTAGGAAAAGAGGCAGCTTGATATAAGGGGCACCTGGATTCACATCCTGCCTCTGATGCTGACCTCCTGTGTAATCTTGGGCAAATAGCTTAATCTTCTTGAGTCTCAGTTTACTCATCTGTAAAATTGAGAGGAGTGGCCTCTGAGATTTCTTTCAGCTCCTGAACCATGATCCTAGTATCAAGAACCCCTTGATATTTGTTCATTTCTGGACATCGCAGCTTGTGAAACATATTTGACAAGAATAGTGTCCACAGGAGGGCAAGTAGGAGAGCAAAGACCTTGAGTCTGTGCTGTATGAAAATAAGTGGAAAGAATTGGGCTGTTTAGCTTGGGGAGGAAAAGACTCAAGGGGGGTATGATTGTTGGTGTTTGGTCATTTTTCAGTCATATCCTTTGTGACTCCAGTGGGGTTTTTCTTGGCAGAGATACTGGAATGGTTTGTTTTTCTTTTTCCTCCAGCTCACTTTACAGATGAGGAAACTGAGGCAAATAGGGTTAAGTGACTTGCTGAGGGTCACACAGCTAGTAAATGTCTGAGGTCAGATTTGAACTCAGGTTCTTCTGACTCCAGGCCCAGTGCTCTATCCATTGTGCCACCTGGCTGCCCCACAGACGTGATGATGGACTTGTACCCAAGTGAAGGGCTGTGAAGATAAGACTTGTTCTATTGACTCCCAGAGGGCTAGAACAAGGAGCTATGGGTGTAGTTACCAAGAGGCAAATTGAGGTTTTATGTAAGGAAAACCTTCCTAATGATGAGAGATGTCCCAAAGGGGAATGGGTTTCTTCCAGAGAGGGTAGGTTCCTTCTCAGTGGAAATCTTCAAACAGAGGATGGATGGCACTTGGTACAGTGAAGCCTCATTTCAGGGATGGGTCAGACTAGTCAGTGACTGAGGCACCTTCCAGACCTTCAATTCTGTGTTTTTCTGTTAACTAAGAATCCCTCTGAGCCAAAGATTGTGTGGAAGACAGGTTTACTATGGGTACAGTTGCACTGGGAGATGGAGTATGTCTCATATCCCTATGAGGTGGATAGGGAGGACAAAAAAAGAGAGCATTTCTTTTTTTTTAAATCCACAAGATTTTGAGTTCCAAATTTTCTCCCCATCTCTCCCCTACCCTCCACCCCAAGATGGCAAGCATACTGATTACTCCTTCCCCCAGTCTGCCCTCTCTTCTATACTCCCTTTCCTATCTCATCCCCTTTCCCCTCACTTTCTTGTAGAGCAATATAGATTTCTATACCCCATTGCCTGTATATCTTATTTCCCTCTTGCATGTAGAAACAATTTTTTAACATTTGTTTTTAAAACTCTGAGTTCCACCTTTTCTCCCTTCTTCCTTCCTCACCCATCCCCATCGATAGATAAGACGGGCATTTCAATATAGGTTATACATGTGTAATTATGCAAAACATTTCCATAACAATCATGTTGTGAAATACTAACTATATTTCCCTCCATCCTGTCCTGTTTCCCACTTATTCTATTTTCTGCTTTGACCCTGTCCCTTTTCAAAAGCATTTGCTTCTAACTACCCGCTCCCTCAATCTGCCCTCCCTTCTGTCATCCCCCCTCTTATCCTCTTCCCCCCTACTTTCCTGTAGGTTAAGATACCCAATTGAGTGTGTGTGTTATTCCCTCCTTAAGCCAGATCCGATGAGAGTAAAGTTGACTCTTTCACCTCCCTTCTCTTCCCCCTCCATTGTAACAGCTTAAAGAAGGCACTTCTTAAGCTCTTATTTTGCGCCAAGTTTTATACTAAGCACTGGGTATAAAATACAAACGAGAAGAAAGACATTTCTGCCCTCACAGAACTTACACCCTAAGAGGGAAAACAACACATAAGAGGAAGATGGAAAGTAGAAAAGGGAGGGAGAGGTAGAGCCAAGAGGGCAATGAAAGGAGCTCAGGCTTTGTGGCTTGTAGTCTCTCCCACAAGATGGAAGCTATAGGAAGAGCTCACCAATAGGGAGGCAGGCCTCCCTACTGCTCCTATTGCTCCAAGGTGAGCAGTTCTCAGGGGAGCTCGGCTGTTCCAGGACCAGGAAGCCCCAGGTGCTGAGGGAAGCTTGTTAATTAGTAAAGGAGGCTTAGTTTTGAAGTCCAGAAAGTCAGGAACAGGAACTTAGACCATAGATGTGGTCTTCCCATACAGCAATGGGGGACCCAGAGATGAAGTTCACAGGTGGCAGTCACTGATAGACAGAAGCATGCTGCCCTGGTATCTGCTGGTGACCTGAGTCAAAGCTAGGATGGCCTCATCCTAGTTATATCTCTCTCTTTTTTAAATTGGTATGTTTATTTACTTTTAGTTTACAAGACTCAGTTCCACAATCCCTTGAGTTTCAAATTTTCTCCCTTCCCTGTAACCCTTTCCCCCCCTCCCCCATGCTCATGGCAGCATGCAGTCAGGTACAGGATCTACAAATACTTTCACATTGGACATTAGTCTGGTTGTATAGAAGGATTTTAACCAGTGGAGTGAACAATGGGAAAAAAGAAAGAAAACCAAACATGAAAAAGAACAACAGCATGTGTTGCTTCAGTCTCCATTTAAACTCTGGTCTTTCTAGATCTTTCTCTGAGTGTAGGTATCTCCTTCCATCCTGAGACTTGTAGAGTTGTCTTATGCAACTGTGCGTTGCTGAGAAGAGGCCAGTTTATCAAAGTGGATCGTCACACATATGATGTATCTGTGATTGTGTACAAGTTTTTCCTGGTTCTGCTCTTCTCACTTAGCACC
>CM053601.1:35685909-35704907 GCA_028646575.1 Pseudocheirus occidentalis | reverse complement strand
CTCCTTCCATCCTGAGACTTGTAGAGTTGTCTTATAACTGTGCGTTGCTGAGAAGAGGCCAGTTTATCAAAGTGGATCGTCACACATATGATGTATCTGTGATTGTGTACAAGTTTTTCCTGGTTCTGCTCTTCTCACTTAGCACCAGTTTGTATAAGCCTCTCCAGGTGAATATGAAGACCGTCTCCTCCCCGTTTCTTATAGCACAGTAGTATTCCATTACATTCATATACCACAACTTGTTCAGCCATTCCCCACTTGATGGGCAGCCCCTTAATTTCCAGTTTTTTGCCACCACAAAGAGAGCTGCAATAAACATTTTTGTACATATGGGTCTTCCTCCCATTTCTATGATCTCTAGAAGTGGTATTACTGGGTCAAAGGGTATGTAATTATGTATGGCCCTTTGGGCATAGTTCCAGATTGCTCTCCAGAATGGTTGTATCAGTTCACAGCTCCACCAACAATGCATGTGTTCCAATTTTTCCACATCCTCTCCAGCACTTGTCATTTTTCTCTTTTGTCATCTTAGCCAATCTGACTGGTGAGATGTGGAGCCTCAAAGTTGTTTTGATTTGCATTTCTCAAATCAATAGTGATTTAGAGCATTTTTTCATATGCTTATAGATATCTTTAATTTCTACCTCTGAAAATTGCCCGTTCATATCCGTTGCCCACTTATCAATAGGGGAATGACTTGTATTCTTATGGATTTGACTTAATTCCCTGTATATTTTAGAAATGAGGCCTTTATCAGAGACACTGTTTGTAAAAATTCTTTCCCAATTTCCCACTTCCCTCTTAATGAAAGAGAACAAGAGTTCTTTTCTAGTTCAGTATCTGTGGTTTCTAGTCTTTGCCATCCCTCAGTAAGAAGCATGCTTTGAATCAGTGTTGTATATTTATATTACAACTACCAATGTAGTACTAAGATGGTAGATAAATATAGCAATGCCCTATGTATTCACTAGATAAGGAACAGGTGTCTTGCATAAAGGAGGAATGTCATAAATACACATGATAATAAAGGGTGGAATCCACCTAATCTACAGGTCAGTGTGATCACATATTGATACACTTTCTTCTGTAAACATGCTGAGCTCTGTCTATGCTAGAGCAGCTGGTAGCATAAGTGGATAGGGTTCCAGGTCTGGAGTCAGAAAGACTCATCTTCACGAGTTCAAATCTAGCCTCAGATACTTACTAGCTATATGATCCTGGGCAAGTCACTTAACCCTGCTTGCCTCAGTTACCTCATCTGTAAAATGAGCTGAAATGACAAACCATTCCAGTATCTCTGCCAAGAAAATCCCAAGTGGGGTCACAAAGAGTCAGACATGACTGAAACAACTCAACAACAACAAAATCCTATGTGGGGTCACTGTGAAAACTATATTCTATAGTGAACTCTGGGGTGTAATCCAGGGTGCACCCTGCCTCAAATGCCATCCTCCCAGTCCCTCGGGCTCCCAGTCTAGGAGTCATCCTCACTACCTCTCACCTCCCCCACACTGCTATCATTTCTGTGGCCAAAGCCTGCCGATCTCACCTTTGCAGCCTCTCTTGGACACACCATCACCTGGTGCAGGACTTCATCATCTCAAGCTTGGACTACTATAATAGCTGCTGGTGGTCTGCCTGCCTCCAGTCTCTCTCCGCTGCAGTCTGTTGTCCACTTAGGTGTCAAAATTATCTTCCTAAAACCCAGGTCTGACCATGTCACCCCCTCCCCCCCACTCAATCAACTCCAATAGTTTTATGTCACCTCCAGGATCAAACATAAAATCCTGTTTGGTCTTCAAAACTTCATGATCTGCCCCCCCCCAGTCTTCTTCTATCTTACTGCCTTATTCTCTCTCCCCCCGCCCCAGTTTGGATCAAGTGACACTGGCCTCCTTTATTCCACGCACAAGACTCTCTTCAGCTCTGCCTTCTGGCTCCCCTGCCTTTCTTCAAGTCCCAATTTAAATCCCACCTCATACAGGAAGCTTATCCTGATCCCCTTTAACTCAAGTGCCTTCCCTGTGCTGATTACTTTTCATTTTTCCTGTCCATAGCTTGTTTGTACATTGTCATTTGTACATTGTTGCTATCTCCGCCGCTAGACCAGGAGCTCCCTGAAAGGAGAGCCCGTCTTTTGTCTGCCTTTGTATCCCCAGCACTTAGCACAATGCCTAGTATACAGCAGGCATCAGATAAATGTTTACTGACTGACAGATTTTGTTAAGTTTTGGGGCAGATTGAGGGGAGATCACTGAGGTAAAAAAAAAGATGTCAATTCCTTCAGTTTACCTTGTGAAGATGCAGTTGTGTTACAAAGGATAGAGAGCCAGCCTCAGATTCAGCAAGATCTGGGTTCCAGTCCTACCTTTGACCCGTAGTGGTTGTATGATAGTTAAGGGCAAGTCCCTTAACTTCTCTGTGCCCCAAGTAACTCTCTGAGTCTCTAACTTGCTTTGCCACTGCTGCAATGAAATCTTAGATCCAGTTAAACATAATAACAAAATTCTGTGAAAAGAGAAACTTGGTTTTAGACTTTAGGCACTGTGGAGGTATTTACAATAGCAGGCATGTTTACATCTTTATTGATCGCAGACAGCCCTTTTTAATAGATGTCCATAAATTATGCATGGTCCAGGCTGTGGAACAAACTGTAAGGGATCCACCCTGAAACCAAGTAGGAAGAAGACTGTTAAGTCAGCTGGCTTACAGAAAGCATTTCTAACAATAATGTATTTGCTAGAACTACCAGCTATGTGCAAAATGTTTTATAGGCTAGAATGTAAATAATGCCAGGGCTAATGCTGAGAAGATGATGCAGCACCTTGGAACACAGCCATGAGAAGATGAAGCTAAACCTCACATGGAGAAATTTCAGCTGAGAGTCAGGGTGGCCTGGAGCAGCAGAGACATGAGACAGAAGGGTGGACCATCCCCTAAAGAGTCCCAGCCTGATGATAGGAATGAGTGTGTCCCATGCCTCAGGAGGGCCTTGGTGAAGGAGGTGAGAGTGGGATGATTGGTGAGAGGAGAGAAGAAAAGGGAGGAGTGTGACTAAACATAGGCTCATCTAAAAAAAAATCTGAAGGATTTAGTTATCTGCAACTTTGATATGCCAACAATGTGATGTAGAAGTCATTTATAGGAATGGCCCAAGAATGATTTCATTGAAAATCTCTAAGACTTCTTCCAGCTTTAAATTCTAGGATCCTCACTTGAGCTCTGGGGTTCAGAGCTAAAACTCAAGTGGATTTTTGTTCTGTGGTGTGGCAGGCACCAATATGGTGAGCCCCTAGGAGCAGAGGGTCACCTGGCTATCTAAGGAGTGCTAAGTTTGTTAAAAGGTCAAAAGCTCCCATGTAAAGCAGCAGGGAGATCAAGTTGTGAGTGGCCACTGTATTTCCAGCCTTGGAGAAATAGGGAGACCCAGTCTCCACCCCCCCCCAAAAAGAATAAAATAATGATAATGGTTCTATAATCCTAGTAATGACTAATATGGGACAACACTGAGTATAACATTTAATAAATTAACATTTATTAATAACAAAATGAATAACATAAAATAATATTTATTAATGAGAAGTCATGGTTTTATAGCACTTTTAATGTTGATAGAGCACTGCCCTTATAACAACTTTGTGAGGAAAGTAATGTATTCCCATTTTCCATATGAGGAAACAGGCTAAGGATGGTGAAGTGACTTGATCAGGGTCATACAGTTAATAAGTGTTGGGAATCATGGCTAGAACTCTCACCTCCTGACTCTAAGAACAGTAATCTTTCCATTCCTTTGTTGCCTATATTCATGTCAGGGAAGACTGAGTGAAGTAACTAGAGAGGAGAAAGATTTCATATTTTGGAAATTAGTAATTGTATGGGGTATGGAGGAATATTTCTGGTTGCTGAAACCCCTCAAGAAGGCAGCGATCCTAGTCTTTAGAGTGCGCACAGCATGCTCTTCTTGCTGACAGCCCACAGGCTGTGTGAGCCTACTCCTGACAATGTTAAGGCAATGGTTCTCAACCTTCCTAATGCCACCTTAATACTCTTATGTGGGTGTATCTGCATGTGGGTGGACCCCCCCTGGAGACAGAGAGAGGAGCAGTGTCTCAGTTCCTAAGAACAATGGAAATATGTGTTTTCCAATAGTCTTAGGCGACCCCCAAAGGGGTCGCAACTCACAGGCTGAGAACTGCTGCTTTAAGGAGAAACCCTGCCCCTGATTCAGAGGATCCACAGATGTTCTGTGACTATTTCTTGTCCAGGTGAAGAAGAGCCTTTTAATCGGCTGCTGAGCTGGAACTGAGTGAGTGTAATAGAGAAGACCAAATTGCCCTATCTCTTGCCTGATGGTGATAGAGGGAAGAAATGCTGTAAGCCTCCAGGCTGGGAATCAGGTCTCATTCTCTGATCTTCCCAGTCAGGGCTCAGTGTGGCCTGTAAATGCATGGTCCGGATGCTTTTTCTCTCTCTTTTTCTTGATTCTAAGTGAAGGTGTACTAGAGATGGAATGATCTTGTGAGCTTTGAAAAGCAAAAAGAGCCCCTACAGTACCCATCAACAGATCCTTGGAAGGAGCCAACTTCCTTAGGGAAGTTTTGCTTAACTCGGGTCAGCAGTTGATGAACCAGGCAGACACGATATTCTATATGCAAGCAAGAGAAACTTCTCTGTCAGCTATGAAGCATTAAAAAAGTGAATTCAGTGGGGAAGATATTTTGTGGTCACCACTGAGTCTGAGGCTACTTTCCCTGGGACTGAGGGGGAAGAAAGCATCCCCAGTTTCAGATGTGGTTGTACTTTGGTTCTTGCTGGTTTTTTTATACTATCCCTTTTATCCCTTTGTAAAATCTACTTGATGTCAATTGGTTACAGTGGTAAAAAGAAGATACCAAAAGGTTAAATGATATTAAGATGCTAAATCTCTAGTGATGATATTTGGAAGAATGTGTTTCTCCATTCTTGAGAATGGGGGCTTAAGTTGATAGAAATAAAGTAACCTCTCTTTCCTTCAGGGGCACCCCTAGAACACCGAGGGGGAGATATTCCAGGTGTTTTCTGGGGACCCGACTTGCTGGTGCACATGTGGAACGTGGATTGGGAGAGTAAGATTAGAGTCTTAATTCAAAGGAAAGAGAAAAACTTAAGGTATTTCAGACAACATGAAAACGTTCATGACTTTGGCACTGCTGAAAGTACAGCCTCACCTGTGATGGAATGGCAACTAATAGAGTATGGGGTAGCTAACTGACTCAGGTAATTTGAATAATCCAGTCCCACCTAATTCAACAGGATTTTTAAAAACTAGTTATTGCAGGGTGGCTAGGTGGCACAGTGAATAGAGCACCAGCCCTGGAGTCAGGAGGACCTGTGTTCAAATCCAGCCTCAGACACTTGACACACTTACTAGCCGTGTGACTTTGGGCAAGTCATTTAACCCCAATTGCCCTCCAGAAAGCAAAGAACAAACAAAAAAAACAGTTATTGAAGGAAAAAATTACAGAGGGGACTGAACCCTGAAGTGAGGGGGAGTCAAGTGATGAGGGTAGGGAGGCAATCTTTAGGGTAGGGGAGTATAGATGTCCCTAGGCTTTCTGGGGAGGTCAAGCTGCTATCTAGGTACAGTAACCCAAGCTGGGTGTTCAGCTTCACATAGGTGCCCTTTGTTTAATCCAATTCCAATTTCAGGTGTATATATGTGTGAAGGTTGTCGTGTGTGTGTGTGTGTGTGTGTCTGTCTGTCTGTCCCTTGTCTGAGGGCAGGAGAGCAATACAAAGGAATCACTTTTGTTCCAAGGTGGGGAAGTAGGTCTGGAAATCAATCATCATGGTAAAATAGAACATCATCTCCCTAAGTCCAACTCATGGTGATAGGGAGAGAACCCGTTTCAAAGCAGGTGACACAAGAAAACAGGAATTGCTTCAACAACCATTTAGTAAGGACTTACTATATGAAAAGAGCTGGCCTTGGAGTCAGTAGGTCAAGTCCTGAGTTCAAAACTCACTTTTAACAGAAACTGTATGAAAAGTTATGCAAGCTCTCAATGTTCTAGGTGAGTAATATTAAATTCAAATAGAAACAAGAGCCACTACACCTTATATAAAGATCCCTGAAGGAATAGATTAGGTACACAAGACACAGTAGTCAATGACTATAGTAATCCATTCTTTGATAAAGCCAAAGACTCCAACTTCCAGGATTTGTCAATATTTGACAAAAACTGCTAGGAATATTAGGAAAAAGCATGGCAGAAACTAGGCATTGATCAATATCTCACATAGAGAACATTATGAAATGCAAAATGGATAATTTCGATTACATAAAATTAAAAAGTTTTTGCACAAACAAAACCAATGCAGTCAAGATTAGAAGGAAAGTAGAAAGATGGGAAACAATTGTTACAGCAAATGTCCTGATAAAGGCCTCATTTCTCAAATATATAGAGAACTGAGTCAAATTTATACGAATATAAGTCATTCCCAGGTTTCTAAATGGTTAAAAGGTATGAACAGGCACTTTTCAAAGGAAGAAATTAAAACTATTTAAATCCATGTGGAAAAAAATGCTCTAAATTACTATTGATTAGAGAATGCAAATTATAACAACTCTGAGCTATTTGCCTTATCCCTATCAGATTGGGTAACATGACAGAAAGGAAAATGATAAATGTTGGAGCAGATATAGAAAAATTAGGACCTTAATGCATTGTTGGTACAATTGCAAATGGATCCAACCATTTTGGAGAGAAATTTGGAGCTATGCCCAAAGGGTAATAAAACTATGCATGTCCTTTGATCCAACAATACCACTACTAGTTCTGTATCCCAAAGAGACCATTAAAAATGATGAAAGACCTACAAAATATTTATAGCAGCTCTTTTTCTGGTGACAAAGAATTGGAAATCAAGGGGATGCCTATCAGTTGGGGAATGGCTGAACAATTAGCGGTTTATGAATGTAAGGGAATACTATGGTGCTATAAGAAATGGCAAGCAGGCAGATGTCAGAAAAACCTAGACTTACAAGAACTATTGCTGAGTGAAGTGAGCCGAAGCAGACCATTGCACACGGCAACAGTCACACTGTGGGATGATCAGCTATGCCTGATTTCCAAAAGACTCATGATGGAAAGTGCTATCCACCTCCAGAGAAAGAACCATAGAGTCTGAATGCAGATGGAAGCACAATATTTTCACTTTTTTGGGTTGGGTTTTTTTGGTGTTTTTTTCCCTTTTGTTCTGTTTCTTCTTTTACAGCATGACTAATGTGGACATATGTTTGCATGATTTCACACATATATCAGATTGCTTACTGCCTTGGTGAGCAGGGAGAGGGAAGAAGGGAGGCAGAAGAAATTTGAAACTCAAAATCTTATAAAAATAAATGTTGAAAACTATCTTTAGATGCTATTGGAAAAAATAAAATGCTATCTACAAAAAAAAAGATCTCTGAGGGCTGAATATTGACTTAGAAAAACATGTTAGTTTTGCCTGTTTTTATTGCATTTTAAACACTCTTAAATTTTTGTTAAATATTTCCCAATTATATTTTAATTTGGTTTCTGCAGCACTCAGGAGTGTTTTGGGCTGCATACAGCCCATAGGACACATGTGTGACACTTAGGCAATCCTCTCAGTAGAAGAGAAGGTACTAACCTGCAATATTAGAGGGAATTCTCTCTTCTGGAAGTTGTCTTTTTTAATGTAATCACAGGTCCAGTCCCTTTACCCTAGCACAACATCATAGGCACTGAGGATGCAAAAAACATTCCTATTCCCACTGCTTTCCTGTGGACTGTTTAGAAAGCAAGTTATATTGGGAGATCGGGGTACCTGTGAACAGGTGGAAAAGAATCCATTAGCACCTCTCCTAACCTAATGTCAAGAAGTAGGAATGCCTTAGTGTTCCAATTTTTGCGCATCCTCTTCAGCATTTGTCATTTTCCCGTTTTGTTATGTTACCAATCTGACTGGTGAGATGTGGTACCTCAAAGTTGTTTTGATTTGCATTTCTCAAATCAATAGTGATTTAGAGCATTTTTTTCATATGCTTATAGATATCTTTAATTTCTACCTCTGAAAATTGCCTGGTCACATCCTTTGCCTATTTATCAATTGGGGAATGACTTGTATTCTTATAGATTTTACTTAATTCCATATATATTTTAGAAATGAGGCCTTTATCAGAGACACTGTTTGTAAAAATTCTTTCCCAATTTCCTATTTCCCTCTTAATCTTTGTTACATTGGCTTTGTTTGTACAGAAACTTTTCAATTTAATGTAATCAAAATGATCCATTTTGCATTTTATAATGCTCTCTAACTCTTCTTTGATCATAAAGTCTTCCCTACTCCATAAATCTGACAGGCAAACTATTCCTTGCTTCCCCAGATTATTTACAGTATCAGCCTTTATACCTAAATTGTGTACCCATTTAGACTTGATTTTGGTGTATGGCATTAGATAGTCTATGCCCAGTTTCCGCCATACCATATTCTAATTTTCCCAGCAGTTTTTGTCAGATAGTGAGTTCTTATCCTAAAAACTGGGGTCTTTGGGTTTAATAGTATATTACTATAATGTTGGTGGAGCTGTGAACTGATACAACCATTCTGGGGAACAATCTGGAACTATGCCCAAAGGCCTATAAACAATTGCATACCCTTTGACCCAGAAATACAACTTCTGGGATTGTATCCCAAAGAGATCATAGAAGTGGGAGGAAGCCCCATATGTACAAAAATATTTATTGCTGCTCTCCTTGTGGTGGCAAAAAACTGGAAATTAAAGGGATGCCTGTCAATTGGGGAATGGCTAAACAAGATGTGGCACATGAATGTAATGGTATACTATTGTGCTATAAGAAATTGGAAGGAGATGTACTTCATAATTACATGGAGAGGCTTATACAAACTGATGCTAAGTGAGAAGAGCAGAACCAGGACAAACTTGTACACAATCACAGACGCATCGTATGTATGATGACCAACTTTGATAAAGTGGACTCTTCTCAGCAATGCACAGTCATAAGGCAACTCTAGAAGTCTCAGGATGGAAGGAGATGTCTACATTCAGGGAAAGATCTAGAAAGACCAGAGTTTAAATGGAGACTGAAACAAACTACATGCTATCGTTCTTTTCCATTTTTGGTTTTGTTTCTTTTTTCCCCATTGTTCACTCCATTGGTTAAAACCCTTCTATACAATCAGACTAATGTCCAATGTGAAAGTATTTGCAGATCCTATACTTGATTGCGTGTTGCCATGGTGGGGGGTGGGGTAGAGGGGGGAGAGAAAATTTGAAACTCAAGGGATTGTGGAACTGAATCTTGTAAACTAAAAGTAAATAACCAAATCAATATAATAATAATTTTTTAAAAAGAAGTAGGAATACCATTAGAGGTATTAGCTCACCATCCCTGAACACAGGTTTTCATGCACCTGGACATTTTTTATGAAAGGATGGATGATCCTTTAAGGTGACATCTATCCCTCCTGGTTAGATTCCTAGAAAGTTGTCCATTAATGTAATGGAAAATCTGTGTGCACCAACCCAATACATTCAGGAAGTAGGAATCCCTGCTCTGTCTATGGGGATTGTATCATCCAAAACAGAGAAGCTCTATCATATAGGTGTCAAAGGTACCCAAGGGATTCAGAGACCACTGGAGACTGAAAACCTAAGGAGACTCTGAAGATACTAAGAATTCTCTTAAGGCTAAAGGAACATGAATTCATCCACTCTCTCCAGCTTCCTAAATATTATGACTGCAGATGGACTATTCCTTTCAACCTGAAAAAAAAATCTCCTTTCTCACTTTAAAGCTGGGATACCTACAAAATATCCAGTGTCAAAATCTTCACACTCCAAACAATGCCAAGAATACCATTGACATTCTCAAATCTTGAGCTGGGATTTACTTTTAGACTAGGGTCCTCAAAGTAAGCCCCAAAGAACTTATTCCCTGATAGATTTCCTTTCCCAGTTCCAGTTGTTTTTACATTGAACCTATGGATACCCAAAAAATTGGAAACCCAAACTCAATTGGAACCCTGTGGACTAACAAAGTGAGAAGATTCAGTTAGTTTTATGTAATGCGTAAGCCCCTCACTCTGGATTGGGCATAGATGAGTCCAAAGACCAACAAAATAAGGAAGTTGTTCCATAAGAGCACTGTTTACTGAACCCTTGAAGGAGTACACGTGTTTGATGGTTAATGGGTGATCACCACAGCAAAATAGTAATAAATTCTTGGCTTTAAGAAAGCATTATAGATTGCAATCATGAGTGCTGAAGAACATTAACAGAGTGAAGAATCAATGAACCAAAACCTCTAGGAGATATTAAGAACAAGGATTTTAAAAAATGAGGCCATGGGAAAGAGTACTGGATTTAGTCAGAAGACCCAACTTTGTTGCTTTGTGGCCTCTGAGCTGAGTAACCCTGGTCACTTCCGTCTGGTGTATGGTATCATTGTCTGTGAAATTAAGGGAGTTGACAAAATGATCAATTTAGACATTTATTAATAAAAATTAACATTTATCAACAAATCAATATTTAACATTGATACACATTGATATTTGTTAACAAGTTAATAAATTTATTAATAAGCAGGCATTTATCAAGTATTTTTTGCATGCTGGGCCCAGTGCCATTACTGGAGAACACAAAAGGGAAAACAGAACAGTTCTTTGTTTTAAGAAGTTCCCATTCTATTAAGGGAAAACAGTATATACACATATAACCATGTGGGGTAGGAAAATTAAATATAAAATAAATATAAATAAGATGCATGGTAATTTCTTGAAGGAAGGTAGGGGACTGCTCCTCCTCCTCCTAGGAGCCATCATTTCTATAGCATTTTATGGTTTGCAAAGTGTTTTATAACTATTTGGTCCTCATAACATCCCTGGGGAGCAAGTGATATTATCATCCACTTTTACAGAGGAGAAAACAAGCACAGAGGCATTTGCCTAAGGACACAGAGCCTGGTAAGTGTTTGAGGTCAAATTTGAACTCAGGTCTTCCTGACTCCAAGTCTAGCCCTCTATTCACTGTGCCGCCTAGCTGCTAGGCTTACTATAAGAGGTGGCACTTAATATAAGCCTTGAAGGAAGCCTTTGGGATGGGGCATTGGTGCAAGGGTACTAGAAGCTTCAATGGCTCAAGGTTACCCCTAGAACCTTGAGGGGGCAGTAGCCAGCCACCCTTGAGGGACTCATAGCCAGCCACCCAAGCTGGAGTGGGAACAGTAATCTCAGGGGGTCTGCTACATTATGGGAAGGTCATTTCAGAGGCCATGTCTTAGATCTCTTTCTACTCTGTACTTATAAGGCAAGGATCATTGACTCTGGTGTCCAGTCCAACCCTTCCCATCTCTATTCCTGTGGAATATTATTCAGGGAAGTTTAAAATACATACCTAAACTACTTACTACTTTCATAGTTGCACAGATAAAGGGTAGCTTCAATCTTCAGGGTTGTGGATCCTGACTAGGATTAAGTCATTTCTTACTTCATACAGAAAAAAGTGACTTGGTGTTCCTTTGGGGTAGTTGCCTTAACTGAACAATGAGACATATTAACCTACCTGACACTTTTGTTATAAGTGCTATTGTACCTGAACTACTAAAAATTTCTTATAAAGTTCTAAGCATACAAGGGCAGGCCCGACCAGGAGCCACGGTGGGTCAGACTGGGGTTAGTGAGCAGTGAAGGTTTTTCTCTTCAGCACCTGAGACAAGGTAATCTGGTCTCACTGATTACATGGGCTATATTGATTGGCTCCAGCAAACTGCATACATTTACAGCACAAGTATTGGAAAGAAAATTGGAAAGAAAAAATTGCCTTAGTTTCCTCATCTTCACAATGGGGGAATGGAGCAGATAAGCTCTTAAAACTCTTACAACTTTAATTCCTACGATCTAGATTGATTGAAATCCATACCATATTGTATTCCTATCCATTCTACTTTAAAGTGTTATAGAAAAGCTTTGTGATTCTCAATTGTTCTGTTGAGGCCCATTTAGAAAAACTTTATAATCCCATATTATGGAAGAAGTCAAAACTCTGGCTTCTCTGCCAATGAAATGAGAAGTAAAAGCCAGAAAACATAATTCATATAATAAAACTGCTTTTCCCCCAAATTCTGATGCTTTATTTGGAATTTCACATGTCTAAAAACCACTGGGTAGTATTTTGGAAGAATCTACATACTTTCAGAAGGCCCTATAGCGACTGCAACACTGGCATACCCAGGATGGCTGCTAGCCCAGGTTCTGAGATCTGCTTTACTAGGAAAGATAGCTTTTCAACGGGTCAACAATGTTTTTAAATTACATTCATTAGTTCAGGGGAAAAGACAGCACCCTGAACTTCAGAGAAAATCCAAACAAAGAAAATATAAGCAGAAAAATAAATACCAACAGATAGGGCTTCTAACTGTCCAACAGATCAACAGACAGATTCAACTGTTTGACCAAGGCAACATATGCATAGTTACCAGATAAAGAAGCACCAACATCTGGGTTTTTCAAAGCTAGGGGGGCTCCTTAACAGCTACCTAGAGTTTCATCTGGGCAAATCACAAGAACACTCTTCCAATGAGTGAGTCCTAAAGCAAAATGCTAACCTGAGAGTGTATGTACCCTTTTATATACAACCCTCAGTGACCCAGTGCCTAATTAAAAATTAACAAAAGGTGTGAAAATCTTCCTATAAGCAAGCCTCCCCTAAGCAAGCTTCTCTTAATGGGCTCCATGTGAGGCCTAATGGGCTCCATGTGAAGCCTATTACTGGCACCCAGCGAGATATTTTCAGGATCAATTAATTCCCTAACACATAGAATGAGGAAGTTCAATTACATGATGGTAATAATCCTTTCATCCTCCAAAATTCTGTAGGATTCTAAGTCTTGCTCTTTTTTTGTTGTTATGTTTGGTCATTTTGTATTTGTGCTGTTTAGTATTATGGTTTTGATGGACAAAGATATTGTCCAAATGAAACTGATCCCATTTCATATTTTATTAGGTGCCTTGAGTTCTTCTTTAAGAAAAAACCAACCCAGTGAGAACTCCCAGTGAAAATCTGAGAAGTCATAGGTGTTATCCATAAAAACAAATAAACTAAACTGCTAAAATTAAGAACTGAGAATATTATGGATACACAATAGAGATCAAAAAGCTGAGAACGATGCTGCCTGAATAAATTAAAAAATAGTACCTAAAAATTGACTTTGCATACCACACAAGTATTGTGTACTTTACAAATATTATTTCATTTTTATTATATTTTATTAATTTTTTAATATATACATTTGAGGAAACTGAGGCAAATCAGTTAAATGACTTTCCTAGGGTCATGCAGCTAGTGAATGTCTAAAATCAGGTTTGAACTCAGATCTTTCTGATGCCAGCAACATTCTGGCTACTATACTTCTCCCACTGCCTCTAGTCACTTGTTGGAAATTCAAAGTTCGACTGAGACTTGATGAACTATCACAAATAAAACGTGCCTCCTTTTTACTCTAGTGTGCTCAATTGTGTGTTACCTTTCATGTTAGTAATGCTCTGTCTTTATCTTATCTGTGGTACAGCCAACAGAGAGCTGGGTCTGGAGTGAGGAAGATCTGAGTTCAAATCTAACATCAGTCATTTATTAGCTGTGTGACCCTGGTCAAGTCTGACTCAATTTTCTCAAATGTGAAATGAGGTTAATAATAGCGCCTACCTCCTAGGGTTGTTGTAAAGATGAAATAAGATATATTTGTAAAGTGGTTAGCATAGTGACTGATAGATAGAAAGTACTTAATAAATTCTTATTTCTTTCCTTCCTTCCAACTTATTTAAAATCCCTATTCATCCTTAACCAATCACTTTCTTCTGGGACAACAAAACCATTAGATAATATTACCAATAAGAGCAGCGTGAATTGCTGTGAATATTTATTTCAATGGGTTGACTTGTGATCTCTTCAAAGTGGTTCCTGTTCCTTCAGCAGAGATCATAAGCTCATCTGTGCCTTCTTTCTTTACTCATCCGTGTCCGTGTCCTTCCATAAATCTATACATAGGATCCTCCCAGTGTACTTTGACTCTTTTAATGTTTTGTGGGTGAATTATGAATGCCATAAAAATAACATCAACAAAGTGAATTATTCCTTTGCATAGAGTAAGCAGGACAGTGTAGTGGAAAGAATATTGGAATTAAAGTCTGAGGATTTGGCTTTTTAGTAATATTGATTCTGGTAATAAGTGCCTATGTGGCCTTATATGATCGATTTCACTTCTTGGGGACTCAGTTTCCTCATCTGTAAAATGAAGGGGTTAGACTAGTCGTTTCTCAGGTCACTTTTATCTCTGCATCTTATAATCTGTGACAAAGACTCTGAAAATGCAATCAACACATATTAAATATATACAGCTTATAGGAAAAAGGTTTTGCCTTTAAACTATTTACCAAGCTATTTAGATTTCCCACTAATCATATTCTCCATTATAATGTCTAAGACACTACTTCATTTTCAGCGTGGTATTGCTGCTGCTTCCATTCCCGTGGTAAATGGTCAAAGTGTGATGGTCAAGGTGATGCCTCTGAAGATATCCTTTCCTTGACTCTCAGATTGATTTCTCCAGTTGGTTCATATGTGAATTCCTTAGCCTTCAAAGGTTCATCGTTCTGCCTAAATGTTTGTCTGTTTTTGCAGTGAACTGAGAAAGGAAAATCCGTTTTGATATCAATTTGTTTTGTTGTGGTTTTAAAGTTTTGTTCTTATGCCCAGAAATTTTACAATAGTCACATCTTTAGAAACCTAATAAATAAATATTAGATGAGGAAGCTACTTGCTCTCCTTTTCAAGGCAAAGACTAATTGCTGCTGTTCCTGCTGCCCCACTCCCAATTACCTCTCAGCTTTCAGTCCACAGGCATCTCTACTGCTGTTTCGTGGTGATGTAGGAGCCTACCTATTGTGAGCTGTGTTGCTGCAGTGCTGCTTGATAATGGCTGGCACGGATCCCATGGTTTGCAGTGTCTAAATGGTATAAAGTGTTCCCTTTAAAAGACTGTGAAAAGGCAAACAAGAACAATGAAAGATTGATGTGCATTTTCCCTTTGCAGATTCAGAAGAGTTGTAACAGAGCTGACTTCCACAAAGGTTTGATAGATAGATACTTGTTCAGGGGTTACCTATCCAGACTCACTCAAAATGAAAGGCTCTGAATCAGAGAAGGGAAAAGAGTGTGGAAAGAAAAGCTGTTGGTTTGCCCAGTCAGAGAGCTCAAGAACTTGAGAATCACTGGCTCAATGTAGATGATGACATTTAGAATGGAGAGGTAAGCCTTTTATTAAATTGAGAAAAGGATAAATTTGTTTTAATTAAAACTCCTCTGTCCCAAGCCATTGCAAGTATTTTTGGAAGCTTCACAGACAAGGCAGATGGGCCAGTCCATGCTAAAAGCAGTGGACCTCAATCTCTTGGGGAATGGCTAAACATAAAATGGATGGTTTCAGATAAACTTGGAAGATTTGAATGAGCTGATGCAGAATAAAGTCAACAAGATCAGGAGAACAATTTATACAATAATGACAGCATTAAAAAAGAGGGATGGGTCTGAACTCCTCTTCCTGAGAGAGGTTAGCCTTATCTCCCTTCAAGCTTCTAAGGGTCCCCCTGAGGAGATGTGGATGGCTTTCTCCAACAGTATCGACTCGAGACTCCGTTCTGGTGTATTTTCCCCATTGTTAGCCACCAGCAATGAATGTCCTAGTCCCATGTAACCAATTTACATAAATTAGAGATTTGGAAAGAGAGTTTTCTTTGAAGATATAGGAAAAACACAAATACAAACATTTGCCGTAACACCTGAAGGATATACTACAATCCAGTATTTGAGGGAGAGCGTGCTTGGACTTACCATAATTTTTACATAGTATTTGTCCCACCAAGTTCATCTCAAAATTCAGCCTGGCTGGTGGGTGGATGAGTGCTATGTTGGACTGGGCTGGGCAGGTCACTGAGGATTCCTTTCCTTGCCTATCTGGCTTCTGGCAAATCCTGGCAGGGCCTCTACAGCTCAGTCCTATGGTGGCTGACTCTCCTGACTATTTCAAGTACATGAGGTCTTGGCCAACTACAATCTCCTTTACATAAAAGTAGGAAAAAATAGACACCATAAAGGCAGAAGGACTATTAGGGCTGTGCATTCTCAGCTTCATTCCCGAACCAGGTGAGAGAGGGCCTGAATGATTTTAAAAAGCACAGACAAGCGGGACAGCTTTGAAAACTGCCGATTGTACTTATTATATACTTTAAAAGAAAAGTGAGAGGTAGCTATGAATCTGCAGTTTCACATATAATCTTGCTTTACTGTTCTGTGATACAAATGGAAATGCACATCTTATTTGATATTTGTTAAATTCAGAATAAAAATGAAATTAAGAAGGATGGACTTTTATTAAGACACATTTCAACTACTAAAAGGGAAGACAAGAGGCCTAACTTGACAGTTCTAGAGGTTATGGAGTGGGGAGGAATGGATCAAAAGGGAAGGTCAGAGTACAGGTTATATAATAAGTGATTATGGAATGAATGAATGAATCCAGATCTCATCCATCATAGAGACAAGGAGACAATCAAGTCTTAAAAAGAGGTTGCTGGGTCTCAGGTCCAAGAACCTCTAGGCCACCAAAGACACAGGAAGAGCATCTATAATCACATGAAAAGCTGTTCTCTGGACTTGACACACCCAGACTCTGCCACCCTTTTGCCTTTCCTGATTCAAGATAAGGACACTTGGATTCACCTGATGCAGTGAAAGACCAAAGGTTTATGGGCAGATAATCTGATTGGTTTTCTGTCTTTCATGTTATAGGAAGGGCAACCTGGGAGATTCCTAGACACTTCCTAGTATAGGAACATAGCAGGGGTTTCAGTGACCATTCCCAGCAATCACACTGAAGTTTGGGGATGGGGGGATTCCAGGAAATCATCGTTGCTGGATTGAGTCACCATGATTGGCTGGGGAGCCTGACCTTCATGGATATATTAAAGGAGCCACCCATTCCTTGGCTATCTCTTGTCCTTCTGACTTCAAAGTATATAGACTATGAACTAGTCACGTGGTTGATAAGGATTCTGTCCCCAAACCACGTGACCAGGATGTCATGTTCTGCTTAGGGGAGTTGATGCCAAACATTGAGCTACTTTCCTTCTGTGTGTTCTTCTGTTTCTTCATTTAAATGAATGAAAAAAATAAAGTGCTTATCAAATGTTTCTTATGTGCTGGGTCCTGTGCTAAGCACTGGAGATACAGACAGAAAAAGCAAGACAGTCTTTGCTCTCTAGAAACTCATGCTCTAATTGGGGGGAACAACACTTGAATTCAGCTTCGAGGTGGTTTAAAAGGCCCCAAAGTCCTGAAAGCACAACAGTGGTGGGGATGACAGTTCTCAGGGGTCTGTATGGTTTAGAACTAGAGTATTTAACTGATTTTTGTATCAGAGACCTCTTTGGCAATCTGGTGAAGCCTATGGATCCATTCTCAGAAGAAAGTTTTTGAAAGCATAAAATAAAATCCATAAGATTACGAAGTAAACCAATTATAATGAAATAAAGTTATCAAAAATATTTAGAGTAGATGGTAAGGCTTAGAAGGCCTTAGGACACAATGGCACTGTAGATAATAAAGACTGGGGGTGGCCAGGTGGTGCAGTGAATAGAGCACTGGCCCTGGAGTCAGGAGGACCTGAGTTCAAATCTGGCCTCAGACACTTAACATATACTAGGCTTGTGACCTTGGGCAAGTCACTTAACCCCAATTGCCCTGCCTTCCCTCCTCCAAAAAAGCAAAATAAAAATAAATTTTAAAACAGATAATAAAAACTGCTGGTCTTCCATCTCATGAAAAGGATTAAAGTTGGTGACATTCATCTCATCAAGGTGTTGTGAGTAATCACAACTTCCTGACTGGTAGTCCTAATGGGGTCTAGATAGTCTAAGATTTGGGAATAATATCAAGGGAAAGCAAAGGACAAAAATGGAGGGTGTAGTTGGAAGACCCACCACTGTGATAGAGTCAGGGAATGGTCAAAGGGAAGGTAGAGTGGAGGATGTTGATCTCATTGATAGAATTTACTGTAGCCAGCTGGTCATCCTGGGTGGAATTCAGGTGACTTGGGAGTCAGTAGAGTGGACAAAAAGAAGGGAAAATAATGGGGAGGGTGGCCCTCATGGTGAGTCCTTCTTTCTTGTGCTACAGAGCCTTGTGAAAATGAGAAATGGCTAGAAGCCTATGGCTGCAGCAGCATCTTCCACCAGCAATTTTCAGTAGCGTCCCCAAGGAAACAGGGGCAGAGGGCAGTGGTGCCAGTTCCAATGGCAAGAAATTGAAACAGCACCAAAAGCAAATTAATGACAGTGAAAAGTCAGCATCAGAGAATGATAGGCCACTGGAAAGAAGAGACTGTTTACTGTTTGATCAGACTCAAAGGGGGTGAAATGTAAGGTGGCTAATTAGTAATCTTGCAAAAAATGAAAACCTGCCTCCTATGCCAGGGAGGCTTGAATACTAGCTTCTCAATGGACTGCAAATAGTAATAAACTCCTAGATTCTGCTCAAATCATTCTGTAATGTATGCTATGATTTTTCTGTGCTTGGCATTTCCTTTTCCATTTAGGAATAAAGGATCTTTTCCATACTCAATTTCATATTTTTACATTTTCATGCTTTTTTATGCTACCACCACCACACATTTTGAGCAATGCTAGATTAGAGATTATAATTTATCCACATAGTATCCATGGTAGGGGTTATAAAAAATGGATATAAGAATTGGGGATCCCACTTCTTTTTGTTGACAACTCAGGCTTCCTTAGTAATGAACCTGGTACATATGTGGGCACAGAGTATGGTGAGATGAATACCCCCATCTCCAGCAAGTTCTAGCAATAATTTCTACATTAGAGAGATTTTTCAGCCCAGGAAATTCTAGCTTGGAAGA
>CM053601.1:35671709-35685809 GCA_028646575.1 Pseudocheirus occidentalis | reverse complement strand
GGCATTTTTTAAAAGGGGCAGGGCAGTGGTACCAGGCAGGAGGAGGGGGTATGTCAAGAGCACTTGCTGATCTTAAAAATGTTATTTAACCTCTCTGGGATGGCATTTCCTCATCTGTAAAATGAGAGGATTGGAGTCTCTAAGGTCCATTCAACCCTAAAGCTGTGGTTTATTACAAAAAGGATTTGTTAAGCAAATTAATCATTTAAGATTTTAACAAATGTGTTACTGTTTTCTACTGCTCTCTTGATCAAAATGAGGTCAGGATGCGAACTTGTCATTAATACCAAATGTTCTTCTTTTCTTAAGTGGAGAAATAAATATCATTCTCTCACACACTTTCACGCTGACATTAAAAATATTGACAGACAAAGAAAGCTAATTGTGAAGAAAAATATTTCATTACCAAAAGGTTGGCTAATAAGTGTTAACTTTTTGTTGCTAATGATAACCAATTAAATGGATAGAAGTACAAAATAGCCCTTAGTCCCACATGTCTCCTTTCTGCTTCCACAGTGACAGAAAAGGAGAGGGACCATAAAGTTTCCAGACCTTCTATAGATATTACTCTATTGGAAGCCAAAAGGAACCAGAAATTGCCCCATCCAAATACATACTTAGTCTCTTTGTCGAATGACAAAAAGAGAGAAAGTTCCCTCTTGAAGGTGAAGTTCTCAAATGCTTCTATTCATAAAGATTGTAACAAGTTACAAAATACTGCAGTCTCCTGAAATATAATCCTAAAGATAACCATCCTTTTTGGAAACACCAGTAGACTAGAAGCACTTTGCTAAAGCTGATATTGTAGGACAGGCAGCCTATTGGGTCTGTCTATCAATATTTGTTTCTTATGCAATTCATATAGATGGAAAATGAATTGGGCCCAGAATCTAGGGTAAAAAGGCAACATCTCTTGTATTTGCCAGAATGTAGCCTTCTTCATTCTGTTCCACCAAGCACGGTCTCTATTTTTTGCATAGAACAAGAAAGACATGATGGTGGTAGAGGGAAAGGGAAAGGAAATGGTGAACTTGAAAGTAACTTCTGTACCACAGCTTTACCCAGCTTTTTGTAGTTTGCTGAAGTAGAGGCTTGGGGATATTTTCTGGGACCTAATGTATAATAACTAGGAGGAATCTGGGGTCAGAACTCAGATGAGAAACAGAAGGAGTTAGAGGAAGCTGCAGAAGAGCAGAGTTAGGTGTGTTTTTATTTTTTTTTATTTTTTGCCTTTTTGGAGGGCAATTGGGGTTAAGTGACTTGCCCAAGGTCACACAGCTAGTAAGTGTGTCAAGTGTCTGAGGCTGGATTTGAACTCAGGTCCTCCTGACTCCAGGGCCAGTGCTCTATTCCCTGTGCCACCTAGCTACCCCTTGTTTTTTCTTTTTTTTTTTTTTAATAGATTTAATCTTCTTGTACGGGCTTTTGTTTACTTTTTTTTCAGGATCCAAAATTTTGTTGTTGTTTTTCTTTAAATTACATTGGCATAGTTGTAATGTACATTATTTTCCTGCTTCTGCTTACTTTGCTTTGCATGAGTTTACATGTCTTCCCATCCTCCACCATATTTGTTGTTCCTTCTGGCACAATCATATTCCATAATATTCATGGACCTCAATTCATTTAGCACATATCAGTCAATAGGTATCAATTTGGTCTACAGGTCTTTACTCTGTGGGTACAACTTTTGAAAAAAGAGTCATCTCTATGCCATGAAGGTACACTTATTAAACATTCTGCTTGCTGAGAGGATGTGTATTGAAAAGCCTATTTTGTCCCATGGGTCTTGTCAATTTTCTTTGGAATGGGTCTATAGTGGTGTCTTTTAAAAAAAAATTTCCAATGTATTTATTTATTTGTAGTTTTCAGCATTCATTTCCACAAGATTTTGAGTTACAAAATTTCCTCCCCATCTTTCCCCTACCCCCACCCCAAAATAGCTAGCCTACTGAATACCCCATTTCCCAATCTGTTCTCTCTCTGCTATTCCCCCTAACTTTCTAGTAGGGCAAGACGGATTTCTTTATACTGGTGCCTGTATCTTATTTCCCAGTTCCATGTTAAAAACAAACAATTTTTTTTATACACATCTGTTTTTAAAACTTTTGAGCTCCAGATTTTTTTCCTTCTTCTCTCCTCACCCACCCCCAAAGGGAAGAGAAGTAATTCAACATAAGTTGTACATGTATAGTTACACAAAACATTTGTATAGTAGGTATATAGAAAAAGAGTATATTTCCCTGCATCTTATCCTGCTCTCCATTTATTCTATTTTCTCCTTTGACCCTGTCCTTTTCAAAAGTGTTTGGTTCTGATTACCCTCTCTCCCAATCTGCCCACCCTTCTATCACCCACCCACCCCCCGCATACCCCCTTCCCCCAGCCATTTTCCTGTAGGGTAAGATATCCAATTGAGTGTGTCTGTTACTCCCTCCTTAAGCCAAATTCAATGAGAGTAAAGGTGTCCCATTCCCTTTTACCTTCCTGCTCTTCCCCTCCATTTTAACAATTTCTCTTGCCTCTTTTATAATTTACCCTAATCTATCTCTCCCTTTCTCCTCCCAATATATTCCTCTCTCATCTCTATTTTTATTTTTTAGATAACATTACTTCATAATCAACTTATCCTGTGCCCTCTATGTATACATGTACATACATATGCACACCCTCACATATATATTTACACACATCTATATCCTCCTATACATACATATATATGTATACATATATATATATATATATATATATACATACACATTCCCTTCAACTGTCCTCATACTGAGAAAAGTTTTATGAGTTACAATTACCATTTTGTAGGAATGTACATAGTTCCACTTTAATAAGTTCCTTATGATTTCTTTTCCCTGTTCACCTTCTCATGCTACTCTTGCTTATTGTATTTGAAAGTCAAATTTTCTGTTCAGCTCTGCTTTTTTCATCAAGAATGCTTGAAAATCCTCTATTTCATTGAATGGCCATATTTTCCCCTGAAACATTATGCTCAGTTTTGCTGGGTAAGTGATTCTTGGTTTTAATCCTAGCTCCTTTGATCTCCAGAATATCATATTCCAAGACTTTTGATCCCTTAATGTAGAAGCTGCTAGATCTTGTGTTATCCTGATTGTGTTTCCACAATATTCAAATTGTTTCTTCCTGACTGCTTGCAGTATTTTCTTCTTGAACTGGGAACTCCAGAATTTGGCTATAATATTCCTAGGAGTTTTCTTTCGGGGATCTTTTTCAAGAGGCAATTGGTTACCCAAAATGGAAGTAACCCTAGGCCTCTTTTACCAATACCCTTTCCCTAGTAAGAAGATAAATTGAATGGCAGGAAAATTCAGAATCTCAACTTTAGTCAAGAGCAAAGCAAGATTAAAAGAATTTAGGCTCAGAAAAATCATAAAAGCTTAGTCCATAATTCAGTGACACCATGAGAATGCCGTCTTCATGTCAAAGGAAATGTTTTGCTTCTTAAGAAAAGAGCTTCCCAACTGCTCTCTGACAGTCATGCGCTTCTCTGACTTGTGTCTGTAGAAACAAGTGGCTGTAATGTCGGGACTGAAAATGAAAGGGAAGGAAAAGAGATTTAAATACTTAGGACTCTGCAATGTGGCAGAAAGTGAAGAAGAGGACAGAGCTTCTCTCTAAAACCAACCCAGAAATTGCCACAAATCACAAATTTCTGTGATGTTCCTTTTCTTCTTGTTTGTCCCGTGGTGTTTTCATGGCTCTTTGGGCCCATAGCATTTCTTCTGGCAACAGAAGAAGTTTTCTTACGCTCTCTACCACCAAGCCTTCTTCTAAGTGGTGTCAGGATAGGCTGCCAGAGGCCTTTGGGTAACCAGGGCAGCAGCAAGCAGGGCAGCTCTCTGAGACCTGATAGGGCTTGCCAATTGCTATAGTTTCTCCTCTCTTCATGTTTTAAGTGGCAGTGGCAGCCTTAGTGCTGTCAAAAGCATATACTTCCCTAATGATCTATTACAACTGTAAGACATTAGAGTGGAATGCCAAGGAGTGACCCACGGAGGACAGCAGTCATTGGTCAATCCCAGTACTGACTCTGTTTACCTTCTGGGTAGTAGACACAGACTGCATGTCTCATGGTTCCATTAAGTGTCTATTTAGCAGGAATCTCTTAGGTCATGGCTTTCCCACCAGATGAGGGAAAGCATGAGCCATTTAGCCTGGTCTGTGTCTCTGCAGCTGTCCTGTACAAGGAGAGCCACAGAGCTGAGAATCCAGGTTCCCTGTACTCTTGGGCCCTGTGGAGACTAGCTTCAGTGAAAAAACTGATTTAGAACAAACTCACTCCCCTTTGTCAATATTGTCTGCCCATCCCATCTCAGTGGGTGTCGAAGCAGAGTGGTCTTGAGTCATTCTGCACTCTTGGGGATTGATCAGGCCACTGCACCACATTTCTGCTTGGCGTTCTCAGTGGGGCTAATCCTGCCTCGGGTGCTGCTCCAGCACCTATGGGGAGCTGCATTCACTGTTGATGGAACTAGTGCTTGATACCTAGTCCTGCCTGCAATAAACCATACTTCATGCAAAAAAAAGAGGCAATTGGTGAATTCTTTCAATTTCTATTTTGCCCTCTGGTTCTAAAATATCAGGGCAATTTTGTGTAATAATTTCTTGAAAGATGGTGTCTAGGCTTTTTTTTTCAATCATGGCTTTCAGGTAGTCCAGTAATTTTTAAGTATTTCTTCTGGATCTATTTTCCAGGTCAGTGGTTTTTCCAATGAGATTTTTCACATTGCCTTCTATTTTTTCATTTGATTGGTTCTGTTTTATAGTATCTTGATTTCTCATAAAGCTTTCATTTGCTCAAATCTAATTTTGAAGGAATTACTCTCTTCAGTGAGTTTTTGAAAATCCTTTTCCATCTGGCAAGTTTGACTTTTTGAGGTATTCTTCTCCTCGTTGGCTTTTTGGGCCTCTTTTGCTATTTGAGTTAGTCTATTTTTTAAGGTGTTATTTTCTTCAGTCAGGCTGTTGACTTGCTTTTCTTGATTTCCTTGCATCATTCTCATTTCTTTTCCCAATTTTTCCTCCACTTCTCTTACTTGGTTTTCAAAATCCTTTTTGAGCTCCTCTATGGCCTGTAACCAGTTCATATTTTTCTTGGGAGCTTTTGATGTGGGAGTTCTGACTTCATTGTCTTCCTCCTGTTCCACGCTTTGATCTTTTTTGTCCCTGAAAAAGGAATTTATGGTAGGATTACATTTCCTTTACTTGTTGTGTTGCCAGTCAATCACTTGACTTTTGAGCTCTTTGCCATGGTAGAACTCTGCTTTCAGAATGGAGAGAGCTTTGTCCCAAATTGCTGGGGTTTTCTCAGCAAATAGGAGTAATTAGAAGGGTGGTCTTTTTTGTGGTCCCTACAGGTTCTGACTCCTGACCACACATCCAAGGACTACCACCAACGACTGTGATCTAGATCCAAGCAGGTCAAAGCATGAGGGATTACCCTCTGAATGGTCAGATGGTCCCCCTACAATCTGCAGGCCAGGAGCTCCATGGGCAGCCACGTGGTACAGCCACTGTGCCTCTGCGACTTCTCACCCTCAGGACAGGAGTTGGACCGTGCTCTTCTGACTCCCTCTTCTAGCAAAGTTCCAGACTGACCTTTTACTTTGCCTTTGGCATTTATGGGTTGAGAACCCTGGAAACCACCACAGCTGCTGTTGATTCACGGTCCTGAAGTCTGCTCAGGCTGCTGCTGGTCAGACCCACCCTGGGGCTAAAACCACACAGTGGATAGAATGTTGAATATGAACTCAGAAAGATCTGGGTTCCAATCTTGCTTCAGATTCTTATTAGCTATGTGAACCTAGGCAAGTCACTTAGCCTTTCTTGACCTCAGTTCCTTATCTATAAATTGAGACGTTTGGAGTAGATGGCCTTTTGAGATCCCTTCCAACCCCTGATCCATGTGATCAAAATATTAGGCAGTGTCATTCCTAATATAATGGCCACAGTAATTCCAGATGTTTTTTTATTTATTAATTAAAGAATATTTATTAGGACCCCTCATCATGACTGGCATTTTCTTAGACTTAGATGTAGTTGAAATTATTATAATTGTATTCCTTTAAATACCACCTATAGCTTAGATCTTTACCTAATTCAGACTGCCTTTCATAAGATAAAATATAGACAGAAGTGGAAAAGGTCATTGGGACTTAGATTCCGAATTAGAAGGGTTTTGGAGATCACTGAGTTCTACCTCATCATTTGACAGAGGAGGGAACGAAGTTCTAAAGAGGTTAAATCACTTGACCAAAGTAGTAGGATAACTACAATTTGAATTTAGGTCTTCTAACGACAGATTCAACATTTTCTGCTCTGCCATTCTGCCTTCCTGTCATCTACTTGAGTTAGTAGGGTTTAACTATTTTGTGGTGGTTGAACCAGAGGGTATCACTGAACCAAAAATGACAAGAGTATCCCAGCGGGGGCCCTAGTATGAAAGGAATTTATCACTATGTCTTGGATCACATGGCTTAGCACCAATGATGGCTGTTCCAGACAAAGGTCATCGTATCAGGAACTTTTACTGTTTCTCAGTTTGTATTTCATTAATACAGATTGGTGCAGCTAGGTGATACAGCAGCTAGAACTCTGGACCTGTAGTCAGGAAGACTCATTTTGTTTTTCTATTTTTTTCTTTCTTTCTTTTTTTTTTTGGAAGGGGGAAGGCAGGGCAATTGGGATTAAGTGACTTGTTGAAGGTCACACTGCTAGTATGTGTTAAGTGTCTAAGGCTATATTTGAACTCAGGTCCTTTTGGCTCCAGGGCCAGTGCTCTATTCTCTGTGCCACCTAGCCGCCCCTGGAAGATGCATTTTCCTGAATTCAAGTCTGACCTCTTAGCTGTGTGACCTTGGGCAAACCACTTAACTACAATTGCCCTGCCCTCCCCCTCCAAAAAGCAACAAAACAAAACAAAAACAAATCTGGCCTCAGACTCTTATAAACTGTGTGACCCTAAGGGAGACATTTAACACTGTTTGCCTCAGTTTCTTCATCTGTAAAATGAGCTGGAGAAGGAAATGGTAAACCACTCTAGTATTTTTGCCAAGAAAAATCCCAAATGGGGTCCCAAAGGGCCAGACATGACTGAACAACTTTTTATTAATAACAACAACAATTAATTTTTTGGTTCATGAATAATTCTGAAGTTCTGTGGGACTGTGAGTCTCATGTTCTAATTCTTATCATTACTGCTGCTGTATCTTCCAGACAATTTGTAGAAGAGAAGTTTGTGCCCCCCACACTCCCACCCCCAAATGAAAGGCTTTGGAAAGTACCTTTCCAAAAGCTAGTTTTATCTCACAGGTGTGAATAAAACTGAGAACGCTGATAAAACAACAAGCCAAAATGCCTCAGAATCTGTAGTATGGCAGGAGAACTTGAGGCAGTCCTCTAAGCCCAAGTGTTGTAATGAGAATTTAGCAAGTGAGACCATTAATCTTTTTAAGAGGAGTTTAATAAGCCAGAGACTGCAAGGGGTCAAGCTTAGCCAAATCAAGCAGCCCCAAGATGCATTTCCTCAGGGCTTATATAGACAAAAGTCTCAACATAACTGTTACCAGGGGGAAACCACAACTTAGTCGCTGCGCAAGCCAGGAAAATACAGAAGCCCAAAGGTAGCAATCAGTTCATTGCCTAATGATTATTGACCAGCCATCAATTTGTTGCCCAACTGGAAAGTTCCCAAGTCTATTTCAAGAACTAAACAGAAGGAAGGGGGGACTATGGGCTCCAGGAAGCAGGTTTGGGCAAGTTTACTTGGCAGGTTTGCTGCCTAGGTGGTCTTTGTTGGATTTTGGGCAAGTTTCCTAGGCAGCTCTCCTATGATGGGGAGAGATGGGGGATGTTTGCAAAGTGAGGGGTTACAACAATCCCCACTTCTTTTTGTTGAGAGTCAAACGCTTGACCCACAGTCTAACTTTTGACTCACAATTGGTGCCTGGTAGCGAGGTGATGGAGACATTGTCATAGTTGGCAGAAAATGACTCTTGCAGGGACTGATACATAGGTTTCCTTACAAGGAAAACAAACAAGGGCCTATAGTGAGGGCCAGGCCAATAGAATATTGGGGCTGGGGCAGCTTTATTAGGATCCCATCATTTCCCCATCAAAGAGCTGGGGCCCAAATTTATTTGGGAGAAAGGATGAAGGTCTCAGCTTCTGTAGCTTCTTCAGGCTGAAAAGGAGGGTACAGCTGTCCTTGCCTCAGTGGGCCCCGAGGAGGCAGTTGACTGGAACCGAGCACCCATCACATCCGGGGGATGATGGGTGGTCCACTGTTTGCTGCCAACTGTCAGTGAATTGACCTGTAATCTGAGAGACACAAAACTGACTGGCAAGTTCAATATGCAGGGTCCAAGAAATAAGGAGAAAGACAGATGTATCTAGTAATAGGCAGTTGACTAGGCCGAGTACCTTTTTACTAAACTATTTAGGCTATAGAAAGGAACACACACTTGAATAGCTCAGATATATCCCAGTTTTAGTATATGGGATAACCATTAACTTTTGTTTGTATCTTTGTTTCACAAGCTTACACATCATTCAGAAAAAATGTTCCACTCCAGGGATTTAACCTTTCACTTCACTATGCAGGCAGGCAGATGACAAGCCTGTGTATTAATTTACCCAGTTGTTTGGATGATGGAATGACTACACATGTAGATTTAAAACAGCAAAATTCTACATTCCTGCATTATATTCATATATTTACTGACCACTTGCTTTAGAGATAGCTGCCATAAAAGGAAGAAGCAGGTACATGCCAGATATGACAGGATAAGGCATCCTTAGCTCTGTTGAATTCAGATAAGAGTCACTTTAATTCCATCTCATAGCCAGACTCAGGAATAGTCAAGTGGCAAACATTCCTTTTCAAAAGAAGACAATGGGGAAACTGAGCCAGGAGGGTCCCATTTTAGATTGAAGCTAAAATTGCCTTCTTGGCTTTCCCCAAAAGCAAACCTTCACCTGTAACAAGATTCCCTCTGAATAGCTTGTGGCATTTTTCTCAGACACTGATTTAATGCAGACAATTATATCTAAATTCAAACTCAAAATAAAAGTAGTTGCAGTCCCAATGGCTTTTACCTCAAATGGAAAGTCTCACAAATCACAGCTTAGAGCTAGATACAATTGCTTTTATTTGTATGGAGTTGTAATAAGCGATAAAAGTTTACCATGTCTTAATTTCTTAGTAAGCTAAGTTGTTGTTTAGGAACTCCATAACCCAAAACAAGCTTTTCTTTTTCCTGGGGCTGATGACCTTGCCCACCAGATTGTTTCTGATGACTTGGCAAGTTTGCAAATAAGGAGAAATCAATAGGGACCCCAAAGAAGGAGCTGATAATCCCCAGTTCTTCTTGTTGAGAGTCAAATCTTTGACTCAGAACTGGGACCTGGTCCTCCCTATGATATTCTTCCTCTGGACTGATGAAAACCATATACTTTATGTGTGATAAGTCCCCTATTTTCAATACTGATTTTTCTTTTTCCTTGCCAGGATGTCTTTCAGGCTTCCCATATTTTATTTTTAGGATTCCAGTATATGGTAGCTGGTACATGTTGACTTTGGTCACCCCCTACAGCTTACGTGGGGGGTGACGTTGGCCGTCTTCCTAAGGGAGAGGAGTAAGGAGTGTCTACCCTATCTACTCTCAGAGCTGCTGTGGGATCAGCTTTAAGTTTTAACGTTAAAACAATTGCCCAAATAAGTTAGTTGACAATCTTATAAGTTTAAACAATCTTTAATAAAACTTCCTTTTTTAAACAAAGACACACTTGTAAGCATATGATTAGTTTTTTTTCAAATCACAGTACTCTAAAATATTACAAGAGAAACTGCTTCTCTTACAACATAGATAATACAGCTGTTTACCAGTAACAGTATCATAAGCAGTTACCATGTTCTTAAATTTAAACTTTGAAATCAAAACCAATTAATTACCAATCTGATGATCTTAAAATTCCACATGAAGTTACACAGAACTAAAGTTTTCTTGGTGTCACACAACCAATCAGCTTATCACTAGATATCAGTTACATTCTGGAATCTCACATAGATGGTGAATGTGGTGATCCATAAACCTTCAAATTAACATGAATACTTCCTTAAATGAAGCAACCTTGAAAACCACATCCCTATATTTTTTTCAAGACTTTTCATTTTCTCATTTCTATAAAATGAATTTCTAATTCACCTTGCACAGAGAATCATTCGTTTTATCATTACTAGTGTGAAAACTATAACTTTAAATCCCTATATTTTCCCAGAATAGCCAAAAAATTAAATGAACAACTATCATAGTAATTCATAGTAAATGTCAGCAGTATTGTTACTATCTGTTTGTAATGCAAATATAACAGCTTTAAATTATCAGATTTTTATAACATAAAAAACCCAATTCACATGCAACACAATCCAGATTAAAAATTGCTGCAACCTCCTCTTTAACTACAGGTGAAAGTGTAAATACCTGGTGTTCTAAATAGTAGATATAAACATTATAAGACAGGGTTAGAAGATCTGATAAAGTAAAATGACTGGTTTTACACAATTTTTCTCCATCTTTCAGTTTTAACAAAATTCAGATTGAAAACTGCTTAATCTAACATCATTTCTAGCTCAAAGTGGTCACTCAATTTTTACAATATGAGAGTATTTTACTACAATGTAGAAATATAATAATAAGACAAACAGTAAGATGATATTAATTGCATTTCCAAATCACATATCTTTCAGGACTTTTAGGTGGCACAGTGAATAGAGCACCAGCCCTGGAGTCAGGATCTGACTTCAGATTCAGATACTTAATGCTTACTAGCCGTGTGACCTTGGGCAAGTTACTTAACCACAACTGCCCTCGAAAAAAGAAAAAAAACCAAATCATGTATCTTTCACTGTATCCTTTGCTTGGTCAGAGCCAGGATAACAGGGAGATGGCACTGTGGCACTAGTCAGGGAAGAGCTGGGTGTTCACTCCTTTAAAAACTTCTTTGAAAATGAGAGCTTTGAACCTTCCAGTAAAGGTGAGTAGGACCCTGGCCTTTTCCCCTCTTCTCTGTACTGGAGAGCTCAAAGTTTCATTTCTGAGATATTTTTCTAGTGCTAAATAGTAACCAGAATGAATTCAATTACCTGGATCTATATTCCCAATGATATTGCACAGTTCTCTTTCTGTGACCCAGGAAGGGGTTAAGTGCTAGTCCTATTCCAAAGTGAAGCTTTGAAACCTGCTTCTTTTTGATCAGTAAAGTGACCCCTTTTCTCTTAGATAAATCTTAGGGGAGAAGTTTCTCCTTCCTCTTTTTCCATCTGTCTTTCCATCTCCCGAACTTTGGCCAGAGTCCAAGGGAGTGGAAAGAGAGAGATATTTGTTTTTCTGCCAACAATCTTTCTTTGAGACACCATCAATCTTTCTAGCCCAGGTACAATTTTTCTTTTCTGACTTGCTGCATTTTGAATCCTCAAGTTGGAAGACTAAAGAGGTTTTTAGCAGATACTGAAAGACAGGCAGACACAGACAAAACAGACAGTTTGTGCACATAACAATTGAAACAGACTGACAGACTGATACAGACAGACTCTCTCAAAGCACCTAGACAAAACCAAATGGTAGACAGACACGAAACAGAACCAAATGGTAAAGCCAAAACAGACTGATACAGATCTAAGCAGGGTGGCTTTTCCCTGATGGCAAACCAAAACAGACCAACTTGGGTCCAAGAAGAATGACATCCCAGGGGACGAACCACAACAGACTTGTATTGGTCCAGACGGGATGGCTTACCCCAGGGGCCCTCTCTGATGTCTCCGAGAGAAGCCAGGGTGAGGGCGTTGACTGCATCCATCCGCCTCTCAATATCCCTCCAAATGAGTACTCCCAGAAACAGACACTTACCTCTAGAGGACAGGACACAGAGCTCCATAAAATAAGCAAAATGCAGGAACAAATCAGAGTTGAGGAGGAACTTGGCTAACTATACCCAAGCCTGGAGGCCCTGGAACATCTCAGGGGCTGGCTCCCCTTAAGGTCAGGGCAAGGCCAGTTTGTCCCCTCCCAGAGGCCAAGGTCCTGAGGTCTCAGTGGTGACATGGAATGCTGCAATCTCACTGGGGCCTCCAAATGTAATGAAAATTTAGCAAGTGAGACCATTAGTCTTTTAAAGTGGAGTTTAATCTGGAGACTGCAAGGGGTCAAGCTTACCCAAATCAAGCAGCTCTGAGATGCATTTCCTCAGGGCTTATATAGACAAAAGTCTCAACATAACTGTTACCAGGAGGAAACCACAACTTGGTCAGTTGCTACTCAAGTGGGAAAAATACAGAAGCCCAAAGGTAGCAATCAGTTCATTGCCTAACGATTATTGACCAGCCATCAGTTTGCTGCCCAACTGGAAAGTTCCCAAGTCTATTTCAAGAACTGAACAGAAAGTGGGGGGAGGGTGTTGTGGGCTTCAGGTAGCAGTTTTGGCCAGGTTTACTTGGCACGTTTGCTCCCTAGGTGGGCTTTGCTGGGTTCTGGACAAGTTTCCTAAGCAGTTCTCCTATGATGGGGAGAGATGGGGGATGTTCACAAAATGGGGGGTTATAACACAAGCATTGCCAAATTGTTGTTGATTTGCATGGTAAACGAAGGGTTCTTTATTAGGAGTTTCCTATACAAAAAAAAAAATCAAAGGTCTAACCAACTATAACCAAAAAAACTATTGGAGTCATTCCTGGAGTGGCCACTGGAAAGGCTTCAATCATATCTGCAGAAGGCTGAGAGGTGCCATAGGGATGCAGAACTTTGGGGCAAAGTAATAGTACACATGCGCGTGCGTGCACGCACACACACACACACACACACACAAACTCTTCTAGGAAATAGGGAGAGGGTCTGAGTCAAGATCCAAGATAATAAACCAGAAAGCCAGGCTGGGTCAGAAAACTCAGGAGCCTGGAGAGGCTAAATGACTTGTCTGTGGTCACAGAGAATAAAATAGCATTTAACAGCTCAGCCAGTATTATATCCACCTAGCAATAGGGACTGTCTGTGATAGAGAAGTCACAGAGTACCTGGAACTTGGGGAAGTTTGTCTACATAACCCAAATGTGAGAAAAGGATATCCCAGGTGCTTCCAAGGATTTCTGACAATGACCACTGTCCCAAACTAGGATGGTCTACCTGAGGAGACAGCAGCACTTCAAGGACAGAGTGGATACCCATTTGGGAGATGCTGTAGAGCAGACTTGCCCAGGGATGGGTTAACTAGGGGACCTCTGAGTTTCATCCCAATTCCGTGGATTTTTAAGTTTATACTCTTAAGAAGAGTCTATCCAGGGAACTGATTCATCTGGCCCACATCTGGGTTTCTGCTGCAGCGCATTCATAATAACAACAATGGCTAGCATTTACATAGTATTTAAAGGTTTGCAAAGTGTTTTAAAAGGATTATCTGGTTTTATTTTCACATCAACCCTGGGAGCTAGGTGCTATTATTATCATTCCCATTTTACAGATGAGGAAACTGAGGCAGAAAAGGTTCACAGAGGGTAAGTGACATGCCCAGGGTCACACAGCTGGTAAGTGTCTGAGGCCACCTTTGAACTCAGACCTTCCTGACTCCAGATCCAGAGTTCTATCCACTGTATCACCCAGCAGGTTTTCAAAATGAACTGTTTCTGTACAATTGGGTATATGAAGACAACAGCAGAATGGGAGAAGTGAATAGAAAGGCTGCCTCAGAATCAAGAAGGTGTGTTCAAGTCCTGCCTGACACACAACTGAAATCGATGCCATCCTCTCAGCCTAAACATTGCCAAATAGTTTTTGATTTGTGTGCTAAAGGAGGGTTCAAATGGAGTTATTTTATGCCTAAAACCCAAATCACTCTGGCTTTTACAGGTTTTCAGTAGGTCCCAGCCCAGGCCTTACTTGTTTATTGTTTGGGTTTTAATGGCTCAGAGTGTGTATAAATAGCAACTGTTTCTGTTCTGGCCAGAAACCCAGAGTGTCTTCCCCTCCCTGATCTATCTATCTATCTATCTATCTATCTATCTATCTATCTATCTATCTATCT